>CM056564.1:8781676-9390843 GCA_029721515.1 Synanceia verrucosa | reverse complement strand
CACCCTGGACAAGTCTCCAGTTCATCACAGGACACATAGAGACAGACAACCAAACACTCACATTCACACCTACGGTCAATTTAAATTAACCAATTAACCTAATCCCCATGCATGTTTTTGGATGGTGGGAGGAAGCCGGAGTACCCAGAGAGAACCCACGCAGACACGGGGAGAACATGCAAACTCCACACAGAAAGGCCCCGGGCCGGGATTCGAACCCAGTACCTTCTTGCTGTGAGGCGATAGTGCTAACCACTACACCACCGTGCTTAATTATAATTTCTATTTTTACCTCGTGATGGTGACAGAAGAGAAGTCAGGGATCACCAAACTTCTCACTATTCACAACATGCAACATGAACGTCTTAAAGGAACGTTCACGTAAATCCATCCAGTAGATGCTGAGATATTTCAGTCTGGACCAAAGTGGTGGACTGACTGGCATGCTTTAGTCTCTAGCATGGCTAAAAACTCCTCCTCCTGCTCTACTCACCATAATACAGCACAACATGAACCCTCCAGACAGTGATGGACAGTTTTATGTGACATGAGGCTGTTTCCATCCACAAAGGGAGAAGCCCTCTTATTGGTTTTCCAGTGCAGATGTTCGCGAAAATAGCCAGTTACATAAGTCACTGGTTTTGATTTGAGCCGAGCACAACCATCACGAAATACAGCAAAAAGAGATAGAGTCCACAAAAGACAACTGACAGAGGACGTCCCTGTTTGATTTACAGCTCAGGCCAGCGTGACTCACAACTGTACTTCTGTGATAAATGGTAAAGGCCTGGTTGGCCAAAAGCCATCTTAAATCAGCTAATTAAGTTTGCACTGTGTGTGTGTGTGTGTGTGTGTGTGTGTGTGTGCGCGCGCACATGCACCTGTGTATTTGAGGGGACGTCCATAATCAGGTTAATAGGAACAGGAAATGGAGCTTCTCTGAGAGATGGAGAGGGGCAACAGAGGAAGTAGTGAAATGAGCGAGGGAGAGACTGAGGGATAATATTTCTTGGCTGGGATTCCAGTACATGACTCTTCAGGTCTGCTTCCCTCTCTCTATGTCTCCATCTAACTCTCTTTACCAGAGGGGAATGTAAAAGATCAAATCTAGTATGAAATCTATGGGATCATCATCTAAACATGACTGGATGATGACTGGCAGCCGTTTGTTTTTAGAAGTGCTCTGTTTATAAAGCAGGGAGAGGGGCTGTAACAGACCTGATTGCATGTACAGCAATTCACACAGAGTTGTGGCCTACATACATGCACTGATCCTTGTTTGTACCACATTGTCTCCCTGCCTGTCTACCAAGCTTGATCCATCAATATGATGAGAAACTACTGAGGATGATGGGAATGATGTCAGTGTTGCAGGTGTATGGTTATAAATAAAAGTGTTGGACACATTAATGGTTTGACATGATGAAGACTCCAGATGAAAGGTTATAGGCTCACCAAAGTTACTACAGTTCATCCTCAGGGGTCCATGAATGTGTGCATCAGATTTTGTAGCAATGCAAAGCACTGACCAACCAGCATCCATGAGCTAGCCAATAGGACGGCTAAAAAAAGTCTGTATGGTGGCACAATAATCCAGACTCCATATGGTCAATCTTTCTATTGCCTTTAGGTCAAACAGTTAGCTGCAAATCATCGTCATCATCAACATCATCATCATCATCATCATCATCAAACAAATAGCGGCTTTTTATTTCTGTCTCCAGTCGTCTGGTGTCTGCTCTGTTCTTTTATTTTTTCCTCTACTCCTCTGCACTCCCTCACAAGTCCAGCAACTGAATCAATTATACTGGAGGAATTCCCTGGCACAGTAGATATAAAGGGTGTCATTGTAGTGCAGGCACAATGAGACACGGATGGATCCATATAGAGCCTCTGTGATATATATTCAGCTCAGTGACAGACTGAGCCGAGTGCAGAGAAGAAGTCATTGTCCTGCAGGTCAGACTGGACTCTGACTGAAGTATTCACAGTGATGTCTGAAATTCCTCCAGTGTCTGTGTGTGATGTGGTTCACATAGTTCATCCCTCTTATTAGGATGTAGAATATTACCAAAACTTCTATTATTTATTAAGTTATTATGTGACTAGATCTGTTTATTTTTAATTACCGGGTTGCATCTTGAGTGTTTTATAAATATTCATTAAGAATGTTTGTTTGGATTGGATTATTTATTAATTGCTAAAGTCTCTCCAGACAGCAGTACAGTAGCTATACTGCAGATTTCAATGACTGTATTGGGTCTCTGTAATAACCTTGCCTCGCCTCTTGTCCCTGTAGTGCTGCTGCCGTGTGTGCTGTCCTTCAACGTGGACCAGAAGAACGCTTTGTCTTTCAGCGGCCCACTGGAGGACATGTTCGGCTACACTGTCCAGCAGTTTGAGAACAGTGAAGGGAAATGGTGAGTGTCATCAACATTCATCATCTCTCACCACCACACCGTGTCCTCCTCGTGTTACAGATGCTCATTGAAACCAGAGCTGGTTTCAAACATGCACCATGTGATGGTGATTTAGTGTGTGTTTGGTTGGACTGTAACAATTCAATAAAACTCTCTTTTTCATGGCAGAATGTGGTCAGTTAAAATCTGCACAGAGCAATCATGAAATGATGTATCACTCAGATATCATCTCACTTGTATTTGTATTTTCAATTTTCCTTCATGAAATTTCCTGGATGAAATTAACTTGTTGGATTTTATGGGCGTCCTAGTTTTGATATTTAAGAAGTTTCCTGTACTCCCCAGCCAGTTTTTATGCATTTTCAAGTAAAAAAAGAAAAGAAAAAAATGGCTTTAAATTAAAATAAAAATATGGACTAGCTGTTGTGCAAATGGTGCAGAATCTGCCCTTTAGACCATCAAGTCTTGATACACCTCCTAATGTTTGCATTATCTTAGCAGAAGGAAATGCATTTTCATTAGTATTTCCTTTGGATGATACTCTGGAAACTTTGTTAAAATGTGTGCTACAATTGTCTCTAAACTTGACCACAGTGTGCAGATGAAGGTGTGTGTTTGTTCATAAACTGGTATCACTGCTCTGGTGGTCCTCATAAGTCTTTATCAGTATCATTTTGGAGAGGTCCGGCCAAAAAGGTTCCGCTAAAGAGCACTTTATTATGCCAAGTTCAGTTTAATTCAAATCCTCAATGTTAACAAAAGTGGAAAAAAAACTTTTATTAACCTGTAAAACTAAGTGAAGGAGAGTGCACCAGCTGCTGCTGTAATGAGGCTCCTAGCCTTTACTACTCTAGCTGTTAACTGTAAACCTCCCACCAGAGTATCCACATACTGAGCCAGTAAATACACTGAAACCAAGCATCCATGGCTCCTTGCTAAATCTGTCTGGGAGCACAGTTTTAAAATCCTTGTTAAACTCTATTAGAGTGTGGTTAATGGCATCTCTCCTTCACTCACTCCAGTCTTTATTTCCCTGTTTGCTTCTCTCCAACCTGTTGCAACACCACTGCTGATTGTTTCCCACATGGCTGTACCTGGTGCAGTAATGATCTTGTCAAGCTCATATGAGATCAGTTACAATAATTCACTCACCGCTAATCAGTGGAGCCAGCTGTACCTGAACCTCCACACTGTTCCCTGGAAAACACACCACAGCGTTTAGCCCCGCATTACTGCAAAGTAAAGAGCTCCGAGTGAGAAGAAGAAGGAGTTTAACCAGAGGAGCAATGTGCTCTGCTCAGGAGTGAACAAGAACAGATGAGAGAAATAAAACAATGATAGAGAGAGTTTGAAGGAAATGAGGAGGGGCAATAAAATTAGAGATGTAATATAGCCCCCAGTGTGGGAGAACATCATGGAGGGAAAAGATGGGGCTCATGAGGTGATGTAACATGCCAGTTGCCACAGCTGATTAGTCGCAGATGTCTCCTCACTTTAGCTCCTCAGTGGAGCTGAAAGGTGGATCAACTGCACACTGAAAATGTGTTACATGTGCCAGAGAAAGTTCAAAGAGAGGCATCTTTCCACTCTAGCTTCTAGTACAGTCACTTTTCTCACAAGACTGCTGCTATAGATATCACAAAATTGCCATGTTGTTGTAGAGTCAATGAACTACGCTGCCAAAATCATCCTTCTGCAAATAAACAAATTATTGCCTGTTTAAGTCGAGAAATCTAGAGAATTCAGTCAGTAAGCTCATAAAACAAACACAATCTGCTGAGCAAAATGACTTGATAACATAACTTGAAATTACTTTCACTTTCTGACCTTAGAAAAATAGCTCCACGTTTTAGGAAATACGCATATTTACTCTCTTTTTGAGTGTTAGATGGGGAAATTCATTACACTTGAAGCGACAGTCAGGAAATGGTTAGCTTAGCTTAACCTTCATCTATCTTGAACTCTTCCTTAAACTAGTGAGAACGATTTGATATACACAAGCAACAGAACTCAAACACTAGACTTTGTTCATAAACTAAAAAGTATTTGACCAATTACATTTTTTGTGAGGCCACCATGTTGGGAACCCACATGCACGACTCAGGAGACTGATGGTAGGTGTTTTATTGTACAGGCAACAGGTGAAGGACACAAGCTCAGCACTTCCAGACAGGGAAACAAGGCGCCAAGCTGGTGCCAGGGAGTCCCTACTCTGACTGCAAAAAGAGAAACTCAAAAATCACCCAAATAAGATGGAGAAAAACCAATGACTATCTGGAACTAAAACAGATTTAACTGAAGGCTATGAAAACTTTAACTAAGAATGCACGCTAAGGCGGCTATCAAAATTACAAAGAAAAGAAAAGCACAAAGCTAAGAAAAATTACAGAAATAAAAGTCAGCACTAGGCTTGGAACAAAGAGACAATTAATTAATTACAAACAAAAAGCCAACACTCATACACAATGATGTTGAGGAAAAATGAAAATCTATCTATCAAATGTTAACAACTAAGGACTGCTCTGCTCAGGAGGGAAAGAAAACACGAGGAAATAGAACTTAAATGCTACTCACTAAGGATGTTAAACTACAATGACAATCACAGATGCAGGAACACAGGAATGCAGGGAAGCAAAAACACCTGAAACAAGACGGAGACAGGGGTATTTCAAAATTAAACAGGAAAAGACTAGACAACATGCAGGCAAAATGGGTAACTTAGCCAAACCAAAGCCAAAGCATGACAATTTTGACCTAGACCGTGACCTAAACATTTGGGGACCACCAAAATCAGTAGTATTCATCCCCACGGCTCACAGATGTCTGCACAAAATGATGGATGGCAGTCCATCAAATATTTGTTTGCATTTGTTGAGATACTTCTGGACCAAAAGCTTGAACGGTAAAAATTCAAGAGCATTTACCTTGAAAGAAGTTCAATAACTTGGATAAAAAAAAGAAGTTATAAATACAACATTATGACTTTCATGAGTAGGAAAGACGATAAACTGACGGAGCAGGGAAACAGCTGAATTAGAAGAACAAGCAGCTCGGCGTCATCCTTGCTGTGTTTTCATCATAAATAAGTCAATGCTGTTGTGGTGTTTCTCACAGCTGACTGTGGACCAGGCAGAGGGTTGTTGTTGTCCTACTTTAGATGACCTGCAGGGCCCATTAGAGTCCAGGAATGTTAATAAGCCTGAGTGTTTAGAGGAAGGACCGACTCTTTCTAGTTTACTGACGGAGCGACACGATATGTTATGAAACTGATACGTGAACATGGGTGACAGGCAGGCATGTAGCTGTACATACAGTACATACTGTATATATATATATACATACACAGCCCAGATACACACACTGTACTGATCTGCAAACATCTGCAACATATCATGCATTAGTATCTAACGAGGTGATAATTACACCTTTTTGTTGCACTATTTTAGTGTTATTTCATACCATAGTTTCAGGGTGATAATATATAATATGACAGCCACAGATTCATAAGCTACTTACAGTAAGCTGTAAGAGCTTTGTCAGCTGATGTGAACCAGCTGTTTATGTTTAATTTCACTATGGTAATATAATTGAGGCAAATCTAAAGCCACCACCTCTAACCTGCCAATGCTTAATTTGTGTAATAACATTTGAGTCGTGCTTGTTAAACTGTGATGCTGGTGTGTGGCTGTTGGCAGGATTTCTAAACAACCAATCCCATTGCTTCTTTATTTATTCAGGGTTCTGATTGGATCGCCGCTGTCGGGCCAACCAGCCAAACGGACAGGAGACGTCTACAAGTGTCCTGTGGGGAAAGGGAACAACACGTGCGTCAAACTGGAGCTGCCTAGTAAGAACACTGTGTGTGTGTGTGTGTGTGTGTTTGAAACAAATAGGCAATTTATTAATTGATCAAAACGTCCAATTTATCTGGCTCCTGAAATGTGAGGATTTGCTGCTTCTCTCGGTTCAAATGCAACATATTCAGGTTTTGGACTTTTGGTCGGACAGAATGAGACGTTTGAGAATGTCACCTCAGGCCTCAACTGAACAAAATAATCAGGATTTTCTGTGGCTCTATTGTGTGTAAATGTCCTACTTTGTGTTTAAGTCTGCTGCACATCTGACTGAGTCTCATGTGGAGGAAGTACAGCCCCCGTCAGAAGAGTCAGGAAGACAGCAAATAAACAAGGTTTTAGTGTTTCATCCTTCCAATTATATCTTTATTAAACAGATAAACACACCGTAGCTCCCGGTCAGCAGTCTGCAAAGCCTCTACTACAGTTTGGCTGCATGGAGGATTGAGAGTTGGTGTGCATAGTAGATGTGGGCATTAATACTTTTCAACACCTCAGGATTATCAAGTAACAAGGAGTCACAGTTCTCCTGCTGTTGGGAAATTACACGCCTATAAGTGCTGATAATTTACTGTTGGAAGTGGAAATGATACCCCTCCACTCACCAAGGACAGTGTTTGTTTTATCTTGGATGAGGCTTAAATCTCACAAACTCCAGTTTAGTCTGGGTAGCATCCACTGGGAATCGATTGGACCTGTCAGCCGGAGCCAGAGAGCTCAGAAAATGGCTGGGTTTACATGACAACAAAGACAGCAACAGTTTAAGGTGAATTCAAGTGAAACTAACTAATTTTAGTACCTCGGACGAGGAAGGAACTTGTCAGTCACATGATATCTGCAGAGGCACTTCGGTCGATGCCCACTGACGACGCCCTAGTCTGTCTCCATACTACAGTAGGTTTGCATTATTCCATTGCAGGAGAGAGCCAGGCCAAACCATAATGAGCAAAGTTAAGTTTGTGTGGTTTTTATGTTGTATTTCTTAGTCACAGTCCCGTCTGACCAATAAAACTGAAAGTTGGTTATGCCAGGGCAATTATGTGTGATTAAATTCTGGCAAGAAGCTCCCAACATCCGCAATCTGTCTGCTAAACAGTGCTGCATTGTGTTTATGTTTTCGTTGGAAAATTGAATCCAATAACAAACAATTAACTGTTGAATGCACACAATTCCCAATTTAGGCTGCAGATTTACTCAGCAGAGGTGGAGGTCTCAATATACTGATGTCATAGCTGTGAAATATCAAATAAAGGATGCTGATAAACTGAAATACTACATTTATGATTTGCTTCTATATGTGAAAATACTTAAGTAAAAGTATCAATACCACTGTGTAGAAATATTCAGTAAAAGATAAGTAAAATTATAGAAGTATTAGCATCAAAATATAATGTACCAAAAGTAAAACTATTACTTATGAAGTCTTGTCCCCCAAAAAAATGTTGATTATATCCTAGATCAGTAATCTAAATCTGCAAAGTAACTAATAACTAATGTATTTAAGTAATGAAAAATACAAAAAATACAGTATTTGTATCTGAATTGAAGTGTAGTAGAATAGTATAAAGTAGAAGGAAATGGAAATACTCAATGGAAATACATAATACTCGCTGGCTATAATGATGATATCTTTTAGCAGTAGCCACAGCAGCATTTGACCTGTAGCTTTCTTTGATTTTTAAGAGGTTTCTAAGAGGGACTGCATGATAAGTGTAATTTGCTCTGATGCTATCTGGGGTTCACAGTTCACTGAGGACAAAGCGTGCATTCTCCTCCGCAGATCCTAAACGCTGCACTCAGTCCCATGTGCACGAATCATGAGGTGCAGGTCTGTGTCAGGCACTTTATGAGATAGTGAATACAAAAGGAAAAACTACCACTGGCTAAGTTCACTGGTGCATGAGAGATGACTGTGCATCATATAAAACAGAGTAATAAACACAGCTTTTAATTCAGTGTTCTCTTCTTAGCATGAAGACAGGAAGTGGAGGAAGGCTCTGTGTTTTCACACAGAGATGAAGAATATATAGGGCTATATATCATTAAAGGTTCATTGCGTCAACTGCTAACAGCTCTGTTGCATGAGAGCACACATGTCTGGCTGCTAATGAGAATCAGAAATGGTGAAATATCAAACTGCCCTCATGGGGATTGGTAAAGAGTTGGATTCACAATTGAAATGGCATGTGAGTGGGTTTGTGGGAATATGTGGAATGAAACATAAAGCAGATCCAAAGCAAAGTGTTTGTCATAACAGGCTAATTTTAGCCACATGTTGTGATTGCTTAATGATTCAAATCCTCGAATCATTCTTCACTGTAAAGTGGATGTTTAACAGCAAAACATTTGTTTTGCATCCTGTCTTAATTGCCATCCACTGAGGTAAACTAATGAAACATGCTGCATTGACCCACATGGCCATGGTTATTATAGTACATCTTCTCTGGGTAGACGGAAGTAAGGAAGGATTGCTAGCAGCTTTCTTCCTGTGGGAAAATACAGAAGAGGAATTTGTCCAGCTGTTCTTCCTCTGTACTTCTCTCTGTTTGTCTCACTCTGTTTATTCATCCATATTTTTTCTCGCAGAGAACACAACAGTTCCCAACTTACATGAAGTGAAGGAGAACATGACCATGGGAACCACGCTGGTGACCAGTCCCAATGGAGGCTTTCTGGTAGGGGGGAATTCGCTCTTTATAGTGTATGAAAGTGCTCTACAGTACATTTTCCATACCAGACACAAAAGGAGGGCTTGACTTTACATATTTTCTGCAAGAAACTGGGCAGCAAGTATATGTTCACTAGACCTTTGGTCTCTATGGAAACGGTGGGTTTGGCTCTCACATGGGAGTCCTGGGAATGCTGTGAATCAACTGTGTAAATGCAGAATGTGCTGTATGTGTGAGTATGTAGGAGGTGATGACACCCATTTCATTTTATGGTGATGAACTCGATAAAAATTATATGTGCATGATTATTATAAAAATAAGTGGTGGTCAATTTTATGTATTTAGGCAACTTATTTGGTCTAAGCAAATATAATCCTGGTCTGTGAGGGCAGACCCAGAACTCTGACCATTTGGTAACCCTCTTTTAATGCTTAAAATTACTCTAGCCAGTGTTAATATGCTGTAATTCATCCAAAGGGATCATTATGATCACATCAAAAGTCACAAGCTGAATGAAAAACTAACGTGGTTTCACTGCTTGCTTTAAGGCTTTTATTTTGAAGGCTTTATGTGTTATATAATCTAATTTTAAGTCTCTCACAACTCCAGTATCCCTCCCAGTGTGAGGAAAGCACTGGAGTTGTGGAGAATGCAGGAGAATTGAAGGAAATGAGGCTGAAAGATGAATGGATATGATTGAGTTTTCCAGTTATTGTTGGTAGTGTAAAGCCTGTCTTTCTTAAAGGCTCAGTTTCTCAGTTTCCCTCTTGTCCCTTTTCTCTCTTGAGAAGTATGAAGGGATATTTGGTGGTTATTAATAATCCTTGTGTAATCCTCAGTTTGAGTAGTTCTTTCCTCTTGGTTTCTGTCCTCGGTAGTCCTGAACCCCCTCTCACCCATGACCTCATACTGGTGGAAAGCTAACCAGTCACAGCCTCTAAGTTGTACTGTGTCCTGTCTCTGCAGGCCTGTGGTCCTCAGTATGGATACATGTGCGGGCAGCAGCAGTACATCTCGGGGGTTTGTGCGAATGTCAGCGACTCCTTCCAGATCCTCAACTCTGTGGCACCGGCCGTGCAAGGTACGCCCCCGTGACAAAATAAGACAACACATCTACACTCTACACAGGACGTGACGGCATCTGCACTAATTGCCTGACGGGGATAAGAGATAATAATCTACTCCTCACAGTCGCACCACCCAGGACCCTGACATCAAGCTCACCCTCCCTCAGTGAAGGGGAAGATTAGAGCATTCTTCTTAATGTAAACTTGTCTGCGACCCCCATCCCTCTTTGGCCCGGCCCAGCCTAGCCCTTCTGCATGCCCAAGTTAGGAGACAGTTTACTGGCCTGCACTGTTTCCCAGGAAGGAAACAGCCTAGAGAGATCTGCAGAGTAAACAGACGACAGTCATTTTCCTCTCACTTATTCTTTCAGTGTCATTTTCTGTGTCATTCCTTTAGCACCAACAAACACAGACACAGACTTATCATATAGTGCGGCAGAAGTGCTGATTTGATAAGTGCTGAATTAAATTAAATGTAGGATTTATTTAATTTTTCTAAGAGATTAAACCACATAGGGACTTTTTACTTTCTTGACTTAGTCATGTTTGAAGGTTTAACAATTAATGAAATCTGTCTGTAGGATCAATAGTAAGGAAATGTTATGTTAAATATGTGATTCTTAATGTTAAATGTGTGATTCTTAACCTTGTATTATTATTTTCATAATATCCTCATCCCACATAAGTGGGAGAACACTTAAATTGCCAAAAATGATCCAATAATTCAATAAAAACATTTTGTTTTCATATTAAATGTTCTTTTCTGTTAATAATATTGCGACCCCTTCAGGTTCAACCTGTGACCCCTTGTGGGGCCCCGCCCCCCGGTTTTGTGAACCACTGCTCCACATTATTACATTTTGATTTGCAGCTTCAGTTTTGTGTCTGCTGTGATCACAAGTAAACAGGAAGAGGACTGGATGTGTTGCATAATCTCACTTATTTCTTTGGAGTGAAATTAGCAAAACAAATCAAGATATTCACCACTCAAACATAATATTATGACCACCTGGCTTATATTATAATGATCTTTTGACTTTTGACAACTGCACACCGTACATACACCAATCAGTCATAACATTATGACCAGCGACAGGTGAAGTGAATAACACTGATCATCTCTTCTTCATGAGTCCTGGGATATATAAGGAAACAAATGAACATTTGTCCTCAGAGTTGATGTTAGAAGCAGGAAAAATGTTCCAGCATCAGGATTTGAGTGAGTTTGACAGTAAGAAGCAAACAGTGATGTCTAGAGGACTGGATCAGAGCATCTCCAGACCTGCAGCTCTGGTGGGCTGTTCCTGGTCTGCAGTGGTCAGGATCTATCAAAAGTGGTCCAAGGAAGGACCAGTGGTAAACCAGAGACAGGGTCATGAGAGGAAAAGGATCACTGATGCAGGAGGGGAGTGAAGGCTGGTCCTGGTGGTCTGATCCAACAGACCAGAGAAGTTAATGTTGCTGAAGATAGAAAGGAGTCAGATACCGCAGAGTAGAGCAGTTTGTTGTTTGGAGCTCTTTTGACAGAAAATGGGGGACCTTCACAACATTAGGCATGTTGTTCATAATATTATACCTGATCAGTGTAAATATCTATACCATAATAGTTCATAACTCTAACTGCATGCAGAGAAATCCCAAACAGTACATTAATGACCTATATGATCTCTCTGTCTTTGTTCCAGAGTGTGCGAAGGAGCTGGACATTGTGATCGTTCTGGATGGATCCAACAGTATCTACCCCTGGTCCAGTATCATTGATTTCCTGAGACGTTTCATCGAGAACATAGAAATTGGACCCAAACTCTCACAGGTCAGTTGCATGAATAAAAATTAAATAATTGGATAAAAATGTTATTCAGTCGTACGTTGGTCTTTTTGTCTTCAAGGTGTACGCAGTGTTTAACCCCAGGTTGTGGAATCAACACATGGATGATAAATTGGTTATATAACATTAGACAGACAGAAAAAGAATGAATGAAGGAACATACTATTTTCTGCCAACTAAATTTTTCATATTTTATTATATTTAATGACTTAAGTGCCCTCCATCATGGAATTTTCCACATGGTGCCAATAGAGAGAATAGCTATAGTACGCCCTTCGTAGAGCAGGCTTTATTATGAACTGAAGCCTTGAAAGTAATTTTAGCCTTTGCCTTAGTAAGTTATACCTTGAGTGTATTTCTGTCCACTTGTCTTGGATCGCTCCTCGAATGCGTGGTTAGTTTTTATTATGGTTACATTGATCTGGCCTGGAGCTTGTGGAGTTTTCCAGAGGGAAACACTGGAAAGTCTTCTCACTGTGGAGGCCCGTGGTTGTAAGTCACATCTTCCATGGCTGCTGAAGTCCTCTGCCTTCTGAATAAAGAACATTGTGTCATATCAACCCCACCAGACCCAACCACATCCTCAGCACACTGTCTGGGAGGGGAGGGAGAGCAGGAGGATGTAGAAGGAAAAATAAACGTTAATGTAGGATAATGTTTATTAGAGCATGTGTGTGTTTTATAGGTGGGGATAGTGTCCTATGGTGAGACTGTGACTCACCGTGTCAACCTGAGCCAGTTCGACAACACTCACAGTCTGCTGGACTTCGTTGAAGAGCTTCCTCAGCAGACCGGCTTCAAGACCATGACGTTCCTGGGTATCGATACTGCTAGGTACTCATCATTAACCCCTCCCCCTGGCATTCTGGAGAGTCTGGCAAAGTCCAGCCACATTTTGGATGAGTCATCATGGTCTGGCAGGGTTTTATAGGCATTACAGTGGGACCGTCCCATTTCAAGTTGGCTGAACAGTGGACAGACAGGCTCCTTAATTTCATACCTATGGGAGTGCCGTCACCCCATTTGCATAGTGACTTTAAATTGGAGGTAAAATTGCAACCACATAAGATAGAGAAATAAATTAAAACAAAACCAGTGGAGTTATACTTACACATTAAGTAATAAATAATCCATATGGCAGGTCATCACAGCACTTTCTATGTTGGGATTAACGTCATCACATTGTGTGTGTAAAGTATCAAATGATTGTCTTTTAGCTGTTTTTTGTTTAGCTGTTGTTTCTTGCACTTTTATAGATGAACACAGTCTTATACCAACATATATATTCTCATAAATATCAGGCACACTTAGAGATCTGATTGCACTGTTGTAAATAGTTTGTCCTGTCTTTTGCTCTGGCAGACTTGCCTTACGATAGATCATAAAGGGTTAAAGGTTTGAAGGATCTGGCAGTATTTTGCAACCAACTGAAACTTCACATGTTTAGGAGAAGTACAGTGGCTTAAGTAAAAACTGGAAAGTGTAGGCAATATAGTAGGATAGGTAGGAGCCAACATATTTTTAAGGCCCAGCAGGTGCTCCAGGAGTTGTTTTGTGCTCTTTTGACTGGATTTTGATTTTTTGTTGTACCAACCAGGAAAGAGGCCTTCATGCCAGAGCGTGGTGCACGACCTGGGGTGAAGAAAGTCATGGTGATTGTGACTGACGGAGAGTCACATGATTCCTACAATCTGGACAAGGTCATAGGAGACTGTGACGATGATGACATCGAGAGGTTTGGCATTGCTGTGGGTACAAACATCCTGTTCAGCATGCGTGTGCTGTGTTCTCAGTGCAAGTTACTGTGTTTTCTCTGCAATAAATGCGGAAAAGATTTTCATTTATTCATGAAAAGGACAGATGTAGAAATTAAACAGTGACATAAAGACAATTTACTGTGTGGTTTTCCAAAAACAATAACAATTCATGAAATTGGTCCATTATTGATGGTGAGCCTGTAGACAGTAAAACTGTCACTCAGATACAAAAACATGGGAAAAGAGGGTCCAAAAAGGGGTCTGAAAATTTAAATCAAGGCAGCGTGCACTAAACCGTTTCTTTTACAATTCCTCAACCATCTTTGACAGATTGTTCATGATTGTTTCCAGGTTTTAGGAGACTACAATCGTCAGAATAAAAGTGCAGAAGAAGTTCAGAAGTTCATCAAGGAGATTGCGTCCATCTCCAGCCAGCCGGTACATGACCACTTCTTCAACGTGTCTGATGAGGTGGCACTGTTGACCATCGTGGATGCTCTGGGAAGCAAGATTTTTGCTCTGGAAGGTGAACACAAACCATGAAATGCATGCTCACATTTTCATTTTTAGCACTCATACAGTGAATAGTTCGACGTTTCTCTGACATGCACTTTCATGCCGAGCGAGATGATTGATACCAAGTCAAGGTTTGTGCAGTGAATATGAAGTTACTCTCAGCAGCAGGTCAGCCTAGCTGAGCACAAAGACTGGAAATGAGGAAGCAGCTAGCCTACCACTTTATGACTTTATTCTCATAAATAATGACTTTAATCTCGTAAATAATGAGTTTAATCTTGTAAATAATGAATTTAATCTCATAAATTCACGACTTTTTTCTCGTAAATAATGACTTTATTCTTGAAGTCTTTAAAAAAAATCTCTCAGTGTGGCCCTAATACTTCATCATACTGGCCTGGTTCTGTATTCAGTGAATATTAGAAAACCTAACAATGACATTAATCTGCTTTTATGAACTATTCTGAAGTGAATAATGACTCTTTTTAAACTGCACTGACCTGAGAGTAGTATCAATCTTTTCACCTTATGTTTGACCAAATGTCACACTGTTCTCTTAAAGAGAAAACAATTTTTGATTCAACAATTAATCAGTAATGTTTCAATGAGATAGTAACAACATTTAATTACCTGTGGATTGATATTAAAATGAGTTTTTCATCTCCAGCCACAACTGGCAATTTCACCTCCTCCTTTGAGATGGAGATGTCCCAAGCTGGCTTCAGTGCACATACTTCCAAAGTAAGTCTAAATATAATTATTTATGTCTGAATATACAAATACCATATAAGTAAAAGTCTGTGACTTGTAGTAAAATCACAGAGGAACAGAGAAGTGCATCATATCTTCAGATCACGGCACAGTTTACGTATCCGTTGGCATTTGGTTTAAAAAGGAACTGTTTATTTCATGTGCTTGCATGTGTTGGCCTAGAAGTTAGACTCATGAACTCGTCCAGACACAAAGCCACAGAGTTATCTCTGGTGCATCTTCAGCCCTTTGGTGATTCACCTCAGTCAACAGAAGCTTCCAGACACAGCCACAGACTACAGACTGAGAGATAGCAAAGGCCAACACGAGGCATGTTCAGGGAGGGAGGTTGAATCAGATGTTTGTTCACCACTGTGAAAACAACATGCTCTCTCCTGGAGTTCATTCACTGGCTATTTCCTTTGTCTATTTAAAACACCCTCACCTCTCTTCCTGCTTCTGACTCACATTTATCAGCTCTTCCATCACACATGTGTCTGTGCCTCATTCAACCAGACTGAGTCCTTCCACTGTGTGTTAAACACATGAGGCCTCACTTTAAGGGTCAGTAGCGGGAAAGATCCTCTTGACGCAGTTCATTGTGACTAATAGTGCATGTGTGAACCCTCCCCTTCCTATTTTTCTATTCTATTGAATTATGTCTTCATTTCTAAAAGGTTACATCTGACTGACCTGTGCAATTTTTCTTCAGTTTATTGAGTTGTTTAATTTTTTTAGTAAGAAAAAATGCAAAATGATTACTTGTTTAATCTACAATGATATGAAAATCAGAAACATTTGAAATTGTGGCATTTTTGGATAATGATGGAAAGTAATCAAGTCTTTTACTCAAGTATTGTACTTCAGTGCACTTTTATGTGCTCATATTTATGATATGTTATGTTACTTTATACCTCATCTCCACTACATTTCAGGACATTTTGTATTTAACAAATATGAAATAGTTTTATTAATTAATCCATCCAAACACATATAATGTAGAGGTAGATTCATGTTAATGCAGCAGTAATTATGACAATATATCTAATAATATGACACTCATAACACACTCTGCATAATGAGTACTTTAACTTTGAATACATTTAGATGATAATACATTTATATGTCTACTAGAATCATTTACATTGTGTACATGTATGAGATTTGGGTACTTCACCTCATTATTTTGGACCACAGTAAAGATGATAATATTTTCTTTTAACCCACTTACTAACAGAAATCATTCAAATCCCTTTATTGTTATATCTGCCTGACATCAGCGTTGTTGTCTCCTGTAGGATGGCGTGTTACTGGGTGCAGTGGGAGCGTATGACTGGAACGGGACAGTGGTAATGCATACTGCTGGAGGAACAGTTGTTCCAGGGAAGACGCAGTTCTACGACCCAGAGACTGAGGCCGGGTACGAAGGACTTGCTGGGTACCTTGGTGAGTTCAGTCGTATGTCTTGAAGACCATGAAAAGACAGTTTCTCAATCACTGCTCCTTCTGTCCGTGTCCCAGTGATCAGAAGATCAGTGGTTCAAATCCCGCTACCCCCAGTCATCTGTCGCTGTGTCCTTGGGCAAGACACTTAACCCTCCTTGCCTCCAGTGACATCACTGGTGTGTGAATGCGTATGAATGCTTCGGTGGTGATCGGAGAGGCCACATTTCCATCAGTCTGCCCCAGGGCAGCTGTGGCTACACATGTAGCTTACCATCACCAAGTGTGAATGAGGAGTGAATGAATAATGTATCTATACTGTAAAGCGACTTTGGGTGTCATGAAAAGCGCTATATAAGTACAATGCATTATTATTATTATAAGCTGAATAAATTACGATAGAGAGAATACATGATGGATGGGAGCTGATGGCAGCAGTTTTATGTTACACACAGAGAGAAAAATGCTGCTAAGCTAGATATTTCTGGAGATAAGGTGAAATTCTACAGCTGCAGAATAGATATAGAGTTGCATGGAAGAGAGAGATATGGAATTTATCAAACTCTGACAGCAGAAGCCTCCCTCTCTTTGTCACATAAATAACACACTCTCCGTCCTCCTGCCTTTTATGGCTCTTATAGCAACTGCAGCATCTTAATATCAACTTATTTAATCAACATGTCATTAGAAGGAGCACTGATGGGTCCAGGCTCGTGTACTATAAACTCAGCTGTTGGCACATGTTCATACCTAATGGTCTGACAGCAGACTTTGCATACAGATCTTTTCTGTGTGTGTGTGTGTGTGTGTGTGTGTGTGTGTGTTTGTTTGTTCCTGCCAGTTTCCAGTTGTGTTTTATAGCTTCCTCCTCACAGTGTGATGTAAACAGCTGGCTGAAGAAGCAGTTAAAAATATCCTTCAAAGAGAATTGTTTTTCTCATGATGTTAAGTGTACATTGTGATGATGCTTGTTTGTGTGTAGTATGTGTTCGGTTGACTACAGTGTGCACTGCTGCATGCATATGTCTCTGCAGGCTATGACGTCCAGTCCGCCTCCATTCCTGATGGGGTTCTGTACATCACAGGTGCACCACGCTACAACCACACAGGCCGGGTGGTTATTTATCGTCTGGATGAAAAGAACAACATTGTCGTCTCACAGATACTGAAAGGAGAACAGGTGGGCCTACTTCAGTTTGGTGATTGGTGGTGTGCTATCTTCCGTCCCTTTGTGCATTTTTGAAGAAAAGATGTCTTTCATTAATCAGACTGTAAGTAAGCTAAGAAAATTACGGCTTCACCAGCACAGGGAGAGGCTAAAGAATAGGAATATTGCTGTGTTTTGTCACTCTGTTTCCTGAAATTTTGCTTTGTGTTTGTTGTGTTTCTCAGATTGGTTCCTACTTCGGCAGCGTCCTGCAGACTGTTGACGTGGATGGAGATTCCTATACAGATGTCCTCTTGGTTGGATCTCCGATGTACATGGGCACAGAAAGAGACGAACAGGGGCAAGTCTACGTCTACAAACTCAGTCAGGTATAGAGCATCCATTAAAAATATAATTAGGTATTTGTCTTGTGTTTGTGCATGTGTCTTTCATTGAAAGAGCTTGCATCAGATTCTGAAGGTGCACCAACTTGATTGTTGTCTCCTTGTGTCCTTTGTTCTTCACTCCATCACTAGGACGGCCGGTTTGAGCACGAGTTCACTTTAAAGCCTGTCAATCAGTCCTGCTGCACCGCCCACTCAGCCACCTGCACTAATAAAAATGAACCGTGTGGTGCCCGATTTGGTACGGCCATCGCTGCAGTATCAGATCTCAATCTGGACGGGTTTAATGATGTGGCGATAGGTGCACCTTTTGAGAACGACCACAGAGGGGCCGTCTACATCTATCATGGAGATAAGACGTCCCTGAAAGAGAAATTTGTGCAAGTAAGGTTACAGTATCACACACTAACCTGTTAATGCCAGCAGATCTGTAATTTCATATGTCAGACTAAATGCACTGGCCAATTCCTGTTACTTTCTTATTCGCTTTCTGTCAGACAAATACATTTAAACTGTTGACATGTCATGCCCTGTGTGAACCCTCTTCTTATTAGAGAACTCTTTCCTGTAGACAAAAAATACCAACTTTTTTTTTTGATTTTCTATTCTACTGAATTATGTCTTTATTGCTATGAAAGTCATATTTATTTGGAAAAATGTGAGGGCCGGTACAAAGACAAAATAGCCACACTAAGGGGACTGTATGCCAGGTTGAAATGAAGAGGAATGTTCCTTTAACATGCTCTTATTGGTTCTGTGTTTCTCTTTAGCGTATCCCTGCAGGTGGTGATGATGAAAAGGTGAAATTCTTTGGTCAGTCCATACATGGAGTCATGGATTTAAATGGAGATGGGATCACTGATGTTACCATAGGAGGTCTAGGAGGGGCTTCGCTATTCTGGTGAGACATGGCCCATCCTCACTTCTAAACATTCCCCCTGAATCATCACCAGCGGTAGCGCCTGTGTCCCAGAGACTTCATCTTACATGTCCGTTTTGCTTCGTCTTACTCGGGTTTAAACAGCTGTGCGTGTCCCACTGGGCTTGTGGGCTTGAGACCAACAACTTTCCTAATGATCTCTGTGTTACAACCCCTGGCCGCTGGACTTCAACCCACAAAGTTTTCAAACATCAGCCCACATTATGATTTAACTTCCCGGGAAGACCCTCTCCCACAGTTCCTACTGGCAGAGCCTCGGCTAAGCTGTGTGAAAACTTCATCTCCCAAGTGGCTTAGAGTTTGATTTGGCAGCAGGCTGTTCTTCCTGGACCGTTTGGCTGTGTTTTAGAAAGCTCAACGGTTGGATAGAGGCAGTTGTGGCCAAGTTTTTTACACTTTCCATTTCTTGTTCCTTTCTTTGAGAAATAGATGCACATGCACAGTTCAATACACACACACACACACACACACACACACACTGTGCCAGTGACAAATACAATTATGTTTTCCAGAAGTTGGCATGCCTGTTTCATTTTACCAGGTCCAGAGATGTTGCAGAGCTCCGTGCCAACATGACTTTTGACCCAGTTAAAATCAACCTGCAGCAGACTCAGTACCAGTGTGAACATGGCGGACGCAAATCTGCGTGTGTGACAACGGAGGTGTGTTTCTTCTACAATGTCAAATCCGACACGCAGGATGTACACGCTGCTGCAGGTAAGCCATTCAGAATCCTATTCATTCATCTCTTTACCTCCTCACTGCCACAGTTGATGTGTTTCACCACTACCTGTTTTCTTTTCTGTCGTGCCCTGCAGAAATCCGCTATGACCTGACTCTGGATGCTTTGCGTGCAAAGGCCAGGGCCTCATTTATTGACTCAGATGATAAAAGTGATCGAAGGATTACCAGGGACTTCACCATCAAAGACAGAGAGAGAAAATGTGTACAAGAAACTTTCATGATGTCGGCAAGTACTCTGATCTTTATGATGTCCACATGAGGTTAGTTATGGGTTCCATCCTGTACAAAGTCAACCCACAACATTTTTAACCCTGTTTGCATAAGACGTAGAAACCAGATCAACTGGATGACTACAAGTTCTGTGACATTCATTCATGAAAGTTACATTCCAGGCTTGTTGGAGATGTAAATTGCATTTTGAGCCAGAAAGGAGACAGGACAAAGCTGTGAGAGGTATTATGCAGAGAAGGAAGATCTTGGTTCTAACATGAAACAGACCCGTCCCGATCAAAGCATGCCGAGTACAGCCTCGTGCTGCTCTGAGTGATAAATTATCTATAGGCGACTCAGAGAGTTGGAGAAGGAGGGGAGGAGACAAAGGAAAGAGAGAGTGAAAAATGTGGCAAAGTGACATTACAGGTCAAAGAATATTTCTACAAGTTTCCTAACAAGCATGTCACAGATTGTTCATCACAGCTGAAACTTTTGTATGTTTCAGCTGCACCACCTAATGTCTGAGTGTGACATTCAAAGCAATGTGTGCAACGTTTCTCATTCCAGCCCGTTCACCACAGCAATGGATTTCTCTGATTAACTGCCTGTGGGCGAGCGAAAGAGGAACTAATCAGTGGAAACAGCTGCTGTAGCTGTGTGTGCAGAGCATGAATACCTGCTCTGTACTAGTGTGCCAGTTCGTGCAGGAACTTCCCACATAGTCTGGTCAGAGAGGTCCTCCAGGGTCAGAAGATTTGTACCACAACTATCTTACCTGAGTCCAAAATGAACAACTGCACAAATGTTTATTCTAATTTTGGCACGGGCTCAAGAAAGTTTCATATTTATGCCTCACCATGCCTATGTAATACAAACTGCAAAGACTTTGGTGATCCTCTGACTTTCTCCTCCAGCTCCACCATTAGATCGTTTGTAATTTTGAGTGACGCAACTGTTGAATTGGTTGTTATGAATTATAGGCAGTCATTCCCCCCTCAGGATGAATATAACCATTCATCTAGTACCATCATTGTTCATCAAAAATACCTGCAAAACTAATACTGTTGTACCTGATAAACGTGAGAATGATAGATTAAAAAAAAAATTAAAACAGACCCTGACCTTGAAACTCATTTTGCTCCTCTGTGTGCTGCTCTGGTTCACTTTTATCTGTCAGTCTGCTCCCAAGATGATGATTTTTCCAGCATTAGGGACTTAATAGCCATTTGGTCACAGGCTTGTTGTCAACAAAGTAAGAGATATCATCACTGTCTGAAGTTCCTAAGTCAGGATCCTCAGGACAACTCAGAGGCATCAACACAACAACTGTTTTTTCTGAATTGGTTGCTTATACTGCTTTAATGATAGGACTAAGAACTCCATAAGATGTAATAAAACTTCAGGGAGTCAGAGAGACAAGGATCAGTTATATGATCTTTAAGTCCTCTTTGTTCATCTGCAACATTTATTCCCCTCCCTCCTTCTCCTCGCCATCCCATCATGCTCCACCTGTCACCTTCTCCAGGCCCGCCTTGACTTCCGAGACCCCCTCATGGTGTCTTTGGATTTTGGACTTGCAGATGAAGACCAAGGCCCCGTCCTGGATGAGAGTCTCCCCAGATCCATCAATAAGACAGTAAGACAGTGTTTCATGTCACTTGTAAGAGAATTGCCAAATGCCAGCAAGCAGAAGATTTAGAGTCAGAGACAGGAAGGATTTGATCCTTGTCTTAAACATCCTCCAACTGTCTGTCTTCATAATCCAAGAGTGAGAAGGGGCGTTCTTATCTGGCTCCAAACTGTGCTGCTGTTACACTGCATTAGCATCTGCAACAGCTGACTGCTGTCCTTCCTTCCTGGTGTTTCCTCCAGACTGCATTAGTGTTTCAACAGCAGCAGTCAACAGTCTTCCCACACTCCCACATGCATGGTTGTTTGTAACAGTGTCCAGCTGATTGTTGCCCTGAGTGATGTGTCCAGATAAAGACATGAGAACGTCTTTCTTTACATGAGAGCTTTGGGTGTGTGAAGAACAGTAGCAGCAGCACCACCCTCCCTGTATATGTGATGTGTTTATGAACCTTGATGCTGTCACAGCAGCAGTGCACGCTGCACTCAGGACCCCTCCTGTTATTGTTATTGAAAGGAAGAGAAGGGACACTCACACACACAGAAAGAGGAAGTCATCAAACGGAAGTTTTTCTTTTGACATTGTGCTTCATATGATATTCTGTCGTCTTTCTTGGGAGAGTAGACTCTGTTGATCTTAGCAGTCCAGTGGGAGAGTGTTGAGAATGGGAACAAATGTGACGGTGACCCTCTCACACTCTGGGGGAAAGGGAAAGGAAATGAAGGTCACCTGACTGCACCCTTTTAGTCAGCGGTACAAACAAATACACTGCAACAGCAGTCAAACATATTTTCTGTGTGCTGTTTTCGACAAAAAAGTTCAATTAACTGGCTGAAAATTCCTAAAATTATACTGCTTCTCTCTCAGTGACCAAATACCAAATCTATTTCATCTTCAAATAGATGTTATTACCATTTGCTATTTAACAGGGATTCCAACCATACAAGAGCTACGCTCATTGATAATAAATGGACAAAATAATAAAAATAAATAAATAATAAATAAAAATAATAACAGTGCATGACCATGATGTTTTCCATGGTTTATTGCAGGATTACTGTATTACACAGCATTAGGTTTAGCCACATGTACATAATAAACTGACTGACTGTATGCATATTGAATTAAAACATTTGACCATGGCTATATTTAGCTATAGGTCCACTACTGATAAATGTGTGAACTTTAAATGTCTCATTCATAAATCATTTCCAATATTGGTGAAAATACTTTTTCAGATGATTAAGGGCTTTTGTCACTGTAGAAGACAACAACTGGCCTCAGTCCAACATATTCTCAAAATAGAAATTAAAACTTATATTATAACTACGGACTAGTGGGTTCAGTGCTGCAGTGAGACCAAGCAAATCATCAATATTGTTAATTTTATAACTTTAACTACTGGACACAAGATATGTCAGATTATGTGGATGTTGGATATTGGACAATGATTTGCCTCCAAACTAATTGTAATATTACATGACTGTGCATCTTCTCTAAACCTTTGCAAGTGAAATTGACAGCAACAGTGAAGTATCTGTCATTTTTGACTGGAGGAGGGTTTTCTTTACATCTTTAAAATGTACATTTCTCTTTTGTAGATTCCCCTTGTGGACTGTGGAAGTGATGAGAAGTGCATTGCTGACCTCTCTCTCAAAGCAGAGCCCAGTGTCAAAAAGTAAGTGGACTTAACATTAAAGGACATGTTCACACTTTTTCAAGTCAAAACAACACTTGCATTGCCTGTATGTACATTGTAATAGTTACTGGTTGCTCTAAGTGTTGTTATGCAGTTGTTGTATTGTGATGTTTGATGCCATGTACTGTACCTTTTAGTCTCGCAGCACAGTTATTAACAGCATTATTATTATTATTATTATTGTTAGACAATATTAGCAGCAAACCCTTCCAGTACGTGACTGCACCCTTGTGGGGAGACATGTACATCACAACCAAGCATGCTGACAGTTTCCATTTCCTTCTCCAGAATGGTGATCAAGTCAAACAAAGACAAGATAGATGTGAACATCAATGTCAGAAACAGCAAAGACAACGCATACAACACCAAAGTTATCCTCAGCTTCACGCCCAACATCAACTATGTTAAAGTGGAGGTGAGGTGTCTGTCACTGCTCTGCTGTGTGCATCATTTTAGAGGAAAACGACTGAGACGTGTGTGATGATGTTTGTTTTGTGTTATCAGCCAGAGAAGGCGTGCACTCTGAATCACACAAAAGTGGAGTGTGCTGTTGGATATCCTTTCCTGGGGAGCAATGTAGAGGTTTGTTTCAGCATTTATCAGCCTACATGCCACCTGTACAATAAATACAGTAGTTGCTTTTTTATCTTTACTACTGCTAAAGATGTCATGTGATCCACAGGAAAATTTCAAAGTGAAATTTGAGGTAAATCCTGCACATATCCAGGAGGTCATTCAGATCAATGTGACAGCTACAAGGTGAGAGAATCAGAACAGATTTTTTTTATTTCCATTTAGACGCTGTTTGCCTTGGATTCTGTTTCTGTTTCTGAGATTAGTTTTCCTTTCACCACAGTGACAGTGAAGAGCTGGTTTCCACCCTGCACGACAACACAGTGCAAATCTCCATCCCTGTGAAATACGAAGCTGGACTCATATTCTCAGTGTGAGTAGCCACAGTTACAATAATGTTCTCTGTCGTCCTTTTGCAGTAGATATTTTATCATGGAACAAAAGAGTAAGTGTTTCTAATTACATTAATGACAGGCCAGGTCCATTCATGTGAGTGGCATGCAGTCATTATTAATGTCATTCTGAAATAGAAACATTTTGGCACCACCACATAATAAAGCTTTCTGTATTCCCTGAGCTCAAGCTAAGGACTCCTGTCATGGATGGTTTATTAAGGTGGTTATAATCAATATTTTCATATTAACAGTATAATAATATGGTAGTGTTGTGCTTACAGCTTGTTGTGCCGCTTCCAAGTGGATAACAAATAAATCAGTCAACACAGTTTTCCAAGTCTAAAATTAGAACTGACTTTGATGCGTAAAATCATTTAACTTCTCCTGAAGAGTTTTGTTTTTTCCCAAAATACCTAAATTTGATATTTAATATCTCTGTGATTGATGGAAAAATCTGTTTAAAATGCGTCTTTTAGGCGGCCTGTGGATGAACACATTGTCGTAAAAGAAGGTGAACAGTATTCCAGTGTAATCAATGACACGAGGATGATCGGAGAGGAGGTCAACATCAGCTACACGGTAACAGTGATCATGTGTCACATGGGCTCATCATGATATCAGTAAAATACTCCAAAAATTCTCCATCTCATATCTCTTCAGGTGGAGAAGGCAGGTGATATGGTGTCTCCTCCTCTTGACCTTACTGTGACGTATCCTCACCTGTCGCCTCGGCAGAACGACCTACTGTACCTGACGCACATAGCCACCAGCCCACAGGTATGATATGCACGCACGCACACACACACACACACACACACACGGATATGACCTTCCTTCATATCTGCCTCTTTCTCTCCAGGTGAAATGTGATGCAGAACGTTGGATAAACCGTCATCATATTAACCCCAAAGTTATAAATCCCAATCCAAAGAAAGAAACTCTCAGTGTCTTCCTGCTGGTGAGTGATGATGATAATAATCTATAAATCCATTATCTACCTCTCATCCTCATAGGGTCGCAGGGGGGCTGGAGTCTATCCCAGCTGTCTTAGGGTGAAAGGCAGGGTATACCCTGGACAAGTCTCCAGTTCATCACAGGACACATAGAGACAGACAACCACTCACATTCACACCTACGGTCAATTTAAATTAACCAATTAACCTAATCCCCATGTATGTTTTTGGATGGTGGGAGGAAGCCGGAGTACCCAGAGAGAACCCACGCAGACACGAGGAGAACATGTAAACTCCACACAGAAAGACCCCGGGACCGGGATTGAACCCGGTACCTTCTTGCTGTGAGGCGACAGTGCTAACCGATGATAATAATAATAATAATAATAATAATAATGGCTTTGTATTTATATAGCGCCTTTCATGACACTCAAAGCACTTTACAGAAACCATTATTCATTCACACCAGTCATACCGGTGATCCTCTTTCTGGGATTTAATTGAATTTAAATAAAATTAAGAAGGACACACATCTATTAAAATACAAATGGGACAGAAAACCAATCTACGGGTATTCAAACAGTATTTGTACAACTTACACAAAGCAAATTATATAAACCAACTAATAGAATTCCTACTTTAGTTCATAGAAAATGTTAATTATCTTATGTCATAAGATAAATTGCCTGACTAGAGTCCTCAAAGTAGCTTGAAGGCATCAATATGTACAAAGTAGGTTCCCATTACTCACTCTGGATTCAAACCCACACTTGATGTGTCAAGTGTTTCAAAGTCAGTGAACTTTCAGAAAATAAATGAAAGTAAACCAGACATGACTTAGTTTTGTCTCGTTAGCTCAGAGTTGGCTTTATGGTGCAGATGAATCCCTGGTTGGATTGTTGAGCTGCTTTTATGAAACGCTTACATACTCACCATGTCATATGTTTGATTTGCTCTGCAGAGCTGTGAAAACCTCTACTGCGCATCATTTAGCTGCTCCATCCCAGAGGCTACTATCAGTCAGGTGAACGTTACATTCAGAGTGTGGAAACCTACGTTCATCAAGGTGGGTCGATGGTGGCACATGGGTGCTTATTTGTCTTGTCTTTATTGTTTGGTTTGTCAAAATGAAGAACTGGGAGGCAGAGTGTCTGACAGCTGTCTGACCGAAGGATAGACAGGAAACAATGGTTTAAAGGAGATTTGTTTCACAGGGCGAGTTCTCCAGTCTACACATGTTGGTGAACGCCACGCTGGGGGTCAGAAACACAAACCTCTACGAGCTGAGCAGCAGTGACAGGAGCAGAAGTGTAAGTCATAATGTTTCTGTATTTGTATGCTTGTATTATCATTAACTCTGTGTGTGTGTGTGTGTGTGTGTGTGTGTGTGTGTGCATGTACATGTACATTTACTGTGTGTGTGTGTGTGTGTGTGTGTGTGTGTTTGCGTGTTTGCATGTACATGTACATTTACTCTGTGTGTGTGTGTGTGTGTGTGTGTGTGTGTGTGTGTGTAAATCAGGTGAAGATCCAGGTTTCAAAGGAGACCTTAGGAGGAATCCCTATTTGGATCATCATCATCAGCATCTTGATAGGACTGCTGATCTTAGCACTTGTCATCTTCGCTCTCTGGAAGGTAATTACCCGATTAATATAAAAATGTACTGGTATGAAACACCATTTCCACCTTGCAAAGCTTTCACACCACCACATTTTTATATCTCTATAATAAATAAATAAATAAATAACCCATCATAAGCCAGTGGTTTTACTTTTGGACCAAGTCTAGAGATTTGCTGTTCTTTCTGTTTGTGGTTTTGGTACTAAACTAAGTTCACTTCATAGTTCACAGATAAACACAAGTTTTTTACACACAAGTAACATTTCATTTCCTGTCGAGGTTTAGTAGGTAATTTTCTAACTGACTTCTGTTCTCCACCAGATGGGCTTCTTCAAGAGAAAATCCAGGGACTACTCAAAGGAGGACATGATGGACTGAGGTATCCAGACATGCAGCAGCGCTGGGACTGACTGCTTCCAGAGCCATCAGGTTGCACAAAGTGACTTTTAAACAGACAGATGGAGGAGACGCCATAAGACCCACATCAGTGCTTCGAGACAGTGACGACCTGGAAAACACAGCTCCCACCCGCAGACCTGGGTCTAATAATGTTTGCAAATACTTCCCAACCAGTGTTGTTTTGATGCTTTGAGCACTACGTCACAGCACAGGAGTCGTTCAAACAATCTTTACACAGGAAATGCTGAAAGAGACACTTTCTTCTAATTATATGAAGTCGCTGGCACTCATTGCATTTGAACTACTTGCAAACAGTATTTGTTCTGGATCAGCTTCTTTCTTGCAGATATACATCAAGTCAGGTCAAGCAGTTCAAAAGGAGGAAACCATCACTGACCAGGCATCTGTTGGCAAAGTAGCATCCTTCTGTATGAATACAGCAGTTTTACAAAACCATAAGAGCTATAAGAACTGCACTCCAGCTTTAGAGGAAAAAAAGTACTCAGGTTTTTTTTCTGTATGAAGATCAAATGTGGCCTAGACCACCTCACACACTTTTTATTTCAGCAGCGATGTCTAAAAGTCTATTTGCTTCTGAGATGTACACCGTGAACTTAACATGTGTTGGAGCAGCCTGTCTTATAGCTTAAACTCCCATTTTAAAGCTCATGTGCCTGATTATTTTTATGAAACACTGTACCTTTTTGCATTTTATAGCATTTTTATTTTTGTTTGGTAGTTTTTTTGCTGAATTTTGACAATATATGGCACATCCTTAATTTCCAAATGTTGGCTGAAGACACTGACCTGAACACAAGATTTATTTTACACAAAGCGGTGCAGTCTGTATGCTTTTATTTTTTTATACTTTTCATCGTCGTTAACCAAATCAAAACCAGACAAAAATGATCTTGTCCAAAATGTTTGTAAACAGTGTCGCCATGGTTACTGAGGGACAGAGAAAAAACTGTGCCTTCAAAATCCAAAACTTTGATTGTACTGTAAATATGAATAGACACTCAATGCTTAGATATGTACATAATTGTGTCTGCTATAATTCATGTAATTTAAGAGATGTTATCCTTAAATTTGTTTCTATGTGATCAGTGGTCAGAGAAGATGATTTTGCTCAGGTGCTACAAGTATCATGAATGATGACATTAACATTTGACATATACGAACAATATCTGGCCTATCTCACAGTTTCAGAGCTGATGCAAATATGTAAATATTGTTATATTTTGAGGAGAAAATGAAAGTATAATTATTGTGTAATGAAGATGAGGGTTTGTATCCACTACTTTGGTTCTGTTTGATTGAAAGTCTGGTGAATGACTCCTGAGGTGAGATACGACTCATTTTTTAGCAGCTTTATAAATTTGCAAAATGGATGGTAAAAGTGTAGAAATACGTGTCACCATTCACCAGCAGTTGCCATACAGTAAATGGGACTCAATGGGAGCTTAGACAAACTACAATATGTACACAAATCATACTGTCGACGTACCTTACACCGTTATTCTTTCAGGTTTTCTATCTTGTTTTTGTCTCCAAAAGTTGCACAGCTACACAGTTTGTTAATAGAGATTATATTGTACATTGGAGAGACTGGCTTTCTGCCTCTTTCTTGTCTTTCTTCTGCACTGTTATACAATAAAACTGAAGGAAGATGACAAGTAAAAAAGAGGCAGCTTTTTTGATATTGAAATACTCCTCAGCTCGCACTCTCCACTGTTGACATGAAGCACATGTAATAATTGTATGTATAGAATGTGTGACTGTTGTGTGGCTACATCAGGCTTATGCACGACGGTGGGGTCATGGCTCTCTCTTTGTTCTTTCGAGGTGGTCTGGGATTGTTTTAGCAGATTTTACACCTAATATTTTCTGAGAAGGAAAAACACAAAGTGAGATTCGGGAGCTCCACCCCAGCCTCCTACACTGCTGTGAAGTCTTTAATGTAATGCACTGGTTTGTCAGACTGTATGTGTCCTCATCAGCACAGAAATTAAGTGAACATTATGAACAAAAATAAAGATTTTTACAAAGTAATTCCACATATTTGTTTTTTTTTTTTCATTTTATTCTCCTTCATACTTCCCCTCCACTCAATTTCAGAGAGAAATATAGCTACTTACAAAACATCAACTGGGAACAGACATTTATTAAAATACCAGTTCATAAATGGTACACCTCCAGCAGTTACAACATTAAAACTCTACTTATGCATTAGTAATAGATAACAGTTAAAAAAAAACTATAAGTATAATTTGTTAAACGGTCTTAGAGAAAAATGACTTTGCTTTCTTTTTGGGAGGTTTTCATTTATCTGATATTTGCATATAGTAGCGCTTTATTGCTGGAGGTGAGATTCCTGCGAGACAACAATAAGGGCAGGACAGCCTAAGACATGTTGACAGCTGAGTGATCTCATGACGGACAGCGCCGCCTGGTGTCCATCTGCAACATTTAGCGATAAGTGACACTCTGGGAGGGGAAGCAGAACAAACTGTAAGCTGTTGGCGGATCCATCTTGCCCGAAAAATAGGCGAGGGAGAAGGCTTTTTCAGTTTAGTATCTAAAATACTGTATCGTCCCACATTAACCGCGCTGGGGAGCCCGAGGAGGGGCTGTGCCGCTGTTTGTAGGATGTCCCGACATGAGGGTGAGTCGATAAACCGGTCCATAGCGCCTTGGTTGGTGGCTACAGTACCTGAGCAGCTAGCTCCTTAGCTAGCTTTGCTAAGTGCTTATTCGAGTCAGAGGGCGCTTTTCGTGACTTGTTTCCAGGCGTGTCTCTACACACGCATTTGGTGTCAGATGCTCTGCTGTACATGTATCTCTCATGTCTTCTAATTTGAAGCAAACGACTGTAACTTCTTCAAACCTGTGCGCAATGATACGGCAACATTGCCGAGCGTAGCCGTTAGCCGTTGCTAGGTGCTGCGTTACCTTGCATTAGCCGGACTAGCTAATGTATGCTAACACAAGGAGTCGTTGACGTAGCTGTGACTTAACGTTGCCTATACCGACTCTCATTGCCACCTTAGTTGCACACTATGATATGTCCCCTTGTAGTTATACGTGTTTTTGCTTATGTTTTATGTCTATGTTAATTTAAGAGCCTGTAGCAGTGTTAGCGCCACACTGTCCCGTCTGGTCTCTACTGTTGTTAGCGAATGCACTGTCATCAAGAAGAAAGTCTGAGGCCTCAGACCATGAACCAATCACTAAGTTACCTAGCTGGCAGGCTACTAGCTAGCCAGGGTTAAGTTACTGCATGTGTATCTGTAAACCAGATGGGAGTGTAAATTCGGCTCACTTCATTCTCCATATAATGTTAGTTGTGGCTGGTTAGCTAGTATGTTACCCTGTTTTCACCTGAGAAGTTGCTACGGAGTTGTACAACGCAAATATTTTTAGTATAGTAATATGACCCCACCAGGACCAGTGCTTAACTAACCTTAACTTGCTTTATCCTAAGGTTGGGCGTCTAATGTACCTGGCAACTGGTTAAATCGTCCCTAGTCGGCAGGCTGAGTACCCAGTAGTCATGCAGGCAGTCAGCTGTCCTTGTGTAATAAGGCGCTCAGTTTTTATACCACTCAGGTGTTACTAATACCTGTTTTAGGCAGCCTCTGTAAAACCTGCTGAAGTGTGACCAACCTTTAATCAACACACACAGCTGATATCTGCACATCACCAGTTGATTTGTTTGTTCAGCTCTGGGTTCGGTTAATAATTGTTTGAGAGTTTATCTTTTGTTGTCAGATCAGTCTCAACAAAGGAAATCCCCACAATGCCTGAATACCTACTATCCAAATTTGGCCAAATTAGGTAATTTTTTCCCCCCTTCAAAGGAAATGTCAGTGACTGAGGCAGGAGGAGTAACATTGTTTTAATAATAAATATAACGTCTTGTAGAAAATAACTGGCTGTGTCTGGAGTGACCCAGTGCTTGAGTAGTTTGTCACCATAATCATGTATTAAAGAGAGTGGATAAGCAGAGTCATTCATATCTGATATATTGTTTGAATAGTAATAGCTATTTGTACAATATAGAAACTGACAATATGCTCTGCTGTCTTGGTCTTGTTGGTTCTTATAGATCTAGATAAATATAAATAGCAATGTGCTACCTGAAAATGTGTGGACTGCTGTAAGTGAGTCATAAAGGCTCTCAGATGCTTAATGGTTGAGGCATGCATCTGGGCAAGCTCTTTGGGACCTTGCATGTGAAGTTCCCTGGAATGTCCTGAGTTCTTCATTGCTGGCACTTGTGGGTTGGTGCCACTCCAAAACACATGCTCATGTGAGTGAAGCTGGCCTGTGGATAGAGATTGCTTTCTCACTGTCAGTCCAGCAGACGCATTTATAAGGAATTTGTAACTTTATTGTCAGATCCATGTTTGACTTCCTTCTTTCTCTTTTGCAGGTGTGAGCTGCGATGCGTGTTTAAAAGGCAACTTTAGAGGAAGACGGTTCAAGTGTTTAATTTGCTACGACTACGACTTGTGTGCATCGTGCTACGAGAGCGGAGCCACGACAACAAGACACACCACAGAGCACCCCATGCAGTGTATATTAACCAGGGTAGACTATGGTAAGGGCCTGTCTGAAGGCAGTTGTGTTGCTTACTGATCATACACAAACTCATCATGTCTGTGTCTTGTCATGAGTTTATGACTTACAAATTCTTTATTACAATTTAAGGCATGATTAATGTCATTTATTCAGCAAACCATTGTGCTACAGCATTTGTATTAATGTTTCAAATACTGATTTACAGTTATATTGACAAATGAGTGACGGCTGCTTTGTTTACTGTCCTCTTGCAGACTTGTATTATGGAGGAGACACGTTTTCAGTAGAGCAACCGCAGTCATTCACTTGTCCTTACTGTGGCAAGATGGGCTTCACAGAGACGTCCCTACAGGAGCATGTCACCTCAGAACATGCAGAGACGTCCACAGAGGTGGTGAGTATACTGCACACAATGAGGAATCGTGGCACTAGTTTACAGAATTTAAGCTCTAATTTTATATTCATGTGCAATATGTATCAATACCTGTTGTTTAGTAATAGTTTACTTCTGCCAACCACTGATGTGCTTTATGTTGAAGTCATTACATGCAGGTATTTTTTTTATTTTTTACTCACTGTTGTCTGTTCTGCTGTTGCTGGTGAGCACTGCACTTCAGTCTGCTAAAATGACCTCTCAGGTTGTACAAACAGAGGACATTTATGGATCACTTGTTGTCAGAGAATGATGTTTATGAGTGTTGTCCACTGCTGATAAACTGAGTAAAGGCATGGCAGAGAGTCAGAGAGCTGCTGACAGATGTAGTCTGTTGGGCATCAGGAGCTCCACCATCAGTGATGGGTCAGAAAAGAGACCCTTGTAGTCATTGGTAGCTCCATCTAATAGTACTTCTGCTCCAGATGATCCAAGTGCCAACTGACACTAAGTTGCGCTGCGCAACTTAGTGTCTGCAGAGAGTGAAAAGTGTGTGAAAGTGAGGGAGCTTTGATGGATATGGCAGGGGTTATTTTATACTTCTCTTATCATTGAAGTCCACAAAAAGATCAATAATTATTCCATTTATCAATCCATAACAAGTTCTCAAGCTTGTCTGTACACTCAGCCCCTAGGCCATTTGTCCACAATGAGGATGTAAGTCTTCTGTGCTCATAAATATGTAGTTTAACTTTTTAAGACCATCTAGGACCATAAAACTGCTGAGCATTTTTGCGCAAATGTTACTCAAACAGGAGTAAATGTTTTTAACTGTGGATTACTTTGTACAATTTGCAATAAATTGTGTGCATGATTGACTCAAAATAAAATTAATAAACATAAACCTGTCACCTTGTACAACAATGTAGCCCATTAATGTTTTAAACAATAGTGAATCTCTGTGACACCAGAGGAGATGATTCTACTCACTCATCAGCGTTAAGGAAAATAATCAAATGGTATAATCTTTTTCTTTTAGGTCATTTTTCATAGATGACCGTTAAAGAAGAGAGATTTTTTTGTAACCTGTTGCTGTGTTTGTATGTGGCAGTCAATGTACAGGGTGTCATTTGCTGGGGTTTTACATTGGGAATTTCATGAACAGTAGATAATGGTGTGTAAAGTATGAGAGATGTGTAGTAATTCCCCTAATGGACTCATTTGTGGTGAAATGTTCTTTATGAATAGGACGTTTAACCGGCTATAAAAATGTCTAGCCAATGAAATTTGTGTCGGATCAATTAACCAGTTAATTGAGCAGTCTTTGGATGTCTCTTTTTGAGGCATGTCCTGATTGTCCCATATGACTGCTCATACTGTCAGGTACATTTAACCTTTAGACTCCTGCTGATTTTACACATCCAAGTCCATTTACAGGCCTTGAGGAGTATAACTGCATAATATGCAGGAAGTTTTTAGTGTAAATAAAGTGAGCTCACCAGACCTCTGTAGAGCCACTAACACATCTGAATCTGACTGAAGCATTCGCGGTTGTCTCTCATTTCAGATCTGTCCAATATGTGCTGCCTTGCCAGGAGGAGACCCCAACCACGTAACAGATGACTTCACAGCTCACCTCACACTTGAACACAGAGCACCAAGAGATCTAATATCCTCTTTGTGTTGTCACACACTGGTGTCCACATTTGTTTGCACATATATTGTCTAACAACATATTGATGCCATGTGTTGTGTCACATTGCTGCATTGATCCTTAACTGTCCTCGTTCACGATGAGTCCAGCAGTGTTCGGCACGTACGCAGGATGTTCCACCCTGGACGAGGACTGGGCGGTCCCAGGGCACGACGGACTAATATGCACTTTACTAGCGGCTCCACGGGGGGACTGTCATCCTCCTCATCACAGAGCTCCACATACACCCCCAGCAACAGAGAGGCAATGGACCCAATCGCAGGTGAGACCCAGGAGTATAGTTATAGAGCTGGATCCTTCACCAGTGCCTTATGCTGCTGAAAGCTAAAACTTTTGAGCATACAGAGCACATTAAATACCTCCAACCATATAACTCAGGGATAGTGATAATAAATAAAAGTCATAAAAGTACAATAATAGCCCTACTCTTTACTGTGGTGTGCTGTGCATCATGTTTTCATGGTGTTGTCAATGAGGCTGGAGCTGTAGTCCGTTGAGTGTTGAAGCTAAATGTGAACATAATAAGTAGAGAAGTGTACAGTACAGAATGTCTAAAAGCCCCCGTCATCTAAAATGCTTAACAAATGTATCAGAGCAGCAAAGAGCCTCCAGCATCATTTCAGAGCTTTAACTCAGACTCACTGAGTTCACTGCTCTTCACCATTTTGAACAGGAGTGAGGAATTTAAACTGAATTCACCTTTTTAGACCAAATTTGAGCCACAACACTGGAATACTCTGAGAAGTCAGAAATTAACCCAGAATAACAAACAAACACTAAAACACATTTTTTTGTTCAGGAATGATAGGAAATAACTGGAATTTAACATCTCAATCAAAAAATAATAATGTGCTTTGTTATTTTGTTCTGTTTTTTTTCTAATATATTAAAATTCATGGATAACAACTAAATAATTATATTTTAGTATTAAATATCATATAAAAATATTATATATATATAAAAATATTTTGTTAATCAACAGTATTGTTAATTTAAGGCAGCGGTGGTAAACACCTTACACTATGTAGTGGTCTGATAAATTTGTTAAGCACTGTGATTAAAACTCTACTCAAAATAAGAAGTATTGTTTCCCATCTGGATTTTACTGAGGCCTGTGAGGACACAACACACATCAAAATAAAAGCATAAACATGGCTTCACATTGAAAAAGACACATAAAAGTGGAAACATTCCACTTTTTGCACAGTTTGGAGTGCATTTCATTTATGATAGTGCTTTTGTCTTTTTATGTGTTTTGTCCTTAGGGGCTACCATAATGTTGTGTCAGCACATTGGCTGAGCTCATTCAGCTTAAACTGCCCTTTACATGGAATACCTTCAACATGTCTACCTGCATTTAACAGAGTAGTTGTTTATCAGGTGGTCTGTAGTGGGCTTGTATGTGGTTTTCCTAGTGTGGAGAAGCAGTGAGGCCGACAGTAACACTTAGTAGTCTTCTAAAAGAAAGGCTCACCTAAAAAACAACAAAAAGACTTGATATGCATTTAACTATATTTAGAAAGCTTGTCTGTCTTTCCTCCCGTCCCTCATCTCTTCTTACAGGTATCTACAGTGTTGTTTTTGAACTCAGGCCTTATTTAGAAGCGGCAGGCAGTGACGCTGTTTTTGTTGGCTCCCCTGCAGAGTTGTTGTCTCAGCTGTCAGGTGTGCGACGTGCGGCGGGGGGCCAAATAAACTCATCAGGGCCTTCAGCCTCACAGCTCCAGCAGCTCCAGATGCAACTGCAGCTGGAGCGGCAGCAGGCGCAGGCGGCGCGGCAGCAAGTGGAGACGGGCCGCCACGCAACACGTCGCGGCAACAACCCAGGCAACGCTGGTGCCGCCATCCCTCCACCCAGCACAGCAACTGCCAACACCGCTGCAGTGGGTGAAAGCAATCCCTCATCCTCGTCCCACAGCTCCCAGTTCCTATTAGCACGGTGAGTGCGGCCAGTATACTGAATACTGAATGGTTGGTTTATACAAGCTAATGTGCTGCTAACTAAAGCTAAAGTTTTATAGTGACGATCTTCAAACAGGAAAACTAGAGCATTTATTGGGGACTGTTTTAGCTTTGGTTTTTAGTGTGGCTCACTGGTGTGCTTGAATATTTTTGGACAACAATAGGAGTCTAAGTCTCAAAGGAATTAGCTTCATGGAACTTTGGAACCCTGTGGATTAGTCAGTGATGAACCTGAATGTTTTTCACAATGATCACAGTTTGTCTTGTATTTAGACTAGAAACCTGTGTATCAGCAGAATGCATGTACACGTTCACTGTTTCCTCCAGGTTAAACGAACCTAAGATGTCTGAAGCAGAGCGGCAGTTCCTAGAAGGAGAGCGAGCAGACCGCAGCTTGTTTGTCCAGGAGCTGCTTTTGTCCACGCTGATGCATGAAGAGAGCTCCTCCTCTGACGAGGACGAGCGCCGAGACTTCGCCGACTTCGGAGCCATGGGCTGCGTGGATATCATGCCTTTAGACGTGGCGTTGGAGAACCTCCAGCTTAGAGAGCGCAGCTCTACGGGGAAGGAGCCTCCGCCGCCTCCTCTTTGATGTCCGAGCATCAAGCAGACTGTGTCCTCTCTGCTGCAACTGTCAGTGATGAGGCAGCAAGCAGCAGCAGTCCTCCCCCTCTCTATTTTCTGAGTTTGTTTTTGGTGATTGTAACTTCAGGCCTGTCACCATTTTTGTTACATTGTAAACAAAAATAAATGAGAGCAAGTGGGATAAATGTGCGAGTGCGCAATAGCAACTGAGTGAGCGAGTGAAAGAAGAGAAATATATAAATATAAATATATATAAAATATATATGAAGTTGATAATCAATCCACATACTGTTTCTTTTCTTTATCAGGTAAATGTTGCAGGCAGCTGTGGCAGACCTTTGCTTCCTGTGACATGCAAATGGCTCCGTATAAATACTCCACATTCAAGACGAGGGCATAGGCTCCTCTGACGAAGCTGCTGTGTGTGTTCATGACTATTAATAAATAAAAAGTGCTTGGATGGGTTACTATAACTACTGCATGCAGTTATTTGCAGCGTGCATGACTTTTAATGACTCTGTCATTAAAACTTTTAAAAAAAAAAATATCCCAAAGCTTTCAACTGTTTTTAAATGGCTGTTTCAAACATTGGAAATGGAGCAGTTGACAAAAATGATGTGCAGGAATTGAACTGGTAACAAAATGTTTTGTTAGGTTCTTTTGACTGAGTTGATGTAACAAAGAGCTCCGTGAGCACTAGGAGCAGAGGAGAAGGAAGCTTTTCTCCTCCTCAGTGTTTATGCTTATTAATGAGCTGCTCAGGCACAGAATGCTTTATCATTTATCGATGATACAGCTGCAGATCGTCCATCACTCCTTCACTCTGCTTCTGTACAGGCCCGCTGTCGGACCACATGCTTTAGAAGGCTTCTATGGATTTCTTTAACAGGAGCTTAAAACTTTTGTTTTTAAGAGAAGCCATCTCTTTTTTTCTTCTCTCTGCTAAGGTTAGCACTTTCTATTTATTTATGTTTTGTTTTTCTGATTCTTTCAAGCCTTCATATCAATCATGCCTATACTTTTACCCTCTGTGTGAAATCCAATGAGATGTATGTTGAATTTGTTCATTAACTTTCATAATGGTTCTAAGACATGGGCAGACCTTTTTTTAAAAAAAAAAAATGTAAATTTAGATGACAATAAATATAAGTTGCACACAGCTTTTGATGAAACCAAGAGAGCATCACCCTTTTGCGCCTTGTGTTGTGATTCCACAGATGCACAAATTCATAACCATAAGTTGGAACATAAACTTGTGAACTTTTGACATGCAGTTTTAAGCTGATTATTAATATTCTTGTCAACTATTAAAACTCCTCCTGTGGGCTTAATAAATGACTACAGTAAAACACATGTACAGACATAAAAGGAGGAATTTATTTGTTGACAAATGCTGCACATTATTTAACACTTCTCACAAATGTCATGTGATCACAGCTATATTGTTGTCTGTCATAAACAGTTGATTAAATGTTTATTTACTGCTTATACATGCCACAACAAGAGTGAACAGTGAGGAAGTGGACAGTAAGTCAGAGCCAGAGGAGTGTTTTTGGATACTGGTGGTGTTGATGAATGAGAAACAAAGAGTGGTTTTATGTTTTCACATTAAATCTGTTCTTCTTGCAGCAGACACTGAGTCAGTAGGTGACCCCTCATGGGATACATCTTTAGGGAAGCATGGAGGTGTGGAGCTCCTCTCCACTAACCCAGCACCACACCAAGGTAGGTATCAATCCAGTGTCACTTCATTTTTCAGCCTGTAAACTGTTTGTGTGGCGATATAATACCACAGGAATACACATGAGCAGAGCACAGTTTAACAGCTGCTGCCACGTTTTGTTTGTGTGTGTGTGTGTGTGTGTGAGGTGTTCAGGGCAGCTGTCCTCGTCACTCCTCAGTAGTTATTGTTAGAAACAAATGGTGCCCATGAGATAGCTTTCATGACACATGTTGGCTGCTTTTTTAAGGAGTCTGCCTCCCCCTGAAAGCCAAACACACTGAATGTAAATCACACCAATCTGAATATTGTTGATCAGCTCAGCAACTATAAGAAAGTTAGCAGGCCCTTTGAATGAATTAAATTATTTATTTTGAAGATTAAAAATAAAAAATTGAAAAACAGAATACAAGCAAAAAAAAAGCACAGTGTCCAAAAAGGAGCAGGTAGAAGTAAAACTTAAATGACCCTGTCCCTTTTTAGTTAAATAAATAAAATAAGAAATCAAATAGCTTCGTAAATCAAACCCCCCAAGATGACGAGATAAATAACAAAGTTATAATTTAAAATAAAGGCAGCATAATATATATATATGTGTAAAATAGCTAATACTACTAACTAGTATAATAGAAGTATGAGTGGTAGGCAAATGGATATAGTACAGTACAAGCATCTGTGTAAGTGAGCATCTAACTTTACAAGTCATTGCAGCTTCATAGGCAGTGTATAGTTGAGATGACAGCTGTATCTTCTTTATTAATGAGAAGAAGTGGAGGTGTGATCCCCAAAATGTGGAACTGTTCCTTTAAGATGAGTGACTCCACAGTTACATGAACTACTTCCAAACTTTGAAAACTGCACTGCAAAAACAGAGGTATCCAAATCTAAATCAGAGGAAAAAGGTCCTCAAAACAAGTGAAATTATCTGTCCATGCAGCAAGAACATTTCACTTCACAGGATTTCTTGATTTAAGATGATAGTGTCAAGTTGAACGCTTAAAATAAGAAATTAATTTTTAAAACAAGATAAATTATCCAACATGTCTAAATCCCAGTTGTTGTTTTCCTTGATAAGAGTCAAATAATTTGCAGTGTGGTGTAAAGAACTGTGAGGAGACAAGGCGTATTGTAAGACATACCACCTTTATTAAATGCACAGTATCACAAGGAACATTTCCATTAATTGTGGATAAGCTACTCACATGATGCACAAAGCATTGAATTGATTGAAAGAACTGGCTGATTAAAGCAGGATTAAATCTGCCAGGAGAGCGCACGCACACTATTGTGTACAAGATGTATGTGCAAACGCACACACACCATCTCAGAGACATTAGTCTCTCACACACACACACACACACACACACACACACACGCTCTTTGTATTCACACAGTAAGTAAAAGTTGTTATCTGCACAGGAATGAAAACTGTAATCTTTTTTTTTTCATTTCTGATATATTTACAAAATAATCATGAACACCCGCCCCCCTCAAGATAGATTACATTCAAAAAAAGGTCCCGACCCTTCTAGATTACATTCAAAATAATATACTATTCATGATGCAAAGTCACAGTTATTCATCTGAAAGAGGATCAAAATAGGCTACAGTCAGTCAGAGGTTGAGTGGTGGGGTTTGCCAGGAGGCGACCTTTTGACCTCCTCCTCGCCACCGGCCATGCGTCATCTGGGACGCCCGTCAGCTATGAGAGGCCCTGATGTTTCCTCAGATCCAGAGTCAGTATGGTCCTCCTACAGAGGGACGGCGTCTCTGTGTGAGCTCCCATCACAGTGGACAGGAAAGAGGAGAACATTTTTCTTTTCTTTTTTTTTCTTGAGAAAAAAAAAATGACATTGTTCAAATAAAGTCCTCTGCGGATCAAAAGTTTTGCAAAAAAAGGATTGTATTCTCATGGGTATTATGAACGAGCACAGAAAGAAATAGTACAATGCGGCACAAATAAAAATCGTATTTACATATAGTATGTATTGCCAGTGGCCCATAACACGTTGTCTTCAATAGGATGTCGCACAGTTTTGACATGATACCTGCTCAAAACAGATTATACTATTAAACGTAGCCTACTATTGATATAGACAAATATCAGAACTGTACAGGATGGACAGCAATTTATGTACAGCAGACACGTGACTATTGTACAGAACTGACAAACGCAGTAATAAAAACATAGAGGGACTCGACAATGCTTGCCCCGGTCATGAGCCGCACAGCAAAGGGTGAAATGTCTTTTGTTTTGTTATTAAGTGCAGTTGAAGTCGAGGCGGAGAGTGGTCAGTCGCTCGGGTTGTGCATTAGGAGGTTGAGTAACGCTACAAAGTGCACTTAACATAACTTATGGTCTCAGCAAAGAGCCTCGCTGCTTTATGCCTCTGTGTGGAAACACGTGACGGTTACCATGAAGGAATCATTTCTGATGTTTAGGCAGAGATTGGTACGGTTTGTACGAGCTGGGCCGTCATCTCAAACCAGAACAATTGGAGATGATTTGGAAAATGAACTATGAGGATGCATTTTTTTTCCCAAGCAGCCTATACAAATGTGCTTTAGGGATGCCTGAAGTGAGGAGCCATATCAGTCACCAGCACCCGGCAGACTGGCTACTCAGAGAGATGAAAGCACCCCGAGGACACTTTGAGGGCAATCACACTCTCACAATTAATCCTTCTGATGAGGCCTCTTAGCCCACTATGCAGAGTTAAAAATTACATCTTCATAAGTACGGTCTTGTAATGTAAACAAATGGCAAATAGCAACTTCAACACAAACAAGAAGCAAAGTGCTGAAAACAAATAAATCCTCGACATATTAAGCCTACATTAGTGCACAGCAGACTGCATCGAAATGCCCCGTCAATGAATCTCACCAACAAATTCTGATGACAGTATTAAAAAAAAGGAAAAAAGATAAATAAAATTGCTGTGTTGCCCTTGTGTTTTACAACCTCAACATTTATTTCTTTATTTATGTATTTACATCCTTCAGTGGACTGGAGTAGGTTATATATAACTGACAGGGTTTCACGCTGTTTCCCAAGCATACATGTATAATGATATATACGTATGTTTAATTCAAACATATTCTTCCCAAAAAAATACACAGACTGAAATCAACAGCTTGGTTTGAAAACAATGTTAATATAGTCTGTGACATCTAACAGAAAAAGCTGCATGAGTGTTTTCTGTTGTTGTTGCTCTGTGTGTCAAGAGAAAAGAGAGCTTTATCTACAAAGGTGTGTCCACACAGTGTCCATTATGGAGACACGTTATTTTCCCTTTCAGTCCCAGCAAAAACAGGAGGTTATTTAATGGAGACAGAGTAGCACGGTAGTCAATAAGTCTGATTATCAGGGTTCATTTTCTTATGCCTTTCACATGAAGTGTGTTGAAGGTTTGGATAAAGTTACATAAAATCCTGTATGCATTTTGGTTTCCATTTGTGAAACATGCCTCGGGAAATGGAATTAAGAAAATAAAAGCAGAAAAACTAAATCACTCAAAGTTTAAGGCTTTTCTCGATGTGATGAGGACAGGACGATAGCATGTACAGGAAGATTTACAGCCAGGTACCGGACACACCACATGTGCTCTCACTCCACTTCCTCCTGCTCTGTCTCACCAAGTGCAAACACACAACCACTCATCCACCAACGAAGCCCCAGTTCACACACACACACACACACACACACACACACACACACATGCTTGCAAAAGTACATACAAGAAGGCCGGCGTGTCAGCCCAGTATGTCCAGGTAGACGGGCGAGGCCTTGGCGAGGCTCTGGAGCATGCTGTGGATCTCCTTGATGTTCAGCCTCATGTAGGGCTCCCTCTGCCAGCAGCCCAGCATCAGGTCGTACACCTCTTTAGGACAGGTACGAGGCCGCTGCAGCACACGGCCCTGAGTGATGCACTCGATCACCTGCAGGACACAGCGTCACATTTCACTGGCTGTCAAATGAAAGCAACGCAGTAACCAGGGACGTTGTGTATGAAGTCAAAGATCAGGAGGGCTGAGTGATGTCAAGTGCAAACATGAAACATTTAAATATGATAATCATAAAGTTGTTCTGAATTTATGTAGGAGTCATTAAGATCAGTGTTAAGATGGATGCTTTACACATACTTTTCAGGTGACATGTTTTTGTCATTAGAAATGATGATGCCCTGGTGATGTTTTGCTTAAGGAGCATACTTTGAACCACTTATTTGTTGCATTTCACCCTCCATCTCCCTGCTCCCCCCTCACTTTTCCTCTCATAGAGCTCGTGCGACTCTGACCTCATTGTTGGAAAGCTGGTACCAGGGCTGCTTGCCGTAGGTGAAGATCTCCCACAGCACCACGCCAAGGCTCCACACATCACTCTCTGTGGTGAACCGCCGGTACATGATGCTCTCTGGAGGCATCCAGCGGATCGGCAGCATCGTATGACCGCCCACCTGCAGAGAGATAGCGATAGAGAGCAGTCTCCATTAGAAACCAACACCATGGGGCTCACTGGAGAGTTTAAAGTTTCTGCTTTATTGCTTTCATGAGATCCTTTATCCAAGCATGTGGGGCCCACTCCACGGATGGCAGTGTTGGTTGATTGTTGAACCACTTTGATCCAAAATATTTCAAAAACAACTGAATGCATTGCCTTGATATTTGGCACAGGCATTCATGGTGCCCAGAGGATAAATTTAATAATACCTTGTGGAGTGTCATGAGGACTGTCCCACAATACCAGCCCTGGTCTCCTGACAGTCCAGATACCTACAGTCAATCCACAAGTCAGTTTCTGGATATTAACCCTCATCCTACCAACAAGTGTCCCTGCAGACTTTCTGTCATATCTCACAGGTGCTTTATTCTATTATATTCTATTATATATAAAAGGTTTGCACTGGGTCTTAATTTACAGCATACAGGAGGTACAGGCCTTCTATCAGTCTTTGTAAATGACACAGATTTCTTCATCTGTTATGGCCATTCTCATTTTACACAATCACTTTTATTTTTCAGATGACATTAATTACATAACGTATTGTTTTTAGAAGTTCATATTTGTCCATGATGCTTCTTTCTCACAGTGGTTTTTACATGGTTTATGCAAGGTCAGTAATAGTCAGTAGTCTGTGTGTGTTAAATAGGTTGGTAGGAGGAGGGAAGTTAAAGGGGACATATATTTATGCTATTCATACTTGTATTTTGGGATTCTACCAGAACAGTAATAGTGTCTGACACTAATACTTGTTGACTGTTCCTGTATTAAGGTGTTATTATTAAGTATTAAGCCTGCATAAGGTGGACTACCTTTTAAGGTGGAATGGTTTAACTCTTTCTACTGATAAGCTCTGAATTTTACTTTGCATTCAGAGCTAATTGTAAATGTTAACATGCTAAAATGAGACAGTGAACTTGGAAATCCTGTCATTGTCAGTCAGCTCAAAGAGTTGCTGTACCTCAGTACCCCCTCCTTTATATACAGAGAGGTGTTTCTGTCATTCACTTTACCCTCATTCATTTAAATTAATGTGTCTGCATCCTCCTCTAAAACCATCTCACCAAAACCTGAGTATTATAACCTTCATGGACTGGTGCATTAGACTCCATTAGTTTTAGCTAGATGTACCTTATAACCTGGCAACTGAGTGTATTTTTTTATTTAACAGTGAGCAATTCAGTTTAGTCATGCTGGCATTCCTGAAACACGCCTGTTATTACATCAAAACCTCTTATCCGACCAGCGTCTTCCCGTCTTCTTCCATCAGATATTTCCTGTCTACTAAACACATTTCCTCCCCTCACTGTCTCCTCTTTTATCTAATCACCATCCTTTCACGTTCATCACCTCACCGAGTCAACCTCACATGCACCATCATACATGAGACTCTCTGTAAAATCCTTTACAAGGTAAGTTGTTCCATATGCTCTAATTCTAGTTTTGTTCACCGCTATTTTATTCACATTTGATGTGATTTATGGTATCCCATGATTCACGGCAGGAGAGTTGGTCTCATATTGTTGGCTGGGTCTTGCTTTCCATTTAATAATAATGTCTGATATCAGGAGTTGGTGACAGGCCCTCTTCATGGCCATCTTATCTGATGCAGTGAAACGTTGGGATGTTTGTTTGTGTGTGGAGAGTGCTGGCTCCATGTCTGGCAGCAGAGGGCGCTGTGGGGTTCAAGGATGAGGGAATAAAATGCACTCATCTTTTCCTCAACATAACAAATTGCAGTATTTTCATATTAATGTTTTCTGAGTGTTATCTTCTCGTCAGACTGTTTAATATGACGCTGTTCATGAAGAGTGAAGGGACATATTCATTCCTTGCCCAGGGGGAAAAAAAACTGCTGATGTGTTTTTGCACTGTTGGCCCTCATTACTATGGAAACAGTAATTTTATTCAGATAATAGAATTTACATTTAAATGGTATTAAAAATAGATAAAACACCGCTGGTTAAAATGGTCATTATTGCAGCTACACAGTTATTTCAGGCCAAAATTGAATACATTATGTTACATATTTGAGACAGTGCATATGTGCATAATTCCAAGCTGAGAAAAGGGGAAATGGTGAAAAGTACTCACTCTGTAGTAGTCTGTGCTGTAAACATCTCTGGACATGCCAAAGTCTCCTATCTTGACCAGCAGGTTTTCTCCCACCAGGCAGTTCCTGGTTGCCAAGTCCCTGTGGACAAAGTGCTGGGAGGCCAGGTAGACCATGCCAGCAGCAATCTGTTGGGCAATGTGCAGCATCTGGGACTGGGTGAGCTCCACCAGGATACTGTGCTGACCGTCTGCCATGAGCACTGCATCAGGACCGTGGGACCTGCACCCAGAAACGCTTAATCAGCACTGCAATCAATCCTACCGCTGAACAGGTAAGAGACTAAAATGCCAAACATTAAATATTCACGTTGAATTTTTGTCAATTTTGCAAATGACAAACAATATATCAATGTAAGTGAGAAAGGTTTGGACAGAAGATTAAAAGCATTCTCGTGTCTGTGCGCTAAATATGATGCTGGTGAGACAGTTGTGTGTTAGTTAACACATAGTTCAGTGTTCTCTGTTCAAGCCACACAAAATGTATAAAGACATGAAATTGTGATTTTATGGTGGATTGTATGCTGGACTATTTCCTGGCTAAGAGCAGTGATTTCCAGCCAAGAAACAGTCCAACACATAATCCCCCATAAAGACAAACTTGATTTGACTGCATTATATTTTGTTGTTTGTACAAATTAGATTAAGCTATAACGTGTTAAATAGTGAGACTTTATTTAACAGAGCCATGCTTGCTGTTTCCAGGTTCCTGGTCTTTATGCTAAGCTAAGCTAGTTGACTGCTGGCTGCAGGCTCATATCGAACACACAGTCATGATGAGTGCTATGGATCTCCTTATCTGACTCTTGGTAGTGTGTATAGTCTGTATCCCAGTAAAACCCTTTTTTTTTAATGTATTTTCAGAAGCCCTACCTGAGGAACTTGTTTAGGTCGCCATGTTTCATGTATTCAAACACCATGATGAGCGGGTCGCTCTCCACACACACGCCGTAGAAAGTGACGATGTGTTCGTGTTGTAGGTTGGTCAGGAGCTCGGCCTCTCTGTAGAAGTCCGCTCGGCCGCTCTCGTTGGCCTCTTTCAGAGTCTGAGGAGAGACACAAAGACGAGGTGAGGGACTCTCTGGTAACAGTTGATCCTAAGTGTGAACGGCCTCCTGGTCACTACCTTGACCGCCACGTGGAGCTTCTCCTGGTCTGGGGTCAGGTTGTAGCACTCAGCCAGAAACACCTTCCCAAAGGCTCCTTCTCCCAGCTCTCGCTTCAGCACAATGTTGTGTCTCTTGATGTGCTGGACAACTTAAATACACGATGCCACAAATACGACAAATCACAGTCAAGGTCACGAGTCAGGTTACAATTATGCAAGTCAGACTAGATTAGGAACTAAAGTTTTCATTATTGACTTCTCGGAAATCTCTCTCTGTCTCTCTCGTCTATAAAATATCATAAAATAGTAAAAGATAATGGAGGTCAGAATCTTCCAGAAGTAAATAAAGTGAGCAGGAAATCTACACATTTTGACATTTTTGCTGAATTAATGACTCAATGAATTACCAAAATTGTTGATTCAACAAAGCACTGTAACTATAAAAAAAAAACCACATGCTCGTGTGTGTGAGCGAGACTATGTTGAGTTGAGCCGTCTGTTTCTGAACATCATCTAACTGACAGTTAATATGGCGCCCGGCTGTGACCCCTGCATGGATTTATCAGAAAAGGTCCAGGTTACCGGTCGTTTGTCGAGCGAGGCGGTAACTCACACGTGTCAGATTTCAGCATGCTGCCCGAGTTACGGAAGTACTGTGGGTTCTCAATGACAGGGATCTTTGTCATCCCAATGATCACTGCGTCTGGACCCATCTCCGAGGACGATGGGGTGTTGTTGCCATTGGAGACGTGATGAAGAGGGCTGGCAGAGTCATCGTCATTACTGATGACTGAGGAGGAGCCTGGGGAGCCACAGAGGAGGAAGAGGAGGAGAGGAAGGAGAGGAAGGAGTCAGGGCAATGTGGGGAGGGAAGAAGGGAAATGAATGGCATGACTTGTAAATAGTTGTAATACATAATGATAAAAATGAACATGAGAACTCCTCCGAACAAATTAGGACTTCCAAAGCACCAAAGTCATTTTTAAGTGGTATGAAATCACTTTATGACACACTATAATGTAGTTGTAAGCAGATAGACGCAGAACATATTTGTCTCATATCCTCTTATGAACCATCCATAACTGTGTAGAAACAATTATGTGAACGATTTGTACAATATATAAATGTATAAGTGTAATGTATAAATATAAAGATGTATTGTACAATCAGTTATAGATGTGTCATAAGAAGATTTATTTTTTAATTCATTACATCATTACATTACTAAAAACACTTAAAATATTTGCAACAACATAATCCAAGCTTCCCTTGTTTTAAACTCCAACATGCTATATAATAATAATTTCATACTGTTTATCAACTGTTGATGTACTGAGTCACCTCTTAGGATTTCAGAGTAGAATAGTAGAATAGTTTAACATTTTGGGAAATAAAGATGAGCTAAGCTATGCTAATCAGACGCACATGTGAGAGGAAAAAAATCCAACCAGTGTCTCACAGAATGCTGAACTGTTTCTTTAAGAAAATGTGTTCACCTTTAATACCAAACTTAGAGTTTCTTCCATATTTCAGAATGATCACCATCAAAACACAGCCGGTCAGGGCAACTCCTGCGATTCCCACAACTACGTATACCTGGGAAATCAAAAAAATAAATAAAAATTAAAAGAATAGCAATGGATAGTTTGAACTGTCAAGAAAAACATCTGTCATCCTTTCAGAACAGCCTTTCTCAACATGTGAGCAGTCATGAGATTATTTACATAGGAAAACAGAAAAGTAAAATATTTACGTAAAATTCAGTTTGTTTTCCAAGACTTTCCTCTAGTCTTTGCTGTATATTTGAGAATTACAACATCATTTTAAGAGTTTGTGACCTCTTAAAAACAACAGTAAACTCTTGTAAGGAGTAAACATTAGTTTGAAGGGGTCACAAGCCGAAAGGATGGAGCAGCTGCTTTAAATGAGGAAGACCACTTACTGCAACACTGTCGTCCAGCGGAGGGAGAGGAGTGTCTGAAAAGATCAACACAGTCAGGACATTTGAAAATATGAACAGTTATTAATGCTGGCTGATGAGTGCCATGGTGTGTATATATACTGTATATATGTGTGTGTGTGTGTGTGTGTGTGTATAACCTTTCACCCACCAGTGGTGTCTGGGTAGAAGCAAGGCACAGGCCATAGGAGGAGAAACACATCATGGAAAGGTTAATTTTCACTATCAGTGACTATCAAGCTGATAACCATTGTTGGTTTTATAAAGCTGAATGATTACTTACAGAAGTGAGGGTCTTCTGCAGAAGAGAAGAGGAAAAAGCTGTGTTAGCAGTGGTAGACAGAAACATGGTGACCTGGTAGTGAATGTGAAAAGACACCTGTGTGGTCGTCAGGCAGGTTGATGAACCAGGCGGAGACCTTCTTCTCGTCCCGGCCGTACTTGTTCTTCGCCACCAGCCTGTACACACCGTTGTGGATGTGCGTGGGATTGACCAGCTGCAGGCAGCCGTGGTACTCGCTCTCTGTGGACAGGTGGATCATGGTGCGGATGTAGTCCTGCTCCTGCAGCGCCACGTTCTCATGGTACCACTGCAGCTCAGGCTTGGGGTTCCCCGTCACGCTGAAGGGGATGCACCAGTGGTGGTCCCGCTCTGGCCCCAGCAGCTGCTGGATGGTGGGGGCAACTGACATGGAGGCAACGGTAGAGGAAGAGTAGTAACAGGGTGACAGGAAATCAACACTGGGAGTAAACGCCAGAGTAGGAAAAGCCACATTTATGGGCTCAGAGGGGAAATGCAAAGATGGTGGATGAAAAGTATGAGGGAAGAGGAGAGACACAACACTTTAACACTGACGCCAAGAAAACATGGGAGGAGGAAAATGAGGAGGAATGTGGTCATGAGGAGCTTCACAGGAGGAAGAGTTATGGACAGGAATCATGGAGAGTCAATAAGATCTGCAGAGAGACAGTAATGATAACAAACTGAGGAGCCTTGTGTTTCCACTGAAAAAAACAAGGTTTCCAAGAAAGCGTTTGAGAGGTCATGAGAGGGAATTACACAAAGTCACTCATAACCATAGAATCTCTAAAGACGCATGCTACAGTAGTGAATAGTAAGACGATGAGACTTACAGAGAATATTGAGCTGCAGCGTGGCCTCGGTCTGACCAACCATGTTCTCAGCGCTGCATATGATCACCTTGCCATTATCATCAGGAGACAGGTCCGACAAGGTGATGCTGCTCTCCGTATCTGAAGGATCAATCTGTAAACAACATTATTATTTCATTATATGTCCTACAGGATGCAGTACTGTACATCAAGCAGTGCGCTGCCTGCTGCAACAGGCTGACTGAGCACTCCTCATCAGCTCTGACACATCACCATCGTCCCATTCTGTGTTCTTCTTATTAACAGATCTTATGATGAGACCAAGGCCAACACTGTGTTTTTCCGTCCCTCAGTACTTTCCCACTCTGCTGTAGCGCTCAGTCCATTGGTTCCTTCACAGGAGCCAACAGCTCTAGTGAAGCACAAACAGTTTAAACCTCTCAGTCTTCAGGCCTACATCTCTATCCTGCAGTTCACATTAGAGTTCATTTTCAAAAAGAGCTTCCTTATGTTGTCCACTGCACTGGTCCAGTAGTGGCCTGTAGCAGGCGCTTTAAACAGGAAGCTGTGTGGCAGACCAGCTCACCTCGTGGTGGGTAGAAAGCCAGTCGAGGTTCCACACGATCTCAGGAGAAGGGGAGCCTGAGGCTCTGCACACAGCTCTGACATCACTCCCCTGCATCTCCGTCACCACACTCGGGGTGACCTCTACTTTGGGAACCACTGCATTGGAAGAAAAATGGTGAAATGAAACGTCTGACCATGAACTTTGCACAGATTGATTTGTACACCGATTTATTTCCATCTTTCCGGTCTCCGGGAAGCGATCATCTCTTTCTCTTTTAGCGGTCAATATGAGCTGCCCGTTGCTTTTTATAACATGGTGTCACGTTACCACAGTCCGGTGGAGTGAGTGTGGCGAAGGCCTTCTGCTCTCCTCTGTCATCTGTGCACATCAGCTCTGGACTGTCTGCCTCTTCCAGGATCCTCAGTTTGATCCACAAGTTCTCACAAACACAATCCAGAGGGTTACCGGACAGCAGGAGCCTGCAGGATGAAAACACACACAGCACATGAGGACCTCAGGCTGCACACTGTCACTCTCCTTCACATGTTACACTTACGGTAATGTTGCGTTAAAGTTCTGAAATGTCCTCCACGACAGAGTCGACAGGTTATTGTCTCTGAGATTTCTAAAAGGAAAAACAAAATAACATTCAAAACCCCAGCATGTGTACATCAATGGCACAGCTAAAGAGGGTCGTCTTACACATATTGGAGTCTCGTGTTGTTAAAAAATGCATCTGATGATATGGACGTCAATCTGGTCTTCATCACCGTTCTGTGGTGAGATCAAAATACAGAGTTATCAGGTCATCTGTGACGTTTGTGTGTTCACTAAATGGAAAGAGAGACTGTGTGGTACTTACAGGTTTCTGAGGTTTATGTAGTGCCTCAGACTGTTTTCATTGATGTCAAACAGTCTGTTTTGATTCGTTATGTATCTGTGAGAGAACAGGAAAGAAAAACCTGTTATGAAACACGTTGCACATTGAGAAGCTAAATACTTGATCTGAAACTAGTAAATTCTGCTCTACAATGCCACAGTGGCAGTAGAAACCACGAGGATCACTTGTGTGTGTTTAAGGAACTAAATACCATGGCAGTGCTTTATATACCACACATATACTGTCATATTCTGACTGCTGATACAGGGTGAACCAGAACCAGTTCACTGGAAGCATGTTTTTGTGTTGTTACTGGTGTAATTTAGGTTTTTTTTCGTGACTATCAAAATATACCCAGTTTTTCATGACCTAATGTTGCCACATCATTTACACCATGACATGTTTATTTTAAAATATCTAATAAGTAGATGGTCCTGAAGCATTTTTTAAATAGCCTACACAAATCTTAAACTTTTTTAATAGGGATGAGCTAAATTACTTTTTGAGCTAAGTTGTTTGAAATAGTCTATACAGTACTTTATAAATTAAAGGCATATCATTGAAGAATTTGCCAAATGATTATTATAATTGCATAAACATATAAATTACATATAAACTGAGACTTAATTGAGTTTCAAATCTGAGAATGACTGCAGGTTGTTTTAACTGTTGTTTCTTGAATCAGAGACACTGTTAAACCTTTATCAATAGAAAGCTGCAGTATATTCCAGGTTAAAAAGTAACATCTAAAGGAGTTTTCTCTTTATTCTCAAGTATTACAAAACACAGGATTTCCTTAAGATTTTTTGAAGGTGAAATACCTTTTCATTTTAGAATTATGCTTCAAATATCATTTATTTGATAAAGCTGCAGATTTAGCCACTAAAAAAATATAACACTTATCAATTGCACAATGAAAAAAAGAAAAAAAACTTATAGTAGATGCCAACGAACTGCATCATCTATGATGTTTTATATATATATATATATATATATATATATATATATATATATATATATATATATTTCCAGTCTGTCAGTAAAAACCTCCATCCTCCACTGGATGCCATGCAGTTGTACACCCAGGTTTGTATAGCGGGTACAGTCCAACACAAGCCTACACACTGACGCAGATGCTCATAGCTGAGCTGTATACAACCGATGCGATCTCGTGTGTGATCGACTAACAATGTGGCCATGTTCAAAAATAATCCTAAAAAAATACTGAGGTTACATCACACCGCGGCCCAAAAGCCCGGACCAGCACCCCGGAGGCTGCAGGCCTAAACGTTTCCTCCATCAGCACCTCTGGAGCTGCTTTTGGGAAAGGGAACACCGACTAATCCGAATAAGCCTGACACGCGCTTTCGCCACCATTTACGCGCGCGCGTACACACACACACACACACACACACACACACACACACACACACACACACACACACACACACACACACACGAGCTATCGTCGTTAGTGGCACGCGCGACCCCCATCGCCACCACACACGCGCGCACACACTCCATGATCTGACAAACCCATTGGTTATTAGAAAAAAAGATCCATTTTGTGTTTGACATTAAACGCTCTATTGATCTGTAGTCCACAGGGAAGGATAGCAGGCCCGCTGTTATTGTTATTATTATTATTAGGCTAATATTATTGTTATTATTAGCTGTCATAATAATCCTACCCCTCGGGTATTATGGACACCTATACGGTCGAAGGTGTAGCTCTTTACGCATTGCATCCTAATAAGTTCGCCGTCTGCGCGGTCATTTTTCATGATTTTTTCATACATAACACTTACATGTCGGTGATGTTTTCCATGTCGTCCAACGTGAGGACAGGGAAATCCTCGATCCCCGGCACGGAATCAATACAAACAATCCTCGAGATGCTGCAAGTGCAGGACGCGGGGCAGGCGTCGCAAAACCTCCACAGCCCCATCAGCACCACAAACAATCCGAGACGAGCCATGCCATGTTCCCCCGCGCTGGAGTCCATCGCAGGTCCAATGGATGTCCCACGGATGCCCCCCTCCCACCCGCCCCCACCAGCAGGAAAACACAGCAGAATCTGCTTCAAATTCAGCTGCTGTCGAGATGTTTTCTCCTCTCTCGCCGCTTTTTATATGTGGCCAAGTTAATCCTGTGGACTCCGCAGAGAGAGAGAGAGAGAGAGAGAGAGAGCGAGAGAGAGAGGGAGAGAGAGAGAGAGAGGTGTCGGTGAGGAATGCGCAGAGCCCAGGTTTAATATCAAGATGCCATGGACTGGCCTTCCTGTCTCCGCAGAGCTGCTATCACACTACTGCATATCGATGTGGTGAAGCGAGGTGTCAAAGCTCCGTCCTGCTGCTGGTGATGATGATGATGATGATGATGATGATGATGATGATGATGCCGTGGACCGTCCTCCTCTCTGCCGTGGAAAACAAACATGAGATGTTCCAGATGTTTAGAGATCAATAGGGAGACAGGCCCCCCTGCGAGATACGACTCATATGGACTGAGATGGCTGGGGAGGGAAATGAGAGAGAGGGGTAGAGAGAGAGAAGAGAGAGAGGCAAAGAGAGAAGGGGGTAGAGAGAGAGAGAGAGAGAGAGAGAGAGAGAGAGAGAGAGAGAGAGAGGTAGAAGAGGTAGAGTTAAGGCTAAAGGGGTAGAGAGTTAGAGAGGGGTAGGGGTAGAGAGGTTGCCCACACGGTGGATTAAAGGGATGAGTGGTGATGCTGCGCGCGCGCACGTAGGGAGGAAGCCACTACCTGCGACTATCGATTATCGCCGAGGACGAGCGTGAGGGATCGGGTTTATATTATGGGGGAGATGTATGTCTGACAAGTTGTTTTATTTATAGATATCTGTTAAAAAAAAAGTCACATGGTGCAGTCTCGTCGGACTGCACGCGCGGCCAGCTGTGGGTCAAATGCAACAACAACAATAACAACATGAATGTAAACTGTTGTGTTTTCTGGAGCCATGCATTGGATCACACACACACACACACACACACACACACACACTGTGTTGTATAGTTGGTCATTAGGCCTACAGTGTGACGTACGGTTGACGCACAAGACGGGGTGCATCTATGAAAAATAATTACCTTTACTATGTCTGTGCGCTTCAAGCGGGTCTCGCTCCAATAGCTGGTCATTGTGCATTGAAGGAGCTGGAATAATAATAAAAATAATGTGCCATATTTGAAGAAAAATATCCTGACAAAAAGCATTTTGTCAGAAAAGTTGGTATTTTCTCTATTAAGTTCGGCACACATTAAAGAAAAAAATACAGTAAAACCATTTGTTTAATAAAGTCTGACCTAGTGAATTTAATTTGACAACAATATTTAGGGTCTAAGCTACATGTATGTTGGTGTCCACTTACCAATGTATTTATTAAAAATGTAAACATCATTCAGACAAAATTTGCAACATAACTGTTTTTACCTTTAATGCCCCAAATGAAACACTACATAAATCCTTTATTTTTCACAGCTTTGAAAGTCTCATGCAGTGTTTCAAAAAATGATCAAATGAATCCTGGTAGATTCCTAAATTTCACTCCTAATGTAATGAGGAGGCATATACTCAGCCAGGACACATGATCTATGACACAGCCTGGATGGTTAGTGTCGCTATGGTGACTTGCTTTTTACAAATAGCGCTGACAATGTCAAGTGTCGCTATGGTTGCAGATGAAAATATGTACGCAGGCTTTTTTCTCTCTCTTTTTTTATGAGAAACATCAAGAACTGAATTATAACTGTCTCCATGGTAACCTCAGAGTATAGGGGAGGTAAGATAGCTCTTTATTTTGCAATAGATCCTTACCTATAACTGAAGAAGCATGACAACACCATGAGGAGGAAAAGGGAGGTGTTTAAAATAGTATGGACACTAACCAGCCTGCTGATTAGCAATAAAGTGGTTTCTGATGTCACGGCCTCATTGTGTTGACATGCAGGAAAACCAAAGTGAATCTAGCACTGAGAAAAGTAGATCTGTTCATCTGTGTGACTGTGTCTGTGCATACAAATGACGTCTAAAATTTTTTCTAAATTTTCTGCAGCTTGATGAAGTTCTTAACTTTGAGTTAGAGCTTTGCCCTGCATGAGCAGAAAGAGGAGGATGTGTTTAAAAGACTTGTGTCACACCTAATCAAGACATCATCCCCCTCTTGTGCATGCAGTTTGGTGTCTCTTCTGCAACTCCTCCATCTCCACTCCTGCCTCTTCCTGAACCAGCTGGTGGCAGGCTTGTCTTGAACCTTGCATGCAGTGATGCAGCATGTGCTGTGACTCAGCCCACTGATCTACATCCTGCACTGCACTGTATCTCAACGTATGGCTCATCAGCACTCTGCACATGATATACGAGTGAATGCAAAGCTATGTTTCAGACGCGTGTTGAAGCCATCCCATCACGCTTTATTGTGAAATCAAGACCTCCATGAGAGCCCTTCATCATACTACTGAAGGTCCAGAAAAAGATGAAGAAGATCCAGAGCTAGTTACTGATTATTTGATCTGCATATCCCAAACCTGACCTGACCTGTCATCAGCAAAGATCATTAGACAGATAGATAGAAAAGGAGATTCAAGACCCAAATGCAAAAAGCAACCAAAATTCAAAGAATGTCTTTATTACTAATAGTGAGAATAATAATAATAATAATGATCTTATATGAGTGAAATGATTAACCAGACTCAAACGTAACGCACATGATTCAAATAAATAACAAGGTAAAAGCCCTCTTAAGGAGGAGGCAAAACCTGACTATAAGGAAAAGGAAACCCAACAAAAGATGGTCTCTGGGAGGAAGTAGCAACCAACATCCACTCTCTACAGAGGCACAGACAAAAGGACGCTCAAAAACTCAACAGGCACACGTGCCAAGGATGTGGACATGGACGAAAATCAAACCCTAACACAAGAAGACGAGACTTCAAAATAAAACAGGTACTGACAGGACACCATGGACACAGGACAAAAATGGGTAACTTAGTAAACTTGACAGGTAGGACATGACAGGTTCATGGGTGGTTTGACTGAAAGTGTGGGACTCACAAGGAAATGGGGATGATGGTTTTACTACGCACAGCATTTTTTTTTGTCTTGGCAAAGGAAATCTGTGTGGGGATATTAAAAAAAAGAATAACTGACTGACTGAAGTAAGGAGTTGCCATCGATGGCTGGGGGATGTTTTTCTGGCTGAAGACAATGCTTCCACCATGCACAACTCTGGCTTAGAACAACCAGAGATCATCCTTGTTCCTCTGAGAGACATGCTGTTACCTATTTTGGAGATTTTTGGACCTTTCTTGCATTCATAAAGTCATAACATAAAGTCTTCAGAAAGAAGGTTGTGAGTAGACGAGCAATAGGGAAAAAGGAAGTGATAGCATTGACATGAGGGGTTCTTCAAGGAATCACGTCTCTTCTTCTTAAAGTGATGTACTAAACCAGGTCCATAGCAGCAGTTTACTTGCAGCCTAAACAATTTCCAGTAGCTACAGCAATCGCGTCTAATTTAGAAGTGAGCTGCCGCTGATTAACATTTTCACATAGTGTTTTTAAGTTTACTCAGAGTAAGGGTGAGGGTGAGGGCTGACAGCTGGATGAATCACCGTAGCACCAGTCTATTCAGATTAGAAACTTGAACTACAGGTTAAACTCTGAGTGGGTGTAGGTGGTTAGTATTTAGGACCAAGTCATTTTGATAATTTTCGACCACTTTATTGTGACATTTTTACAGTTTCAGGTTCACACATAACTGTTGAAAAGCTTCAGGTTGTGTTGACTTGGTGGATCACTGAGTCCCACCATAAAGCCGAGTAAAACAAATCCATTTCAATTTGCTTTTGCTGAAGTACTGCTAACTACATTTATTAGGATTTTATACCCTATAAATAAGAATATACTAGTAAACATAATCCATATTGTCCCTTAATTTTATGTCATCAATTTGTTTCTATAAAAAATAAACTAAACAACCACGGTAGCAAATCTGCCAACTTCTGTCTCTGTAGAAGTTCTTCTGTGCATTTACACATGAGGTGAGAGCAGCACTGGTTTATGTCTGTTAGGGTTAAATTTGAAATACCACCAGTGTCGCCTCACAGCAAGAAGGTACCGGGTTCAAATCCCAGCTCGGGGCCTTTCTGTGTGGAGTTTGCATGTTCTCCCCATGTCTGTGTGGGTTCTCTCTGGGTACTCTGGCTTCCTCCCGCCATCCAAAAACTTGCATGGGGATTAGGTTAACTGGTTAATTTAAATTGACCATAGGTGTGAATGTGAGTGTGAGTGGTTGTCTGTCTCTATGTGTCCTGTGATGAACTGGAGACTTGTCCAGGGTGTACCCTGCCTTCCACCCTAAGACAGCTGGGATAGGCTCCAGCCCCCCCACGACCCTCTGTGAGGATAAGCGGTAGAAAATGGATGGATGGATGTAATAAAACACTTAAAGCTAGAAAAAAAAACAAAATTCTCACAAAAAAAAACAAACAGGAAGATTCTGCAGAATTTAGCAACCTTTCATTGACCATTTCACATCAAGTGAGAATAATTAAATTTATTTTTTGAACCACTGTCTCATGGCAACACATTCTTTTTTTATTAATTTAATTTTCTCATACATCTATATGGTTTTGGACCACAGACAATGACAATATTGCAGACACCAGAGTGCAATTATTGATTATTTTATTTGTAATTTATTTTCATTTATTGTGTTAATTCATCCTGTGTACACAAAACAGTATGTATATGTGTATGTACTGTTGTATGGGCTCAATTGAGCCATTGTATTGTGTTCAAATTAAAAATTAAAAAGAGTCTTGGTATTTTCCTGAGCACAAGTTCAATGGAGGAGCTCTGTTATTCTGATGAATGGGACATTTTTCGTGATGGTTTTCTTGTGATCATTACAAATGCATTTTAGGTGTGATTGGGGCGATAACCCACAACTACAGAGCACAAGAAAGCACAGTGGATTACTCAAAGCCCCTTGTGGTTCTCACAGAAAAACCAGTGGGACTGCTACTTATTGTCATTAGCCATTAATTGGCTCATTGTTTACTCTGTTTTAATTTTAGTCCAAAATCCAAAGATAGCAAAATATGTTTATATTTAAATACAGATGGTGACACAAAAGAAATCAAGGTAATTTAGTGTGCATGTTTAATATCTGTGACATACTTGTGTCCCTTTTCCAGTTTCATGGATGTCATGTCTGTACTCTTGTAATCTTCTTAGATTTGTGATATAATATCACTGAGCTGTTACCCACCTGTGGAATTCAAAGGAGTCCTATAAATACATGCATACTAATCTCAGAGTCTTTGCTCAGGGTAAAAAATATAACTCTCACACGTCGCCGGAGGTGTCTGTCGAGGGGGCGGGGTTCAGAGGAGATGCTGCCTGCGAGTCTGAACATGGGATAATAATACCCTCTACAAGGGCAAGTTCAACAAATTGTTCTGCGTAGCCACGCGGGCACATCGATTCTTCTCTGTGGATGTAATGTGTGTTATCTCCGCCCACCCGTGCTGACTTGATAGACGTAAGTAACAAACCGCCGGGTGAGCGTCGACGAATCGAGGCTCCTCCACTGAGTCTTCTCTCCACGCTGAAAACGTGTAAACGTCTCTGAGCGAGGAAACCGTGGAGGACCGCAGTGAACGTGGCTGCTTCGCCGCAGGTTGTTTCCCTCACAGTCATCTTTGTTGATAGCTTGCCTTTTAACGTTGCGTCATTTTTTCAGTTTGCTAGCTATGGTCCGTGTTATTTTATATCACCGCTGAAATGAACGAGCATATGTCTGGATTGCTCCATGTCATGTGTCGCTGGTGAAAGCTGTACGGTGTACCTGGCACTGTAGCTGGTAGACACGCCTCGCCAAAACACACAGAAAAGAAACTGGCTAGCCTAGCAGAGCTGCTAGCTTAGCAAAGTCAGGTCAACTTAGCAAAGGAGCTAGCTAACTTCTGTTTGCACCTGCAGGCACACAGCTCAGGTGACAAACGCGTCTTCCTTTGACTGCAAGGAATTGCGCATTTTCTTTTTCTGTACAGTTTCTCCCGGTTACTGTTTTGCATTCAGGTGGAATTAAAGGGTACAACAAGTTGAACAAACGGGTAATTTGTGTCGCAACAAGGCTATGTTTTTATGAAATGCCTTCCTTCATGAAGTAGCTGCTAATGCTCCTGAACTCCCCACCATAACGTTAATGAAATTAATGCTGCTGAGTCCTGAGCTGTGTAGGCGTTGACCAGCTTGTCCCGTTAGTCTAGAAAGGCCTCAGTACAGTAAGTGATGCTTGTTTGTTGTATTCCAGCCTCTTTTTGCTGGCTTAAACTAGCATCAGTGGCTAGTGTGCATGTAGGTGGGCTGTATGTGTGCAGCAGAGATCCTGCAGGTCACTGTGAGGCTGTATTTAGCCCAGATTCTGACTGATATGATGCTCAACTGCACAGACAGTATTCATGCTGCATTCAAACACTGACTTCATATGATTTTTTGAATTAGAGCTACAGAATAGCAATCTGCAATTCTTTCTGATAATTAGGGATGTACCGACATGAATTTTGACACTTATATCCAAGATTAATATTGCTGTTATGGCCGAGAACCAACATTTACAGGTAGCGATGTAAGTTAACCAAAAGTTTTTTTAGATGATAAAACTTTCTACAGACTGAAAATCATGCAAACTGATTTTTTGAATGTCTTCCTTTTTATTTTCAAAACATGTTTAACTTCCAAATAACCAGGTTACAGAGCGACCCTAAAACACAAGTAACCAACAGTGTTACTGTTTAGCAATCTTTACCACTTATAGCAAGAGTGTAACCAAATTAAAATACATCTTAACTGTATTTAGTTAATACAGTACAGTACAACATACAAAACTCCTGTGAGAAAGTTTGGATCATAGATTAAGGTGATTTCTGAAATAAAACTTTGGGGACATTTCCAGCTTGGAGATAATAACAGTTATTAATGTAACAAACGACTACCGCAGTAATTTTTGTTTGCTGACATTTTTGGGGACAGCTTCAACCATGGACTGCTCATCCAAAACGGACTGTTGGGGACGTCCGGTCACCTTACCATATATTACAACACCATGAAAAACGACCACACTGCTGACATTTTTTTCTCCTCTTCATTTTAACAGCTTACAGTCCAATGCTGCGTTTGCTTCACTGACACTGTCACTGCCTAAACAAATACAGCATGGCCAAATCCCCTCCTTCTCATTCCTCAGACACACAAACACCAGCTAGACAGATATGCACATCAGTTGTTATTATCAGCCAAGTTTTACTCATCAGACTGATGCCAATATGTTAAAAAATGACGTACATCGACTGATACCAATATTTATGCTGATATATTGTGCATCCCTACTAATAATCGATTAATAGTTTCAGCAATTTATGGAGGAAAAGTTTGGGTTTATTCTGTTTGGGTTTTGCCGGACAAAACATTTGAATATTTTACATTAGCATGGAAACATGTGATGCTCTTTTTGCACCATTTTCTGATGTGCTGTTGTCCAAATCAGTTACTTCAGAAAAAGATGAACTGATAATAAAACAAGTGGCTAGTTGCAGCTGTAATCAGAGTGTTTGATTACATGTATCTGGTTGTATCATGTACAGCTAGGCTGACTGAATTGCTGCCTCTCTTCTTTCAGATCCAGGGAGAGGAGCCTGTTTTCATTCAACTGCAGGTGCAAAACAATGGAGGTGAAACTGGAACACCAGGACGACGATCTCTCATTCAGCAACACTGACACGAATGGTAAGACATGCACATCATTTTCATCAGCCATTTGTGAACATGCAGTAGAGAATGAGGTTTTTTTTAAATCTAGTTTGAAATGTAGTGTGTAGATGGACCTAATTAGTTCACTCAGTGGAAGACATGACAGGAAAAAGCTGACCCTCTCTGGCAGTTCCTACATAGCATGTGGACATGTCAGATGGTTGAGGGACTCTCCTGTCCAAGTTACTGCTGTTTGGTGGGCCCTGAGCAGAGCTTCAGTGTTTTAATCCAGGAAGAGTACATGGCGATGCTGGTCATGTTCCAGGATACAGTTGGCTGTTGAATGAAACCCATCCTTGTGGTGGAACATACTGTACATGCATATTTTTATCACTTTTATTAACCCGTCATTGAATGTGTTACATTATTATGTTTGTAGAAGATAAAATTAAGATTGTTGAATTCTCCAGAGTTGCGTTAAAGATATTATGTCTGTCACTGATGAGCACCTCAACCAGACTCAGATCTGACCTCAGTTGTCCTCACGCTCAGGTAAACGCCCAGCTGAGGACATGGATGAAGAGCAGGCCTTCAAACGCTCTCGCAACGCAGACGAGATGGTGGAGCTGCGTGTGCTGCTTCAGAGCAAAGTAAAGACCCATTCACACATCAGCAGCTGGACTGTTCTGTTTTTTCTTTTTTTAATTCCACTGATGAAGGCGAGTGTTATTATTTCTAAGGAAAACCTTTTTCTTCACAGAATGCCGGTGCTGTTATAGGAAAGGGTGGCAAGAACATAAAAGCCTTACGGACAGACGTGAGTAAATGGATAAAAAGCGGCTAACACCTCTGTAGCTGAGGAGCACATTTAGATAGTTAGTAGAATTGAAAGGATCCAAGCCTAAATTCCAAGTAATTAAAAGCCAACATTTATTGGATTTCCACAGAGAAACAATCCCAGATTTCTTCCCAGCAGGTTCAACAGTTGACTCAGTCTGTAAGTCAAAGGTCAGTTTCCTGTAATGATGAAACCGAGTTGGCTCATGTGGACAGAGAAGGAAGCCCTCGTTGTTTGCTCTCCCCCCTCCCAGTGTTGAAGCTATTTTTGACCTTGAAGTGGCTACAGGTGCCTGAAAGCCTGAGTGGATATTAGTCTCAGGGACGTAGAGCTCCATACTGTTTTTTTATACTTATCTTTGTCCAGGTCACTTCTTGTTCTTCTTCACTCACCACAGTTTCAAGTCTCTCATTTCACTTTTGGGTCAACGTATAGCGTGTATTCAATTAAAAATGTATTCCTTCTCCCCCCTCTTCCCCTCTCCTTTACTTTTTTGTTTTTATTTTTGGCCACCTTCCTCCGTTGTCCATGTACTGGATCGACATGCCCCTCCTGCGTTGCCCACCTTGACGTTGGCCCAACCTCCGCTCGCCCCTGAACGCCAACCCGCCCGCCCACCTGACACTCCCGGTTGGCCCCGCCCATAAACCGTGCCCCTCCTTAAATGGGTGCCTAACTTGTGATTGAATGCCCCCACCCATTGCCAACCTCCTCCACCACAACCACCACCACAACCACCACCACCACCACCTCGGCCCATGCAGTACAATGCCAGTGTATCAGTCCCAGACAGCAGTGGCCCAGAGCGGTATGTCCCACCAGTTATTGCCTCACTGCCTGATTAGAACAGTGAAACACATGTCTTTGATAACCTGCCTTCTGTTTCATTTTAACATTTTTTTATATACATGACGGTATACCCCCCCACACACCCACCCCCCAAACACCCCCTGCTCCACTTGTAAGACACGTGTATTGTTCCTTTTGATTTCTCTGTCCATTTTAAGCATCTCCATTGAGTTGGACCTTTTGTCATTGCAGTTTGTCTATGCAGTGAATCACTGACTAGCCACTACCCAGTGGTTGGTGTTTAATGGTTATCAACGCAGCTGTTGGATGGTATTTTCCTTGCTGTGATGTTTGAGTTTTACCATGAAACTCGTGGAAAGCAGACATCTTTTTTTTGTTTTGTTTTCTCACTCTGTCCTCTGTGGCCCACTCAGCCCCCTTAACCCTCCCACTGTTGTCAGCATCACTTTCCATGATTTCTGCTAGAGCGCTGGTTCTTGCCTGGAGACTCCGTCCCCCCTCTTGTCCCTCATCAGTGTTGTGTCTTTACTTCATTGTGCTGCATCCCCTCTGTTGAATTCTTCTCAGGCCACACCGGAAACAGAGCTGCCTGCCAAACCTTTCATAACCCCCCTCAACCCCTCCACCCCTGCTCCTGTCCTGTACCACAGAGTAGTTGGTAACTCACATTTCCTTCCCCACCTCAACCCCTCTGCTCTGTTACTCCTCTCTACTGCCCACCTTGTCTCCTCCCCACCTCTCCCCTCTTCCACAAACCCCTGGCCACAAAGAGGTGCTGGTGGCAAGCTTATGTTTGGGTTTGTTACCTTCCTTTTGTTGGTGGTGGGATGGTCATAGATGATCTCTCTCTCTCTCTCTGTCTCTCTCTCTCTCTCACCCACCTCCTCCTAAACTCTGTGTGGTTGCTCTCAGATTAATTTGAGTCATTCTGAAGCTGCCCTTCTCCAAAGGCTTCTCTTACTTTTGAAAATTATATTAGATTGAGTGCATGTCCATTGCTGTATTCAGTTTAGTGTTGGGGAAAAGTTTTAAATGGTCATAGTAACTATGCAGCAGTGTTATTTTTTTCCCTTTTTTCCATTATGAATTCTTTCACAATTTTGTCGCTTACTGTTTGCTGGGCCAGTTTTCATGTATTTTTTTTTTATCAGGTTTTGCTTTGTGTTATACTTCTTGTTCATCTTGTAATGCCTTGCTTCCTTTTGGCCAAAACGGTTCCTGGCAGGATCCTGAGTGTGAACGCCAGCATCGACACCATCGGAGAGATTCTGCTGAAAATTATACCGACTCTAGAGGAGGTAAGCCGCCAAGTTAATTACCTTGTTAATTCTGTGCACAATGATTGGTGACTTTGTCTTCTGAAATATCTTACCTGCTGGAGTTAATAGAATGGAGAAAAGAAGTATTTTGCAGAATTTGAAGTTCACTGTATGATGTGATGTGAAATGCACAAGCACATGCACAAGGTGACATGAGCAAACAGCACAGTTTATATCTGTCATTCTAGTACAAAACATTATGCTCTGTACACTAACACTGAAAGAGGCGTACTGTAGCGTCTTAACCTTTCCCTACCAAATATTTCATACAAAATAATAACAATGCTTTAGTTTTTATGTTTGCCACCTTATTTTTAATAATTTTGTATTTATTAGCAAAATGAACTGCACATTTTTATTTACTTGTTTTAAACATATCTATTCCTCCTAAATTCATAACATCTCTCTTAATTTTAAATGACCTCTGAATACAATTAGGATGCAAATGGTTCAGTACTATGTACTGTAGGGTTTCTACACATTGCACAGCTACACAAAGTAACCAAATCTGTTCTGAGCTTTACACAATAATCTGTAACTAGTTGAATCAGTTTCTTTAATGAGTTCAGTCTTTGCCATGGCTGCTCTTTTAAACCAGCACACAGAAAAATCATGGCTTATTTTTAAGCCAACTTATTTTTGAACCCTAATCTAAAATTGTGTTCAAGGATATCCACCCATCCATCCATTCTCTTCCGCTTATCCGGGATCGGGTCGCGGGGGTAGCAGCTTAAGCAGGGAAACCCAGACTTCCCTCTCCCCAGCCACTTCGTCCAGCTCTTCTGGAGGGATCCAGAGGCGTTCCCAGGCCAGCCGCGAGACATAGTCTCCCCAGCGTGTCCTGGGTCATCCCTGGGGTCTCCTACCAGTGGGACGTGCCCGGTACACCTCACCAGGGAGGCGTCTGGGAGGCATCCTTACCAGATGCCCGAGCCACCTCATCTGGCTCCTCTCGATGCGGAGGAGCAGCGGCTCTACTCTGAGCCCCTCCCGGATGACCGAGCTTCTCACCCTATCTCTAAGGGAGAGCCCAGACACCCTGTGGAGGAAACTCATTTCGGCCGCTTGTATCCGTGATCTTGTTCTTTCGGGTGAGGGTAGGAACGTAGATCGACTGGTAAATTGAGAGCTGAGCCGAAAGGCTCAGCTCCCTCTTCACCACGACGGACCGATACAGCGTCCGCATCACTGCAGAAGCTGCACCGACCCGCCTGTCGATCTCCCGCTCCATTTTTCCCTCACTCGTGAACAAGACCCCTAGATACTTGAACTCCTCTACTTGGGGCAGGATCTTCTCCCCAACCTGGAGAGAGCACTCCACCCTTTTCCGACTGAGGACCATGGCCTCGGATTTGGAGGTGCTGACTTTCATCCCAACCGCTTCACACTCGGCTGCGAACCGCTCCAGTGAGAGCTGAAGATCACGGCCTGATGAAGCCAACAGAACCACATCATCTGCGAAAAGCAGCGACGTGATACTGAGGTCACCAAACCATGTTCAAGGATAGATATTTTTATGTTAAAACCATATTTATTCAAGCCGCCTGCATTAGGCAGAGGGATGGAAAGAAATATGGTTATTGATGAATATGGCAGCAAAGATCTGAAAAATCTCAGTTGCAGTTTGTTTTGATCTAAATAGGTTGGTTTTTCAATTTCCTTTTCAAAATGGCTCATATTAACTGGTTTTATCTGTTGGCTCATTGTTTTAGGTGAAAATAAAATTGTGTTACATAGTTCATGTTTAAAGCGACATTCATATTTCTGTGTACAGATTATTTTTAACTTTTATATTTGCATCTAGGAAGATGGTCAGCATTAGTTTTCATTTTGTGTCAAATTGAAGAAATGCTCTGTGAATTAACATTGGGAAGAGTTTCGGGCTCTCCTGACATCACTGACATCTTGCTTTGTGTCTCTGTAGTACCAGCATTACAGTGGGATTGATTTTGACTCTGAGCTTCGCCTGCTGATTCACCAGAGCTTGGCAGGGGGCATCATCGGGGTGAAAGGTGCCAAGATAAAGGAGCTCAGAGAGGTAGGACAGAGTCCAAATCAGCAGAAACCTTGCCATGAGCCTCTGCATCAACAGTTAGCCCACAGACAAATTATTAAAGTCACTAAATTGTATTTTGTGAGTTGATGTGGCATTATTAGCTTTACATACATGTATGTCATTGGCAAAACAATGAAAGGTGAATTTGACTGTGTGGCTTTCTCTGATGTTACCATCTTTCCATGCACTAGAACACCCAAACCACCATCAAGCTGTTCCAGGAGTGCTGTCCACACTCCACTGACAGAGTCGTCTTGGTGGGAGGAAAGCCAGAACGTGTCATTGAATGTATAAAAGTCATCCTGGAGCTGGTATCAGAGGTGAGTTTACACTTCTGAGATCTGCTGAAAGCCTCAACATGCTTCATTCAGTCATGTGTTTCAGTTCAGGCAGGATGGTCTCAAGACTCGAGGCTTAAGTTGATCATTTTAACTTCATGTTGTTATGTTAGAGTGTTAATGTGTTATTTTACAATGGATCAGACTTAATATCTTTTCTCTTTCATTTTGCAGGCGCCAATCAAAGGTCGCGCTCAGCCTTATGACCCTAATTTCTATGACGAGACATATGACTACGGCGGTTTCACCATGTTGTTTGAGGAGAGGGGCAGGCGACCCATTGGTGGCTTCCCCATCCGTGTGCGTGGGGGCTTTGAGCGGCTGCCTCCTGTTCGGGGCAACAGACCCATGCCTCCTTCCAGAAGAGACTACGACGACATAAGCCCCCGCCGGGGCCCTCCACCCCCACTGAGCAGAGGTGGAAGAGGGGGCAGCCGAGCACGTAACCTGCCTCTTCCCCCGCCACCACCACCAAGAGGAGGGTGAGGAGGGGCCCCACTTGGTGTGGATGCTTTTACACCACTTACCTGTTTGATTGGTTAATATCAACTCTGGTGCATTTGCCCTTGTAGTTTGGTTCCTCCCCTAATATTATTGTGCAAAATGCCCTTTTCTTTCATTTGTAATTTAGGATATGCTGTACTAGACCAATAATGCTCTTAATAAGTTATTATGTCGTGGGCTTTTTGTAGGCACAATGTGCTCAATAACCAGAATCTGATTTTCCCACTTGGATCTCTGTAGCGATGCCGGATGACTTTTGCCATAACTGTCCTGTAAGTTTTCTGTCAGTCCATATGACTTCGTACTCAGAAGTTTTGGTTCATTTTGTAAAAAAAAAAAAAAATGGGACTGGGAACATGAACCCAAGCAGAATTTCAACTGAACAACGGATCGTTTTTACCTTGGTCTGGACCAAATGAACCAAACTACAGGTGTGAAAGCACCCTTATAGACTCACTTGTTGAAATACAGTTTGACATTGAAATCGCTCTGGTTTGCAGGGGGGACCGGTTCTCACATGGCAGCTATCATGGCGGCATGGACGACAGACCAAGGTGAATACGGAGCACAGTTGTCAGTAATTGCATTTGTGTTGAAAGCTGAGCGACAGATATTGGTCTTAAGTAGCAGAATGTCAACCCACCAGCCCTGATTCAGAGTCTGATCACAGGTCATCTGTAGAGTCTGCATGTCCTTTCACACCCTCTGCTTTCTAAATACCACTCTAACAGCACTGACCTGCTTGATACAGATTCAGAATCTGGTTTATTGCCAACTAGGTTTTTTCATATATCCTTACATAAGGAATTTGCTTTGGGGTATTGGTAAACTATATAAATGCTTTTCTTTTTTTCTGTAGTGACAGAAGAGGCAGAGGAGGAGACCGTTATGACAGCATGGTGAGTGCTGTCTGTTTCCAGGTGCTGCTGTAGTGCTGCGTTGCTGATGTTCGTAGCGTCCCAGCTGTGTGTAGTAGGTGTCTGTGAATTATGTTTCAGACGAGGTGATTGGAATTCCTTTTTTCTGAGTGTAGTACAAGCACGGAGGCATGGACACAGTGCTGCTTTTTCACTGTGTATGCACACTGAGCTAGGCCTGTTGTTGCCTGGCAACAGTTGTCTCCGTGGTTACCGCAGCAGCCGAGTACGTAGTCCAGAGATCCACCAGGCTAGCGAATGAACTTGAGCTGAGACCAAAAGCTATTCTTTAACAGGCTTCTTTCAGGTCCTAATGGTTTTAAGACATTTTATTAAATAAACACCAGTTGATTAACCAGTTAGATCCAAGGTTTAAGAGCAAACGTGGTGCCCTTCAGCTTGAATATCAGACATTTCTCTGTCAAAATGCAAATGAACTGCAGCAGTGAGAGTCTCAAGAATGGGGGGAAATACTGTAATACACCAAGAAGACAACCCTATTTAATAAAAGAGGCTCATCACTGTTTTACTTATCTAAAAGATCCATGAAAACAAAGTCTGGGCTATTGTTTTGGCATTGTATTTTTATTTAGGGATTATGGCGTGACCTTGCTATATTTTTCACTGTTCTTGTTTGATAACTTGAATGCCTTTTGGATTAAGACAAACTGTTACTGTGGTTAGTTGACCTAAATATGAGTAATTAATTCTTTGGTTTAATTGAACATGATTCACTAACATGAACATGATGTCTATAAAATATCCCATTGTTTCTCGGTCCTTTTATTCTAAAAATAGCTCAAATACTTAATAAGTTTGAGTATTTTGACCCAGTTCCACCTTTCTGATGTCTGAGCTGCCATCTGTGACTATTTTAATATGAGAATGCGAGCAGTGTCTGACACATCTTAATATTGTTCATTATTTTTATTTTACTTAAATGTTATTTTCTCATGACACCTGTAGCCCACCCCTCGCTGTTATTTATCATACAACTTCTTCTGGAGGCCATTGGAGTACGTTGGTGGAACCAGCTTAAGATTTTAGACTTTACAAGATGTGTAGCTCATTTAAACAGTGCTCACCTGAGAAAAAATGTGTGCCAAGAAAATATCAAATAAACACAAGGTAGGAAGGAGCCATGGATTCTGTACAGATTGTGAAGCCCTCATTGGATTAAAACAAATTAACTTGACTTTTGTGCCCAAATTCTGACCTACTGCAGGTGATATGTTTCCAATCTACTTCTTTCCACTGTTCCAGTTGACAAAAGTGTTGCAGGGATAGATTCCAAAATATAGAACTTATAGAAAATATAGAAAAAAATGCTAACTTGCAGAAGAGCTTCCTGCCCTTTCCCATACTGTAGATGGCACATCTACTACTGCAGCTGTTGCCAGAGGATCAGATATGTTGGACTCGACTGGACGGTTTGCATCATTTAGTGTAGGACTAATGTTGTGTGTCCACATCAGCGAGGCCATCACCAGGTTCCCACTATTGTGACTGCTTAATGCTGTGCAGCTCAGACTGATCATTTATGAATGAGGTTGTTTATTATTGTGCAAGTTTCGGTAAGCATGCTGTCATTATTGTGTCATTTAAAAAAATGTCTTTTCCCTCCCAATGGATCCTGAAATGCAGAGTGGAGGTGGATATGGTGAGTGTTGATATTTACCATTTCATCAAGAGAAATTTACCTCCTTAATATGATGCTAATTATTTCAATGTTATGGCAGAACTATTGCATATCTCAATATTTACCAAACATTTCTGTATTTTTTTTTTTTTTTTTTTTTACAAAAATGACAAACCATCTATAAATTGTGAGAAGAGCCAGTTTTAGCTTAAATGAATATTCCTGACCTGACCATTTACTGATGTTCCCACTTCACCTTTATGCATGTGTTATTGTAAACATATACACGTTAAATACTGTGACCAATTAATTTCCTCTTGATCTGTAAAACCAACATAATGTACGCTTGTCTTTCATATCAGTTCAGTGTTATAAGTCAGTTAACAATTATCAGAACAATAGGAACGTTCAGGCTCTCTCATGTGGCTCAAACTGCTGCACGTAGAAGGAATTCAGCTAACTTTTTGGCAAGCTAAATAAAATCACCTGTAACTGCCCTGTGGGGTTGTGATTCTTTGGGAATCACTGATCCAATACAGCTATTTTTTTTTTCTGATTTCCTGCCCACCTTGTGTATGTATTGAAGACAAAAACTCTGTAACTGTACAGGTGTGACTAAGTGAATAATCTAAACCATTTAAAGTAAGAGCTGATTACTCACGTTATTTGCCGTACTCTGTGCACATAGAGTAGTTAAACTGTGTAATGGATGAACATTGAGCTTATTCAGATGCATGTTTGTTGACTGACAATTTTAAGTTCAAACAAGTTGTAATGAACTGTAGTATTCAGTTTAAACCTGTCTGGTTGCCTCAGTGATGGCAGGTTGTGACACGTCACCACACCCTAGGAATTCAGTTGGTGAATAAACAGCATCTTCCATTAATGTATTTGTCTGAACTCACTGTAGAGAAAGAGCGCTTGTGTTGGACTTTTGCTGTATTGCTTGTTCACTGTCATGCTGTCTCTAGTCTTTGTCCCTCTGCTGTATTTTCATTTTTCACTTTCTTGTTTCCTTTCCAATGTTCTCAAAGACAACAACTCTTCCTGGGATCACTTTCAGTCCGGTGAGTGGGGATGGATTATTCTTCTCCTGCTGTCTTCAATCCTCACCTTAAGGGATAGTTACCTTTTATTTGTGTGCTTGAGTGAAGTTTTAGAAATGGTCTTTGTCACCTCTGACTTCAGGCGGTAGAGGCTCATACAGTGATATCGGAGGCCCAGTCATCACAACACAAGTGACCATCCCAAAAGATGTAAGCACAACATCTAGTCACTGTCCAAAAAACAAAACGCAAGTCTACGCTGTAAAGAACTGACTGAAAATGCTTTTCACTCCATTTTCAATTGGCCCGTGCTGTGGTTGTTTTGCAGCTGGCTGGCTCCATTATCGGTAAGGGCGGCCAGAGGATCAAGCAGATCCGCCATGAGTCTGGGGCATCCATCAAGATTGATGAACCACTAGAGGGCTCTGAGGACCGCATCATCACCATCACAGGCACACAGGACCAGATCCAGAACGCCCAGTACCTGCTGCAGAACAGGCATGTGTCGCTGTGACCCCCAACAGATCACCAGTGGCTCAGTATGCTCATCACCACTGGCTGGAAGTTATTGTTTTTTAGTCATATACTTTAACTTTGGCTTAACTGTATTATCTCCCGGCAGTAAATGTGTCTTACAGCCAGGTGAAACTCACACAGACACGAAACTCGTAATGAGCTCGTTGCTGTTATGTGATTGTGCCACACACTTTTTACACTGTATTTACTATCATGACTGTTTCCTTTGGTTTTAGACTAGAAGCTGACCAGTATCAGTTAATCCAGTGTTTCTCAACCCTGGTCCTCGGGCCCCACTCTCCTGCATGTTTTAGGTGCTCCAACACACCTGATTCAAATGATCAGCTCGTCATCAAGCTCTGCTGAAGCCAGATAACGCCCCACTGCTTTTAATCAGGTGTGCTGGAGCAGGGTGACATCTAAAACATGCAGGACAGTGGGGTCTGAGGACCAGGGTTGAGAAGTTAATACAACGTAATAGTACTAATTTAAAGCAGAAATGTCTCAATCTGGTGAGCTGAAATCAGTGTTTTATTGCCTTAGATAACATTTTATTCCACAGCATTTTATTCTTGCACTAGTCATCTTGAAGAGCTTTCCTCCCATCACTAGATGGCTAAGCTGGTCATAGCAGTCACACCACCACTTGCAGACATAATTTATTCCCAGCCTTGACCTTGGCAAGATGAAAAAACATCTTAGAGTTTGCGGCATTAGCAGCTCCTGATCCATGTCATGTTCCTGCATATTCTTAAAGGCATAGTTTAGGTGTCTTGAAGTGGGGTTGTATGAGGTATTTATCCATAGCCAGTGTATAACACAGTATGCACGCCCCCGTTCTGGAGTACACAGGTGGGTTTGCACAAACTAACTGATGGATGCAGCAGCTTCACTATAAGGTTTAGCTATAGCATACATTAAGTGTCTAAAATCTACTTTGCTGCTGCTTCTCAACTACTGTTTGTTTATCTAAACTGGTTGCCTTACTGTAGATGACACACTAACTGGAGAAGTACCTCATACAACCCTGACTATCCCTTTAATGTTATCTTACGTCCATGTGTGTCTTTATTTCAGCGTGAGGCAGTACTCTGGTCGCTTCTTCTAGGAGGAGGGATGTAAAGAGGAAGAAGAAGAGTGAAGCCATGCTGCCATACTGTTGCCTCCTCCTATTCAGAGCTTACATTCCTCTGCTTTGCCTCCTCACCTCAGTATCACACACTACACCATCCTACCATACATTTTTATTTTTGAGGAGTTCTGAAAAACCTCAAGCTGTCAAACAGCAAAAAAAATTAACCAACAACATGTTTCTGTGCTGGTGTAATTATTTCTAATGGAGATTCTTGTGCTGTCATTGGAGTAAACTCATCCGTGTGATAACTTTTGGTGTTGTGAGCGCCCCGGGCCCTTTATCTCCCCCATTTCAGTACAGCATGCAGAATGTAATCTTTTTGTAAGGAACATTATGTGACTTTTAGTTTTTTTTTTTTTGTTTTGTTTTTCCCCCCCCCACCTTCTTCAAATGTTTGAGCACACCCTCTAAATGAAGATGCATCATCTTTGAATGGTAAATGAAGCAGTGACTTTAATTTTGCCCTTCTCCACTGTTAAATGAAGTGCTTTAATGGAGCACTTTGATTTTTTTTTTTTCTGGTTTATTCCAGTTCTGGCGGAGAGGTGGATGAGAAGATCGATATCATCCATTAGGAGCGGATGGTGTCCTGTAGGTGTATGTAGTTCAACCAGTCTTCATGCTAAGCTAACTCCCTGCTTAAAAGTATGCCAGAAAGTGAATAAGCCTGTCCTACTTTTGCTTTAAGTTGAGATAAACGTGCCAGTGTGATGTAACAAAACGAGCATTTTAAGATTTTCATAGGAGGATAAGGAGCGACATAAAGTGAGTGTGTGTGTGTGTGTGTGTGTGTGTGTGTGTACATATATATTTACATAAAACAGTCTCATGAGTGGTTAGTTAGTTGAGATTAAGGCCCAGACCACTTCCTGCTTTCTTGGAAAGTGATGGTGCCATAAGACAGGTGTGGTAATTTCTCTCTCTTTCTTTTATTTGATATATATTTTCTGTCACTCATGACTCGCTGTAGTGCAGCCTTTAGTATCTGATCTCCCTCACAAGTGTTTTTCATTTTGAAAGTTTATGTTGAAAGGCTCACACAGCTTTGTGAGCCCATGAGTGGTGTTTTCTGTCTGATCATATGCACATCTCATATCTGTAGTAGCCTACCTGCAGCTGTTTAGTAAATAAAGTCTGTGTCTCAGTTCACCCTGTGTGCTCTCCTTTATTTCAACACAGGACAAGAAATGTCCATCTAGTCTACTTGAAGGCCTAATTGGTTTCCAGTGAATTGTGTCAGCCTGTCACGTGTATCCGTTGTTTACTAGTTAACACCGGAAATTTGTTCCCATAATGTAATAGTCATGGTGAAAGCCTCACCATTTCCCATCAGAGCACAGCCCTCTGTCACATGGTCCACTGCTGGTTTCTCTCCAGGACAGAGGAGAGGACAGACAGCAGAGGAGGACATCCTGGACCCCAGACCCTGAAACGCCTCCAGCATCCCTGTGTGGCTCCTCACTGACCGTTTGCCAGGCTGCTGTTGTGTTGTAGCGCTATGAAGTGAAACCGCCATATTCAGCCCACCACGCCCGGAGCGCAGCTGCCAGGGAGGAGGGCAGGGACTCGCTGCTCCACTTCACAAGCTTTAAAGTTGTGGCACAAACTTGACATTTCCTCTAATCAAGCAGAGGAACAAGGTAACACCAACCGAGAGACTTCCTGACGTGCACTTTTTTTGTTAAACCAGCTCATGATGGCGCAAGCTTTGCAGATGGTGGAGGGGATGTTGGGAACATGTTGACTTTTAAGGACACTCGGGGCTGTTTTTATTTCCTGTATAACCGACATCAGTGTGTGTGTGTCTGTCCTGGAAGGTGAAGTGTCCAGGAGGAATGACTCTGAGCTCGGTCGGGGCTTGTTGCCTCAGCCCGGAGGCCAAAGAGGCTCGAAGGATCAACGATGAGATAGAGAGGCAGCTCCGCCGGGACAAGAAGGACGCCCGGCGGGAGTTCAAGCTCCTCTTGCTCGGTAAGTGACCGAAAATACAGGCTGTCTGTGTGTAGTGTGATAGAGCAGTAGTGGAAGGAGGTTTAAACACTCACAAAGGGGATATTTTCAGCTTTTCTGTGTGTTTTCATGCGTCAAACCAGTGGTAGAAGGAGTATTATACTTTCTACTACCACTGATACTAGTCCTACTTCTGTAAAATACTGTATTCAAAGTGTTAACTCAACAAAAAAAGTCCTAAAAGTAAGACTAGTATGCTGACAGAGTTTTATCATTATATATGTTATTTTTCTTTTACTGTTAATGCACTGCTGATGAGCTACATTAGTCTTCACCGTTTTGCATTTAAAATCATAATCTGTAAAATGACTATTATCTGTACATGAATGGAGTCATTAGTGTACATTTTCCCAGTGGTCTAGGAGTATACAGCAGCATAAAGTGAAATATACTCTCCACCATTATCCAATAATAAAGTTATTAAGACTAGCTGCACCTTGACAGCATTGAGACTTTTTTATTTAAGTAAGTGAATTTAATTTTTTATACTGTGGTGTCAAGTTGCAGTAAGAATAGGACGAAAATTAAATATCTTCACAACAAATAAGTGAATATACTTTAAGTACTTGTGTGCATAATGATGTGTTTGTGGTTGAATATGAATGGTTAATGTGTACTGTCCGAGAATTTTACTTTTGTAGATGGTTTAGGTGGAGCAAGTGTAGAGTATTGATTTAATGTTTGATGGTTTTAGTTGAATCGTATCTTTATCTGTGTGAAAGATAATGCAATGGAGTAAATATACTCTATTTTTCTCTGCAAAATAGTGGTGCAGAAGAATACAATAGCAGATAATTGGGGATATTCAACCTAAAAATGAGCTTCCATCATTGATTATACTGTAAGTAACTACTGGAATGTAAATGTATGACAGCTGTCTCATGTTGGGAGGCCATGTTTTATTTGTCTTACTTAACAAAGAACGCATCAGCAATGCTGTGACAAAGTTTAAGGTGTTAAGGTGGTTGCGTCATTATGGTAATCCTGCTTTAAAAATGATTTACTCACACTGAATGTATAACCACTCGTTTAGGATCAAAAGTCAGGTGTTTGGCTTGAGTGCTTTCCAAACAATGACCACATTGTTTGTCCTACACGTGCAGGGCATTAAATTTAATCAATTTAATCAAATATTTGTATATTCTCTTGAATTTTCTGATGACATGCTTGTCACTTTGCTGTGTTTGTGAAAGTTTCTAACTGTTGCTTTCATTTTAACTGCGTCAGCTACGAAAGGGGGAAATGCTGCAACATCTTTGAGTTCAGCTTTTTACAGACAGTCACTGGTGAGATGACAAAAAGTTGTTTGTAAAACTAGACTCAAAGAATAAACATGGCGCCCACAAGGCCCTGTAAAAAGATAAAACCCAGACTATGGTTGTTAATGTGCAAGATTGCACAAGAGTGAGACATGCAAGTACTTCACACACAGTATTTTCATATTGTAAACACATCCCATGAATCAAAATCAGCAGTAAATTAATTAACAAGTAACAAGTATTGCTTCTGTAACAGAAGTGTGACGTGCTGTGTAGCACAGAGATGTTATGGTCTGTCAGCTGTGTGCTGCTGCACTGTGGTGCTGAGAGCTAAATGCTAATAACAGCATGCCATCATGTTTACACTGGTTATTATCCTAGGTTACATTTGTTAATCTGTACCAAACACAGAGTACAGCTGAGCTTTATGGAACACCGTTACCTGCAGGCATTTTGTCATAAATCAAAGTATTGGACAATAAAAGTAATGATGAAGAAAAGTTAAGAGATCACCATAGTCAAAGGAACAGTGTGTGGTGTTATAAGGATCTATTGGCAGGAATGCAACATTAATATTGTAAGTATTTTTTTAGTGTAAAATATCTGAAAATACAAACAGGATGAGCCGTTTATATGTACACACTCAGCAGGTGCAATATTTCTGGCAAAAGACAAACCAAACATTGGCTGTAGAGAAGTTTCAGTTGGTTGCAATCTGCAATGTCACCACTAGATGCTGCCGATCCTGCACACTGCACCTTTAAGTATCAAGAGAGGGAATGATGCATTGTTGGCCATTTAATGTGACTTGTTGACAGTACAAAACTATATGTAGACAAGGGATGTAACGACACACTCAACTCATGTGATGTCTGACGCTTTTTTTTTTAACAGAATGAGCTCGCAGACAAATTATGACTGAAAAAGATTCTTTTAGTTATTTCTCAGACAAAAAAAACACATTTCACAAACTATGCAATGAATGCATATTTAAAAAACCCACAAAATCAAAATCACTTCCAACTGCCGCCATGTCTCCTTCTGTCTGAATACCAGACAGAAACGTATGGCGTCAATCAAGTGAACTCAAAAGTGGATTACACCCTCCGCTGTTTAGAAAGGGCATCACGGTCTATTTTTCATCTCAGCTGATTTGAATCGTCACACATTTGTATCAAGACCACTTTTTTGTGGTCTTGGTCTTGTCTCGGGTCTTGCAGTCTCGCAGTATCTTGGACTGGCCGAGCGGTCTTGAAGGGATTTGTAACCTTTAATATCCAGGCATGCACATTTTTTTATATCATTAATGTATGTATTTTTTTGATATTTATTTGTTATTTAAAGCATTTTTGGTGCACCTGCATGTCTATTTAATTATAATATTGTGCTTACAATGGCCTTGTTTGAGTAAATATATGGCTTCCTCGGCTTTTGAATAATATATGTATATATCGTTGTGATTGATTAAGCATTAGGCCTATGCCATTTCAGTGATGCTGATGTTATATAATGTTATTTGGATACTGTAATGGGAAATAATGCAATTTAAAGTTGATAAATGTTCTACAACTCAGGCAAAATGGCAAAAAAAATGTGGGGGTCTTGAGCTGAACTAGTCTTAGTCTTGACTTGGTCTGTCTTGGGCTTGGTCTTGTCTTGGTCTTGATACTGTCTCTGGTCTTGGTAGTGTCTCGGTTTAGGCGGTATTGAATACAAGTCTCGTGTGTGTGTGTGTGTGTGTGTGTGTGTGTGTGTATGTGTGTGTGTGTGCGCGTGCGTGTGCACTAATTTCATTTATCTTTCATTGACTAGGAACTGGTGAGAGTGGGAAGAGCACTTTCATCAAGCAGATGAGGATCATCCATGGCCGTGGATACTCTGAGGAGGACAAGAGAGGCTTCACCCTGCTGGTCTACCAGAACATCTTCACAGCCATGCAAGCCATGATCCAGGCTATGAACACATTACAGATCCCCTACAAGTACGAGCACAACAAGGTAGAGCTGACTTTTGTTTCTTTGTCCTCTCCTCGCGGCTTCACACAGACAGATTGAGAAAGAGCTTTTACCACACACTGTCCAGCAGAAGTGTTTGCATGGTTTTGTGTCTCAGCCGCTGACACAGCCTGCAGTGTGTATTAGAGTGAAGTACTTCTGGTAATTTGCAACGGTGTTTAGTTTTGCAATCCAGAAAGTTCTGTGTACTTACAGAGCAGGCTGTCGGTTGGAAAGTACGCAGTGTTACTCTGCAGGCTTGTATAGACAGGTACTCCTGAACCAAACACAAATAAGACACTGAAGAGGAAGGAAGACAGAGAATTTTCCATTAATCACACAAATATCTGCCCCTGTCCTACCAATAGCAGGAGCTTATTAATCACACAAATGTGCTACAGTACAATAGTTAAAGTTCCAGGTAAGGTCAAGAAGAGTTCACTTCCTGTGTCCTGTGACAGCAGTGGGGGTGGGGACCTTTGGCAGCATTAACCAAGTCTGAGTCAGCATGTGGGTTACAGTTTTTCTCTAGCTTTGAGTAAGGGAGATGTTCTGTGCAAGCTCACAGGCTGACACCGTTTGTCACTGAGTACGCAGATATTAGCACTGAAGTGCAGAGTGGCTGTAGGTCGGAGAGATCATTCACTAACTAGAAGGCTTTTAATTTGAAACAGATGCAGGAAGTGTTGAGTTTGTATTAACGACGTGGTACACTAACAAATATTTAACAGGGCTGAAGGAGGCAGATTGAGCTGTAGTAGAGGGCTGCTTCAAAGACCTGGTATCCTCTGCAGTTGTTGAAGGCCAGTGCTACTTTTTGATCATTTACAGTCTATGCTTGGTGAGAATGGAATGCTTCTATATGATGTGTAGCTATACGGCAGCAAACAGCTCTAACAAATAGTATTGGCTTTATCGTAGTTAAAGGTGCAGTGCACAATATCCTTTACGTCCAATGTTTTCTCTGGTGGCACCATGTTGAGAGCTCATTTAACAGAGTCGTAAGAAAGAGGTTAAACCCATTTATAGTGTACAAAGATATATTTTATAATCCTGGAATCCTGGCAGCTGACAGTCACAGCATGTCTGGCAATCATCCTGTACTATAAGGCTGTTTATTGATGCAAAATTACTCCTCCCATGCTAAAGTCCCCAGCATTGTTTGCAGGAGCAATGAAGAGGACACCAACTTAAAGCAATTGTTCACCCATAAATGACCATAAACGAACAGCTTGTGCAGATTTTCACAAGTGTTTTCTGGCTGGACAGTGTAGCAGTCCGGCAAATATTTATTCTTAATCTGAGACAGTAATTGTAAAATAAGAAGGACATTACTTTAAAAGAACAGAAGAACACAAAACCATTTGTTCTTTGTTTCAAGCTTTGTGTCTATATGAATGCATATGACAAAAAAATAACTGAAATAAAAGAAAATAGTTGTGTGCAGTACATCATGAGACTTATTTTTTGGGGGTTATTATATATATATTATATATTTCCATTTTCTAGTGACAACAATGTATCTCCAAATTCAATCGTTCAGTGGGCAACACTGGGGTCTGTTCAATAAAGCCCAAACTTAAAGGTAGAGTTGGTGATCCGTCTTTCTCTTCTTTGGCTGTGTAGTCGGTCGAGCCGCCACGGGTAACGCTGGAATCAGTATTTTAGGCTGCTTTTTCTCTGCCATTGTAAACTGGTCTGGTATTCTCCAGCTACCAAAGTATTTTGAGAGAAGAGCGTGCTTGATACCTGCGGCCACGGCGAAGCGATGCGTGTGCACGCGCGGGGTGGAGGGTAGAGTGGGGGAGCGCGGGGGGCGAGCGCAGGACGAGACGAGAACGCATCTGTTTCGTACTTCACACTCGGACCGAGGCTATTAATTGGTCAAAGTTTTTATAGTCCTGTGGCTGCCACAGATCTCGGATTCTATTCACTTCTCTTTCTGAATACATATTAAATTGACGACTGTCAGGGTGGAAGGACCATTTTATCCAACATAACAAAATGTGTCTCTAAAAATCATCGCCTACTATACCTTTAAGTAACATAAACTTACATTCTCTCCACCAGCCAGCAGGGGGCGATACTGGTGGTTTCAAAAAGAAGTCCGTTTGTATTGAAGTCTATGGGAAAATGACCATTTTCTCTCCTGCTGTATTTCTTCTGTAAACACTATAGATATGACTCTATGGTCTCAGTGGTTAGTTTAAATAATGTTTAATACATCAGGGTGTTCATTTACTGAATTATGGTCTAATATCTGGTGGAAAAAAAAAAACATAATGCTTTGGGGCGTGGCTACCATGTGATTGACAGGTCTCTGCTTTACATCCTGAAGAAGAGCAGTGCTGACAGTCTGAGCTCTCAGCTCATGTTTCCTTCATCTGAGGAGACACTAGCTATTTTGAGCCATGATTAACATTATGTACATATATTAACATTCCAGTTAATATCACAGTTCATGTGAAGTACGGAGGCCTGCCTCTAACCAAGATAGCTTGCTAGTGCTAGTGTTAGCTGACAACATAGCGGTTGCTATGCTAATGGTACCAGTAATGGGCTGCTAACCTGTGTTTCATGTGTAAATATGATGGTAACATTAGCTCCTCACTCATGATGAAAAAGTAAGTGGGAACAGACATCACAATGTACAGTAACACTACTTTGAGGAGGATCAGTTCTTCACAGACTGGAAGGTAGACATAGATATATATTACACCTGTACCGTTAGCATAGCAGCCGCTATGTTATCAGTAAACGCTAGCACTAGCGAGCTAACTTGATTAGCAGTGAACCTCCGTAATTCACATGAACTGTGATATTAACTGGAATGCTAATTATGGCTCAAGATGATGTTAATTAACTCTTTGAGTGCACGCCGTTTTATAAAACAGAAAGTGCTTTGTGCCAGTGTTTTTGCCCATTTTGAGTCGTATTTCAAGACCCACAGAATATTTTGTACCATGTCTCTGAAAACACAGGATAGCTCAAATGAAAGAAGAGACTCTATTTCATCATGAAAAAACGTTTGTTTTTAACCTTGTTCCGTTCTTGTTTTGTCTGAAAGAGAGTAGAGGCCATTTTGACCAAAATCACCACTTTTTGTCTAGAATCCATCTGTTTTGCTCTCTAAACGCAATTGTCTCTACTTCCTGCTTTGATCTTCGTGATGTATATTAACTCTTTATGTCTTGACTACAAATCACAGAAGCCCCAGAATTACTCACAGGCTGCAGGAGACTGTGATCAGCGACCCGCTGCAGAAAAAAACACTTCAACGGCAACAAGCCGTCAGCGGCTCAAAACATTTTGTTACTTACCAGTAAATAGTGCCAGGAATGGTGAAGGAAACATAAGCTGAGAGCCCAGACTGTCAGTGCTGCTCCTCTTCAGGATGTAATGACAGCAGAGTCCTGTCAATCACACGGCAGCCATGCCCAAAACTTTGTGTTGTTTTCACCATATATTTTTGCCATATATTCAGTAAATGGACACTCTATTGTAATAAATCATTATTTAAACTAACCATTGAGACCAAAAACTTGTATTTTTAGTGTTTACAGAGGTAATACACCAGGAGAGAATTTAGTAATTTTCCCATAGACATCAATACAAACAGACTTCTTTTTGAAACCACCCGTATCGCCCCCTGCTGGCTGGTGGAGAGAATGCAAGTTGAGTTACTTCCGTATCGGCTACATTGCTGTTGTTCATAAACCACTGGGTGATGTCACGACAGCTCCGTCCATTCCATGTACTATGTTCTGAATGTGATTTTTTTTTGATACACTGATGTATCAGAATGTTTTTGGCTCTTTTTTTTAATCTGTTTTTAGCTCATGAAAAGTTGATGTTTTAAGTGATGCTAAAACCGTATGATCTTATAGAATATGATAGCCTGCTGCAGTTTAAACTACCCAAGCAACATATAAAGCAGTTAAAATAACATTCAATACAGTAAAATAAAATACAACACACACATTAATGCAGCTGTAAAATTAATCCAGAAATATCACATATAATAGCAGAACACTGACAAAGAACATGTTTGATCTTTCACAATGCTGTAGTAACAATAATGACATCATCCATCCATCCATTATCTACCGCTTATCCTCATAGGGTCGCGGGGGGCTGGAGCCTGGAGCCTATCCCAGCTGTCTTAGGGCGGAAGGCAGGGTACAAGTCGCCACCTCATCACAGGGGACATAGAGACAGACAACCACTCACACTCACATTCACACCTACGGTCAATTTAAATTAACCAATTAACCTAATCCCCATGCATGTTTTTGGATGGTGGGAGGAAGCCGGAGTACCCGGAGAGAACCCACACAGACACGGGGAGAACATGCAAACTCCACACAGAAAGGCCCCGGGCCCGGGATTCGAACCCGGTACCTTCTTGCTGTGAGGCGACAGTGCTAACCACTACACCACCCCATAATGACATCATGTTCATCATAAATCCCTCTACATATTTGTTTCTGAAAGTGTAAATAATTTCCATTGCATTGTTCTGTTGTTGTTCAGGCAAAAGCCAGCATTATCCGTGGGGTCGACGTGGAGAGGGTCACAACATTAACGGGCCCTCTCGTGGAAGCCATGAAGAGCCTGTGGAGCGACCCGGGGATTCAGGAATGTCACCATCGTAAGAGGGAATACCAGCTCTCTGACTCGGCCAAATAGTGAGTATAAACAGAAGCCACAGCCTCCTCAGTTATTGCTGAACATTTTCCATTGTTTCATCTGCTAGTTGTCTGTTTGACAGGCTCACAAAGCTCAGCGATTATTCCATTTAAGGTTGCTGACAAACGGCTCAAAAGCAAATAAAGACTTTTTAAATGAGAGTGTTATTCCCTCATGGTGTAGTGACTGGAACAGAATCCATGAATCAGTGAATATTGTCCTCTTCCTGCTTCTAAATCACTGTTTCTCATTCTCTTAAACCTCCTGTGTTAATAGCTATCTGAATGACTTGGACCGGATTGCTGATGCTAATTATTTGCCAACCCAGCAGGATGTTCTGAGGGTCAGGGTTCCCACAACAGGTATTATAGAGTACCCCTTTGACCTGGAGGACGTGGTCTTCAGGTGAGGCCTTTATGACGTTATGTTTTATGTTGTGTATGTTGTTTGTAAAATATTACAGCTATCAGATATCATATAATAATATACCCAGCAACATGTTTGCATTGTCATTGTGAATGTTAGCATTTAGCTCAAACTGAGCTTAAGTGCAGCCTCACAGAGCTGCAGACTCTTGTTTCCTCCAGACTAAGAGCACTGGAAGTTGAGACATAAGGAAGCCATTATGTCTTGTTAGTGCCTAAGAGTCTTGTTTGAACACAGCTGGACCTTGTTTCATTATTCATTGTTAGAGGTCTATGATCGTTTCAGATCAGGCTGGTTTTGTAAGTCGTTTTTTTTCTGGAGTAAGGAATTACATTGAATTAAACATTGAAACGTCTCTACTTCCATGATTTAACCCTGTTGCCCTAAAGCTAACTGCTTGGCAGTTTACTGGTTGTCATGGGGATGTGTCAAACATTTAGATACTGACAAAATGCAAACTAGACATAAACATAATGCCGTTAGAGGTTCAGTCTGTAATTCTTGGTTGACCATGCCATATCTTTTGTACGTAAAGAAAATTATCTTTGGTTAAAAAAAAATTGCAACTGTAGAAAGGTAAAGTATTTTTAGTTTAGTCATTTGCAGTTTGATTGGATGCTGTCAGATTGGTTCAAACAGATCTGGGGAATCAAGTTTTAACTTGAAATGAATAGCATTGTTTCAGGATATAAAGTGTTTATATCCAAATTTGTGACTTGTCCAAGTCTTGTGACTTGAGTCCACATCCCTTAATTGTGTTAATTTTGATATTAGAAGAAATAAAATTAAGAGATTTGCTGTAAATGCTCACATGCTGCTTCACAGTGAGCGGACTGTTGCAACCTTGTGAACTTATTCAACTGTCCTGAGTAGAAAGTCAATCTACACTTGGAGGGATCACAGGAATCTCAGTGTTTTTAAAAAATGAAATTAAACCAACTTTACAGTCAGTTGTAAATCACGTACATTGACACTATCTTCTGCAGTAGGATGGAGGAAACAAGTTATTTGGAATAAAGTTGCTTCCTGTATGAACTGTGCAGAGCTGAATGAAAAAAGGTTGAGAACCACTGGTCATTAAATTGGTGATAATTTGATTTAATTATGTTTGAAACTGCAGGATGGTGGATGTGGGTGGTCAGCGGTCAGAGAGGAGGAAGTGGATTCACTGTTTTGAGGATGTCACCTCCATCATGTTCCTGGTGGCGCTCAGCGAGTACGATCAGGTCCTTGTCGAGTCCGTCAACGAGGTGAGATGTAGGCTGCTCATTAGTCTGTGTTAGAGAGAGAAAGGGGCTCACTTTGGGATAGTCCAGAAAATCACTGGGAGGGACACAAAGGGACATTGTTTCTTTTGTTTTAGGCCAAACCTGTTGGGTGGAGATGATGACCTAGATTTCTAGCAGTCCAGCATTAGTGTGGTCTCTCTCTCTCTCTCTCTCTCTCTGGCAGTGTGTATAGATCATCTGCAGGGGGAGCTCTTTAGTCGACCATTCAGAGAGGCTTGTTCACTTGATGACACTACAGACTCGCTGCTATAGTGCCGCTGTCTATAATACTGAATCTGTACTACAGCTGCCATAGATCTGCTCATGCTTTGATGTTTGTGACTTTTCAAAGAATCGCATGGAGGAAAGCATGGCCTTGTTCCGTACCATTATAACATACAAGTGGTTCGAGTGGTCGTCCATCATGTTGTTCCTCAACAAGATAGATTTGCTGGAGGAGAAAGTCATACATTCCCATTTGGTCGACTACTTCCCTGAATACAATGGTAAGAGGAAACAGTTTATTCTTGGCAGAAACAATACCAGCTGCTGAGCATCATAGTATGGATGCAACAAAGTGTCTTAAAAAGGACGTGTTCCTTGTACAAACGAAAAGTTGAATTCATAAGCAAGAACATGCAGGTAATTAAAAATGAAGAGAACTATAGACATTGTTTATTTTGTCAAGAAAAATGCTGCCCCTGGCCCAGCCTCGACATCATCAGTGGGAGTAACCACTCTCCTCTGCCCCAGGTGAGATGCCTCATCCTCATCCAACATCTTGGGTGAAGATTAAATATGGATCAAATTGTGTGCTGATGCACCAGTGCACCCAATATTTCAATTTTTTCTGGACCCCTGACTCCGCTCCTGTGGTCTGGACGTCTTTAACTCTTCTCTACTCCTGTTGCTGTTGCATCATGTCGGCATGTCACCAAAGTAAATGCACTAAAACATGTTTGGTGAATACATGTGTCCCATTTTATTTCCTCTCAGCCACGATGGTGGCATCTTTTCCTTTTTATGAAATGAAGACTCCAGAATGAACTGAGTAGTATTTGAAGGTCAAAGGTCACCGTGACCTTACGCCCTTCCAACACTTTCGAAAGTGATATCTCAGCAACGCCAGGAGGGAATTTCAATACATCTGGCACAAACATCTGCTTGGATTCGAGGATGAAGGGTCAAAGGTCTCTGTGACCTGACAAAACATTTTTGGCCTTAACTCAAGAATTCATATGGTACTTGTGACAATTTCAAACTAACGCCTACCAGGATACAATCATGAAATAACATTATTTTAGACCGACAGGGACGTAAACAGCAATGTAGCAGAGGCACACACCTGCAAGGTGGTAAATCTGTTTTTTAATGCAATGTGATTTGAGCAGACTCATTACCGTCTGTTATAGATGAATATATAAGGTTAAATAACAGAACAGCCATCAGAAGCTGGGAGAGTACAGAATGTAGCCTATTGGTTTGATCTTATTGCTGTGGAATTCAACTTTTCGTTTTTAAGTTTTTATTACATCCTCTTTCAGGAGTCTCACTTAAATGTTCTGCAATCATTTTATGTTACAGCTCCAGCTCTTATATTCTTGACCTGCTGAAAATACTACAGACACATTTATGGTACTGTTTCTGCCCTGTGTCTCTTTTCTGCAGGTCCCCAGCAGGATGTCAAAGCAGTAAAAGACTTCATCTTAAATATGTTTGTCAGCCTCAATCCAAACAAGAAAAAAATCATCTACTCCCACTTTACCTGTGCCACAGACACAGACAACATTCGATTTGTCTTCAGAGCAGTGAAGGACCACATCTTGCAAATCAACCTGGAAGTGTACAATCTGGTTTGAAACTGCGCCGTTGTTGCTGTAATTCAGTCGGCTTTGTATGGCTGGCAGCCCGGAGAGCTCTGCAGTGATTCAGTTTGCCTCGCGCTGCTGCTGAACACCATAATCCACAACAGGAAATTGAGAAGCTACAGAGCTTGTCGCCAAAAGGACTGCACTACCGATGTATTTCAAATTTCCCTGTTAGGCTCTTTGAAAATGGATGTCTCCAGCTATAATGAAGTGTGTCCTGACAATTAAAGTGCTGCCTTAGTGAGGAGTCTATTACAGCATGCACTCTGAAATTTATGAAGCTCTTCGCAAACATTTTTCAGCAGTAACGGTATAAATTCACATGGATGAATCGAGAGGGAAAAAAGTAAGTAAGTACCTAGTAGTGATAGTGATGTACTAGGTCTCTCCTTCAGGGAATCTGTGGAAGTGAATGTAGACTAACTGCAATGCAGCGCCTCAGATCACTAACCCAAGTTTCTTGTAATTTTTTTTTTTTTTTTTTTAAACTGAAAACTGTTTTAAATACTCTAAACACTTAGTTTGTGTCTAGACTTAATGGGGAAACAATAATTAACACTAATGACACATTTACTTGCATTGCAATTAATGCTGGAGTTCTGTTTGTGTGTACCTCACTTAGCTGGTCTTTATCATTTCCACAACCTCATTTTATGTTTCACAAGACTTTGCACACTAGAACGCATTAGTCTGTGATGGCATTTTTTTGTAACCACTTTTTGTGAGCGCAGACAGCATTAATATATATTTTTATACAACTTAACACAAGTCTTTAAGTTATAGAATCAATTCAGGGATTATTTGGTTGGATTTCAAGTAGTTTTCTTACCCAGAAATAATTTGGGAAATGTCTGTTAGCCCTGTTAATCATCTGAATGCTTATTGTAAATAACACACGGTACACATTTCACTTGCATCAAGGTCAGTGTTGAAAGGCTGCTGCTGCAGAGAGAACTGTTGTGTTAAATAATCTCTGAGGCATTCTTGATCTTTCTTCACATGCTGTTCAAGGGTACCAAATGCATGAATAAAAAAGCTAATGAGAGCATATCCATGCTACTAATGTTTACCCGACCCTTATCTTCTCGTAAAAGAAATAATTACAGCCTAATTTGAACGGTTTAATTTACGGCTCGATTACACTGTCTTTGCAAGATCTTAATGCAGTCGTAGTTTTAATGTGATTGGATAAACAAATTTTCCACTCAGTTTTTCAGTCTTTGTATTTACAAAGCAGCTCCAGCAGCACTTTGTTGGTTTAGCAGTCAAGTATTTGTCTCCTTGGCCTCTCTGTTAGCTCATCTGGAGTGGTGTTGCTTGTGAAACCCTCCTCTGTGGTCTCCAGCTGTCTGGCTGGAGGCTGCAGCAGTGCTCCATAGTTTAGTCCATAGTTTTAGTGATGTACACAGGGATATGCAGTGTGGCAAAGAATCTTTATTTTTGGAGGATGACAGACACGGAAAGTAATGTGGCAGGAGAAACTGTACATTGGTTATAGCTGCAGTATTTATTTGGTGTCATAAATAAACATTACCGTAGCTGTTATTTGTAGCTTCTAATAGCCTTTACCCATACAGTATACACGTCAACAGGCCTCCTGAACTCCGATACAAAGAAAGAAGAAGTTAATGAAGACAAAAATAAACAATGTGTTTCTTCTTCTGTTTTGCATCTCATGGTAGTTTTTGTCTTTTTTTCAGTGTTTTGCATCCGTTTGTTGTTGTTTTTTCATCTCTTTGTCACCTCATACAGAGATTCTGTCCCAGGCCCTTGGACCTGCACCAACATTAATAATAATAATAATAATAAAATGTATTTATAGAGCACTTATCAAAACAGTGTTACAAAGTGCTTTACAGAGACATAGTGCCATAACACAAAACAGAGGCACTAAAAAAAGAGAGCAGGGACCCAACATAACCTACCAGAGTAACAGGGGCAAGGAAAAACTCCCTATGAGGAAGACACCTTGGGCAGATCCACGACTCAGGGTGGGCGGCCATCTGCTTAGACCGGTCGGGTTTATACACAAACAGAAACAGATACTGCAGACAGAAGGTAACAGACACAACTTACAGGTTATAGCGGGGAGTCAAAGGCCTGATGACAGAGGACGGTTTTTAACTGTGTTTTAAAGGAGGATAGTGAATTCACCAGTCTGAGTTCCTCCGGCAGACTATTCCACAGACGAGGGGCTCGGACAGCGAAGGCAGCATCACCCCGGGTCCGCAACCAAGATTTGGGGATTGCCAGTAGGTTACCGCTAGAGGACCTCAAGTTGCGGGTAGACACATAAGGGATTAATAGCTCTAGAATGTAATTTGGGGCAATATTATGAAGTGCCTTGTAAGTTATTAGGAGAATTTTAAAGTCTATTCTGAAACTAACTGGCAGCCAGTGGAGAGAGGCTAAGATGGGTGTGATGTGCTCTCTTTTCCTTGAACCAGTTATCAACCTGGCAGCTGCATTTTGAACCAACTGGAGTCTACTTAATGATTTTTGAGAGACATGTCCAAACACTATTACAATAATCAAGCCGGGACAAAATGAAGGCATGAATAATGATTTTGCAGTCTTTAAAGCTTAACATAATGCCAGAGAGATTCCTGAGGTGGTAGAAGCAGGTCCGGACCAGCCTGCTGACATGGCTCTCGAAGGTCAGGCTGGAATCAAAGAGAACACCAAGGTTCCTGGAGACAGGTTTGACATTTTCAGATAGAGGGCCAAGAGATGACTCCAACTGAAAGCGCAGGTGTTCAGGGCCTATGATAAGAATTTCTGTCTTTTTTTAGCTGGAGGAAATTTTTTGTCATCCATGTTTTGATGTCGGTAAGACAGTCTGCTAAGCGTGAAAGTTCAGAGAGGTTACTAGGTTTCACCGTGTCAAGCGCTGCTGTTAGGTCCAGTAACACAAGAACAGAAACATCACCAGCATCAGCGTTCATTAGCAGGTCACTGGTAACCTTCAACAAGGCAGTCTCAGTGCTGTGGTGCTGACGGAAACCTGATTGAAATTTTTCAAACAACATTAATGGATGTCTGCCTGCTTCCATTTTTTGCTGCTTCTCCCTGTCCTTCTCCTTATTCTCTGTGTCCTCTCTTGCTCAACCCTCATGCCTAACGACTCAGTCTGCTGCTCAGAAGTCAAACCAAGCTGTAAGCTTAACTGCATCGGGTGCAGACTCTCAAAACTTATTTTCCTGTAATAACACACCTCTTCAAACAAAGCAAGGTTTGTGTGCGTGCTTGCATATTTTGAGAAACCATTCAACATTTTTTAGCACGTGGTGGGTGGCAGGGAAGACATGGTGTCAAAATTGGTGTTATCATCTGAGTGATAGGTGCTGTTAAGTTGCATGATGGGAAATATGTTTTTTCCATTTTTAACTACATTAGCAACTAAATTTAGAATACCTTGGCCTCAGCTACTTTGATGTTTAATTTTTTTCATTTTAAATTGAGTTACCATTTCCCCAACATTCTGGAAGTGCAATAACAAGTTGCTGGATTAGCCCTTTAATATTATTTGTATATTTGGGTCCATGTTGTTATGTACTTTGTGAGGATTAAACAGAGATGTAGTGATACACATGGTTGTGCTACCTGGCAGTGTTAGAAGACTCAGATCAGTGTGTTAGTAGATTCAGATTAGTGTGTTAGCAGACTCAGATTAGTGTGTTAGCAGACTCAGATCAGTGTGTTAGCAGACTCAGATCAGTGTGTTAGTAGACTCAGATCAGTGTGTTAGCAGACTCAGATTAGTGTGTTAGCAGACTCAGATCAATGTGTTAGCAGACTCAGATCAGTGATCAGTGTGTTAGCAGACTCAGATCAGTGTGTTAGCAGACTCAGATCAGTGTGTTAGTAGACTCAGATCAGTGATCAGTGTGTTAGTAGACTCAGATCAGTGATCAATGTGTTAGCAGACTCAGATTAGTGTGTTAGCAGACTCAGATCAGTGTGTTAGCAGACTCAGATCAGTGATCAGTGTGTTAGCAGACTCAGATCAGTGTGTTAGCAGACTCAGATCAGTGTGTTAGTAGACTCAGATCAGTGATCAGTGTGTTAGTAGACTCAGATCAGTGATCAATGTGTTAGCAGACTCAGATCAGTGATCAGTGTGTTAGCAGACTCAGATCAGTGTGTTAGCAGACTCAGATCAGTGTGTTAGCAGACTCAGATTAGTGTGTTAGCAGACTCAGATCAGTGTGTTAGTAGACTCAGATTAGTGTGTTAGTAGACTCAGATCAGTGTGTTAGCAGACTCAGATTAGTGTGTTAGCAGACTCAGATCAGTGTGTTAGTAGACTCAGATTAGTGTGTTAGTAGACTCAGATCAGTGTGTTAGCAGACTCAGATTAGTGTGTTAGCAGACTCAGATCAGTGTGCTAGTAGACTCAGATCAGTGTGTTAGCAGACTCAGATCAGTGTGTTAGTAGACTCAGATCAGTGATCAGTGTGTTAGCAGACTCAGATCAGTGTGTTAGCAGACTCAGATCAGTGTGTTAGTAGACTCTGATCAGTGATCAGTGTGTTAGCAGACTCAGATCAGTGTGTTAGCAGACTCAGATCAGTGTGTTAGCAGACTCAGATCAGTGTGTTAGTAGACTCAGATCAGTGATCAGTGTGTTAGCAGACTCAGATCAGTGTGTTAGCAGACTCAGATCAGTGTGTTAGTAGACTCAGATCAGTGATCAGTGTGTTAGTAGACTCAGATCAGTGATCAATGTGTTAGCAGACTCAGATCAGTGTGTTAGCAGACTCAGATCAGTGATCAGTGTGTTAGCAGACTCAGATCAGTGTGTTAGCAGACTCAGATCAGTGTGTTAGCAGACTCAGATCAGTGATCAGTGTGTTAGTAGACTCAGATTAGTGATCAATGTGTTAGCAGACTCAGATTAGTGTGTTAGTAGACTCAGATCAGTGTGTTAGCAGACTCAGATCAGTGTGTTAGTAGACTCAGATTAGTGTGTTAGTAGACTCAGATCAGTGTGTTAGCAGACTCAGATCAGTGTGTTAGTAGACTCAGATTAGTGTGTTAGTAGACTCAGATCAGTGTGTTAGCAGACTTAGATCAGTGTGTTAGTAGACTCAGATCAGTGTGTTAGCAGACTCAGATCAGTGTGTTAGTAGACTCAAATCAGTGTGTTAGTAGACTCAGATCAGTGTGTTAGCAGACTCAGATCAGTGTGTTAGTAGACTCAAATCAGTGTGTTAGTAGACTCAGATCAGTGTGTTAGTAGACTCAGATCAGTGTGTTAGTAGACTCAGATCAGTGATCAATGTGTTAGTAGACTCAGATCAGTGTGTTAGCAGACTCAGATCAGTGATCAATGTGTTAGTAGACTCAGATCAGTGATCAATGTGTTAGTAGACTCAGATCAGTGTGTTAGCAGACTCAGATCAGTGTGTTAGCAGACTCAGATCAGTGTGTTAGTGTGTTTGTAGACTCAGATCAGTGATCAATGTGTTAGCAGACTCAGATTAGTGTGTTAGTAGACTCAGATCAGTGTGTTAGCAGACTCAGATCAGTGTGTTAGTAGACTCAGATCAGTGTGTTAGTAGACTCAGATTAGTGTGTTAGTAGACTCAGATCAGTGTGTTAGCAGACTCAGATCAGTGTGTTAGTAGACTCAGATTAGTGTGTTAGTAGACTCAGATCAGTGTGTTAGCAGACTTAGATCAGTGTGTTAGTAGACTTAGATCAGTGTGTTAGTAGACTCAGATCAGTGTGTTAGCAGACTCAGATCAGTGTGTTAGTAGACTCAGATTAGTGTGTTAGTAGACTCAGATCAGTGTGTTAGCAGACTCAGATCAGTGTGTTAGTAGACTCAAATCAGTGATCAATGTGTTAGTAGACTCAGATCAGTGTGTTAGTAGACTCAGATCAGTGTGTTAGCGGACTCAGATCAGTGTGTTAGTAGACTCAGATCAGTGATCAATGTGTTAGTAGACTCAGATCAGTGTGTTAGCAGACTCAGATCAGTGATCAATGTGTTAGTAGACTCAGATCAGTGATCAATGTGTTAGTAGACTCAGATCAGTGTGTTAGCAGACTCAGATCAGTGATCAATGTGTTAGTAGACTCAGATCAGTGTGTTAGCAGACTCAGATCACTGTGTTAGCAGACTCAGATCAGTGTGTTAGTAGACTCAGATCAGTGTGTTAGCAGACTCAGATCAGTGTGTTAGTAGACTCAAATCAGTGTGTTAGTAGACTCAGATCAGTGTGTTAGCAGACTCAGATCAGTGATCAGTGTGTTAGTAGACTCAGATCAGTGTGTTAGCAGACTCAGATCACTGTGTTAGCAGACTCAAATCAGTGTGTTAGTAGACTCAGATCAGTGTGTTAGCAGACTCAGATCAGTGTGTTAGTAGACTCAGATCAGTGATCAATGTGTTAGTAGACTCAGATAAGTGTGTTAGCAGACTCAGATCACTGTGTTAGCAGACTCAAATCAGTGTGTTAGTAGACTCAGATCAGTGTGTTAGCAGACTCAGATCAGTGTGTTAGTAGACTCAGATCAGTGATCAATGTGTTAGTAGACTCAGATCAGTGTGTTAGCAGACTCAGATCAGTGATCAACGTGTTAGCAGACTCAGATCAGTGTGTTAGTAGACTCAGATCAGTGTGTTAGCAGACTCAGATCAGTGTGTTAGCAGACTCAGATCAGTGTGTTAGTAGACTCAGATCAGTGATCAGTGTTAGCAGACTCAGATCAGTGTGTTAGTAGACTCAGATCAGTGATCAGTGTTAGCAGACTCAGATCAATGTGTTAGCAGACTCAGATCAGTGTGTTAGTAGACTCAGATCAGTGTGTTAGCAGACTCAGATCAGTGTGTTAGCAGACTCAGATCAGTGTGTTAGCAGACTCAGCTCAGTGATCAGTGTGTTAGCAGACTCAGATCAGTGATCAGTGTGTTAGCAGACTCAGATCAGTGTGTTAGCAGACTCAGATCAGTGTGTTAGTAGACTCAGATCAATGTGTTAGCAGACTCAGATCAGTGTGTTAGTAGACTCAGATCAGTGATCAATGTGTTAGTAGACTCAGATCAGTGTGTTAGCAGACTCAGATCAGTGATCAATGTGTTAGTAGACTCAGATCAGTGATCAATGTGTTAGTAGACTCAGATCAATGTGTTAGCAGACTCAGATCAGTGATCAATGTGTTAGTAGACTCAGATCAGTGTGTTAGCAGACTCAGATCACTGTGTTAGCAGACTCAGATCAGTGTGTTAGTAGACTCAGATCAGTGTGTTAGCAGACTCAGATCAGTGTGTTAGTAGACTCAAATCAGTGTGTTAGTAGACTCAGATCAGTGTGTTAGCAGACTCAGATCAGTGTGTTAGTAGACTCAGATCAGTGATCAATGTGTTAGTAGACTCAGATCAGTGTGTTAGCAGACTCAGATCAGTGATCAATGTCTTAGCAGACTCAGATCAGTGTGTTAGTAGACTCAGATCAGTGTGTTAGCAGACTCAGATCAGTGTGTTAGCAGACTCAGATCAGTGTGTTAGTAGACTCAGATCAGTGATCAGTGTTAGCAGACTCAGATCAGTGTGTTAGTAGACTCAGATCAGTGATCAGTGTTAGCAGACTCAGATCAATGTGTTAGCAGACTCAGATCAGTGTGTTAGCAGACTCAGATCAGTGTGTTAGCAGACTCAGATCAGTGTGTTAGCAGACTCAGCTCAGTGATCAGTGTGTTAGCAGACTCAGATCAGTGATCAGTGTGTTAGCAGACTCAGATCAGTGTGTTAGCAGACTCAGATCAGTGTGTTAGTAGACTCAGATCAATGTGTTAGCAGACTCAGATCAGTGTGTTAGTAGACTCAGATCAGTGTGTTAGTAGACTCAGATCAGTGATCAGTGTGTTAGCAGACTCAGATCAGTGTGTTAGCAGACTCAGATCAGTGTGTTAGTAGACTCAGATCAGTGATCAGTGTGTTAGTAGACTCAGATCAGTGTGTTAGCAGACTCAGATCAGTGTGTTAGTAGACTCAGATCAGTGTGTTAGCAGACTCAGATCAGTGTGTTAGTAGACTCTGATCAGTGATCAGTGTGTTAGCAGACTCAGATCAGTGTGTTAGCAGACTCAGATCAGTGTGTTAGCAGACTCAGATCAGTGTGTTAGTAGACTCAGATCAGTGATCAGTGTGTTAGCAGACTCAGATCAGTGTGTTAGCAGACTCAGATCAGTGTGTTAGTAGACTCAGATCAGTGATCAGTGTGTTAGTAGACTCAGATCAGTGATCAATGTGTTAGCAGACTCAGATCAGTGTGTTAGCAGACTCAGATCAGTGATCAGTGTGTTAGCAGACTCAGATCAGTGTGTTAGCAGACTCAGATCAGTGTGTTAGCAGACTCAGATCAGTGATCAGTGTGTTAGTAGACTCAGATTAGTGATCAATGTGTTAGCAGACTCAGATTAGTGTGTTAGTAGACTCAGATCAGTGTGTTAGCAGACTCAGATCAGTGTGTTAGTAGACTCAGATTAGTGTGTTAGTAGACTCAGATCAGTGTGTTAGCAGACTCAGATCAGTGTGTTAGTAGACTCAGATTAGTGTGTTAGTAGACTCAGATCAGTGTGTTAGCAGACTTAGATCAGTGTGTTAGTAGACTCAGATCAGTGTGTTAGCAGACTCAGATCAGTGTGTTAGTAGACTCAAATCAGTGTGTTAGTAGACTCAGATCAGTGTGTTAGCAGACTCAGATCAGTGTGTTAGTAGACTCAAATCAGTGTGTTAGTAGACTCAGATCAGTGTGTTAGTAGACTCAGATCAGTGATCAATGTGTTAGTAGACTCAGATCAGTGTGTTAGTAGACTCAGATCAGTGATCAATGTGTTAGTAGACTCAGATCAGTGTGTTAGCAGACTCAGATCAGTGATCAATGTGTTAGTAGACTCAGATCAGTGATCAATGTGTTAGTAGACTCAGATCAGTGTGTTAGCAGACTCAGATCAGTGTGTTAGCAGACTCAGATCAGTGTGTTAGTGTGTTTGTAGACTCAGATCAGTGATCAATGTGTTAGCAGACTCAGATTAGTGTGTTAGTAGACTCAGATCAGTGTGTTAGCAGACTCAGATCAGTGTGTTAGTAGACTCAGATCAGTGTGTTAGTAGACTCAGATTAGTGTGTTAGTAGACTCAGATCAGTGTGTTAGCAGACTCAGATCAGTGTGTTAGTAGACTCGGATTAGTGTGTTAGTAGACTCAGATCAGTGTGTTAGCAGACTTAGATCAGTGTGTTAGTAGACTTAGATCAGTGTGTTAGTAGACTCAGATCAGTGTGTTAGCAGACTCAGATCAGTGTGTTAGTAGACTCAGATTAGTGTGTTAGTAGACTCAGATCAGTGTGTTAGCAGACTCAGATCAGTGTGTTAGTAGACTCAAATCAGTGATCAATGTGTTAGTAGACTCAGATCAGTGTGTTAGTAGACTCAGATCAGTGTGTTAGCGGACTCAGATCAGTGTGTTAGTAGACTCAGATCAGTGATCAATGTGTTAGTAGACTCAGATCAGTGTGTTAGCAGACTCAGATCAGTGATCAATGTGTTAGTAGACTCAGATCAGTGATCAATGTGTTAGTAGACTCAGATCAGTGTGTTAGCAGACTCAGATCAGTGATCAATGTGTTAGTAGACTCAGATCAGTGTGTTAGCAGACTCAGATCACTGTGTTAGCAGACTCAGATCAGTGTGTTAGTAGACTCAGATCAGTGTGTTAGCAGACTCAGATCAGTGTGTTAGTAGACTCAAATCAGTGTGTTAGTAGACTCAGATCAGTGTGTTAGCAGACTCAGATCAGTGATCAGTGTGTTAGTAGACTCAGATCAGTGTGTTAGCAGACTCAGATCACTGTGTTAGCAGACTCAAATCAGTGTGTTAGTAGACTCAGATCAGTGTGTTAGCAGACTCAGATCAGTGTGTTAGTAGACTCAGATCAGTGATCAATGTGTTAGTAGACTCAGATAAGTGTGTTAGCAGACTCAGATCACTGTGTTAGCAGACTCAAATCAGTGTGTTAGTAGACTCAGATCAGTGTGTTAGCAGACTCAGATCAGTGTGTTAGTAGACTCAGATCAGTGATCAATGTGTTAGTAGACTCAGATCAGTGTGTTAGCAGACTCAGATCAGTGATCAACGTGTTAGCAGACTCAGATCAGTGTGTTAGTAGACTCAGATCAGTGTGTTAGCAGACTCAGATCAGTGTGTTAGCAGACTCAGATCAGTGTGTTAGCAGACTCAGCTCAGTGATCAGTGTGTTAGCAGACTCAGATCAGTGATCAGTGTGTTAGCAGACTCAGATCAGTGTGTTAGCAGACTCAGATCAGTGTGTTAGCAGACTCAGATCAGTGTGTTAGTAGACTCAGATCAATGTGTTAGCAGACTCAGATCAGTGTGTTAGTAGACTCAGATCAGTGATCAATGTGTTAGTAGACTCAGATCAGTGTGTTAGCAGACTCAGATCAGTGATCAATGTGTTAGTAGACTCAGATCAGTGATCAATGTGTTAGTAGACTCAGATCAATGTGTTAGCAGACTCAGATCAGTGATCAATGTGTTAGTAGACTCAGATCAGTGTGTTAGCAGACTCAGATCACTGTGTTAGCAGACTCAGATCAGTGTGTTAGTAGACTCAGATCAGTGTGTTAGCAGACTCAGATCAGTGTGTTAGTAGACTCAAATCAGTGTGTTAGTAGACTCAGATCAGTGTGTTAGCAGACTCAGATCAGTGTGTTAGTAGACTCAGATCAGTGATCAATGTGTTAGTAGACTCAGATCAGTGTGTTAGCAGACTCAGATCAGTGATCAATGTCTTAGCAGACTCAGATCAGTGTGTTAGTAGACTCAGATCAGTGTGTTAGCAGACTCAGATCAGTGTGTTAGCAGACTCAGATCAGTGTGTTAGTAGACTCAGATCAGTGATCAGTGTTAGCAGACTCAGATCAGTGTGTTAGTAGACTCAGATCAGTGATCAGTGTTAGCAGACTCAGATCAATGTGTTAGCAGACTCAGATCAGTGTGTTAGCAGACTCAGATCAGTGTGTTAGCAGACTCAGATCAGTGTGTTAGCAGACTCAGCTCAGTGATCAGTGTGTTAGCAGACTCAGATCAGTGATCAGTGTGTTAGCAGACTCAGATCAGTGTGTTAGCAGACTCAGATCAGTGTGTTAGTAGACTCAGATCAATGTGTTAGCAGACTCAGATCAGTGTGTTAGTAGACTCAGATCAGTGTGTTAGTAGACTCAGATCAGTGATCAGTGTGTTAGCAGACTCAGATCAGTGTGTTAGCAGACTCAGATCAGTGTGTTAGTAGACTCAGATCAGTGATCAGTGTGTTAGTAGACTCAGATCAGTGTGTTAGCAGACTCAGATCAGTGTGTTAGTAGACTCAGATCAGTGTGTTAGCAGACTCAGATCAGTGTGTTAGTAGACTCAGATCAGTGATCAGTGTGTTAGTAGACTCAGATCAGTGTGTTAGTAGACTCAGATCGGTGTGTTAGTAGACTCAGATCAATGTGTTAGCAGACTCAGATCAGTGTGTTAGTCGACTCAGATCAGTGTGTTAGCAGACTCAGATCAGTGTGTTAGTAGACTCAGATCAGTGATCAGTGTGTTAGCAGACTCAGATCAGTGTGTTAGTAGACTCAGATCAGTGATCAGTGTGTTAGCAGACTCAGATCAGTGTGTTAGCAGACTCAGATCAGTGTGTTAGTAGACTCAGATCAGTGTGTTAGCAGACTCAGATCAGTGTGTTAGTAAAATCAAATCAGTGTGTTAGTAGACTCAGATCAGTGTGTTAGTAGACTCAGATCAGTGATCAATGTGTTAGTAGACTCAGATCAGTGTGTTAGCAGACTCAGATCAGTGATCAATGTGTTAGCAGACTCAGATCACTGTGTTAGCAGACTCAGATCAGTGATCAGTGTGTTAGTAGACTCAGATCAGTGTGTTAGCAGACTCAGATCAGTGTGTTAGTAGACTCAGATCAGTGTGTTAGCAGACTCAGATCAGTGTGTTAGTAGACTCAGATCAGTGATCAGTGTGTTAGCAGACTCAGATCAGTGTGTTAGCAGACTCAGATCAGTGATCAGTGTGTTAGGAGACTCAGATTAGTGTGTTAGCAGACTCAGATTAGTGTGTTAGTAGACTCAGATCAGTGTGTTAGTAGACTCAGATTAGTGTGTTAGTAGACTCAGATCAGTGTGTTAGTAGACTCAGATTAGTGTGTTAGTAGACTCAGATCAGTGTGTTAGTAGACTCAGATCAGTGATCAGTGTGTTAGTAGACTCAGATCAGTGTGTTAGTAGACTCAGATCAGTGTGTTAGCAGACTCAGATTAGTGTGTTAGTAGACTCAGATCAGTGTGTTAGTAGACTCAGATTAGTGTGTTAGCAGACTCAGATCAGTGATCAGTGTGTTAGTAGACTCAGATCAGTGTGTTAGCAGACTCAGATCAGTGTGTTAGCAGACTCAGATTAGTGTGTTAGTAGACTCAGATCAGTGTGTTAGTAGACTCAGATTAGTGTGTTAGCAGACTCAGATCAGTGTGTTAGTAGACTCAGATCAGTGTGTTAGCTGACTCAGATTAGTGTGTTAGTAGACTCAGATCAGTGTGTTAGTAGACTCAGATCAGTGTGTTAGCAGACTCAGATTAGTGTGTTAGTAGACTCAGATCAGTGTGTTAGTAGACTCAGATTAGTGTGTTAGCAGACTCAGATCAGTGATCAGTGTGTTAGTAGACTCAGATCAGTGTGTTAGTACACTCAGATCAGTGTGTTAGCAGACTCAGATCAGTGATCAGTGTCTTAGTAGACTCAGATCAGTGTGTTAGCAGACTCAGATTAGTGTGTTAGCAGACTCAGATCAGTGTGTTAGCAGACTCAGATCAGTGATCAGTGTGTTAGCAGACTCAGATCAGTGTGTTAGCAGACTCAGATCAGTGATCAATGTGTTAGCAGACTCAGATCAGTGTGTTAGCAGACTCAGATTAGTGTGTTAGCAGACTCAGATCAGTGATCAGTGTGTTAGCAGACTCAGATTAGTGTGTTAGCAGACTCAGATCAGTGATCAATGTGTTAGCAGACTCAGATCAGTGTGTTAGCAGACTCAGATTAGTGTGTTAGCAGACTCAGATCAGTGTGTTAGCAGACTCAGATCAGTGTGTTAGCAGACTCAGATTAGTGTGTTAGTAGACTCAGATCAGTGTGTTAGTAGACTCAGATTAGTGTGTTAGTAGACTCAGATCAGTGTGTTAGCAGACTCAGATCAGTGTGTTAGTAGACTCAGATCAGTGTGTTAGCAGACTCAGATCAGTGATCAGTGTGTTAGTAGACTCAGATCAGTGTGTTAGTAGACTCAGATCAGTGTGTTAGCTGACTCAGATTAGTGTGTTAGCAGACTCAGATCAGTGATCAGTGTGTTAGCAGACTCAGATTAGTGTGTTAGCAGACTCAGATTAGTGTGTTAGTAGACTCAGATCAGTGTGTTAGTAGACTCAGATTAGTGTGTTAGTAGACTCAGATCAGTGTGTTAGTAGACTCAGATTAGTGTGTTAGTAGACTCAGATCAGTGTGTTAGTAGACTCAGATCAGTGATCAGTGTGTTAGTAGACTCAGATCAGTGTGTTAGTAGACTCAGATCAGTGTGTTAGCAGACTCAGATTAGTGTGTTAGTAGACTCAGATCAGTGTGTTAGTAGACTCAGATTAGTGTGTTAGCAGACTCAGATCAGTGATCAGTGTGTTAGTAGACTCAGATCAGTGTGTTAGCAGACTCAGATCAGTGTGTTAGCAGACTCAGATTAGTGTGTTAGTAGACTCAGATCAGTGTGTTAGTAGACTCAGATTAGTGTGTTAGTAGACTCAGATCAGTGTGTTAGCAGACTCAGATCAGTGTGTTAGCAGACTCAGATCAGTGATCAGTGTGTTAGTAGACTCAGATCAGTGTGTTAGTAGACTCAGATCAGTGTGTTAGCAGACTCAGATTAGTGTGTTAGTAGACTCAGATCAGTGTGTTAGTAGACTCAGATTAGTGTGTTAGCAGACTCAGATCAGTGTGTTAGCAGACTCAGATTAGTGTGTTAGTAGACTCAGATCAGTGTGTTAGTAGACTCAGATTAGTGTGTTAGCAGACTCAGATCAGTGATCAGTGTGTTAGCAGACTCAGATCAGTGTGTTAGCAGACTCAGATCAGTGATCAGTGTCTTAGTAGACTCAGATCAGTGTGTTAGCAGACTCAGATTAGTGTGTTAGCAGACTCAGATCAGTGTGTTAGCAGACTCAGATCAGTGATCAGTGTGTTAGCAGACTCAGATCAGTGTGTTAGCAGACTCAGATCAGTGATCAATGTGTTAGCAGACTCAGATCAGTGTGTTAGCAGACTCAGATTAGTGTGTTAGCAGACTCAGATCAGTGATCAGTGTGTTAGCAGACTCAGATTAGTGTGTTAGCAGACTCAGATCAGTGATCAATGTGTTAGCAGACTCAGATCAGTGTGTTAGCAGACTCAGATTAGTGTGTTAGCAGACTCAGATTAGTGTGTTAGCAGACTCAGATTAGTGTGTTAGTAGACTCAGATCAGTGTGTTAGCAGACTCAGATTAGTGTGTTAGTAGACTCAGATCAGTGTGTTAGTAGACTCAGATTAGTGTGTTAGTAGACTCAGATCAGTGTGTTAGCAGACTCAGATCAGTGTGTTAGTAGACTCAGATCAGTGTGTTAGCAGACTCAGATCAGTGATCAGTGTGTTAGTAGACTCAGATCAGTGTGTTAGTAGACTCAGATCAGTGTGTTAGCAGACTCAGATTAGTGTGTTAGCAGACTCAGATCAGTGATCAGTGTGTTAGTAGACTCAGATCAGTGTGTTAGCAGACTCAGATTAGTGTGTTAGCAGACTCAGATCAGTGTGTTAGCAGACTCAGATCAGTGTGTTAGCAGACTCAGATTAGTGTGTTAGTAGACTCAGATCAGTGTGTTAGTAGACTCAGATTAGTGTGTTAGTAGACTCAGATCAGTGTGTTAGCAGACTCAGATCAGTGTGTTAGTCGACTCAGATCAGTGTGTTAGCAGACTCAGATCAGTGATCAGTGTGTTAGTAGACTCAGATCAGTGTGTTAGTAGACTCAGATCAGTGTGTTAGCAGACTCAGATTAGTGTGTTAGTAGACTCAGATCAGTGTGTTAGTAGACTCAGATTAGTGTGTTAGCAGACTCAGATCAGTGATCAGTGTGTTAGCAGACTCAGATCAGTGTGTTAGCAGACTCAGATCAGTGATCAGTGTGTTAGTAGACTCAGATCAGTGTGTTAGCAGACTCAGATTAGTGTGTTAGCAGACTCAGATCAGTGTGTTAGCAGACTCAGATTAGTGTGTTAGCAGACTCAGATCAGTGTGTTAGTAGACTCAGATCAGTGATCAGTGTGTTAGTAGACTCAGATCAGTGTGTTAGCAGACTCAGATTAGTGTGTTAGCAGACTCAGATCAGTGTGTTAGCAGACTCAGATCAGTGATCAGTGTGTTAGCAGACTCAGATCAGTGTGTTAGCAGACTCAGATTAGTGTGTTAGCAGACTCAGATCAGTGTGTTAGCAGACTCAGATCAGTGATCAGTGTGTTAGCAGACTCAGATCAGTGTGTTAGCAGACTCAGATCAGTGATCAATGTGTTAGCAGACTCAGATCAGTGTGTTAGTAGACTCAGATTAGTGTGTTAGCAGACTCAGATCAGTGATCAGTGTGTTAGTAGACTCAGATCAGTGTGTTAGCAGACTCAGATCAGTGTGTTAGCAGACTCAGATTAGTGTGTTAGTAGACTCAGATCACTGTGTTAGTAGACTCAGATTAGTGTTAGTAGACTCAGATCAGTGTGTTAGCAGACTCAGATCAGTGTGTTAGTAGACTCAGATCAGTGATCAGTGTGTTAGTAGACTCAGATCAGTGTGTTAGTAGACTCAGATCAGTGTGTTAGCAGACTCAGATTAGTGTTAGTAGACTCAGATCAGTGTGTTAGCAGACTCAGATCAGTGTGTTAGTAGACTCAGACCAGTGTGTTAGTAGACTCAGATCAGTGTGTTAGTAGACTCAGATTAGTGTTAGTAGACTCAGATCAGTGTGTTAGCAGACTCAGATCAGTGTGTTAGTAGACTCAGATCAGTGATCAGTGTGTTAGCAGACTCAGATTAGTGTGTTAGTAGACTCAGATCAGTGATCAGTGTGTTAGTAGACTCAGATCAGTGTGTTAGTAGACTCAGATCAGTGATCAGTGTGTTAGTAGACTCAGATCAGTGTGTTAGCAGACTCAGATTAGTGTGTTAGCAGACTCAGATCAGTGATCAGTGTGTTAGCAGACTCAGATTAGTGTGTTAGCAGACTCAGATCAGTGATCAATGTGTTAGCAGACTCAGATCAGTGTGTTAGTAGACTCAGATCAGTGATCAGTGTGTTAGTAGACTCAGATCAGTGTGTTAGTAGACTCAGATCACTGTGTTAGTAGACTCAGATCACTGTGTTAGTAGACTCAGATCACTGTGTTAGTAGACTCAGATCAGTGTGTTAGCAGACTCAGATCAGTGTGTTAGCAGACTCAGATCAGTGATCAGTGTGTTAGTAGACTCAGATCAGTGTGTTAGTAGACTCAGATCAGTGTGTTAGCAGACTCAGATCAGTGATCAATGTGTTAGTAGACTCAGATTAGTGTGTTAGCAGACTCAGATCAGTGTGTTAGTAGACTCAGATTAGTGTGTTAGTAGACTCAGATCAGTGTGTTAGCAGACTCAGATTAGTGTGTTAGTAGACTCAGATTAGTGTGTTAGTAGACTCAGATCAGTGTGTTAGCAGACTCAGATTAGTGTGTTAGTAGACTCAGATCAGTGTGTTAGTAGACTCAGATCAGTGTGTTAGTAGACTCAGATTAGTGTGTTAGTAGACTCAGATCAGTGTGTTAGTAGACTCAGATTAGTGTGTTAGTAGACTCAGATCAGTGTGTTAGTAGACTCAGATTAGTGTGTTAGTAGACTCAGATCAGTGTGTTAGTAGACTCAGATTAGTGTGTTAGTAGACTCAGATCAGTGTGTTAGCAGACTCAGATTAGTGTGTTAGTAGACTCAGATCAGTGTGTTAGTAGACTCAGATTAGTGTGTTAGTAGACTCAGATCAGTGTGTTAGCAGACTCAGATCAGTGTGTTAGTAGACTCAGATTAGTTTGTTAGTAGACTCAGATCAGTGATCAGTGTGTTAGTAGACTCAGATTAGTGTGTTAGTAGACTCAGATTAGTGTGTTAGTAGACTCAGATCAGTGTGTTAGCAGACTCAGATTAGTGTGTTAGTAGACTCAGATTAGTGTGTTAGTAGACTCAGATTAGTGTGTTAGCAGACTCAGATCAGTGTGTTAGTAGACTCAGATCAGTGATCAGTGTGTTAGCAGACTCAGATCAGTGTGTTAGCAGACTCAGATTAGTGTGTTAGCAGACTCAGATCAGTGTGTTAGTAGACTCAGATTAGTGTGTTAGTAGACTCAGATCAGTGTGTTAGTAGACTCAGATTAGTGTGTTAGTAGACTCAGATCAGTGTGTTAGTAGACTCAGATCAGTGTGTTAGTAGACTCAGATTAGTGTGTTAGTAGACTCAGATCAATGTGTTAGCAGACTCAGATTAGTGTGTTAGCAGACTCAGATCAGTGTGTTAGTAGACTCAGATTAGTGTGTTAGTAGACTCAGATCAGTGTGTTAGTAGACTCAGATTAGTGTGTTAGCGGACTCAGATCAGTGTGTTAGTAGACTCAGATCAGTGTGTTAGTAGACTCAGATTAGTGTGTTAGCGGACTCAGATTAGTGTGTTAGCAGACTCAGATTAGTGTGTTAGTAGACTCAGATCAGTGTGTTAGTAGACTCAGATTAGTGTGTTAGCAGACTCAGATCAGTGATCAGTGTGTTAGTAGACTCAGATCAGTGTGTTAGTAGACTCAGATCAGTGTGTTAGCAGACTCAGATCAGTGATCAATGTGTTAGCAGACTCAGATTAGCGTGTTAGTAGACTCAGATCAGTGTGTTAGTAGACTCAGATCAGTGTGTTAGTAGACTCAGATCAGTGTGTTAGCAGACTCAGATCAGTGACCAGTGAACAGACTCAGATTAGTGTATAGCCTCTCTCTCACCAACCTCCTCCCAGGAAGCAGGAATGCACCTGAACTGGATTCCCGCACACGGAAGAATGACTCGCTCAGCCACCTGTTCCGTGACTTGAGTTCCCCGGCAGGTCCGACAAATAAAACCATTAGCCATTTATTTCACTGAGTCTCCGTCCACTGCGGTGACTCTACAACAATGGATGAGTGCTGCATGCCTGCTGAGAAACTAGAGAGCCTTCGAGTGCATAAAGAAATAGAGAGACAACTCCGACGCGACAAAAGAGAGTACCACAGGGAGCTGAAGCTGCTGCTGTTAGGTGAGTGAAATGTTTGGCTGGATTATGCAGCACATGTTCACCTCCTGACACTCTTTCACTGAGCCACTTTAAAATGATGCCCTTCTCTCTCCTTTCTCTCTATGTGCTTTAGTTTGGATATATGACACCTCAATTCTAAGATTTCTGATGTTGTAATTTCATATAAAAAAAACCATTGACACTGAAAAGCTTAAAATTGACATTACAAATAGCTATTATGCTGTAAACGACATATCATGTTTACAGCTCAGGAGAGTAATTATTTTTACCCCCCCTCAAAAAAATCTTTATTTCACTGTCTACGTTCAACACTTTTATATTATTACTATTATTACGTTTTTATATTTAAAGGATAAACATATTTTATAAGTTGACCAGATTTCATACTTTTTAACATACATTTTTAATAACTTTTTTCTCTTTTTTTTAAATTGTGACCACACTATGTAGCCAGTTGAGTGGGCGTTTTACACTGAGATCAGTTTGATCATTAGCATGCCAATGTTTTCTAGGTGTACCAATACTTTATTTGTAATCTCTGGCAGTGAAAGTGAACAGTGTAAATTTGATACCAGGCAGGGCCCATGTACTGCTTGCCAAGTACTGCTGTTGTCATTCGCTCAAAGTTGGCAGACTTAAACATTGAACAAGTAGTGCATGAGACAGATAATCACCTCCTAGAGCCCCTAATGTCATTTTCACAAGACCAGCCAATCAGAGCTGAGCTGCCAGTCACTACTCAGGAAACTCTGATTGAACTAATCAAATATCAATCAAGAGTCTGTTACTGTGAGGCATATTACTTGCCTCAAATGCTTTTAGAAATATATTTTACTGTTTATGACCTTTCTGCCATGTTGAAAACAGCCAAGCCAAATCCAAGCACCAGCCAGAACAAACTTTCTCATTTTACAGCTAAATAGTCCGCTAATATAATTTTCTGTAAATATTTGAGGCAGGAAACAGGAACATGATTCTTTATTATACAGTATTATCGGCATCATGCACTACTCTAAGGCTATAGTGACAATTTTTTTACAATTTGTTTTTGTCATAGTTGGTCAAAGTTACCGACTGAAGCTTTAAACACCAGCCCCAAGATATTGTTATTGAATCAAACCTGGTAAAAAAATGAACATGGAGTGGCTCTCCAGGAAGAAGACACACCTTGTGGATCCTCTGGGAACCATGATCCATCCAAAAAGTTTGAGTTTGGACTAGTGGCGGTCAGTTGCCAGTGAGCTCCAGTGAGTTAGGGTGAGCTGACAAACCCAGCAAATACAGAAGTATCAGGATCGATAGATAGCAAGGCTTTGGTATGTGTGTTTGATTGCATTGGGCCTCAGGTTACCTCTTGCATTCTTAAAATACTTAACAAAGCCCAGCTTCATGTGCTGATGCTTGGTTAGGATGTTTTTGCTCGCAGGGCACAGTCTCCAATGATAATGCAATAAACTGCTTAATCATTTTTTTTTTGTCTCACTCCCATTTCTTCTTTTTACATTTTTGAAGCACTACTTAGAATCTTCTTAAGATCCAACAGTGCAAAATGTAAATTCTTGCAATTTTTCAACTGGTCTTAAATTTTTGATCAGAAGTGTGTGTCAGGCCTGCGTTTTCCATCAAAACAGCCCACTTATAAAAGTGTGACTGTTAAGGATGTTGGAAACAATGCACGAAAGGACTTAAAGGTCAGTGCTAATTTAAACTTGATCTTGCATTTGGAGAGTGGAATATCCCTCTGTAAAGGTCAGTCTAATGACTAACATTTCTAGGCATTTTAGGTGCTCTCTTTATCGAGAGTTATTTACCACCAGGTGACAGGTAACAGTTTCACTCAAGGGCACATGGCTCCTTATTGACTTGCATGGATCAAACACAAACGTTCAGTGTACCTGTTCATTTTTTGTGTGTGGCTGTGTACAAACATAGAACAGAAAACAACTTAATGAGTGTGCAGACCTGTACCTGTTAACACCCATGAAGTATGCACCCACTCACAAACACACTCTCACGTCTATTGCTTGGGGAAAAAAAACAAAAAAATCAGTGAAACTTGAGAGTACAGTCATTGTTTTTGTTGTTTTTTGTGGCTGAAATCCTGTTTAGCCTTGAATGATTGATGTTCAGATGATTTTTCTCCTATAGCACTTGTCCTATTTCTGGCATTGCTTTGATCTTATTCCATTTTTCATCCGTGGGTCTCATTCATCTCATTTGCTCAGGGACTGGTGAAAGTGGGAAGAGCACTTTCATCAAACAGATGCGCATCATTCATGGTAGGGGATACAGTGAAGCTGACAGGAAAGGTTTCCGTCGGCTGGTGTTTCAGAACATCGTCACAGCCATCCAGGCGCTGATCAACGCCATGGAGACTTTACACATTGACTACGTCGATGACCAGAACATTGTGAGAAACTTTTCATGCTCAAACTTTTTCATGGAAAAAATCATCAATGTCTGTACAGAATTCCTAGACAATAGGTAAACCACTTTAACTCCCATCAGGGTTTCCATAAAATCCACCTAGTTCTAGATGGTGTTGTGTTGCAGTTCTATTAATAGGTCAGTGAAAGCCTGAAAGTTTGTGTTTAGAAAATAATCCCCTGTGAATGTCTTGTGTGTGTGTCAGAGCCTCGCACAGAGGCTGAGCCAAGTGGAGGCCGACCAGGTGTCTGCTTTGGAGCTTTGGCAGGTGGACGCCATTAAGCAAGTGTGGAACGACCACGGCATTCAATGGTGCTACGACCGCAGGAGGGAATTCCAGTTATCGGACTCTGCCAAATAGTGAGGCTTTTATCCAAATCTAAGCTCTTGCAAAAAAACAAATCTTTTGCTGCACAATAACTCATACTAAAGACTGTGGATTTGAACCTGTAAAGTTATTTATGACAAGTTTTCTGTAAAACGTTCTCTTTTATCCAGTATTAAATGTTGATATCCTGTTGTTAACTTTTCAGTTACCTGAGCGACTTGGACAGAATCACAGGCCTTTTGTACATCCCCACCCTGCAGGACATCTTGAGGGTCAGGGTCCCCACCACGGGCATCATAGAGTACCCCTTCAACATTGCAAAAGTCATCCTCAGGTAGGAGACTGTTTATTACCCGCCACAGCAAACAAAAAGGACTAAACAACACACAAAGAAGAAACATATAACCTAATATCCCAATATTTCCCTCTGAGTTTCTTCTTAACTGGTTTCGATGCAACTATTTGGTGCTATAACAACTTCAGAGTGACATGTTAAAGAAATAGTTTGAAAAATAGGGCTCATTTGTTTTTTTTGCAAAGAGTTACATGAGAAGATTGATACCACTCTCATGTTTGAACGCTAAATATTAATCTAGAGTCAACAGCTGATAAGCTGCTTTAGCTTAGCATGAAGAAATGATGGGAAATTATGAGCCTGGCTCTGTCAATGTTTAGAAAAAAAAAGCTAAAAGCCCTCTAATTAGCATACTATATATTGTTTTTTTTTAAAATTCAAATATATTTTGATCTTTAACCGGGCTTGCTGTTATTGTTATTCCCCCAGTATTCATTGTAAGCAAAACTCTAGCTTCACATTTAGCATCCTGTCCTTTAATTCTGTGCCAAAAAGCAAATAAGTTTGTGTCTCAGATGGGACAACTGCTCCTCTAACAGTCCAGGACTTTTTTTTAATATTTGACTTAAATCAGTGGTCATGTGTCTGTAGGATGGTGGATGTGGGAGGACAGCGTTCAGAGAGGAAGAAATGGATCCACTGCTTTGAAAATGTCACTTCCATCATATTTCTGGTGGCCCTCAGCGAGTACGATCAAGTCCTTTACGAGAGCGAGAATGATGTAAGTCAGAACCTTCCAGCCTGCTTCAATATTCTGTTTTGATTCTGTATTTCGTACACCATGGCTGCATCTACTCAGTATTTTCTCTTTTATTCACCCTCCAACAGCTCGTGTTTCTATGTAGGAGTCTTTTGTCTCACACTTTTGTCCTGTCCTTCTTCAGAATCGACTGAGAGAGAGCCTGGCCTTGTTTAAGACCATCCTCTCATACGCTTGGTTCCAAGAGTCCTCCACCATCCTCTTCCTGAACAAAACAGACCTGCTGGAAGAGAAAATCGCTCACTCTCATCTGGCGACCTACTTCCCAGCCTATACTGGTAATTACCGATTTATTTGAGGGTCTGTTTGGGAGTTTCAGCAACTATTTTCCTGTTTTGGACTGTTGGTCAGACAAAATGAGGGATTTAAAACATCACTTTCATGTACTGCGTTGGTCATAATTTATAATGATTTTTTTTTTTTAAATGGGGAATGAATGTACACAAGTACTGTAGTACAGATCTGAGGTCATGTGACATTCGACTCCTACTGTGAAGTTTCATGAGGAAAATTTTTGTTTCACTTCAATTATCTGACCATTTTAGTCCATTGTACAATTTGTTTTTTTTTTTGCATGCAAGATATGATCTTATGAAATATGCTTTTTTTTTTTTTTTTAAATAAATTCAACCACTTACTTGTATATACGGGTGCAGCTGAAGTGATTTGTTGATTAATCAATCAATTAATTGGTTACTTTTTTGGTAATTGTTTAAGACATTTCTTCAGAGCCAAAAATGTTGTGGTTTCACCTTCTAAAATGTGAGGAGTGTTTTTTATTTTTAATTTGATGTATCTTTTAATATTTCTGTTTTTCCACCCAAACATAATGTAAATAATCAATAGTTACAACCTTTTTTAAATAGGTATCTCAACAACTCCACCTCAATCAACTACACCAGTATAATAATAATCAATGCATACTTAATAACAAAATGTATAAATATTTATATAATATCTGCATTGAGCATTCTACTTTGCTTTGAATATTTTAAATACTTCTTCTTTATTATACTTGCCTACTTTTACTTCAAACATATTTAAAATGCAGAACATACTTGTAATTAAGTAAAGGATGTGCATACTTCCTCCATCACAGCTATTTTGTACACTAAAAGATTCATTTAGAATATAATTTGCAGATTAATTTCAGCATTAACTGTATAGTATTAAGTCGCACAATGGAGCAAAATGAATTGTCCATGGCATGTTCTCTACTTTCTGCTAACAATATCACTTCACTGTTCACTATTTGTCTATATATTGTGTAAGTGAAGTTTGGCGTGAACCTTTGTTACTCCAAAGAGCCTTGTCTTTAAAAACTCAGGTTTTTGTCGTCTGTCTCCCCAGGGCCTCAGTGTAATGCTAAATCTGCGAGAGAGTTCATCTGGCATATGTACGTGGAGAAGCACAGCGGGCATCCGAAACCTCTTTACAAACACTACACCTGTGCCACGGACACGGAGAACATCAGGGTCGTCTTCAAAGCCGTCAAAGACACAGTCTTCAAAGAGCACCTCGAGAAGTTTAACCTGGAATGAGGATGATTTTACTTATTCGGGAGCAAGGAGTCCGCTCATACAGTCACATGTTGTAACACTTTTATGGCCTTTTTTTTCTGTTATGTGCTGTTCGTCACAGCTTGTTCAGAGCACCAAAGAGGAGCAATCAGACAGCAGCGTCAGGTACGGGACATTAAGTGTAGACCATAGGTCATTTTCTAATAAGTGTTAGAAAAGCTTATTTTCTTTTGCTGCAGGAAACACCTGTAATGCCAGTTAATCATTGTGTGAACTGTCACGGCGGGGTTCCTCTCATAGCATTGTTGCTTGATGGACAATTAGTAAACAGTATCAGACTGGTTAGACAAAGTGTTATCTAGCAAGAATGCATCCCACCCTGCCTTACAGGCCTGAGACAAGGAAGTAAAACAATAGCCTGCATGGAGGAGTGCATTTGTTTATATTTATGCTTATGTTTTAATTTGTGTAACAACAACCTTGTAGCCAATGAAATCACTTTAAAATCCAGATATTAAAACCACATGTAATTGGTGTTTTTAAAAGAACTGCTCCTTATTTGTCTCGTCTCTTCACACAGTACTTTTTATCGAAAATAAAAGTGCGTCTATGAGGTTTCCAGATACAGAGATTTATGATCCATTTCATGATTTGTTCTTGGCACTGATTAACCAAAAATGTGTGTCCAGACACATCTGTCTGCCATATGCTGGAGCTCCAGGCGTGGTCACACTGATTGACATGCTGGGACAACCTTTGTACTAAATAACGGTCAAAGGTCTGACAGGCTGCTCTCTTGTCTTCCTGTGTTGCCGTTGGGACAGAGCGGTGGTAAGTGAAAAGAGTCATTCAGCTGGGTTCGACCTGTGGGGAGAACAATGCCTGTTTCCATATGTAAGGAGACACTGTCTAGGTACTATTGATTTTATCTGCTTTCTGGCTACAGTATACAGCAGTTGCTTGTTTAAGGGTTGAAAAGTTCAGTGTTAATGCAGAGTATAAAGGATACATTCGAAGTTACAGACGGTTTGTAAGCATCACATATTTGCTTTGGATCAGTCACTGTTTTCTTGTCAGTTTTTTTTTTTTGAATATTATCAGCAGCATAATGTTGTTATTTCTGATTCTCGTTTTTACCCTAAGGGCTAATATAATCATGTAGCTGCACAGTCAGGCTCACAAATCTACTGACAGGCATTAAGAGCAGCCCCACATCACAGATCAGTCCAGGATCATCATGACACACAAACACACCTCCTATATCTCCATTCAGTTGCACTGCCTGAGGAAGCTGCTGTGCACAGAGAGCCATTATAGCAGGTGATCGCCCTTATTTGGTAATGGCCCAGATCATGTGACCACAAAATGGTGGAAGCTGTGAGCTGTTTGTGAGCTGAGCATCACCACCGAGAGGCTGGGAGGAAAGGGAAACGGACAGAGATCTTAGAAGTACATCCATGCTCTGAGACACAGCAGGACAAGGAGATTCCCGAGCGGCAGCAGCGGTGAGTAGACAGCTTTTATTCCATGATGATAAAAGGAAAAGAGAGAGAGGGATATGTTCTGTTTTTTTCCCCTCACAGCCAGCAGACAGGAAGCGAGAGGGAGGGAGGGGCTGTTGTCATCAGCACTGTGGTCCTGTGCTTTGGAAGTGCATCTGAGCTCAGCATCCTCCATGAAGGATGCTCATAACGGCTGATGCTAATTTAGTTATTCTGCAATGTAGTAGTCATTGTGCATTTGTTATTGCACTGTGCACTCGCTGTACATGTTTCTGTGAACCCTGAGCGTGATGTCATCTGTACAGTCAGTCATTCAGCATTTTTTTCTGTTTGCAGCTGTTAACACAATCACATCTTCCTCGTTCCAGGCTGAGTTACCCCGAAGAGGAACAAGGATTTTTCTTTTTCATGCGAATGAGCACACATGACTCACTGTGAATTTGCATCTCTGCCCAATCTGTGCTCATGCAAGCGTGCAGTCATTCGATTTGAATCAGCACTAGCAAGAGGTGGCGAGGAGGGGGAATGGGCTTGTCATGATGTAACAAGCCTCATTCTTCCTCCCAGCATCCTCCCCCTCCTCCAGTTTGAATGGATGGATTATTCACAGGGGATGATGACCTTTAACCTCAAAATTTTTCTCATTTCCCTCCCCCTCCTTCCACCATGTGTTATCACACGCTGGTGTTTTGAGGCCAGTATGCTATCTGATTTAAGATTTGTTGGGCTGATTGTGTCTTCATTGGTGGTGGAAGTCCTCAGGACTTAAAGGAACAGTGTGCAACATCTAGGAGGTCTATTGGCAGAAATGGAATATAATATTTATGAGTACAGTTTGTTTTATTTAGTGTGAAATCACCTGAAAATAAGAATCGTGGTGTTTTTGGTATCTTGGAATGAAACCTTTATGTCTTCATACAGAGCAGGGCCTCTTCAAGGAGCCGCCATGTTTCCACTGTAACCCACTATAGAGAGGACCAAATATTTGTGTTTTTGTGTCACCATAGTTCTTCATGCTTGGCACATGGGGGAAGTTTGAGTTTCTGTCGGGTGCTATAACACTGTAGCTGTAAGTAAATGTACACTACCTGGCCAAAAAAACAGGTCACACACTCTAATATTTCGTTGGACCACCTTTAGCTTTGATTACGGCATGCATTCGCTGTGGTGTTGTTTCTTGCATTGATGATGGAGTCTGACCGCACAGACTTCTCCAACACATCCCAAAGATTCTCAATGGGGTTATAAGGTCTGGACTCTGTGGGGAAGATGATGTCTCATGCTCCCTGAACCACTCTTTCTGGCATTGTCATCTTGGAATATGGCCGGGCCATCAGGGAAGAAAAAAAATCCATTGATGGAATAACCTGTTCATTCGGTATATTCAGGTAGTGAGCTGACCTCATTCTTTGAGCACATACTGTTATTGAACCTGCAGTGATCATCCAATAGGAGGCTCGTACCTATTTGCTTAGTCAAATCCAGGTGGTGACTTTTTTTTTTTAGCTGGACAGTGTATCAATACTACAATGCAGAAATATTCCATACAAAGTAAAAGTCATGCACCATTAATGACACTTCAGTAAAGAGTATACAAGTATTATCAGCAAAATGTACTTGTCAAATATCAAAGATACTCATAATGCAGTGTTTAGTGTAACACTATTAAAATTAGATTATTATTGCTAATGCATTAATGTTCAAATAGCATTTTACTGCAGTAGTAGCCGATCAAAGTGAAGGACTTTAAAGAGGTCCAGTGTGTGACAATGCTTCATGATTTAGAGGTTTTATGTATTTTATATGTAAATTCATAATCAGTAAAATACCTATGACTAAAGCAATCAAATAAATGTAGTGGAAAGCCTATTTAAAATATTTCCCTCTGACATGTAGTGGAATAGAAGTATAAGGACATGGAAATAGGCGATGCATTACACAATAGTCTGAATAATCTGTTGTTGTATCATAAGAGTCCAGCTAATAACTGTAATCATCTCCTCACAGGTCCTCCTGGGGATGGACCTGGCATCAGAGAGTAAAATGAACTCTGAGGGGGTTGAAGGCAGACCAGGTAAGTGTGATGCTCAGATTCAAAGCTAACCAACGGTTCACCAACAGAAATGCTCTTTGACATCCAAAAGACATCTGTAAGCCAAGTGACTAACTGTTTTGATCTGCTGTTTTGTTGTAGCCCCTCCTAACTCTCTACCCCTGCAAGGAGGCGCCAGCCAAAGAAAAAAGCTGTCTGCCCCTCGTATCAGCCTGTCACTGGACCAGAGCGAGGACGACTTGGGGGAGACGCCAGATGATCTGGACATTAACATCGACGACCTCGACACTCCTGATGAGGGGGATTACCTCGACTACACAGACCATGAAATGGACTGGGAAGGTGGCTTAAGGATAGAATACAAAGAGTGTCTTGTTGTGCTGTCATTGTTTGTATTACATTTTGACTGAGCTCTATTTCACTGCTTCAGTTACAGGGTCCTCTCCTGGTGCATGCTGGTTAAACATCACACTGTAACAGCTTACTGGGACATCAGGACACAGCACAGTCATCACTAATTGTCATTGTAACACATTATTGGTCCTCTCTCCTGTTAGACCCCACAGCAGCCAACAGGAGTGGGACAAGTGAACCCTACAACCCAATCCCAACATACAGCGCTGAGGAGGAGCGCCAGGATGGCAAACTATGGAGGGCGGTTGTGATCGGGGAGCAGGAGCACCGCATCAACATGAAGATCATTGAGCCCTACATGAGAGTCATCTCCCATGGAGGTAACTATTTAAGAGGCATTTTAGCATCATCACCAATATGACCAATATTTCTTATGTTGTCCTACTGTCCAGTTAAAGGATAGGTTCACCTTTTTCAAGTGTGATTTCAAACAACAACGTGATACTGGTGAATGGTAATTTGCACTGGCGTTGTGGTTTGTCATTCACTAAACTCTCTCTAAGAAGCATCCTCTTCAAAATGGTAATGAATTGTCTTTTTTTTTATTCAGAAGAAGATTAAATTTGTTTTCATTTACAACTAATTTGACTACACCAGCTCATGTTAGTGCAGTGAAGGCTATAGGATTCTGTCCCCCATGTCTCATATTAGTAATAATTTTAGACAAAGGTCTGTCTCAACCAACATGTCATCTGTTAAAAACTATTGCAATGCTCATATGGACATGCAAACCTACCTTTTAATACTCAAAAATCATTACAAGTTTTGCATTCTGTTAATCCCAAGTCAGTGATTCAGGCACAAAGAAAAATAAGTAAAAACTAGATTGTTTGAAAGTATCCAGTAGTGTCTATTCAGAATTCACATGAGGGATAGTCATTGTTTGAGTAAACATTTTCAGTTTATGGCAGACCTGAATATCTGCTTCCTGAAGTAACAGCATATTATGAAAGTCATATTCACTGGAACACTGTATCACAATTGGCTGTTGTTTTCAAGCTGGCGACAGCCACATCTCAGATAACAAGATGGCAGAATTATGTCTCATTTGGGAAGAGCTTCATGTTACCTTGGAGGCGGGCCAACCAAATAAATGAGGAAATACAGGCTGCAGTTGAAGCCAGCTGAGTATGACATCATCCATTGTCCATCAGAAGAGGGAACTCTCCTGAAACAGAAAACATATTCTCAACACATTAGAACAATAGGATTCATGTCGTGGTCCTTGAACAATAATATACCCTGTGTGTTTGCTCAAGGGTAGCTTCTGCTTAGCTCTCTAGTGTTATATAATATATAGACAAGTGACGAATTAAAGGACAGCGCTCTTCACAAACAACTGAAGCCTGTGCCTTTAATAAGTACTGATTATATTACCCTTATTGGTGGAAATCTGACCCTTAACTATAGCAGGTAGTGCATTTTCTCTTTACTGCAGGCTTAAGTGCAACACAACCACCACATGGAAACAAAGACGTCTGTCACTGCAAATATCAGAAGCTCATTTAGATAAAAGACCCGCTTGTCTGAGTGACACCAAATCTGGTGATGAATGGGTTGGTGAATAAAAGAAAATCACTATAATCTGAAAAGTAGCGAGAGGAAACGGGACAGAGAGACATTCAGACAAAAGAGACACGGATCGGCAGATAAATGGAACAAAAAAGAGCAAAATATGGGAGAAATCAAATAATGAAAACTATGCTAATTAAGGCTAAACTGTCACCAGCAATGGAGCATGGTCAAATTAAGGCTTTAATTCGATTTTTTTTTTTTTTTTAAATCAAGGCTACTATGGTAGCGGGGTGAATGCCATCATAGTGTTTGCTGCCTGCTTCCTGCCAGACAGCGACAGAGAGGACTACCACGAAATAATGGAGAACCTCTTCCTGTGAGTTTTACACTGCAGTGACACACACACTCGCACACACACACACACACACACACACTGTAGAGAAATATAAGTTAGAAGGTAAATTCAGGTATCACCAAAGTTTTTACAATTCATCCTGCAGAGAACATGAATATCTGTATGAAATCTCATTTTGCTTAAAACTACAAATGACAACCAGTTACTGAAAAGTAGTAACTAGTTACAGTTTCTCGTTACTTTATTCAAAAAGTAACTCAATTACTTTGTTGATTACTAACACCAAAAAGTAATGTGTTGCTGTAAAAAAAAGTAACTTTTAGTTCCTCTTTTTTAAAAGAACCTTCTATAAAGCTCCCATTTATGCCCTCACAGCTTCATTTCAGTGCTGTGTGGAAAATAATACACTGTTGATTGATTGTCGCAGTAGATAAGACCTTCAGTCCAGAAAGACACCGTATACATTCAACTAAAATGTTTTTGTCTTTATGCTCAGTTAGAATCATCCCCTGGGGACCACGAATGTTTGCACAAATGCATATAGTAAATGAGTCAGTCACAACCAGTGACGGCTTGATGAACTGACAGGCCAACTATGCATTGGTGGTCCTTTGAGTAGTCTTTCTTTTAAAGCTCAGACAAAGGATGTATTCACTATAAACAGTATTAGTTGTTAACTTTTTGAGTGCCATTGACGTAATAATACGTCAAAGTGTTTTTTTCATGATGAAATAATCTCTTTTCTCATTTGAGCTATTCATTGTTTTCAGAGACATGGTACAAAATATTCTGTGGGGCTAGAAATATGACTCAAAATGGTCAAAAACGCTGGAACAAGGCACTTTCTGTTTTATTAAAATGGCTGGCATTCAAGAAGAGTTAAGGATGGTACAACTCTCCAAATAAAGTGATGTGTAGCTTGTTTGTGGAGACCTCCCATCCTGATGTCTTCACTGTGGCGCTGGCACAGTTGCATTTCATGCTTGGACAGTGTGATTGGGATCCCATGGGCTGTTCTGTGAAAGATATTGAGTAAGCTGGCATATCTGAGCATTCTGGATGGAAATGAAAGGAGGCAAACCATAGCGTCTGCACTTTCTGATGCCAGATGGCTTGAGGTTTGAATCCTTGCGAGGAGGAGTTAACCATAGCTGGGAGGTGAATGGCATGCCGCTTGATGTCAGTGGGAGATGGTGACAATGGTCATGAAACAGAGTGGATCAACAGTGTTGTAAGCTGGAGAATGACATTGGATGAGAGGGAGAAGAAAGTCAAAGAGTGAGCCCAAAGTCATTGAAGTTAGAGGAGTTACTGAGGAAACTAGACAGCACTATGTTAGCTGAGGATATCATGGACTATTTTCAAAGGAGGAGACAAAGTTCCCTGCTGGCTTAGAAGGGGGGAGGTGTTGGGGGAGCTGAGGAGAGAAATGAGAAAGAGATAACAGTTTATTGGAGAGTATTGGATTTTCTAAAGGTAGAAAGTGTGATTGAGTTGTAGAGATGTATGCAGGAGAATGAAAAGGAGAAGAAATTCAAAGCAAAAAAGCTTGTCCATGAAGCAACATTTGTGGGAATTTCTCATAGCTGACATCAGAGGAGAGGCATTTATTAACATGCTGGTAGTTTTTCAGATGGAGCAAGGCGGCATACGGCTCCTATTATTTCCTCAGTCCAAGATGTGGCTCTGCATCTGTTGCTCTGTTCACTGTTTTGATATACATAATGTTGAAGACAGTGAGGTTTTGTTTTTCTTTCAGTATCTGCAGCACATGGTTGATATAGTGCCACAATGACGATTTTATCCCAGTTGATCCATGCACTACTTGATGTTTTTGTCATATACTTGTATTTCAGGTACCATATTAAACCTAGAAAAGCACTCAGAGCGACTTTTTAATTTAAAGTTACCCCTGCTACTAAGGAGGTTATCACCAGGGCTTGTTTATTTGTTTGTATGTATGTTGGTTTGTCAGTTTGCAAAATAACTCAAAAAGTCATGGTTTTTGACGAGATTGGTCGGAAGTGGCCATTCAACGGTGGTGCCGTTGAATTGGATCCGATCACCACCAAAAATTAATCAGTTTTAAGTTAGACTACTTCTGACCAACCCTGAAAATTTGTCAAAATCTGTCCACAACTTTTGGCGGAGGTAATGATGGAAATAGAAAAGTGTTCTTAAAATGTTTGGCCATCATGCTAGCTTTAGTCCAGAAAGAAACTGACTTTGTTGATCCTCTTTTCATCTGTTGCCTGCATGAAGTTGACATTTGTGGTTTTGAGTGAAAAGGCTTGACAATGATTGGATGGATTGCAAAGAGTTTTTGTCGAGACATTAATTTTCCTCTCAGGATGAATTGCCATAGCTTTAGTCAAAATTTCATAATATATGTCACTCCCATCAGTCTTATCTGTACACGCTAACAGGCTAGTTAATGAACATGGTAAATTTAATACCTGCTAAACATCAGTGTGTTACTGTTGCTGTTGTAGGCATCATTTTATCATACAAAAAGTACAGTTAGCATGCCTGTAGACTCAACTCTACCTCACTGAATTTTGACTTTCAAAGGGAAGTGGATAGTACATACAATACTGTGCAATATAACATACACTTTTTGGGTCAGTTATTATAAAATAGTAAAAAGATGTTGATTTGATATCTTATTCCAGAAAAAAATCTAAACTCTCCCTAGGGCAAAAGTCAAAGTTATCAAGCTTTTAAATATTTAAATATGTGTTTGTGTGTTTGTCTTCAGGTATGTGATCAGCACACTGGAGCTGATGGTGGCTGAGGACTACATGATCGTGTACCTGAATGGAGCCACACCCCACAGAAGAATGCCTGGCCTCGGTTGGCTGAAGAAATGCTACCAGATGATTGACAGACGGTTTGTTCAGTGCACTTTAATGACCTTGTGAGAGATAACCGCAGCATGATGTGGTGATGAATTGTTTGATCCCTTGAATGAAAGTGAAAATGCGACATGGATTTATTATGTTGTCTTCAGGCTCAGGAAGAATTTGAAATCCTTCATTATTCTCCATCCATCGTGGTTTATCAGGACCATTCTAGCCATTACCAAGCCCTTCATCAGGTAAGAGTTATCTCATTTCTATTCTAACAAATGTCATTTTGACATACTTCTTGTTAATTACTGGATTAATGACATACTACACATAGACATACTATACATACATACCAGTGATGCCACTGTATATATGTGATGAATTAATAAATCCACTGTTTTCCGTAACAAGTGTGTTACTTTCTGTCTCATTTTCCTTAAAAAAAACAAAAAAAAAAACAGATTTGTTTTTGTCTCGGGGGAGTGGAGTCAATCACGTAGGCACACTCACATGTGCGCACATGCCAAATGTACTTCTCCAGTGCGTAATTATTCAACTCTGTAGTGTAGAGACCCCAGGTGTGCTTACTGTGGCACAACACCTGAAGTGAAGTTTTTAGAGGACCAATCGCAGCCCTTGCCATCTCAGTGAAATATTTCATGCGCCCGGAGAGAACGGAGAGGCTCTCCGACAGGCTGTCCAACAGGCTCTCTGGCGACGCAGAGGGCTCTCCATGTCCATGTACAGCAGTTTACAGAGTTGGCCTAAAGCAGCCGCAGCAAAACCAACATCAACAATGGAAAGGAGGCAAGAGATGCGCGTTCTCAAGCTGGAAATACAGCCACTATTTTGACTTTGTGTCAGCTCAGGACAACAAGTTTCGCTGTACACTCTGTGCTGCCGACAAAGTGTTATCCTGCTTCAAAAAGGCTGCTGAATGTAACGTAATCTAACTAGTTCCTTTTAAAATCAAGTAAACGGTAAAGTAACTAAGTTACTTTGTAAACGAGTAGTCTGTAATCAGTAATCATATTACTTTTTAGAAGTAACTGGCAACACATACATAGACAACAAACATCTGGTACAGCAGTAGAGTATGTCTCATACTATATACTACTCTTCAGTGACTTTTGTGACATACTTAAAAGTATAACTCCATTCCTCAGATACCAAGCCAGCTACTCACTATTGTGTGTGTGTGTGTGTGCGTGTGTGTTGGTCTTGTGACAGTACAAAGTTTAGCAGTAAGATCAAGTATGTGAACAGTCTGGATGAACTGCAGGAATTCATCCCCATGGACAGCATCCAGATCCCAGAGTGCATCATTAGGTGAGTCCATACCCCACCTCCTCCAAGCCTGGCTTGTCTTAATAAATGACTTTATATTCATCTTGTCATTTGAACTCTCACCTCTAGGCTTGACAAGGAGCTGAAGGAAGCAGCAGAGAACTCAAAGTAAGCACAGACTCTCCTGCCTCTCATTACTTGGCTCTGTGGCCCCTGCCTTGGGTTCATCCTTGGCTGGAGCGCTCATTTATCAGATGGCTCACTTTTAGATCAGGGACTCTTCTGGATGACGACCAATTGGATTTGGCTATGGTTGCAATTACAGGAAGGACACAGTAAAAAAAAAAAAAAAAAAAAAGTTGCTTAAAATGCTAAATTCATTGCTTTCATCTCATTTATCATTAGAGTAAAATAAATGAGCTCGTCCTTATTGCAAAGTGATCTATTACACTGATAACAGACGTTGGAACAACTCTGTAGAATTCACACACTATACTCTGGCTTATTAATTGTGCACAAAACCCTATGTTGCATGCCACTTTACAACAATAAATTCTGCTCTAACCATGATATGTTACTCTTTTATTCAAGGAGGAATAGTTTTCTTCTGGGATTGGAGCCAACAGCAGCAGGAAGAACAGAGTAAGTCCTAAGAAGAGGAGAGGGGAGAGAAATGGCCCTGTGTCAGCAATCTGTCACCCATACATAAACATAACGATATTTAATGCTTCTGTTGTGTTCTTTCGCCTTCCCAGCATACCAGACGCAGCTGGTGCCAGCAGCTCCTAAACTCAAACATCCTGCCGGTCATCTCAATGTTCTGAAGTCACTGTTGTATTGTACGGGTGAAGCTGGCAAACAAAGTCAAGGCTTGTTACGCTAAGCTGTGTATGTGTGTGTGTGTTTGCCAATTAGACACTGGAGTTGAAATGAAAAAAATAACTTCTAATTGTTCCTGTTAGAGCTCATTCTTTATGGCTGCTGTTGCATCTACCGTACCTTTACACCTGCAACCCAGAGAACTATGTAGTCAACTGCGATGCTTAGCAGCACCTTCAGAGTAGCATCGTCGTTCACGGTAGGGTAGGAAATGCAATTACACACCAGGCAGTGCACTGCACAAATCCATTTTGTAGAGTCCATAGTGTTGTAGTCGTGTGCATGAGAAGCAGTGAAGCAATAATATCACACACACACACTCAGTATTCCAGATAAAGAGGTGACTTGTGTGTCAGCAATCTACAGTAAAAGCACATGGTGTGGCCAAAAATGACCAACTTCTGCATTTAAACACCCCACTCCTCTGTCTTAATGTGTTCTAAAATGGAAAAATATACTACATATAGATATTTTAACTTTATAGAGTCTATCTGAAACGAAGAGGAATACGTTAAATATGAAACCAAGTACTTTGAAATGTGAGAGCATGTCTTTTAAGCCCTGCAGATGTGTTTACACTGTTTGTCAGACACATCAACAGGAAATCATGTTGTCTTTCTGCTGGATCATCAGGGAGAAACTTCAGTAAATTACAGATGGGATTTCTGTAAAGCACAATACCTTTTGAGTTTGTGCATCAGTGCATGTCCCCTCATAGATAACTACCCATACTGTAAGTATTCTTCTACGGTGTATTGAGGATGTGCAAAGAAACGATGGATCACTGTCTAGTAATTCAATAAAAATGGACTAAGGTCTAAACATTGTTTCCAGTCATGATTTGTCAGTTGGATTTTGGTTCGTTGTTGAAGCACATTTCCATTTTTAAGTCTTTATTTGAACAGGACACAGTATAGAAAAACAAAAGTAAGACCATGATCAATCAAATTTTATGCTGCAACACCACGACAATTAAAAAGATAATATAAAGTAATATTATTAAAGGTGCTAAATGCGAGATTGGGAGCATTTCTATCGCCTTCACACTACTCTCATCATGGAGGAGTTAAGCTATCCCTGACCCTTATAAGCACAGTGCTGGAATAAATTGGTCATGCTGCTGCTTGTAGTTTTAGTACACTTTAAACAACCCTTACCTGTGTCTGAAGAGAAACTGCATGTTTACTGCTGTATGAACTTTGGCTGTACAGGGAAGTGTTAGCAGTTTTGCACTGTATAATCCAATTAAGAGTGAAAATTAATTTGCATTTTTAAACATTGTCCTCAACATTAAATTCAAATTAATTGCTCAGACAGCATAGTCATTTGCTGCAATATTAATGCTCTGGATATCGTATAGAGCACCTTTAATGAAACTATCTAAACTAGTAAATGCTTATGTTATAAATGCAAAGTCCTCATACTCCAAACAAAGACCTGAAACTGAGTGTAATCATGTAAAAGGCTCATAAGAATGCTAAACAACATGGATTTTGTTTTATTGCTGCACATTTTGTGAATGGATAGCAATTGTAAAATGCAGCTCATTATAAATAGCTTCTCATGTCTCATTGGGTTCAACTCCTATTCAGTGAAGGATAAATGAGTTTGTCCCTCAGGGCAGGAGGAGATAAACAGCACAGAGGAAAGAGAGAGAAGAAAAGAGAAACACTTCTTAAGAGAAGGTCTCCTACTTCACCGGAAAGTGTAGCTCTCATCATCGTACTCCAACTCGTCATCGTTGTCCTCTCCCAGCTGTCCGTATCGGAACTTCCTGTACACGGTGCCATCCTGGCCCATGTAAACAATGTCCTCATCTTCATCGTCATCGTCATCATCATCCTTACTTCCTGTGCGACGTTCAGCTATGTCAACCAAATGGGCCTCCTGGATCCGACCGCCAGAGGAGTTGCTGCGGCCGCTGTAAGACGCAGAGCTGTAGCCGCTGTGTCTGCTGCCATCTCCATATCCCCCACCGGAGCCCAGCTTCTCATAGCCGCGGGGGGTGATGTCTGGGGGCGCCCTCTTGGAACGGGAGTGCTTGATGAGGAAGACGACAGCCACCAGTCCCAGCACCATCAGTATACTGGCGATGATGAAGACTGCAAGGTTGCCTCTGGCCTCCTCTTCCTTCTCATTCCTAAACGCCAAATTGGTGCTCAGGATGCACTCTCCTAGAAACGCAGTTTCAGACATATTAAAACATTTTTCAATGCTGATACAATTGATTGGTTCGTGAAATGTCATTCATTTGCTACCACGACAGCTGAAAATTCTGATAACAGTAGTGGCGATGACATCAAGGAACAAAGCACCTGCAATAAAAAGTTGTAGAATAGTATGTCGTACAAAGTGAGTTTACTATAGTGGGGCTGCACCTGGAAAGTCTATGAATCGTACCAGTGGCCCCTCAGTCGACTTGAAATTTGGGAGCCCTGTCCTTAAGGCCAGACTGCTGCTAGTGCTGCTAAGGCGTGAGCCACCTTCACCTCAGGTCTTTCCAAGTCAACTCTCAGAGTCCTTAATGGGTAGCAACAATACCGAGTGGTTGCCCTGGCTTGCCTCATTAAGAGTAAAAATATTTTCATTTCAGTATGAAAGTGTAGTGAATTTGACTGTAAATGTGGTCAAAATAATCATGAAGCTTACACTCATAAAAACCTAATAGTTTAATATAGGCTTTGTAATGACATGTCTTTACAGCTTATGACTTGAGATTTTTTGATCCTAAACAGCCATCTGATGATTTTTTTCAGGATATTAAACCATGAATTTCTCAACATTCTAATAAGGTTTGTTGATGAATTTTGTCTTTTATAGTGTAATTCTTTTGTACGACATGCTCTACTATGACATTTTTCCAACAATTTCTGACATTTTTAAAGACTTTTTACAACATATTACATATATTATTAAAATTGTCATCAGAAAGACTGATTATATTATATACTGCAGTGTGTTGAACGATTTCAGAGCACAATTTGTTGAAAAAGTTGTAAAAAGTGCATTTTATAGCATGTTGAAAATGGAATTACTATATTATGACATTCTCACAAAACAATGTTGGACATCCTACACATCAGCCTTTTTCAGGATATTACTTCATGAATTCACTCAACATCCTCTGATAAGGCTCATTGATGACTATTTTGACATTTTATGAAGTGTCATTTTTTCACTTTTTTTTCACCATACTATACTATGACCTAACAACTTTGGACATCCTAAAAATGGCCTTTTCATGACACATTATACCATGGATTCTCGTGACATACTCCCATAAGGCTCCTTGATGACATTTTATGATGTGTCATTTAAAAAAAAAAAAAAAAAAATACTCTACCATGTTTTTTTTCCAGGATATTTTTCAACATATACCAGGGTTACATGACTGTTTATTATATACTATACTTTTATTTTTTTCGTGAAATTTTCAACATACTAGTTTTATGGAGTTTTTGAGTATTTTGTGACTTTTGACTTTGATGTACTACACCTTCAGTTTTTTATGCCTAAATGAAAAAAAAGTCATGGCATAGTTTGTTTAAACAAGATTTAGTGTTGCAGTACATCAAATATAATGTGGCTTGTCAAGTCCTAGCATAGTATGTCATAGAAAAGTCCTAGTATGGAGATTTGAAGTTGACTTTTTTTCATTGCCTGCCAGAGTGGCAGAAATTTCTGTTTGCTACTTTTGGAATCCATGTGCTACGAACAAACATTACTTTAGATTTCATGGCAAGTGTTAGATGTTTTACACAAAAAACATGGTATGTTACCAGCTTTTTGAGCTGGTGTCAGGAAGTTAAACAGGTTACAGCTCCTTTCTTTTTCTTGTATTGCTAAGACTAATCATCTCCTTTTTTCAAGTTTCTTGCCAAAAATTTACAGGATACTATTTGAACACATTATGATAAAAGTATAATTTACCTTTGCACAGTACTCAGTTTTACCTGATCTCTGAGCTTGACTATTGTTACTAATTATTACTATCATCATTTCACTAACAATGGCAATGTTAAATCTACATGCATGTTATTTCACCATGCAGAGGTAACATTATTAGCTTTGTTATTATTCAGTTTCTTGTTCAAAATGTAGCATTATCAGGGATAAATTAGCCCTTGGGTTCATTCATGACAAACACCCTGCCTATGGCATTAGTCACTGCGCATGAGAAGGAATCTGACAACTACAAACCAGCTCTCCTTTCCCATGCCTTGCTTCTTCCCTGTCTGTTAATGTGGCTGATGGGGCTTACAATTTAACCGGCCACTGCCAAAAATTTACCTGCAACAGATTAATTAATAATGAAAGAGTTAATTAGTTACACCTTACCTCGAGTTTCGGTGCAGTTACAACAGTCCTGTTGCTGTGTTGTGGCCATCTCCTCCTCCTCCGTGTGGAGACAACAAAGCAGACAGCGCCCTCCAGCCTCCAAGATGGCCTGTGGAGGACACATGGTGCAGTTGGCTGGACCAGGTCCCCGACACTCCATACAGGAGCCGTCACATTCTTCACAAACATGGCCTGAATCCTGATGAGCGGGTAGGAGAAAGGATTGATATTGAAAACACTACATATCCAGACTCACAGCTACTACGTGCTTTTAACATCAGACCTTTGCCTCCACAGATATGCAGAACTTTCACTTCTAAAAAGGACTGAATATGATGCACTGCCTCAAATTAAAATGCATCTACCTGCCAGACACTTTCAGTCAGCTGCCTCACAGCATTTTGAACAAAGTAATCACTTTCTCTCTGCTGTTCCGAGATTTCTCCTGCCGCAGTAATAAGTCAGTCTGAATTACATTATATTATACCGCAGGCCAAAACATTAGCAATAATTATTTTGGTGAAGCAAGGACTGGGTAAAGATTTCTTTAAATAAAAGTTACTATTTGTGAAATTAAAAGTGAAGTGTGGATACCTTTATCACAGGATACAGGCCTATGTTGCACATGGACTCACACATGCCGTCTGAGAGCAGGTATCCAGGGTAGCATGAGTCACAGGACTGGAAACCTCTTCCTGCAGATACACAACAACTTAAAAGGGTAAGCCTGGAGACAGCAGGTATTTTTCTTATTGTCTCCAAATTCCATAACAATATCAAAACCAACAACAAATTGATTCTACTTAGTAAGTGTTGTCTATGCCTGACATTTACAGTGTTTCTCTGTGCCATAGAGAGCCACTGAACCACAGTGTTGCACTTAATGACATGTTCCTTCATTGCAATGAACAGTAGTTTTCAGTCAGTCCTACATAAACCATCCTTCTGCTGGAAATATTAACTAGTGAACTGAAAATAGTCACTGCCAAATATACTTCTTGTTCCTCTTTGAGCAATTCTTGACATCTACAAGTCCTTTTTCTTTTCAGAAACTGAAAGATTTATGTCTTCAGTAAGAAGTAATGGGCAGATTCAGGAAACCAAAAAGTACTCAGACAGTCTTTTAATGACAATAAGAAAAATATAGAAGATTACCAGTCTGGCAATTAAACTTTAGATTTAAAGATAGTTTAGTTGTTTTGGATATTATTTTGAGATTTATGTCCCAATACAATAAAAGCAGCGCTTCACTTTCACATCTGCGGTCCGTGGAGATAGCAGCAGCATCAAAATCCCTTCATCCAAACCTGCGTTGATCTGACATGATATCAAATTGCAGCTGAGCGGATGCTCCTACCTGAGCATGCTCTGCAGCTGCCGTGGCACGGCTCGCAGGTCCTGTGCACGGTGTCGTGGTAATATCCCTGAGGACATGAGGGGAGGCAACGGCCTTCTTTCCTTAAGTAGATGAGACCCGGAGCGCAGCTCAGGCAGCTGTCCTCCCTGCCCCCGATACACTCGCCGCAACTCGGGTCACACTTCTCACACATCCTCGAGTCGATGTTTCCATAGTGACTATCCATAGACGGTGGGAAAGTTAGACAGATTAGGTTCAATTAAAAGGAGATGAAATTAGTTGTTTGTCCTCAAAGGAAAATCCTTTCCACAGCCACTCAGTCACATACATACAGCTACAAACAACCATAAGTACTCAGACTTAACGCAGACCACCACCACACCATGACAGATTAAGGGCGGCCAGAACAAAACACTTCAACTCATTGCTGAGAGGAGAAAGAGACAGGTTCTGCATGATAAATTCATTTTTTTTCTTCTTTTTTTGCTATATGCTGCATTGCTCCCATGAAGTTCCTAATGTAGGTGGGGTGGTACAGGAATAACTAGCCTTTCTATCCCTTTTGTGTTTTCAATTGAGTATTTAACTGCACCTCAATTTAACGGCACATTAGTTTAACTCTCTCAATCACTGCACCCCAAATAAAATCAAGTCTAATTAGCATTTCACAGGCCACATAAAGGACTATTTAAATCTCAGGCTAAATTAGCTTCTATCTCCATACAGCCCTGTCCAGCTAACTGGAGAAAAGCAACGGTTTGGAGTCTACAATGACATTATGTGACTAGACTGATCTTTTATTAATGACAACACTGTGTGGCCACACTTGATGTGATGGATGAGTGACACAGCTAGATGACGAGCAGGTTAAACTACCTGTTCTGGCAGGACTCCACGCACTCTTTGCCCTCTCGAAATAGGTGGGTTTTACAGACAAGACACTCGTAGCTGTGCGTTCCAATGCAGGACTGACAAGAAGGGTGGCAAGGTTCACACTTCAGCCCCGACTCATCTTCATAATAACTTGTGGGGCATTCATCCACACAGGTGCCATCTGTGCCAACACAACATGACCACAGAGCTGAACACATGAGTCACAGGTGCTTGAAGAGCTTTCAGAAAACTTGTGAGCAAAGAAAGAAGTCAACTCACTGAGGAGGAGGTGTCTCTGGTTGCAGCTCAAGCAGTGAGTTTTGCCGGGACCGGAACACCGGAGGCAGTATTTGTGACAGGGATGGCATTTCCCATCCTGGTCTGCATACTGGTGAGACGAGCAATCGTTGGCTGATGGCACACAGTGGCCGTGGTCCTCTAGCCTCTGACCTTCCCTACAGCTGGTACAGGAGCCAGCGTGAAAGCAGGTGAGGCAAGCTGCATCACAGTCTGAAAATAATAAGCAGAGACTAGATGTAAACTATAATTACAGCCTGGTGGTTGATTGCCTCCACGAACCTGACAAGTTGCAGTTACATCCCTGTCCAAACGTCATCACTTCATCATCTCCGTAGAATTGTTGAATAGGTGATTTCATGAGGTCACAGGGACCACCAGAATCTAATCATCCCTGAGACATTTGAGCCATTTTTTTCAGCCAAATTTGTTTGTTCTCGAGATACGATGAGAATGGGATGGACGTGAGATCACAGTGACCTTTGACCTCAGTCTTCAGGCCCCTCCTGTCCCTCTACACTCAGGAAGTTTGCAGATGACACAGCAGTTTTGAGGGTGATCTCTCTGGGGTGACCAGGACAACAACCTCTCGGTAATCATTGTTCAGGACCAAAACTACCATTACTATTACTACTATTTACCACTAGTTGGCTTTCTGTCATGGAGCATTATATGGGATATAATGTGAAACCTACAGCGAAGCACATGAAAGATAATCCACATTGTTTCATCTCAACTTGATATGAATCTGATATCTAACATGGTAATAGATTATTTGATGATAAAACACATTCAGGGCGACACGGTGATGTAGTGGTTAGCACTGTTGCCTCACAGCAAGAAGGTACCAGGTTTGATTCCCGGCCCGGGGCCTTTCTGTGTGGAGTTTGCATGTTCTCCCCGTGTCTGCGTGGGTTCTCTCCAGGTACTCCAGCTTCCTCCCACCATCCAAAAACATGCATGGGGATTTGGCTAACTTAAATTGCCTGTAGGTGTGAATGTGAGTGGTTGTCTGTCTCTATGTGTCCTGTGATGAACTGGAGACTTGTCCAGGGTGTACCCTGCCTTTCACCATAAGACAGCTGGGATAGGCTCCAGCTCCCCCACGACCCTATGAGGATAAGCGGTAGAAAATGGATGGATGGAAAACATATTTAGTGTTTTTCTGTGGTAATACACCTGTCTATTTGCTCTGGTTTCCACCTATTGGGTTCTCAAAGTGTCATCTGTGAAAACAGTTTCTGCAGCCTGTTTTCACACCAGATGAAAACAAACATTAAAATCAACCTCAGTACACTGCACAGTGCAACAATGCACTTCCTTTTTAAATGTCTTACTGCTGGCAGTTACTGTATGTAGCAACAAAAGTGGGCATCTCCTTCAACATTTTCCTGGGAGTAAACACCATGCTCTCTGTTTTTGAAAAACAAAACCAGAGAGTGTCTTTCTCTAGGGAACTGTCTTTGGCATCACTGTTCTGTTTTCAAGGTTTGACAGCTGCCTGTTAGCTGCCTGAAAAACATTGCTATTTTAGTCTGAGCTAAATTCAGGAAACACACTCAGGCATAGTAGAGAATATAATCTACAAAAGGCATGAAGGACGCTCTGCAGGACAGAAAATCTTGCATCAGTGGGGAGAAAATAAAAGGTTTTGAAGAAATGGAGCATCTCTTACTGGGCAGAACTTCTGTATGAGTTATTTTGTATTAACGAAATAAATGAGTTTCTAATTTGATCAGCATGACCATCCATGCATCTTAAGATGAGATAAAAAGTCTAAAATGAGCTTCAGTTACCTCAGTTAACTTGTGCTGTATGTTTTCAGTTGTACCTTTACATTGTCCTGTTGCAGTGTCTCTATAGGTATGGGATGGGCAGGCTGTCAGACAAGCCCCGCTGTGCAGAGTGGCCTCTGGGTCCATACAGGAATCACAGTCATTATTGTTTGGGCCATCACACAAAGCACAGTCAGGGTGGCAACGCAAACACTCCCTTTGCTCTTTGTCCTCAAAGAACCTCTCGGGACAATCTAGTACACACAGACCAATGTGGAGGAAGTGATACTCCTCACAGCCTGCACAAAGAAGACAGAAGAGCATATTATATTAGTCAGTGAAACTACAGTAAGCACCCTGAAGTCTCAGAGAAGTCAAGTCAGGCATGGATTTCACTGTGTGCTTGAAAAATAAATTAGAGACAGATGAATGTTGAATGTTGTAATATGACAAGCACACTCACTTGTACTCATATAGACACAATGCATTTAGTGGAGACTATGAGTACAGCTAGTTGTCAGCATGCTAAACACATTGAGAAAAACACTGGTGCCACTGGAGATGATTAGCAGACATAATGTAAGTCATATTCAACACTAGACACAAAATACATCCGAGGCTGATGGGAATGTCACTGCTTTGATACTCTGTCTTATTCCAAATAAACTGGTAGTGCTACAGGAAAAGTTAAGAAAGCACTGCAAAAGAGTGGAATAATAATAACAGTAGTGGTGTTACCAGTGCGCAAATTATTGCATTGACACGATTAATCTGTTAATTTCAACAGCCCTAATATTTTACAACTAACCACACACATATTCTGGATAACACTGAATTGAGCATCCACTTAGTTTGTCTTGGTTTGCACTGCGCCTCAGTACCTGTGCATAGCCCAAACGGGCTGCACTCCTCGCAGGCTGAGGGGCAGCGTTGACACTCCCTGTCCCGGACGGTGTGCGCGGGAGGACACTCCTCCACACACTGGTGCTTGTGTAGGAGGAGAGGTCCTTCACAACTGAGGCAGTGGGTGGCGTTCTTCCCACAGGACGCACAGCCATCTGCACAGCTATGACACTCCTGTCCTGCGGGATAACCCCTGTGAGAAGACACACACTGGGCTTATTATGCATGTGCGTCTTGAATTTGAATTATTGTCCATATCAACTGAATGTTGGATATGAATCACACATATCACCAAACAGAGGCATTGTTTTCAAATTCCAATGTAGGATCATGGCAAGTACTGTATAACATTGTTATTATAATTAGTGCTCTTTGTCATCAAAAATTAAATATGTTGTCATGAATTTGCTCTGCTCTTTGCTCCTATAGCTCTTGTAGCCAAAAGCTTTTAATAGTTGTCTCTGTGTTATTGAAGCCTCAAGGATCTCTTCAGCAAGGATGAGATATTCTTTCAAACTAATGGCACGTAAACATCAAGTAGGAAACATCAGAATCATTGCCAGCAAATTCATCTCTTGCGATTTTATTTTTGGCTCTTCAGAGGTTGTGCATCAAACATCTGGCCTGATGTTCAAAAGATGTTTCCAACATGATTTTGCCAGCAGGGTTAAATCTTCACAGTATTCCCAAACTGAGAATAATCAATTTCCAGACGGAGCTGGAGCACACTCCTGAAAAAAGCACGCAAATACCTGCTTAAATAAATTCACATTGACAGGATTGACCACCGACCTGACGCACTGTTGGACACACTGTCCAGCCTGCAGGAATAACTGAGCTTTACGAGTGCTCTGACAGCGGCTGCAGTGCTGAGCGTCCGTGCACTGCAAACAGCCTGGAGGGCAGGCCTCACACACAGCGCTCAGCCGACTGCCAAAGAAACCCCCCGGACACTTTGACACACACGTTTGCTGCATGGTCAGAAATCGCCCTAGAGGAGGAAGGAAGAGTAAACATCATCACTGTGCTGCAAAATAGCTGGATGTGCTGCGGTGTAATCATGAAAATATGAAACTGCTGTTGCAGGTCTGAACACATATAAACATCAAAGCTACCTTTTGCACATTTGGTGCACTGGTTCTTCTCTTCTCCAGAGCAGGACTCACAGGATGAGTGGCAGTCATCACACTCTCCATCATCTGGAGGTGAAATAATACAGTGAACATGATGGGAAAGCTAACCCTGATCCAGGCCCATTATAGTACCAATCGCTGTCCTCCTGACTAACAGATGGAGCTAGAACAGACAGATAGTGGAGGACAATCTTCTTAGTGATATACAGCATAAGGTTCCCACCTAAGACATTGCTATAATTCAACATTTTGGGTAATGCATTTATATACAATGATATCTTGTCAAGAATGAGACGAGAAGAGTGATACCACTCTCATATCTGTATAAATATGAAGCTAGACATCCTAGCTAGGTAGAAAGACTGGAAACAGGGAAATGGCTAGCCTGTAGCTAAGCTTCACATGAGAGTGATACTGATCCTCTCATCTCCCTCTCAGCAAATGTCTTCCAATGACTCACATGTAATGCTTATTTTACAATTAAAATAAACGACGACTAAGACTATATAATTTGGTAAATACACAAAAGCCAGATTGCAGCACTGTGCTATTCCTAAGTTTTCATGAAGGTTTGAGGCTTTAAACTTGTGTAGTCACTTAGATTAAAACTTTAGGAATAACTTAACTTCTGTCTTCATTTTCCACCTTTGTATTAACCCATGTACTTTTCTCAGAGTTACTTTAGCTATAATTAAGATGTCTCGCCTCGAACTAATTACCATATGTTGTTTAAAGGTCTGTCCAACTAATTCTTGGGGGGAACTTAATGTTCAGCATATACAATCCATTATTTCAAAGTCCGTATCTGGCCGACGTTCAGTAGTTCTGCCTGTTTCGAGTACTTAAGTTGGTACAGGGTTCAGGGATGGTGGCACACAGACCAATTACCCTCCAAGATTTCTTTTCTGCCCCTGTGAAAGTGCCCAAATCCCTGATTCATTATGCGCAGACAGTTGGATTAGTGGAATACATAAGTATTAGTCTCACCGCTGCGAAAGGTCTTAATGGGACAGACCTCGTGGTCGTACACACACTCTCCATTTTCTAACATCTTCCCCTCCTCACATGACAGACAGTCGCTGCTCTCCGGGCTGCTGCATGTCACACAGTCTGAGTGACACTCCTCACAGTCATTGGTGTCTTCGTCGCCGTAGAAACCATCGGGACACACTGAAACACATCTCCCCTCTGGGGATAAGGAGAGGCATTTCTCTGATTTTTGAGATCAATATTGTATGTGACCCACTTAGCTGGGTGAGTTCAGTATTAAAGGTACATGGACGTGACTTAAGGTGGAACCCCACTAATTCTACACATCCATTTACTGTATCAACATTTTGCATATTTTACACAGTGCACACTCACACTTACACAAAATGTGTAATCAAAACTAAGTTTGGTGGTTAGTTTTGGGAACAACAGCTATTTCACTTTGGAAGAATAATATGTGAATATGAGTGATGACCTTGGGAGATACGATGCACTGTCAGATTTTGAATTACTCAACATCAAGGAGTACAGAAAGTAGATACAATTAGCTCAACCTGCTGCAATACTTAACGCTGCATCAGTCCTAATAAAACAATCTTATAGTGAGTACGCTATGTGCATTCCCTCTCCCCATCCCAGAGGAGCAGAATATACTAGACTATTCTGCCTGACTTATTGATCCTTTGTCTGACTGGGGTTCAGGCAAGTTCAAATCTATGGTCCTGACCATGGTTCTGAAATATCAGTAGACTACTGAAATGGAGTATACATAATAATATGACAGTATGTAAAGGGGCCTACTGCTCACTTTTCACCCACTATCTTTGTCTGACAGCTCTAATTGCTAGTACCGTAACAGAGACACACAAAACGTATGATTATCTTGTAAAGTATGATGCATTGTTTCAGATTAAGCTAACCCAGCCTGTGCTATGTAACATTAAAACATCTAACAGTGAAACGCTACTGAACCGTTAATCCATCAGTAATGAGAAGACACGCATATGGAATACAATATGATATTAATGGTATAACACTCAGGTAACATTTTCAACACAATGCTTTTACTCATAATGGAGTGTTTCACTGATGCTTTAAGTAAAAGGTCTGAATACTGAAAATAATGCTTCATGCCTCGACCAAGTGGGGCAATTCTACCTGATAAGAAGAGGTCGGTCTCACACCAGTAGCACTCGTGTTCATCGCAGCTCACGCAGTTGTCATCGCACGGAACGCAGGTCATCTCCTCTTCCACGCTGTACGTCTTCGCCGGGCAGTTTCTGTAGCAGCCATCCTGAAAACTGATATGAAAAGCAGCAGTCTATACATGTGCCTTTCACATGCACGCACACACAAATCCACTCCAGTCTCACAACAAAAAGGGCCCTTTTCAGTCTCGTACAGCGGTGAACTGAAAGGCAGAGCGAGTGCACAGAGGTGAGATCACACATGGCGACGGTGAGGCACACAGCCTTACTTGTAAAAGCCCTCAGTGCAGGAAAGGCAATGCCTGGGGTTATCTGTTGAAAGCAGACAAAAAACTCAGCTCTCCTTTCAAACAGGAACTAGCAGGAGAAACCCTTGAACATGGTCGAGCAACACACTTGAGCGGGAGACATCATTCTTCTGGAGGCAGAGCTCATTTCTGCAAAACTTTCTTATAGATACGGAGCCGTGACTTACACAAGACGCACTTCCTGCAGCCCTCCTCACAGGCCATGCAGCCATCATAATCTGGATCCTCCACCTCCCCTGAGAAAAAGAGTCAAAGGGTGAAGGAGGGTACAGGGGGAGAAAAGATGGCAAAAGAGTGAAGGGACAGGTGTGAGACTGATTTTCAAGCTCATCTTTGACACTGTGCAACATGATGGACACAAGACAACTAGCTCATAAATAAGGCTGTGACCTTGGTTTACCTTCTCCACACTCCAGCTTCGCACACGCTCCATCAGAGACGTAGTAGGAGGAGTTACACATAAGGCAGTGGGCGGGGCTCGTGCAGAGCCGACAGTGGTCCGAGCAGGGCTCACAGCTCCTCTCCTTGGTGTGGTAGAAAGCCTCAGGACAGGCGTCCAGACACACGCCTCTATACAGATAACGCTCCAGCCCAAACTTATCTGGAGGACCAACAGCAAATTATGTGTGAAGAAGTGTGATGTTGAACTCAGGGGCGTGTCTAGGGGGTGGCCTGGGCATGTGCCACCCCTGAAATCTAACTGGCCACCCCTGGTGCCACCCTGCATGATGGACTATCTGATCGTCAGACATGACTTGGTTTGTAATTCGAGCTCCGATTTGTTCGGTTGATCACATTCCAGGATTTGTAAAATTATTGATTTTTTTAATTTATTGTTATATTTTTGCATTGTCTCTTATTTTTGCACCTTTCATAAAAATAAAATATTAATATTACACTTGTATTGTCCCATTCAGTTGTGTTGTGATTAAGAGTTCTATTTATATTTCAGTTTATACTAACACTAAAAATTGTAATTTTTGTATTAAAATTAATCATAACAGACAAAAGATGATGGACTGATGCTATGTTGATGGAGGAGCATGTGCACTCATGCGCAGTGACTGACATGATCAAATCCTGGTGGACACCCCTGCATGACTTAGTGCCCTACTTGGGCCACCCCTGCAAAAGAAGTCAAGTTGAAACCCTAGATTTGTTATGCTCTGGTTCTAAATAATCTCTTGAGGAAGCATTTATCTAGTCTATCTCTTTTAATCTATTAGAATTGAACATATAACTACGTAAAACATAAACAATCTACTGGGCACGTCTTAAATCTGCTCTAATCAGTATGTTTGTCCTTCAGTGTTTCATTTTTTGGCATGAATGTTATCAACAAAAACATTTTTAAGTTGAGTTCATGAGTATGTAGTATATAAATTATACTGAGTCCATTACTGTTACTGAGGAGAGGGGAAGGAGTTATCATTTCCTGTTTCCTATGGCAACAACATGATCAACAATTTCTCTTTTTGCTCACCTGTGTCACAGCTGGTGCAGTTGGCAGGTCCGCCGTCCACACAGGTGGCACAGGTGTGGTCACACAGGTGACACTGACCACCTGACTGGTACTTGCCCTTTGCACACTCGACCACGCAGCGGCCCACATCCAGAGCCCTGCAGTGGACAACAACCACATCCATTTTCAACCACTAAAGTCATCAGCTATGAATTATGTCAATGCTGAGGGCCTGAACTCATTTTACATCCCAGCATGTAACATATGGCTGAGTTACACAGAAGGAGAGGGAGTGGTGGGGAAGGGTGCCTCAACTGGGTTGAGCTGCATCCAGAGCCTGGTTGACATTTGTCTTCTACTAATTGTTATTGAAAATAGATTGAAATGATTCATCAATTATCATAATAGTTGACAATCATGTTTCTTTCAATCGACTGACCAATTAAGTAATGTTTATTTTCAGTTCTGCATCATTTCTTATGCATTTTTTAAACTAGAGAAGACACTGGCTTTATTGGTGTACACAATTCATTTTCTTTTATCAGCATCTCACTGGCTTTGATGGGTACTACTAATCATAATTCACACATATGAAATATTATTATTTATCACCCCACATTGTGGTGAAGCACCACATTTTTTTACTCAGAAAAACAATGGGATGTATTAATTTCCCCCCTGACCTTGAATCTAAAAAACCAACCAACTCACCGTGAAGAAACACAGCTGATGCAGTCTTCTGGTTGCGGCCCTGTGCACTTCAGACATGTTGCATCACACACGTGGCACTTTCCATTACTGTCCTGGTACTCTCCTGACAGATATGCAGCAAGAGAACGACGCTGATTCAGACACAAATAAGCATCTGAGGCGTAGATACCAAAGGGTGCGAGCCATATATGTACAGTATTCCAGACATCTCCATGTCATACATGTTTACAAATAAGCACGGGTGACTTATGGTTGACTCATATACAGTACATATTTATAGATTTTATACTCCCAAACACGAGCAGCTGTTGTGTGTAAAGGATAAATAATTGTATTTGCAGAGTTAAAGAAGTTGGGGAGGTAAGACCTAAACGTGTTAGAGTTGCTTTCTATTTATCTAGCAGCAGTGAGCCGACACGTAATAGAGGAAGAAGATGGTTGACTGACCGTCTGTGCACTCAGTGTTAACAACACACGCTCCCTCCTGCAGGCTGTGACCGCTGGAACAGCTGCTGCAGTTCCCTTGGCTCGGCCCCACACAGGTGAGACAGCTGGCGTCACACCTGAGGAGCAGAGCACAGAGACTGAACACATGCGCGCAAACACACATACAGTAATCACAAAGAAACACACAAAGATAAAAAATCTACCACCATATAGGCACACAGCTACACACAGCATGAAAACGAGCACAAACACACACACAGACAGAAGCCAACCACCAGAATAAGGCCTGCCATCAGCAGATAAACAAACCACCCACACCTGAACACACACCAGTGAGCTCACCTCCTACATATCCAGTGCCCATCGGCTATCTCTGGGTTTGGCTCTGCAGCGTAGAAGCCAGCACTGCAGGAGGACACACACCTCCACTCCTCCATCAAGTAGCCTTCTGCACAATGGTTGCACGCCGCAACACCTGGGCCTGATGTCGCAAACAATTGGTTTTAAAATGGAGAAAGAGACACATACAGCAAACATTCCATAGCATGCATTTTCATGACATTTAAAAGGGACCTCTTATGATCTTATTCTTGCCACTGTGAAACTGTGTTACACAGTTTTTTCTCCAAAAGATCTGCAAAGTCACTAAGTCCACGTCTGAAATGCCTCTTTCCCATCTGTCTTTTGTAACGATGTGATGCCACCAAGTGACACATTTTGCTTAGCGACTAGTTTGGCAAGCCCTCAAACACAGCTAGTTAGAGTGGAGCTGGAGTGGAGCGCAAAGGGTTTAGTTTGGTTAACCTAACACAACAGTGGACCAGCTGACCAATCAGAGAGGCTGGTGCTGCAGCACAGCCACTATGAGAACATCATTTTTGAACATTAAAATATGTAAACATGTTCCAGAAGAAACCCAAATACAAGTATGCACCTGAAAATGAGCATATATCAGGTCCTCTTAAAGGTGTTTTCTCACAGTTCATGACCCTTGACCTGTGTTCTCACCTGCACAGGTAGCGCAGGCCTTATGACAGGGCTTGCATCTGCCCTCGTTATGGTATAATCCTGCTGCACAGCTCCGCTGGCACCGGTTTCCCTGCAGACTGGAGAGGGCGGACAGAGCATGTGGCACCGTGACACACACACACAAGCGATCATGTGACACTGAGGATGACTCATCGCCCTTAGACTGTAGACTCAGTTTTCCAACCCACAGCACGCCACCACAAGTACTTGATGAACTGAGTCATTGAACACAGTATTCCAGAAACTTCTAACTCAACAATATGGTGAACCGAACAGGGATGTTTTGTTTTCTTGTGATGATATGGCAAAATGGAAATCTTTCTTTTTCAACTATGTATGGAAAAGGAATGAAACTCTGTATTCAGAGTTTAAAAATATATTATTATTATTATTATTATTATTGTTTTACATAAATATTGTAGCTTTCTCTAATTGTTATGATGCTGCAGACGGGGTGTGGACAGGGAGGATCAGTATTCTCAGCAGCTAGAAGAGAAGGAGCTGCATTTACAGAGCAGTTAATTCAAGCCTCATCTGAGAGTTTGTCTCACCTTGTGTCTGGTTTGCATTCTGTGCAGATGCTGTAGGAAGTGCACTTCAAGCAGCTTTCACTGCACTTTCTGCACATATTTGCATCTGTGGAGAAATCCAACAATACACATGGAAAGCACATCAGAGCGATTAATCAATCTTACTCACTCACCCCTCAACTGCAGTTACATCAGCTGCCTATTCATTAGCAGCTGTTTGCAAACAGCTCTTCTGTAAGCCAAGGATCCTTAAAAAGGTTCACTGGAGGATGCTCCTTCTGTGTTGTTTAGTATAATTAGAAAAAATGTGATAAAACACAATGCAAAGAAGGAGGTTTAATGCCAGAAATCCAACCGTGGTCCAGGTAATGGTTATCCCCACAGGAGGCTGTGCAGGTGTTGCTCCCCTCAGTCAGGTGATGACCAGGTTGACAGGAAGTACACTGGTCACTGCGACTCCCAGTGCAGCTCTTACAAGACGAGTAGCACCTCTTACAACGCCGGCGGTCACCCCAGAATCCCCTGGGACACTCTGATACACACATCCTATTAGATGGACACGGACCAAAGCACATAGATGACAAGAGGTGTGACTGTGATGAGTGGGAGAGGAGAAAATGACCATTTTCACCATCATAATGTGAAATCACAGTTGCTTTCTGTGTTAAGAATTTTGTTCAGTAAACAAACACATGGACGACATGACAGCTGCTTACTTTCATTTGCAATATGTGTGAGCCATATGCTCAGCAGCAACACTGTCACCACATACTGTACGCTGCATTCAACAAACCGTACACCACGCTGTGTGCTCGTGCTAACCTTGTGCTGTTCTTCAGCTTGAGAAAAAAGCGTAAACATGTGACACACTGCTGCGGGCCGGGCCCCTCACAACCATCATCACTGCATTCTGGGTCGCAGGGTCCTGGAAGGGCGAGCGTTCACAAAGTCACCACACCACCACAGCAACAGAGAAGTTATTCAGATCACATATGTTTGCACATTTAAGTAAAAATTGGCTGAACTAAACATAACACAACATTCAGCTGCTGTCTGAAAGGTCTGAGCTGGAACAAGAGGCAGCTTGATACCAGCTGAGGACATGACTCACCACTGTATTCTTCAGTGAGGTCACTATCCATCGGCATCTCAGCGGATCGGGCTCGCTCTCGATGACTGGGATACGGCTGCCCTACGGTGCCATAAATCACCAGGGACCACTCCTTCAGCATCCCTGTGGAGCAACGGAGGAACAGGAAGAAAGCAAGATGAGAGGCTGGTCCTGGGAGGCCTGCACTGCATTTAGCTGCTGTTCTAGTTCAACTTCAATGTAACTTTCATAATGCTGTGAAGTCTCAAGAAGAAGAGCAAACCTTGTTCAGTGTTGTCTCTCTTCAGAGAGGAAGTATCCTGGATTTTCAAAGTCCACTCCCCTGCTGCTTGCTCCCCCCAGCTGTGAGTTGTCATGAATTCCCAGTCCTGAAATCCCTCGGTGGAGTCGTCAAGAGGCCTGATCCAAAACATGATGTATAATCATGATGGTGATACTACTGCTACTGGTGTACTACTACTGCTGCTATTACTGGAATACTACTGCTATAACAGCTACTACTATTACTGTTGCTAATGATGATAATATTACCACTACTACTAGTACTATCACTGCTAATGATGATAATATTACCACTACTACTAGTACTATCACTGCTAATGATGATAATATTACCACTACTACTAGTACTGTCACTGCTGCTAATGATGATAATATTACCACTACTACTAGTACTGTCACTGCTGCTAATGATGATAATATTACCACTACTACTAGTACTGTCACTGCTGCTAATGATGATAATATTACCACTACTACTAGTACTGTCACTGCTGCTAATGATGATAATATTACCATTACTAGGCTACTAGTACTATTTCCCCCCTAATGTGACAAAGGTGCCAAACTGAAGAATCTAGCACTGTGAATAATTAAGCTGCATAACTTGAAGTGTTTTTGCTTTAACAAAAATGCTGCTCATGTAGAAACCATATGCTGAGGCTACAGGTAGAGGGTGATGCATATACCTTGTGCTTGAGCATTGCTCTGTTTACCTGTTAGCCAGCAGCTGCGACACAGTGCCTGAAGGTGATGTGAGAGTAATGGAAAGGTCGCCACGACGACTGTGAGTGATGGCGACACGGACAACGACATGCTCCACATAAACAACGCGCTGCAGGGGCTCGCTGGAGCAGCCTGTGCTCTCTCGCACAGACGTCAGAGTCGAGCCGGGATGAATAGTTCTGTCATGAGACGAAGACAGGAAAAGAATAAAGACACATAGAGAGCGACAGAGATAAGAGGGCAGACAGAAAACAAGAAGTTACAAGGACAGGATCGGTAAAAAAAAAAATCAAGAGAGAAATCCATGTGAGAAGAAGGACAGAAATAGATAAAGTGTGATAAAAGGGGAGGAATCAAGGGAAGCACCGACTCAAAGCGGAGTAGTCTTGTGGTGAAGTTGGTGTGATACCTGCTCAGCTGGAGGGGAGCCTCCACACACTGATGCTGAGATGGGACCTGTTTCCAACGCTCTGCCTCCTTCACCATACTGTCAGCATCCAGCAGGCCAAAGCCATACAGGTGGCTCACTGACACACACACACACACACACACCCACACACACACACACACACACACACACACACACAAACACACACAAATTAGCAGGGGCATAAAAGATGCTCAAGCTTATAAAAAAACATCACACACTCCTGGGACTTTGTAGGCGTTTATTACTGTTCTGCTCACAGCATCTCATTAGTGTGTATACTCGCTGCTTGATAGTTTCCCTAAAAAGAGCTGAGAGAACATTTACCAAAATATGCTTATCAAGCTTAACTCATCTTTTTTATTGGAAGTTTTGAGAAAATTCAAAAGCCATTGTGTAGCTTTTCATTTTCTCCTACTTGCAAATACTGAAATATATTAACAGAAAACTGTGTGGAGATTAGAAATTCGGCAGAGATCCAGTGGGAATACCTTTGTGTCCAGCTCCATTAACACGCCAGTCAGGAGCAAGGAGATGATGAGATTTTGATGTTCGGACAATAATGTGCTGCACGTCCCTCCAGGTTAGCAAAGGGCTGCCAAAAGGTCAAACAGGAGAAAACGCAGCATGCACTCATACGCCGATCAAACCGATTAACGGTGCCTGCATGTATGGATTTTTGTGTGTGTGTGTGTGTGTGTGTGAGTGTTTGGGGGGGAAGTGATGCTTACTTGGCGTCCAGAGTGAGAGCAATGATGCCTGCAGCCATGGAGGAGGAGAGCGAGGTCTGTGGTGGAGTCCGGCTGCAGCTCTGCTGTGGACCCAACGTTACCTGTCCAGGACATCACATCTTTTTAGCTTTCCAATATTTAGACATTTGGGTGGAGTGATAAATGTGCAGTACATCATTCAACGTTATCTGCATAGCAATCGAATATTCAGCTGTGCTGTGTATATGTATTAATGGCAATACTGAATTGAGAGGGTGTTTAAAGCAAACTTACCCCATGATTTTCCTTTTCTTTACTTTTGATTCCTATTTCCATGACCATATTGTCTGGCAGAACATCCTTTGTCTTCTTTTAATTATATCTTTTGCAATCAAATTATACACTATGCTCCTGGTGAAATACAGTATGAATTGCTACATTTCAATATTCAATATCATATTAAGTTGTCACAATTTGTTACAAGCTGGTTTATAAAAATAATTTCAAAACATGAATCAAGCAAACATGCTTAGGAAGCGCTGTAAGAGAGAGTGTGTTAACAAAGAGCCTGTGCAGAAGGAAAAGCCCCCAGTAAGCCCGAGGCCAGAGGAGCAGCTCTCAGTGTTCATCCAGTTTACTCTAATGAGCCACCCAACTCTGTTTACCCATGACCCCTGCAAGTTACATGAAGTGAGAGACGGATCTGCCACCCTCTGCCCTCTGACTCTGATTATATATAAATACAGAACATTTCAGTGTTTCAAACCATTGTCTCCTTAATGGTTTAGTAGTCTTGGCTTCATATGTGGAGTCAATACACAGGTGTTTTCTTCAGATGGTTCTCAAACACATTGCTCTGCCATAATTATAGTACACACTCTATAACTACAGCCTTCCTTCCTGGTGCGATGTCACGCAAAACAAAGGTTAGTGCCGATCAATCACGGAGGAGCAGGTAATTATGTATTCCATAGGAGGGGTTTCTTTCAACCTTAGGAAGCTTGTGATTTGGCCATATTGTCTGTGTTGGCAGGCTGCTGTCGGCCTCCTGAGGGTTTGGGTTTCCGGATATTTTACAAAGATTCCCACTGTATAATCAAGTGCTGAGGCGCCTCACAATGCAGCTTACTGCTTAAAGCTTCCAGTGTATACGAACTATAGGCTCCAAAAATAGCATGCGTGTGATGAAGTGAATGGGGAAATACTCCACATGTGATTACAGACCTTATAACATGAGCTAATTTCACAGAGGTTTCTTTCATTTTTTAATTTTGCAGATTTCAAAGTTGTTGTTCTACCATAAATAAAGTTCATAGAGAGAGTGTGTCTGGGCGTATTGTCTTGATTGACAGGTGTCTCAGACTATCACACTCAACTGTAGAAGCCCCAAACACTGCTCCACAGAAAATGTGTATTTTCTAGCTAGTTCGAGAAAAGTTATTAAAAAGTGAAAAGTCATTCAGTAAATATATCACAAATCACAATGCTCCTCTGAGCCGAGACAATAAAATGAGTAACTTAACAAACATGTTCATTTATTCCATAATCTGTTTTCCTGCAGGAAATGCAAAGAGAGTTTGACTCTCACTTTCACTCACCATTTCCTCCATCTCCTCTCCTGCATAAGCTGCAGCCAGTATGGAGGAGCACTGCTCCAGGTAATCTGGCTGGCGTCCATGCGGAGCGCTGCTGCTGATAGAGATGGTGTAGATACTGCTGCTGTAGCCGTCACAGGAGCAGTGGTCACCCCGTCGCCCTCCATTCCCCGACGCCCAGACAAAAACAGAGCCCCTCCCGTGCCGACCCTGAGATTAATTGGGGAATGCAGACAGAGGTGCCTAATTTATTAATGATATTTACACATCTGATAAGGAGAAAAGATGCGCCCTTGAAGTAAATATACAGCCGCAGGTAGGACACAGACATAAACAAACACACATAAACATAAACTTCCAACAGGTCTTTTCATACACAAACTCTCTCACTGTTTTAATGCCGTGCTGTAAGGCAAGACGAGCTAGAGGCCCGGGTCCCTCCAGCGTGGCCCCATCATCTTCTGGCCCCCAGCCAGCCAAGTAGATATCAATATGCTGTGGTCTGAAGCTCAGTGATTGGGCCTCCACAATGTCTGTCACATCTCCATCCAGCATGCGGATGCCTTCAGTTGGAGAGAATGTTTGAATCTATTAAAGACAAAACTCTGACCTCCAGAAGTCCTTTGACGTTCCTGTTGCATGCCGTCACTCACCGCCTATCCGTGCGTGGAAAGAGACTCCCACCGTGCAGCGGGAGTTATTTGCAGCTGCAGCAACCGTCCCCGCACACTGTGTCCCGTGGCTTCAGAGAAAGGAGGAGAACATCAGAACATGAGGTTGGATGCATATGCATGAGGAGAAGTCGTGCTATTTCCGTTACATCAAACCGGTGAGAAGAGTGAATTCAGACTGGGGGATATTTGGATATCCATATATGCATGTAATTACCGAAACATGGAAAGAAAAGTGTGCATTAATTAAAGTTTCAATTACGACCAGCAAAATAGGTGCAGTGAGGAACGTAGGAATGAGGAGTACTCACTAGTTAGAGGCACTGTTGGAATGATTTGGTGAAGGATCTTCGTCTCGTCCGTTCACATCGCAACTGGCGAGAGGATCCTGTATCACATGGATAGCAGCGCATTATGAGATGCCAGCGCCAATCTGTCTCCATTTCATCAAGCGAATCACAAAGAGCATTATTCACCAGTCCACTCCTCAGTTAAGTGGATCAGACGTTTAATGTCCATTTCAATACTCTTGGCCGGCCTTTCTAAACCTTTGGCCCAAAAGCTCTGCCTGCAATATCTGTCTCAGCTCTGCGCTCTTACACTAAGAGCTCTGCCAAATAGCTTATGATTAATGTTCCTCTTTCCCCGAGAACAGCGTCCCATCCCTGGGCACTTACATAATTTGGCATCAGATCCGGATGCTCTCTCTCAATGCCATCATCTAGGACAGACACCACCACACCCTTCCCTGTGTACCCTCTCCTCCAGGCCGCCGCAATGTTCATGTGAGACTGGCAGCCTTTGGAGTCATCACTGCAGCGCTGTGGAGCAAACAGTGGGACATTCAATTTATCCCCTGGGAGTGAAGAATAAATCTGGGTGTATTCTGAGCTCTGTCTGGGTTTATGTGTCCGTATTTCAGACTTCAACTTCGCATATGAAAAAAGTGACTCACAGTGTACCAGAGGCTGTTCAACATGGAGTCGTTATAGGGCAGTGTCTGGGTGCGGTTTGATGGAGGATGAATGGTGGGAAGGTGTTTGGTCTTCACGTCAATGGAGTCAGTGTGACTGGCTGCAGAGCTCCTCTTTGCTCTTCTCTGGACAACCTGCTGCTGGAACCATTCCACCTTAAAAATGAACACACAGGGTCCAGATGTAAGTGTGTACAGCTGCATGGCTCAGGTTATGTTAGATGGTCAGTCCACCACTTTGGTCCACACTGAAGTATTATACCTAACATTTCATTTGTAATGAAATTTGATTAACACCCAGCATGAAGTGATGATCCCTTAAAGGATAACTGTATTTTCCCTATTTTCCCATGTTTTTGTGACTAACTGATTAATGAACTGTTTCCAGTATTGAGGAATAACGCTGTAACCAGAAGCCATGAAACAAGCTGTGAGGGCAAGTGAGCAGCATCAATGTAATGTTATGTTCACTAAAATGCTTGGCAGATTGTTAGTGTTACTGATTAACCCCACAGAGGAATAAAAGCTTTTTTTTGTCTTTCACTTCATTCTGTCTGTTTATTATTTTGTCCACATCGTGATCAAGGTCTTGTTGTGAAATCTGAATATCACTTTACTGGTCCAAATAAATAAGGGTAGTCATCACATTTTAAGACCTCATTCACATGGTCAAAATCATCTAAATATTCAGCTGTGACACTGAAGATCTCCTAGACAACAATAAGCAACAGTTTCTGTCCTCTTAACAACACCAGCTGCCACTCTCTGTTTCCACCATGATGCACCGTCATCTTCCATCAACACGTCACCTTGCAAGATTTCAGAAGAGACAGACGAGCCAAACTCTCTTCATAATCATAATAATCAGAAACTTATAATAACAATCAGAGCTGCTATTGGTGGACATCAATTATGGCACCAGTTAGCATCATACCTGTGGCTCCACATCAATACTGGACCAAGTTCAAAGTTACCCTTAAACTTTTAATCTTACAAAATTACAAGTTTTTTTGTTCAGTGCTTTACTTTATAACCAAATACCTGTACAACTAAAGCCATTCCCATCAGCCTCAGATGAGCATGCTAAACTAAGGTCAGCTGCTGTTATGCACTAGTTCTGAGAGATGGGCTAGCATAACCTTAAAAGTGACTGTTTTGGTGTTGGAGGACTTTAGGAAATGGTCCACATTGAATAGACAGGTCAAAGGTTAACCAGGAAGTCAGTCCATAAAGTGTGAGTGAAGTCTGGGTAACATTTCTGCCTTCTTTCCTAAGTCTGACTACAATTATTTTAGTATTTACTATATATATTTTAGTAATCCTAGAGATGATGGCTCCAAAATATGAAGATCCATCAAAGAAGCATTTCATTTCCCTGTCAATGACTCTTGGCATCTGGAGCTTTTGAGGGTGTATGTTTGACACAATGTGAGGGACATGAGTGTGTGTGTGCTCATGTGTTCGGAGGGAGGGAGGGGACACGCTGCTGATTAATAATCCAGCAGAGTCTCATATCCCATTACTATACCTTGGTCTCCTTGGCGACGGCAACAGACACCTCTCTGTTGGACACGGTGGACCTCTTTGCAGTCTCATAGTGCCGAAAACTGTAGTAGCTCTTCAGGTCTCCAATCTGGTAAAACACACATCAAATCCTCTAAATTCATTTGTTTCCAGTGTGGAGGCGTGTTGCTCTGCTGCTCCAGCACTGAGCTAAACAGCTGTTAAATTATGAAGCCGCCTCTGGTGCGTTTCATTAAGGCAGTTACCTTACACCTGTGATAGTTTTTCAGGTAACAGCAACCTGAGCCACAGGACTCCAGACACACTGCTGCTTGTGTGTGTGTGTGTGTGTGTGTGTGTGTGTGTGTCTATAATGCCATGACGTAAACAGATTTTTTAATAAGAAAAAGGAGCGCTGGGTAATTTATGTTTAATGTAAAAAGTGTCCTCAGTTGCCTATTTTTTGTGACAAAAATATATGGGGTTCTAATGTATTCCCCAATGGTTCTGTTGTGAGATTAGCTTTTGACCATTGACCTCAGAAATATAGACGCTAAGCATCAAAGGGCCTCCCTGGTTCATATCACCCGAAGTGAAACATAGATCCGAGACCTGCAATATTACCTGCAATACTTTGCCTCTCCCCAGGGAGTCCATGTGTGGAATTTTATGGGCCTGGGCCTCTATTACACCTCGCTCTGTTTTATCTATTCACTTTATCATTTATTGATTTTATTTTTTTATTTGCTCATTCTGTAGGTACATCACCATCTCTGCTTGTCTGATTGATTTTGTTTTTTTTATTTATTTTTTGTGCAAATGAGTTCTTCCTCGACTGAAATAGCAACAAAATGCTGCTTCTTCGAGGTTTAACTATGATAATTAATATTATACTTTTTGGCTGAGGGGGTTAGAATTATGAAATGAAAGGAAAGATTTTATTTTTTTTTGCCAGTTTGGTGTCCCTCTCACAACACCGAACATCCCGGCAGGCTTGTAATGTAGATGAGCAGCTGCTCACTTCTGATATAGAAAAAGTTCTCCATGACTCTCCAAAAGTGAAAAACTTCCTGTCCAAATAATTAGGTTAATATTTTAACTTCATTCTGCAGCAGCTAAGTGTCAGTTTAGCCCCACGTCTACCAGTTAGGCTCATTACCTTTTTATCATCATTATCTACGGCAGCTTCAAAAATTACATCTGACTATCAAATATGATCACCATTTTCTTAAGTCTTGCACAGAAATTAACGAAACATGACTCTAGTTTCTGCCAGTTAGTGAATTACAGTACATCCACAGAGAAAAATGTGTCCCTGTTACTGTAAGTGTCCATTACTGTCCATTTATTTAACCTTGATCCAGTTATTTAACCTTGATTCACCACTTATAGCCTAATGCTTCTGTGGCTTCTGCCTTTTGCAAGCAAAAAGTACAGTAAAATATATTCTAGTCTTGCATTTAAAACACAAACATAACTGGATTTCCGTTAATACTCTAGCAGGATATTTGCAATAATATATTTGATATGAATTTGTTGATTTGTCTGACTAACTCTCTATCAGTTATATGAGTGGTGGGTTTAAGAGAATGTTTTTGAGAGAACAGTCAACATGACGCACACTGGATGTCTTTAGTTTTGCTGTAGTGTTTCCACAACATGAAGCCTGTAGGCAGTTTGTGAGCAGAGCTCCAGGATGCAGCTGCTCCGTGTTTCCTTACCTGCTGCTCTCTGGGTTGGATGACACTCACCTGACCCATATTAGTAAATCCATATTTCTCCGCCATCCTGTCCACAGCCTCACTGTCTCCTTTCACTCTTATCGCCCAGTCGTTTGTGTAAATCATTGCGTCACTAAACTTCAGCAGATCTGCCATCCACAGCAACACAACAGGCAGCATGACTGCAGACAGCCAGGCTTCCCTCCTCTAATCACACTGAGCCCTCAGGTGTGTCAGATCCAGGTCTAGATTCAGATCCAGGTCCAGGTCCAGCCACTGCACACTCATCACCTGCTGAAATTGTTTCTCATTGCTGAAACTGAGGTCTAGTGTCGTAAAACAGTGCGCTCCATCAGAAGTGTGCAGGAAGAGAAGCCTTCAGTGTGAATAAGAAGCAGCTCTCACATTACTGCTGCAGCATGGCAGCCAGGGGTCAGGTCACCGTCCTCTATGAGAGGCCCTGCTGCTCTGTCTGCTGAAAGACAGTCCATGCTGCTCAGTAAATACCTCTGTAAGTACCTGTAAAAACAGGCAACACGAAAGAAAGGAACAGGAAATGGTGGTGTAGTGGTTAGCACTGTTTCCTCACAGCAAGAAGGTACTGGGTTCGATTCCCAGCCCGGGGCCTTTCTGTGTGGAGTTTGCATGTTCTCCCCTGCGTGGGTTCTCTCTGGTACTCCGGCTTCCTCCCACCACCCAAAAACATGCATGGGGATTAGGTTAATTGGTTAAATTGACCGTAGGTGTGAATGTGAGTGTGAGTGGTTGTCTGTCTCTATGTGTCCTGTGATGAACTGGAGACTTGTCCAGGGTGTACCCTGCCTTTCACCCTAAGACAGCTGGGATAGACTCCATCCCCCCCATAACCCTATGTGAGGATAAGCGGTAGAAAATGGATGGATGGATGAACAAGAAATGTACAAATGTATTGCACCGGGTGTTTACTAGCACTGTCATCATAACGTGTAATCTTTATATCATTGTTTAAACTGACAACACAGCATGAATAAATAGGCTACATAATTATGATTAAAAATATGTTCACTGTCACATTTCATACTGTTTATCATCTTTTCATACTATATGTCAGGGGAAATACTGTACTTTTGTATCAGGTCAACTTTATTAAAGAGATGTAGTTGTTCAGATTTATTTTGATATTATTTTTGTAACCTTTTTTTAAACATCTTGTGTCCCCTCTTAAAAAAGACATGGCTGGTTGAGGTCACATTTTTCCGATGTCTATGAGTTGTTTCCTGTCTGAACTGTTCAGAGGCTTCCATTAAAAATCTATTCAAGGCCCAGTGAGTACCTTCACCTTTGCTACTTTAGGAACATGCTGATGATTAGCAGTACACACATTAACATGAGAAGATGAACTGGATTGATATTAATGATCTCTGTGACATTATCCAATATGTCAATTTGCAGGTTCAGCTTTGTTTCAGAGCAATGTGTGCTCAGTATTGAAGTTTTGGAGCTGTAATAATCCACACATACATGTTTTTTTTCACTCACCTTCATGTGATGGTTATTTCAGTCACCGCCTTGCTCCAGGACAATCCTTATCATTTGTGAAAAAGAGAAAAAAAGCATTTGTGGAGTGCTTTTTTTTTTCCCTTTGACTGCTCTGCTATAACACTGTATGCTCAAGATGGGAGGTGGGAAATAAAATTTAAAAATAATACTTTCCCTTGAAGCTATGGATTTTTTGTATTCTTTTATTTTTGGCCAAATGCCTTTCCCGTCGGCACCACGGCAGTCTGTGCATTGTGAAGCGATATCCCTGCATGTAAAAATCCACTGCTTTAACTGGGTCATTCTGAAGCAATCAGGAAAAAAAAACATTTCATTGTGCGTAAGGAGACCATCAAGATATTCTTTAATATTAATGTTGCAATTCTACAGAAACTTGTGAGGTGATGAATTGCAGTCTGTGTGCTGAGAAATCCCCTACAGTTTATAACGCGTTGGCCATAAATGCATAAGGGTGGGTTGTTGACTATAACGTTAACAAGACCATGCTTTAAACAGAAACAGAAAGCTGTTTGTTTCAGTGTTGCAGCTCACAGTGTCCCCAGATCTCATTTGTTTCAATAAATACATACATGAATAGGACTACAGCCTATCATCATGATGTGCACAGAGTAGGAATGCATTCACTACTTCTTGTCGTCTTCTGCCAGTCTGTCAAAAAATAGCAATGAGCACTTTCTTTTATATAAATTCCTATCACCCAGAAAATAATAAATTGTGATTAAATCAGTTATCAGGCTTAAAAAGAGGAGCTGCAGAGCAGCCTTATGAGAAACTAACCTCTCATCCAGTGCCAGAGTAGATTCTTATTGCCTGTTTCAGATGCTATAACTACTAGGCTGATGTATTACATGGAGAGATGCAAATGGATGGAGCTGATTGGAATTTGAGGATTACCACAATGTGTGATGCAACGTGTCCCAGCATGTTAATTTTAGGAGAGTTTTTGTGCATTATTTAAGAAGAACTGCTAGAGCAAGCCTAGTGAAAATGATCATAAGTCATCAGTACACATTACTGTTATTTTACTAATGAAATTCTTCCGGGGCAGTAATTCCAATTAATGGCACAGCATTAGTCGTATAATTATGCAACTAGAGACCGGCTGTGTGTGTGTGTGTGTGTGGCAGGTAGATGAGTTTTATAATATGATGCATGTTGTCGGAGGGATCCCCTACTAATTAAGTAGAGTTTTAGCATCACACTGTTGCTGCTGATTTGATACTGTGGGAAATAAACTGGTCTTGTGCCAGACAGTATATCAAAACAGATGCAAAACAAACTATTATCTAATTTAAAAACTCAAGAAAATGTAGTGTAAATACAGATAGGTGCTAATGTGTAATACTGAACAATACTATTTAAGATTGTCAGACTCAGTTAGCTTAGCTTAGCGCAAAATGTCTGACCAAAGGTAACAAAACCCACCTTCCAAAAGCTCTACAGCTCTCTAATTAACCCTGCTGTCAGTTGTCAATGGTTTAAAAGGTTTTTAGTGTCATTATATTGATTTATCTGTAACATAATATCACTTAAAAGCAACCTCTGATTACAACAAGGACAATCGGAATCGTTTTTATCGGGTTTGAAAAAGTAGGATATTGATTTAAGCTAACAGAAAGCCTGAAGGTAAAGCCGAGCAGAAATCCCAATAATGATGACGTTCCCTCAAAGCAGCCATGGGTCTCCATATGAACCGTGCATAAGAAAGCTATCTGTTATGGATCAGAAAAATAAAGAGCCGAAAGGAAAAAAGATGTCTCAAAGACTTCTAATTAGGAGGATATGTGTACAACACTATGAGTTTCACTATGTTAATAATAATACTGTCTGTTTTTTATCATCTCATACCAAGTGATGCAGGTTCTGGATAAGAAAAAGCATGAGTGTCTCGCTTGGTAACCGACCTGTCAGAACAAAAAGTCTGTTCGATGTCCACTGTGACCTTGAGTTGCAAATTACAAAGAACAGACTCCTGATGCAACGTGCACTCACAGTCTTTATCATCTGCTTCACGATGGAGCGGAAAACAAACTGGCTGAACAAAACAAAGGGAAAAAACACCTCTTGGCGAAGCAGTCACAGGACTTTGAAGTTATCTAAGACGTCTTCAGAGGGACTGACTTTGATGTTCAGAAGACTCCTCTCAAACAGTGACACATTCTTCAGAAAATAATTGTCAAATGTGTTCCTGAGCACACCGACTGCCCTGCAGGCAGCGCAGACATGATCTCTTTATTCTTTGCTCCAAATTATTTTACCCTTTTCTAAACTCTCATTGTTTGACAACATGAGTTTCGCAGCATGACATGACACAGTGAGTAGTGCACATTTTGAGTGCTGTCAACTGGAGTGCTGATTTAACCGTTTCTATTTTTTTTTTCTTTATGAGCTGTCAGATCTTTGACTTGTGTGTGGGGTTTGTGATTAACTAACACGCTATGTTGACTTAAAAATATGGTTCACCAAGTGTTAGAAACAGCCTCCAGATGAGCCCTGGCAGAAATAGAGAATAAGGTAATAAGGTTTCTCGAGTGTGTAATCACCTAAAATTAAGAGTTGTTGTTTTTTAGCTTAGAATTAGCTTGGAATATCAGAAAGGATAAACTTAACACTGGCTCTAGATAGAATTGCCATTTCACTCTTTTGCATTGGCCAGTGTGGTTCTCACACACACCTGGTACACAGGAGAAATTTCTGTTGGTTGCAATCTGCAACCAGATGCACCACACTGCACCAGATGGCCAAACAAGAAAACTCAGGGGGAAGAGGGTTGAAATGGAGTGAAAAAAAAGATAAAAAAGGGAAAGGAAAAACAGGTAAAAGCCAAACAAGGTGTATGAAAAGGTAGCCAATAAAAGAAACAACCAAATGTCCTTGTTTGCCCACATGCAGCTCATGTTTCAACCTTGAGAGTAACTGAAGGATGGGTGCACTAAGCAGCGTCCACCGTGATGCCGCTCATATGTCACACATTTAACACAAGTCATGAAAAGTGAAGGAATGAGCACAAAGTTAAGCCCCATCTATGTGCCTCTGAGACGCTCCTCTGACTCCTCTGAACCGCTTCCAACATCTCTGGTTTTCATTCAGTCTGGGGCCTTGTCGACATCATCCCACTCTCTCTTTAAATCTTTGCTCTGTGTGTGTGTGTGTGTGTTTGCATCTTACTCTGAAGTTTTCTGTGGAGGAAAAAAATGTATGCAACTTATTGACAAGTTCAGCTCACTGGATTTTATTTATTTATTTTGCATAGCCGGCCTGCCAGAGAGCTCTTTTCATGTGTGCCATCCTATGTCTTGCCTCATGTGGAGAATAGCAGTGTCGCAGGTCCTGCAGAGTTTTCTTAGCCCAGCCACATTTACATTTCATTGCATGTTTTTACATCAGTGGCAGCAGGAGAATTTAGCTCATATTTTATTAAACCAGTCCACAGCTATCACATTTGACTCAGGAACTTGTCAGGTCATCTTCAGATGCGTCCAATTTAATTCATTATTTACCGTGTCCCAGTGACACATGCACAGAGCTATGTGTACTGTAGATATGACCACCAGAATACCGTATGTTTCAAGCCACAGGATACGCCCAACCATTGTATCTGTGTGTATGTGGGTGTATTTTTAATTTGAATCCCCTGGTTCACATTCAATCCATACTTTTTCTTTTATTTGGTCACTAATGAGGCTCCTATCTCAGTTCAAAGAAAAGAGAATTCTTTCAAGTATTATTGAAACTTTAGGGGCTTGTTTGTCGGCATCATTATGGAGTCATTGAGAAGAGATCACATAGCATCACTTGCTGTGTTCGCCTTCAGACAGTATTACTTCGCACAGGCAGGTTGTGTTGTGACTTCTCTGCCTGGCTGACTGTGAAATGACCTCTTTGGTTGTAATGTGGTAAAGTGAGACATAATGTGTCCACTGCAGCCTCAGCTCAGTGACTCATGCAGCATTTGCTTTGTCGCTCCCTCTCAGCGTGCAGGGCCAGTTGTAGTTGTTTTCACATGCCCGTTATTCACGCTTGTTGACGCCTCAAGATGTGGTTATTATTTTTTCTCTCTCTTTCATTTCAAGTCGAGCCTCGACAGATGTTGCACCGAATTGCGTGAGCCAACTTTGACCCTTGATGTTTCTTTGAAGAGGCCTTAAAATGGGCTTGTTCTCTCTCAGCTCCGTAATGACCGGCGCCCTTTTACCTGATGCGGTAACCGGTGCAACACACAGACAGCCCTGGCTTCCCTTCCACGTAAAGCCTTTCTGCTTTCTGTGTGTGCCAACAATTCTTGAATAGCGCTGCAGCATTACTGACAAAATAGTTACCTACCTCACCCCCAGAATCCACACACACACACACACACACACACTTCATTTCTCTTTGTGAATTCAAAGCCAGCCTTCTCTGGCTCCTTTGTTCACCACTCCAGGCTGGGCTCAGATCCTCTCTGCTCTCTGTAAGCCTGCTCTGCTCTGTCATCAGGATTACAGGCTGTGCTGTAGCAGATTAATGACTGACAACTCTACACTCCTCTCAGCATTGCGTGGCACACACAGAGCTATGAGGAGGGAGCGTGCGCCCGGTTGTGAGGAACAACTGCGGGGGAGATAATGCATTGTGTTGTCTGAGAACAATACGCTGGCTGTGTGATTGTGTGTGTAGTAAGGAACAGTGTGGTTGGGAGACTGTGTGATGGGGTTTTTGGTAAAATTGTGTTGTTTTCGAGCGGTGGCTCGTACAGAAAAAGCTGTTGGACTTCCACACCTCAGTGCAGCACAGCCGGACACAGAGTTCAGCTGGGCCTCAGCTTAGCTTGGTGTTTGTGGAGCCGGGCGAGAAGCGGCAGTTACAAGTCCTGTACACATAAAAGACTGTGAACAAATTCCTTGCAATAACTCTTCCCAACGAAAACAAAAGAGTCTGTTTCTCTAACTGCTTTGTTTGAGGCAAAGTGGATGCTGCCAGTGGTTGTACAAATCCACAACAAGCAGGCAGACAAACAAACTGAGAGCTCACTCTCGCAGAAGTTTGGAATAAATTAGGCCAGGATCTCATACCACCTCAGAGCCCCATAGAAGCAGCTTATGTGTGTCATGAATCACTAAGTAGTAATATTTGGGGCTTCTCACAGCCATCAAACAGCTGAGGCTTAATTTCCTGAGACTTGCCCTGAAGTGTCCAGGAAAGTGGGCTGTCTGAGCCGCCATCTGAGGACTAAGAGACGTCTGCTCTTTGCATTTTAGAATAAGATGTGGCCATTTACCCTTCCCTAATAAAGTGGCTAATAGTAATAGCCAGTGGTGGACAGCAACCACGTACACTCACTTGTTCACTTAAAGGTGATGCAATTACTTAACATTAAGCATTAATATAACAGGAAACAACTACTGTCTCTATAAAGATATAGTGGGGTTCTTAAGACACATTTAACTGTTGAGAGCCGCTGAGAGGCAACAGAAATTGCCCCAATCGTGTTTTAGCACTTTTAAGTACAATATTATTATTCACTACCTATCAGAGTGAATTCAATTTTCACATTTAAATCATATGGTGAGCTTATGGAATACAATGCAGTGTTAAAGACTAAAGGAACTGAAAGCTATTTCCATGTAGAGCTTCTTCTAAATATTATTACTAATTTTTCTAGCAGAACTTCTTTTTATTTGTTTCTCTCCAGTGAGTCATCTAAAACTCCTCAGATTCCTCTTGTGATCATTTTTGGGGGGGAGCTGTCCCAAAGCTAGGTCTAAAACACTGTGAACTGTGTAAAGCATTTACAACCTCAGCCAGCATTGCAGCAGTAAAATGCTGCTGCACATGTTGAACCCAGAATAAAAAAACACAAAGCCAGCTGTGGTAAAATACTTTTATAGAGCTGTAATCCATATCTGAAATATAGCATCCAAGCAGAATAGCTCTGATATGTACAGAACTCAACTCACTCATTTTCTATATGCCTTTTGTGTAAATATATCATTTGTGTGTATATGTTTGCGTGTGTGTGTGTGCTGTATGTGCATGTAGACACGTTAAGCAGTTTGTTATCAATTACAGTATATTAAAAGTTTTAAATACAGGTCATAATAATTCTTTTTAAATGTCTCTTGATATAAAAGCTGGTGTTCTGACCCTCATTAGTCCATTAATGAAGATGAATCATATATCTGTCTCTTTCTCTCTTTACCTATAAACTTTGTTCATTTCATATTAAATATTCTCTGCTATATGTATTGCCTCTTGTACGGCGGCCCTTGCCCCGTTCCCTCCGCTATATATTCTCTTTATATCTCCTAATTGCTTCCTAACTGTGAGTCATATTGTGGACTGAACTTTTACTTTTATTTGACTTCAGCACTTTTACTTCGCTGCACCAGAATCAAACCTGTAAGTGCTGAAGAGGCATTTTAAGAGCGGTAACAACATGTGCGCCCCAGTCAAACCATTCTCCTCAACTCCAACAGTAACCTTTTTCAGCCTTTCTCCTCCCACAGTTTGTTTACATTTTAATTCTCCAGTTCAAAATCTGCACAGTTTATCATTTGGAGTTTTTTTAAAGAAGGGTATGCAGTGCATTATAGTGTCAAAACATCTTTTCCTCCAACCTCTACACTCAGAGGAACCAGAAGCATTTCTTCCTGTTCTTCTTAGTGGTGGCAGGAGGTCGCACTGGCTGAGGGGAGTCTTGTTGGTGGGGCGTGGAGGGTTGGGGGGTGTGGCTCTGTGGCGAGCCCTCGGGAGGGTCACCCACCTTCCATGTGCGTACCACCTGCCCTTCCTGCAGACGGAAGTCATGCTCTACACTGGAAAGAGAAGCAGAGACAGAAAAAACATCATCAGTCCTGTGTTAAAACTTGCTATAACTGATATGACTGGTTTTGGTCTCTACCAGAAATATCTGGCTCTTCAGTTGTTTCACTTTGTTCACCAGCTGGTCAACAACTGTGTCTCACTGCTGTTTGGTGCTGTGCAGACAGTCCACAGTGAGCTTTTAGAGTTTTTTGGCTGAAAAAGGGTTGTCTGCATTGGCCAAAAACAGTAGCTGCAGGTTCAAGTGATAATTATCTGTGAACTCGACTCACTTCGACTGGCCCTTTTCATAATACCACTCTGTCAAAATAAATAAATCAAAAGAAAAACACTTTTATTGCAGAACAAAGATGAATAACAAATGTGCACAGAGCAAAATGCAAGAACTAGAGAGTAAAAAGCACGAAAGACTCCCACTGCCACTTCCTAGTAGACAATAATGAAGCTGTTGACAAAGTGAATCAAGAGCTAAAATGCTGAGTATCACAGAAACGTCGCAGCACCAGGAGAGATCCCAGGACTGCAGTCGACACACACGCCAAGCGAAAAGTCAGCAAGGTGCATTGTCAGTCACATGACGGTACAGCTCAGGGGCTTCAGCGCCAAAATGAGATGTGAACTCTGCGGAGGCTAGAGGTAAATGTAAGCAATAATAAACTAATGCATCTGCAATAAAGGTATAAGGCCAATATTTGCTTAGAGAATTACTTTTGTCAGCAGTTGCATGTTGGCATAAGCATTCCCCCGTGAATGGATTCTTTTTCCCGTTTTCTTTCAGTTCATGCATTTTCCTTTTGCTGCTATTCTTGCTTATTATGCAGTGGCCTAGTTAGCTGGTGTTTCTCATCACGGCACAGATGCTGGAAATAAAGAGGACTCCCTCGGTTGAGAAGTGCTGCAGAGGAAGCAAGGAGGACTGAGCTCAGCAGCGGCGGCGGCGGTGGAGCCTGGAGTTTTGAAGTGGAAACAATGAGGGCTCTTGCATTCATATCCATCTGGCTTCATAGCTCCCACTCCCACAGTCACTCAACCACTCCACTCTGGATGCCCACTGGTATTCTAACGCACAAAATAAACAAATGAAACATCAAACTCCAGATGAGAGCACAGTGCGAGGCAACGGGCACGGACAGTAAACAGTGGAAAAGTGAGTGGGTACAAAGAGCGGTGGAGAGGATTTCTTCCCTCTGCAACATTTACAGCAGGTTTGCAAAAAAACAAAAAAATCCACTTTAATGAAACCTGTTTGTGGCAGCTGGGACTGCTTCACAGCTTGAAACAAACCTCCAAAAGCTGTGTAAAGTGAGGCACTAGTTACCAGGGAAGCCAGCAAAGGAGTCCATCTCTGCTGTTCTACCGCCCTGCAACAAACAGAGTAAATAAAGTACTCCATCCTCACAGCCTCTTTATTCGTGCCGCCGTACAGCTCAGCTCCCTATAGAGCTCTCTGGTGGCTCCTGCCCTCCCCTCTGCTGTGTTCCCTCTTTGTGAAAATGAATAGCCCCAGTCCAGAGTGCTGCCACAGGGGCGCTGTAGGGAGCTGTCCACCCTCAACCTTAATTATCTGCACACTGAGCCTGCAAACAGCAGCAGGCAGGAAGCTGCGAACATAACACAGTACTTTCTGCTGCTCCTCTTCTGTCCTCTCATCTCCGCTTTTTATTTTGTCTTTGGCACCTCAGGTCCAAATTACAGTAGGTGTGTTTTCCAGATGATGCAGGTGTTAATTCAGGGGTAGAGTGTCAGAGCAGTGGTTTCTGCAGTTTCAGCCAGGCACAGAGTGGGAGACAACGATTGTGCTTCTGTGTTGACCTGAGCTTAGAAGTGACTGCTGCAAACTCACTGAAAATGTGTTTTTAACAGCAATTGCCGTGTGTTCCCCTCGTGTAATAATAATAATAAAAAAAAAACACAAATAGCCTTGAACAACAAGTCCAAAACACTTATTGTTACTACACTGGTTTGTCCTTTACCATGCAGAATGAATGAGAAGGGGAAAAGTTTCTGGCCTTAAATCTGAGTTCAAAACGAGCATCACAAGCATCATTTTGTGACACCACGACTTGCATGGAAGTCAATCATGGCCCAATAACATACAACTTAGAATCAGCAAGAGTTGTCTAGTGACATACATCAAAGAGAAGATGACAGCATACAAAGCTCCAGTAAATATTTTCTCAATATGTACAGAAGACATAAACATCCCACGCCTGGTGGTGAGAGTTCACCATGAGCACTGAACTTTAGAAAGAGTTCAGAGAATACAACAACATTTTTACCCATAGTCTTTATATGTGTTGACACCAAGATACACACAATACAGACTGCAGGTTTGAGAGTATGTCCAAAAAATTTAGCAAAGTAAAAAAAATGTATTTTAAAAAGGACAATCTAAAAGAATTACAAATGGATGGTAACAGGCCAATTTATAGTTAGAGGCCCAAACCAAAAAATTAAATGATACAGAAAGTTAAATATAACATACAGGGGTTGGACAATGAAACTGAAACACTGGCCAATTTAGTGTTGGAGGTTTCATGGCTAAATCTGACCAGCCTGGTGGCCAGACTTCATTGATTGCACATTGCACCAGTAAGAGCAGAGTGTGAAGGCTCAATTAGCAGAGTAATAGCATGGTTTTGCTTAAAATATTGCAATACACACAACATTATGGGTGACATATCAGAGTTCAAAAGAGGACAAATTGTTGGTGCACGTCTTGATGGGGCATCTGTGACCAAGACAGCAAGTGTTTGTGATGTATCAAAAGCCACGGTATCCAGGGTAATGTCAGCATACCACCAAGAAGGATGAACCACATCCCTGAAAGGGATGTCCAGGTGCTAACCCGGATTGTATCCAAAAAACATGAAACTACATCTGTCCAACTCACTGCAGAATTAAATGTCCGCCTCAACTCTCCTGTTTCCACCAAAATTGTCCGTCTGGAGCTCCACAGGGTCAATATCCATGGCCAGGCTGCTATAGCCAAACCTTTGGTCACTTGTGCCAATGCCAAACGTTGATTTCAATGGTGCCAGCAGCAAAAATCTTGGGCTGTGGACAATGTGAAACATGTCTTGTTCTCTGATGAGTTCACCTTAACTGTCTTTCCCACATTCAAGAGAGTTATGGTGTGGAGAAACCCCAAAGAAGCGTATCACCCAGACTGTCGCATGCCTAGAGTGAAGCATGGTGGTGGATCAGTGATGGTTTGGGCTGCAATATGATGGCATTCCTTAGGCCCAATACTTGTGCTAGATGGGCACGTCACTGCCAAGGACTACCGAACCATTCTGGAGGACCATGTGCACCCAATGGTTCAAACATTGTATTCTGAAGGCAGTGCCGTGTATCAGGATAATAATGCACCAATACACACAGCAAGAAGTTGAACATCTCCCATGGCCTGCACAGTCACCACATCTAGATATTATTGAACCACTTTGGGGTGTTTTGGAGGAGTGAGTCAGGAAACGTCTTCCTCCACCAGCATCATGTAGTGACCTGGACACTATTCTGTAAGAAGAATGGCTCAAAATCCCTCTGGCCACTGTGCAGGACTTGTATCTGTCATTCCCAAGATGAATTGATGCAGTATTGGCCGCAAAAGGAAGCCTTACACCATACTAATGAATTATTGTGGTCTAAAACCAGGCGTTTCATTGTCCAACCCCTGTATATAACACATACAGCATTAAAATGACTAGTTGCATATGGCCTCTTTTCAGTCTTCCAATGTAGATTTATTTTTGATTTAGGTTTACTTTAGAGTGTTTCATGTGTCTTAAATCATGATGTAGTCTTTCTTGTGTCTTATTGTATTAGACCTCTGAGTCTTGGTGAATGTGACCTCAGAGTTTCAGCAGGAGGCTCAAAGTGAAACCAAAGTCAACACATCAGCTGGAAAAAGTTAATATATCTTTGCTGTTAAACATGTGTCAGTACACCATCCATTCCCACTGTGACCTTACTTTGTGCACATCATTCCATCCTTAGAGATTACTGTATAAATCTACTCTTTTTTTTAATCATTCAATTTAGGAGACAGCGACCTTGCCCAGGAGCGCTACCCCAGCGCATCTCTAGAGGGGACTGAATCAGCAGATTTGTAGTTACCAAATCATTTGTCTGGAATTCAAGGTCATTCACTCTTGCCAATTTAAAACAATTAGAGGAAATTAACATTTGAACATTGGACATATGTTCTGTCTATCCCTTAACTTCCACTGCAGTCAGATGACCTTATACACTGTATAGTGTGCTGGTGGTCAGAAGAAAAAAATACTTTGTGCAAGATATTTTCTGTAGATGAGGATGCTCCATGCAGTCAGATTGGATACAGGCTGAAAATTTGACAAGCTGAAAATAATATTCTAATACAGTATTTTCACATAATATAAGCATAGAGGTTGAGTAGGGCTTCATCTCTTTTTCATCCCCACATCTATAAAACATTCATACAACAGCAGCAGCAGGAGATCATCCTCTGTGCTTGTGCTTGAGTGGTGGAGGAGAGACAGCAGAAACATAGCAATGCAAAGGCAATCAACTCAAAATATCTGTGCAATTTTCTCTCCAATAGGCTGAATATTCTTTAAAAAAAGAAAGAGAGAACATTTCAGTTCAGCAGGAATTACACGAGCAGTCAATCTCTGCAGAGAGCGGCCTTTATCTGTGATGAAGCGCCACACCCATTAATGCACAATAACACCACCACAATAACAACAAGATAAATGCGCATGTGTGCACCCGTGCGTAGACATGTCTACAACAACCTTCTTATTATTGCTCAGGAGAACAGGTTGTACCCCGAGGTATTACACTCTCCTCAGACTATTATTCTGAGGTGGGCCGACCAGCTGCTTGGCTCTCACAGAGCGTCCCACACTGTAGTCTACCTTTAAACATCCTCCTTCGACACCTGCACTGACAATCAGCCTGGGGAGTGTGATGTGAGCAAACGTGTGCACTTAATGATTTTGGGATTTTAGTCTCGTACAAGATTTAATTTATCCAACCCAATGTGTTTTTGTTCAGGTCATCATTTTAATAAAGTCTGCAGCAGTGTGATATTGAGAATAAGATTCTTCCTCTAATACTGACTCATGTGCTGCCTCACTGTCTGTACAACATATTTTTGTCTATGTGGTGAATAAATGTTCACTGTATGATGCAAACTCTTTTAATTCACTGTAGGTACAGTGCAAGTGTAATTTTTGTTTATGGTGCTCGAGGCAAAAGGTACAGTATATCACACGAAAAGTAGAGGTGATGGTGGGGCAGCAGCATTGATCACTACTTTAAAAGTCATTGAAGGCAGTCAGGTGAAGTCTGTGTCAAGCAGAAACTCTGTGGGCACTGTTTAGAAATATTGGACAGTAAGGGCAATTGTATTTTGCAGGCCTAGATGTTGGCCAAGCAATTATCCCTGAAGGAAACTCTTAAAAAAGTCTAAAGCCATGCCAGCAGCTCTGTGTGGCTTTACTAAATGTTAACATAAGTTAACATGCAGTTTACTTGTGCATTAGCAGGCTGGCATTTACAAATTTCTGGACAAACAAAATATTGTTGAAGGGACACGTTATTGTAATGAAACTTGAAAAGATTGTGAATATCTGTACCAACAATTGTTGGTAAGACATTTCACTCAAAACCACAAATATCAACCTTATGGTGGTGGTAGAGGAAAAGATGGGTGATCACTAATCTTAGTTATAAGCTGTTATAAGCTTAACAATAATAATAATACATTTTATTAAGAGGTGCCTTTCTCTGCACTCAAGGACACCACACAAAACAGTAAAAGCACAATAAAAATATACCAAAAAAATTATAAATATTTTAAACAAAATCAGGCAATCCAATGGAAGAACAGACCAGTATAAACAGGTGGGTTTTGAGTCCAGAGCTGAAAAGGGCCATTGCCACAGAGTGTCTCAGTAGTGATCTCTGGAAATAATACAATTAAATCAGTATGTCAGAATGACAAGCTTAAAAATAAATATGAGTTCCAGATAATTAAGCTGTGATCATGAGAAACTGTCTCACATTCAAAGGTAATGAGATGATTAAGGTGTGTTTCAAGTCTACAAGTTGTGTTGCTGTCAGGTTCACTTTACTGAGGCGTCTTATGTCAGATGACTTGAACTGACTGACAGAGGGAAGCTACAGAGCTGAAACCTTATATCTTCCATATCCAAACCTCCATTCATCATTAAAAAAAGAAAAACTAAAGATGTACAGGAGGCGTCGCTAACACGATTGTAGACTAGAGGCAAGAACCAGTAGAAACCGATGTCTGAAAATTGAGGCAAAGTATCATTTAGGTTAATATCGATGTGAGGAGACGTGATAGAGCAAGTAAAGAAAGACACTGTCACTGTAAACATGACTCTCAGGGACACGTTATGATGTGCTACATGCTATGCATGTAGGGTTTTACTCTGATATAATTTATGTGACTCAGAGGAAGCTAAAAGTTTCCTTGAAGTGCAGGTGAAAATGTGTAATTCTATCTCTGTGAGGAGGAGTCGTACGTCCTGTGGGACAAAGGACTTCCTCAGTGTGTCAGTGGAGCAGGATGGAGACAGCAGCCTGGACCTGAACACACTCCTCAGTCTGCTGATGGAGCTGTAGAGGGTGGAGGGTGGTGTCCATGATGGACAGTTTGCTCAGAGTCCTTCTCTCTGCCACCAGCTCAGCAGCACAAGCCTTGAGCAGTCTGACACACCCTGCCCTGCCCGGCTACCTTGGTGGGTACATAAAAACACCTGTACTGAAACTATGTGTGCAAGGATACAAACTTTTCTCAAGGTCAATGCATTTGGCTTCATATTTAAGTGCTTGGCAGACATTCAGAATAAACAGAGGGTAACCTGTTGTGGATTATTTTAAATAACCTTGCATTGCTTTAATGTTGTCATTTCTCCTTCCATTTCTGACCTCTCGCTTGCATCTTTTTCCATTGTGTGATTATGAATACCTAATATTTACATTTTCACAGCAATTACCCAAGCAGATTTTACTAATGTGACCTTATTAGCAACCTCTGGCATTTTCCCCAGAGCTCTGGTCTTCAAAAATCAACAGCACAGCCATTCCCAGCGAAAGTGAGAGAGTGCAGACTCTCACCTTGATGGTATTTCTCTCTCCTTGCATAAATAACATAAAATGTTGTTTATTGGAGAGACCAGACGAAGAACCAGGGAGATTTAAGATCAGAGAAAGTCCTCTACATCAAATAGCTTCGTAAATAAAGAGCAAGCGAGGTTAAGATTGATTACTTGGGATATATAAACTAGGGATGAGGAAACAAAAGCAAATGCAGGCCAGGAGCCTACAGTCCCATCAGTTCGCCTGTACCAGCTTAACTCTTTGATTGTCAGCTGTTTCATTAAACAGAAAGTGCCTTGTGCCAGCGTTTTTGGCCATTTTTTGTCATATTTTAAGACCCACAGAACATCTTGAAACACAGAGTAGCTCAAATGAAAGCCCTTGTTTCATTCTTGTTTTATCAGAAGTAGAGTAGAGGCCACTTTCACCAAAAACACCACTTTTTGTCCAGATTCTGTTTTGCTTTGATCTTTGTGGCTTATATCGTCTCTTTATATCAACCACAGGCTGCACAAAACTGCAGTTTTCATTCAAAAAGTGATGGCATTACATGTATATAATGTATATCTCTCTTGTGAGCTGTCACACTTTGTTTATAACGATGGTTTGTCGTCTTAAACGGCGTCCACAAAACACGTGACTACCTTTGAGCCAATCCCGTGACAGAACTGTCCTGACCGTTCTAAACTAGTTGTCGGTACTCTCTCTAATACATGACTCTGTCACAGGTTGTGTGAGAGCGCCCTGTTGTGCCTGCTGCCAAAACACCATTTTGACGTATTATGTCAATGCATTGGATGGCACTCAAAGAGTTAAGACTTAGCCCGCAGTGTTTACTCTGTGGAGCTCACTGTATCATGGGAAGAGACTGTACAAAATGTATAGACAAGAGTAAAATTTGCACTGAACCAGCTGCCAAATGTGAAGCTGGTCGTTCTGAGCATCCAGGATCAGCTCAGTGGGGAGGGGGAGCTGTTGACAGTGAATTCACACTCATTACTTTACTTGGGGAGTTCACAGTGTGATCATGCTGCTATCACCTCGCTGCATCTGTCAGTAGATGCTCTGATTGAAAGACTGTGTACACTAAACCAAACAACACATTATTGGTTTTACACGGGACATGAGCAGTGAGCTCCTGGCTGAAAGCTCTGTGTTTGTTGGACTCATGAACCAACCTTGCCACCACCCTATCTCTGTTTTTTCACTCGTTTCACTAAAGTGTTTTACTTAGATGGGTTACGTAGTCTCATACAGACTAAAGGCTGCCTTGTGTGTATCACACATGTGACAAAGCATTGCTATATGATGTCCTGAGATTGAAAGCAGACTGGTAATTCAGTAGAACTGGAAGTCTCACAGTTTCAGTGCAGTTGGACTCCAGTCATTATCTGAGTCGATAAAAGCTGTGTGTGCTGGAATTGAGGGATTTAGACCAAAATTTAGTGTTTGGCCTCCTGGAGCTGTTGTGGGCCAAATTTAGTGCAACATATGTGATGAGGTGTGCTTACCCAGTCTGTCCTAACATTCAAGCCAGGATTTTTCCTCACCGCCCTCCCACAGTGTTAAATATACTGTATACTGTACTGTGACGTGTTGTCACTAAAGTACTGCAGAGTTTTTGTAAGGTGTAACTTGTTCAAAGGTCACCTGTATAGTACCATGGTACATGAAGTGAACAGGGAGTCAGATGAGGTGAATTAAAAGGGAAAAGGTGACGGCTGGTTGCACAGAGCAGTTGTTTGTCCTCAGCACCATGGAGGTATTGAGTGATAGCTGCTGGAGCGGAAAGCCCTGATGCATGAGTGGCTATTGAGATCTGAGGGAGAGGGGTCTAACGGCAGGGTGGCAGTTTACCACCTGAAAAAAAAAAACAACTAGCAGTGAGGATCCATCTTTCTTCATATAGTTTTCTTTGTGTGGCGTTTCAGCTCTCTAGCATTTGGAGGTGGGATGGATGAGGACACTCAAGGCGTAGCTTTAAGGCTACGGTGAGCTGTGGAGAGGATCATTGGAGGATGTGGATAAATGCAGCAGAAAGTACTTTTGTTGCCTAAACCTAACTAAATAATGTTGTTGCTTACATTGGTGATTAATTTTAAAAAGATACGATACAGTATGTATGTAAAATGTCCTTGACAGATGCTGAGGGGTACCTAGAAGGTCATAGTTTGAAGAGGCTTAAAGACAATTTATAGTACTCCGTAAAGTGCTGTACGTAGAGACGGAGAGCCTGACGGAGAGCCTCTCCGTCCTCTCTGGGCGAAGGATTTTTTTTTAATTGTCCGTCAATCCGTCGAGGGAAGACGGAGACGACAAGGGCTGTGATTGGTCTTCTAGTTACACCCCTGCCATGAAATGCAGCCCCTCTCCCTACACAGAAACAGACAGACATGTCATCTCTGCAGCAGCGCGGACAGGAACTAAAGTATCAATTAGCCTTGTGAAAGGCAAGTCAAATACATTCAAATTGCTCAAAAAAATCCATTTAATTCATTTAGTAATTATGGCTGGGGTATATTTCCACAGATCATACCGAAAGCTGTTGGTTTGCGTTCGCTATTATCCGAGAAGAACATCTGTTATTTTCACTCTTTAGAGGAGCTTTAAAGACTGAAAGCAACCCATGTTCTTCTCTTCTATCTACCTCACAAATAATTAAATCACAAAACAGTATTTTCTCCTGCTTTTATCTATGATATCAAGGCGAATTGCTTCACTTTCTGAGGCGGTGCATTTCACAGCAGGGGTGCACAACACGCATCACGACGGAGAAGTGCGAGTGCTGGAGGGGTCTCCGTAGCTACGGAGTCGGATAACGTATTACGCAGTTGGAGAAGTATATTCCAGCCTTGATGAGTTGAGTGAGAACATGTTGGCTGTTAGCTTGTTTTCCTGCAGATGAGGTAGGACAAAGTTGCACAAACTAATTCATAATGAGCCCTCGTGAAAAGGAATTTCTTACAACCTGGCAACCCCCCCAAAAAATGATTTTAACGATCCATGAACCATTAAGAAATGATTTATTAACCATTAATGAACGCGTTAGCATTCTGCATTTAATATCTCATCCATCGATCATCGGTGATAATGACATAAGCTCAGTGCCAAAGCAGGGAGAAGATTGAGAGTGGGTGCTGGTGGAGGAGCTTTAGGGATCTAATTTAGCTGTGGGTGTGATTCTAACGTGATTAGTATTTATATGACACATCATCCACATTAGGCAGTGCTTCCCTGTTCCACATGCCACTCTTGATCTTCCTCTCTCCTCCCCGTTCAAAGACATGGCACAATGGTGATGGGCACCATCTGGCACTCACTGCTGGCACGAGTTCGGCTCTGTGATTATTGCCAAAAAAACATGAACAAGGATTGTCACCCTCCTTCTCCCCTTGGTGTCTCTCTCTCTCCTTGTTTCACACCCAGCCCTGTATCTGTCATTTCTTCACACAAACAAACTTCTGGGTGGATGGCTACACATTTGTAAGGACATATAAGAATTTGATGCTTTCCAATCTCCAGTGAATAGTCTGTGACGAATGCGTGTTTTAGATGTATGCACTGTAAACACTTCGCATTGCACTTGTAACTGTGGTGCTGTCAGCAGTGAAAAACAGCTTTTACAGAACAAATAACACTTTTCATTTCTATTTTCTTGTTTTCTTACAGAGAAAATCCTGCACTCCTGCTGGCTGAGCATTTCCTCTGTGTAGTTTCATATGAATGAGATGTGATGTCTCCCCTGTGAGGTGCCTGTTGCTCCGTGGCTCAGCCCTGAAGTAAAGATGGATTACTGCAGAAGAACTGCCTGCCCTGCCCTTTACACATTTCACACACATCACTTCCCCATTATCATCCACGGGGGACGCGCACACACACACACACACACACACAAAGCTCTGACAGGGTTGTTAGCAAAAGGTCAGAGTCAAGAATCCATCAAATGTATGAAAACCTCTCACATCCGGTTAAGTTGAAAAAAAATCACCATCCCTTATTTTCCTCTCTTGTTATCTTTCAGTCTGTTTATCTGTATCTCTGTCTCTATTTTTGGTTGAAGATACGCAGCAAGGAGGAAATCTATTCGTGTTTGGATCAATTTCCTGTCAGATATGAACATCCTGGTGATTTGAAAATCAGAGAAAAAGCAAATCCCGGCTCTGTAGCCTGCAGATTATCCTGATGTTGCCTGGCTGAAGGGACTTAACCTCAGGGTTTAATAAGTGAACATCACTGATGCCCCTTTTCCACCTGGGTGGTTCCAGGGCTGGTTCGGAGCCAGAGCCTGACTTAGCACCAGTTCTTTGTGTTTCCACAGCCTAAGCACCGGCCCATGGTGCTTAAAACTGGGACCAGTCAAGCACCGAGTCTTTGCTGGTCTAGCACTGACTAGACACACAGAAGTTTTGCACAAACTGTTGCTCACTGAAATCCAGAACAAAATTGTTCCACCAGTACTGTGATCATGGATGTGCCCAGGGAATGTGCCTCTGTCTCGCTGGCAGCCGCGATACAACCTGTTCTCAAACAGCTGGCTCGAAGCAATTATGACAAAGATGGGTAGCCAGTAACAATTATATGGCATTATATTTGTGCCACATTCCTGAGCAAACAAAGACAGATTCTGAGCGAACAAATGCAGATCTGAGCACAGAAATATATTCTGAGTATATATTCTTAGTAAATTTATTTTTGCACATGCCACAATCCCTGCTGAGTCTCAGTGTTTCTCCTGCTCGTGCATTTGCTTGCTCAAAATCTGTCTTTGTTCGCTCAGGAATGTGGCACAAATATAACACCATACATTTAGATTTGTGCCGGGTTGACGCAGGATTTTCATGCAGTGTGAAAGGGTTGACGCGGCATTTTGACACAAGTCAAATGACCCTCCAATCGACCGGGAGTTTATCGGATCAGCAGCAGTGTGAAAGGCGAGCCATGTCAACCCGTGTTGTCGCTTTAATTTACCCAGTGATGTTGATGTACTGTAGCTGCCTGTGCAGCCTGCCAGGCTGTCAGTGAGAGGCTCCAAATGTGTAGCGACATCATCTTTAATGGAAGCACATACCTAAATTAGTTCTGCATCATTCTGGGGAAATCCCACTGATCGAGGAATCTCGGTGTGAACTACGCGACTGTGTTATATTCAGTTTGTATAGTGATCTGACACAGCCTTTTTATTGATCATGGCAGTATGCATTAGTACTAGTATTAGTATTAGTACTGCGCTGGGTTTGTACACTTTGCAAAAGGGACAATATTACAACGCACTAAACCACTGTAAGAGAGTGGTGAGAGTGGACCAGAAGAGGAAAGCTGTGGACCGAGCAGCTAAACAATGATCTCAAACTCACTATGAAGCGCAGTAAAGCAGCAGGAAGCTGCATATTCATGTGATGAGTCTCTGTAGGTTAGGATGTGCATGCTGAAGTAGGGAATAGTCCAATATGAACATCATTTCTACAGCTATAGGGCAACCTGATTTTTCTTTTTTAAAGTTGCTTTTTAGAATTCATACTTTGTCTACTTTGTCTTTTACACGCTCACACTCACGCACACAGTTTTCACACAAGTCACTGGAATAAATATACTTCGCTCTGTTTCTTTGTCGCGTCTCTTTTGCTTTGCTTCTTCAAATCCAGATGCACTTTCTCTCTCCTCCTTTTCTCTTAACCTCTGTATTTTCAAGAGAATTCATTTTATATTCTATTCAGTCAGGGCTTTTCACTGCCTGTTATGATAATGGCAGAGAACTGTCAATGTTTAATGAATGGCTGGAGGCTGGATACAGGTTCAGAAATATCCTTGTGACCGTGAACATGAGAAGTTCATCTATAATTTGCTCACACGTCACCGTGTTTCAGGGATAAATGTGCAAACACAGAGGCACAGATTATGTTGACTATTATTTGATGTATCTATTTTTTTTTTGCTTATGTGTGCTGTATGTTATAGTGTAGATGTTTTTCTGAATAAACTGTGCACACATCAGGTTCTGCATCATTTGGCTGAGGAAGGGAAAGCAAAGCTGTAAGCAGCTGCCTGGGCAATCTTTCCTCCTCACCTCCTCTCTGACGCTCCTCACCCTATTTTCCTGCTGCTCCTACACCCAATCCATGGCTGCGAGTTTGCACCACTTCTCCTTATCCCCATTTAGGTGTGAAATGTATTTATATTCAAAGTGCGGAAAAGGGGGGGAGAGAGAGGAGGAAGTGACACAAGCAATCTACTGAAAAAGGCGTCGCTTTCTGATGTCTGTAAAGTACCGTACTCCTCTGGATAAAACCAGGACAATGAAAAGCTGTCAGTAGCTATGGGCCAGTGTTGGGACCATGTTGAAAGTATTTGAATTGGACTGCAAGGCCCTTCTGGGCCACATGAGAAACTGAATCAAAGGCGGTGAAAGGAAAAGTGAGCCCAAACTGAGGAGTAGCACTCTGGAGACTGAGGAAGTAGACAGAAGCACATTATGGAGGGCAGGAGCGGTGTGAATGAGGCCTCCATGCACCACAGCCCACAGCTCTGAACACTGACTTGACTGACAGCAAAGACACTATACATTGCTCTTACTAGATTCTCCACTTTAGAGTACGGCTTCTCCATATTCCCTCGACTCAGATGCAACAAAGCTGCATGTTATTTTCCAGCACACTGTAATGCAATCACTAATTCCCTAAGAAACTTATCAGGCTAAAGGCTGTTTAAGCATGCAAGATGTGCAGCGTTGCTCCATCATGAGGATCCAGCAGACAAACATGTCTGGCAGCCGCCCTTCGCCCACATCAAGCCTGCGGTCATATGACTCCAGGTCTCATTTAACACTATTATTTCTGCTTAAAATCTTTTAAAGCCACTGTGATTCATTTTTAATATGGATGAATATTTCACAGCACACAGTCAGTTGTTTAAAAAAGGAGAAAGGAAGCGGTACAGAGAGTGAATGAGGGCTACACAATGAGAGAAAATATTGGAAGTATTGGGATGCATGAAGAGTTATCATCCCAATTTCCCTCCCTGTGCCCACAGTCTCTTATGCTCCACCAACTCACTCTCTGGTCTATTGCAATCGAAGGACAGCGTGCGAGTATCCGGTCGCGTCACGCTATGCTGTGTCAGTGGAGATGTGTGTCAGGCAGTGCTGATTCGTGATGGGTGTGTGGTGAGAATGGCGAGTGATGAGTTGTTTCTGCAGGCACTGTCACAGAAATGTTTGTCTCAAACCCTCCCAATGGATCAGTCTGCAGCCTTTCGTCCTACGAGTCTTGGCGACTCGGTAGAGAAATCCTCCACCCCACCACCACGTGTATGCATATCACTGATGTGAAGAGGCATTCATTGACAAATAGGATAAACAAGTCACAACAGACTGTGAATGAGACAGGAAACAATACGGGTGTGAAACAAGGCCACAGATATCAAACAAGCATGAGTGGCATCCCCACAGATAACAGTCAGCTATAGCAAGAAAGAGAGAGCAAGCGAGAGTGCTTCCTCAGCAAGCCTTTTCTCAATTATCTGCTGTTCAGCAAAGGCGATGATGGATTGTGTTAGGAAAAGAAGGAAAAAACTCTTAGTGGACTTGTAGTTTAGCTGAAACGTATGGTCCAAAGAGTCATTAATCCATCTCAGAGAAGCAGCCCATCAAGCTCCTCCAATGTGTGATGGAGCAATAGACAGAGCAGAAGCAGAGATAAAGCAGCAGAGTATAGCTAGATCTGATTAGACTGCCATCTCGGCAAACAACAGCTCGTTAGACCTTTGTTCCATACAGCACATTCACCACTGGCAAGAAAAAAAGAATAAAAGCAAGAGAACTCACTAATAACACTCCTGTAAGGCCACACAATTAGATTCACATATTAACATGCAGTTAATGTGTCACTGGTGCTGGATAAATAACATCAAATAGGTTGCATCATGCATTATTCTTCATGTAATGTGAGACCCTTAAAAAAACAGAAGAAAACAAATGAAGCTCTTACTCATGTTGTCTTGGCTGGATACAAAATGTTCAAAATGTTCTCTATTGTGTAGCCACTGCTATTTACATTTGCATGTTTAAAGTGTCATTAGCATTTTTATATAAGCTTTGCCCTGAAAAATGTCCTGAGTAACTGGAGAACAAAGCAGTGTGTGCAAACACACAAAGACACACTTAAACACACATGCATCACAAAAGCTTTGTATTGTATTTGTTAGACTTTTGTCTGTATTTTTAATGAAATGTGTTTCTTGCTATTTACCTAATTTAAAGGAAGCACTTCATTTTCTCCTTTAGGTTTTAAAAATGAAAACACGTATGATATTATCATGTGCTGTACAGATTTGTGCTTCTTCACTTTAAAGGCACAGTGTGACACTGGTGTAAAGCTGTGGTTACTGCATTTGCCTTGCTTAGAAGCCATCCATACATCCATACCACAATACCAGCACTCAGCTCAGCTCACATTACCACAACCTTCAGGTACCAAGAAAAATGCGAAAGGCTTTATAGAAACATGGTGGACTCATAAAGAGGACCACTCCCAATTCTTTAGGTCATTATACACAAATGAAAACATAGTTATGAATATTATTTAACATTTCTGGAAACAGTTTCTAAAAAAATGTCACATATCCTTACAGCTTTATATTGAAGCTACATTGCAAACACACATTAGAATAAATACAGAATGCATTTTAATGTAGTCCTTTATAACTAATGTAAATATTATCTATGTTTTTTTTTTTGGGTGGGGGTGGTGGTTGCATTTGGAGGCAGCAAAATAAGCCACAGTATAAACAAAATTTTACTGACCAAACATTTATTCTCCTTTCAACTCTGTTTTGGTCTCCACCAACTTCGAAGGGGAAATATGCCTCATCAAATACAATAAATTCCAGTCTCCTATTACCATTTATACTGATCATCATACATCTACATCATGTATTAGAAAACAACTAAACTGAGTCTAAATAAAAAACTTTCTCACTGCTTATAAATAGCGGAAGATAAAAATGTCTATAACAAGAGGAAGCCCAGATGAAATATATTATATATAATGATTAGTGTTACTATATTTGTTTTGATCTGTGCTGGCTGCAGCTGAAAAGAACTGCATGAGAGCCGTGAGAGTGAAGTAAAGCATCTCTGGGCCCTGAAAACCAAAATGATGAGCTGAAAGACGCTAAAAAGCTCTGCAGAGCCAAGGAGGGGAACTGCAGAGTCAGATGATAATATCTGTAGGTTCATCGGTACTGTACGAGCGACTTCTTGACTTTCACATTACAGGCTTAATCTATTGTTAATACGGAAATATCGATGGCAGCAGCTTTAAAATACAGTTGGGTGACTTTAGATTTGCTCGGGTCAGATTTTCCATGGCCTATTGGGCAAGGACTAATATTCCTGCATGAAAATGATTTTCATTTTTCTAAATATATTGCAGTTTGAGCTTTTCAACTAGATTGATACTGCCATGTGAGGTGCTGAGCTGTGCTTTCCTTTGAGGGCTAAGACTTCTTCAAGAGCCTCTTTAATTGATGGAATCTGTCCTGTCAGATTTTATGGCTTTTCCATCACTCACTCCGTTCTGGGCTTCACTTTATCTTTTTTTTTCCCTCCAACACCTTCTTCTCCATCGCTGCCAAATTCTCTTTTTAGACTCAGCTCGACTTGAGCCTCAAAGAAAAGAAAATCTCTCTCCCTTTAAGGCAGGAAAATCCTCTTGTCACACATGAAAGAAGCATGTCGATTCAGGAGGTAGATTGAGCGATAAGTCCTCATCTGACCATAAAACAGTGGCTTGGGATGTGGACTGAGGGGTGTAATATTTCACTTTCTCGTGTTGCTGTCTCAGTCCAGTCATAGTCTGTATTTCTTATTCCCTTTCTTCAAAATGAGGAACTATCACTGCATCATGCAGACATTCCTGCGCAGGAACTCTCGATGTAATATCTTTCAAGATGAAAATGTATTTCGTTTCTGAATGAATCTCTTTCTTTATGGGCTCCCTCTGCTCTCTTTCCATTTCTAAATCTCAGATCTTTTCTCACAGATCTTTTTTTCTCTCATCCTCAACAGTCTTTCTTCCCGTCCTCCCTCACCGTCTTTCTTCTTCGTCTCTGTTTCTTGATTGAGGAGCTTTGCATACACACTATAAATAAATTACGGGCAATAACCAGATGAGACTGAATCATTTATGTGGTGTACAGTAATTTAAACTTCAGCCATAATAAAATTTCTTCGACAATCAAGTTAATGTTGGCGATGTGTTGTAGCTACAGGAAACACCTTATTAGCACTACAGAGTAATAAATAATAAATGAGTGAGTAGGTGAGCATGCACAATCAAATCACTGAAAGCAATCAGTCTAAGGCGTATACACAACAGCAGATTTCACAGCTCCAGTCCACAATTAAAAAGACTGATGATGAATCTTGGCCCATTAATTGGGTTATGTTTCCAAAGACTGATGACATAATTTGACATAACGCCTCTAAGGTGTTTACATGAGCGTTTCAATAAACAGAGCACTGCTGTAACCCTATCAGCCCATTAGTTTCTGAGACTTCTACATCATTAGCATGATCGATCATTACCTGTCAAACCTATTGTTTATGATCTGACATGATGTTAACAGCCCACTAGATGATTATCTGTGTAACACAACAAGTACAGAGCCCGTCTACCAAATTCAAGATGGCTACCTCCTTGTTGGTTTGCACTTGGATGACTTACCAAGCAAGTCACTGTGCCAACACTGAGACTGTTAGACAGGAAAGATTTGAATTTTTACCAAAATATTAAGCTAAGCATGTGTTGATAAAAGTGGCTTTATTTTGTCGTTTAATTGTGTGCATCAAATATGATACAGAAGGAGCCAAAAAAAATAAGGATATAAAAGGTTAAATACTCAGTTACACTGATAAAAATATAATACCAACTACAATATCAGGTAATATACAGGAGTGAATTACTCAATTATTAGTAGCAATAAATAGAATAGAATAGAAGAAAATGAAAAATGTAACAGATGGGTAAAATATACATAGCATAATATATGATATAACAATATAAATTGAATATGAATACAGTATATACATGTAACTCATGTAAAATACTATTGAATATTATAAATACATATATTTCATATATATTTGAGGAAGACTTGTTTCTATAAAAAGTCCAATAAATTGATAGATAAATAAATATCTAAAAATATCACATATTCCTATAAAATTAAAATACAGTCATGGAAAAAATTATTAGACCACCCTTGTTTTCTTCAATTTCTTGTTCATTCTAATATCTGGTACCACTAAACGTATAATACAATGAACACAACAAAAAATGCAGCTGGTCACATAATACTTTATGTCCTATTTGACATTCTTAAGCTTAATTGATTCCCAGGCTATATAAGAGGCCATTTCATGTCACAAGCAGCACTGCACATGCAAAGGCCTAGAGTGGTTTCCTGCTTACATTCAAGCCGTAGCACAACTCAGAAGTTGTCAGCTCTCACATAATGCCTAAAACAAAAGAATTATGTGAAGCAACAAAGGCAGCCATCTTGGCACTGCTGGAAATTGGCATGAGTGAGAGACAGGTAGCGAAAAAACTGAAGATCTCCAAGACAGTCGTTCATTACAACAAAAACAAGCTGAACATGGCACTACCAAATTGCTACCTGGCCGTGGCAGGAAACGTCTTTCTACCCCACGAGATGACCGTGCACTCATCCGTTCCTGTGTCAGGAATCGTCGTCAGACCTCCAGGGACCTTAAAAATGAGTGGGCACTGTCGAGAAATGTGACTTGCTCGGCAAGGACAGTTCGAAACCGACTTGTTGAAGCTGGTTTGAAGTCACACAGAGCACGCAAGAAGCCCTTCATCAATGAAAGGCAGAGGAAGGCCCGGTTACTCTTTGCTCGAGACCACAAGGATTGGACTGTTGATGATTGGGCTAAGGTTCTCTTCAGTGATGAATCCAATTTTGAATTGATGCCCACTCCAGCCAACTTACTGGTTAGGAGGAAGCCTGGAGAAGCTTACAACCCAGACTGTCTTGCCCCTACAGTAAAACATGGGGGTGGATCAGTCATGATCTGGGGTTGTTTCAGTCTGAGTGGAACAGGGCAAATGCAATTGTGTGAAGGCCGAATGAACCAGGTCAAGTACAGGACTACCCTTGAAAACAGTCTTCTTCCATCAGCTGGAAAACTCTTTCCTGCCTCGAATGACTGGATTTTCCAACAAGACAATGCCCCTTGCCACACGGCAAGGTCAGTTAAAGCCTGGATGGAGAACCACAACATTCACACCATGCCTTGGCCTGCTCAATCACCAGATCTTAATCCAATTGAAAACCTGTGGAAAATCATCAAACTCAAAATGGAGAACCACAAGCCCAAAAACAAAGAAAATTTGTCTGAATTTGTCCAACAGGAATGGGCTGCTGTGACAGCAGAACAATGTCAGAAGCTGGTGGAGAGCATGCCAAGACGCATGGCTGCAGTCATCAAAAACAATGGTTATGCAATCAAGTATTAACTCTTGTGTGTATCATGTGTTTAAAGCAAACAGAAAAGAAAACATGGAATGCTTAAAAGTAGTGTTTTTGGCGGTACAATGCCATAGCTATTGATGTAAGAATTTAAGTAATTTTGGTTATTATCAAGAAAACCATGGAAAATGAATAATCCTTAGTTCTTAAATTAAACTCTCATGAGCTATTTTTGTTGTTATCATTATAATTGTCCAAACAAATGTACCTTTAGTTGAGCCAGGCATTAAAATTAACAAGAAATTGAAGAAAACAAGGGTGGTCTAATAATTTTTTCCATGACTGTATATTTTGATATATTTTCAGACAGATATTGCTGGATATTCTTAAGAGGACACTCATGAGAAATGAGGAATAACTCTCCATAAGCGTTCATACAAACTGTTGCATGAGGATACATTGACTTGTGTCATGTGTCAGGATTTACAGGTTTAATCCAGTGATAATAAAAAGATGCATGTACTCACTCTGTATGTCACCCCTCCTCTCTCTATCCACTGTTTCCTTTCCCCCTCCCTTTGCAAGATTTTCTTCAACTAATAACCCCTTCTTTTGCAATTTTGACATTTACAACTAAGAGGCAGGGATTTCAATTTCATAGGAATCCACACTTTTCTTTTAGCTTCTCTTCATCCTCCTCTAAAGTGTGAAATCCTGTTTGCTAATTGATTGATTTCATTTCAAATCTCAGAGCAGAATGATTATGCTGTAACTCTATGTGTGTGTCTGTTTTTGTGTTTGACACTGTGTGTGTGTGCGTGTGTGTGTGTGTGTGTGTGTGTGTGTCTGTGTAAACAAGAGATAAGGAGAGTAGAAAATTGAGTAGAGCAGTGGAGGGAGGAAACCAAGTGGGCACACTGGAGCACAATCTGTGTTGATGTTCACCTCATTAAATCTGGGAGAGAGAGTGTGCACGATAAGTTTGAATAAATAATAACTGTGTTAAGCTATCAAACCTACAGTGGTGTTGTGGTTGATGTGCTGATGAGCGGCCATACACGAAGTGCTCCGCCCGGCTGTGCTGTCACACAGAGCAGAACGACAACCCTACCGAGCCACAAAGCTGAACTCCCAAAACTTGACGTGACGTGGAATGACAGCGTGATGCACTGTGCACTGAGACACGCACTGGCGCTCTCTGTGCTCGCATGTAAAACAAGCGATAAATATGCAGGATTCCTCAGTCACAGGAAGAAAAAAAACATTCATCCATGTACCTGTAGATGATGCAGGCACAGTCCCTGCAGGTCCCACAGTTCTCAATGTCCTGTCCAGTCCTGTATGAATGTCTTCTGTTGAAAAGCACAGAGATGACATATCAGGGGTAAAGGAGATAATTGTGTGTGTGTGTGTGTGTGTGTGTGAGAAGCACATTCAGGTTATTGTCTCCCTTGTTGAAGCAAATTTCTGGCGCGCACACACACACACACACACACACACACACACACACACACGCAACCATACACACAAATCCCACCCATCTAATCTCTGATCATTATTTAATGAACGATACCCCTTCCTACAGACTCAGGCTGTTACGTAAACCATGAGTCACGATATGACTCCAGGCATAAAACAATGCTTATGAGGTAAAAGTCAAGTCTGCATGCATTACACTTCTTTTAACAGAACACACTAGATATGTCACTTTATGAGACAGAGGGCTGTGCAGTCACATACTCAAGTGTCTGCAAAGTATAGTGTTGGCATTAGTGTTGAGAGTGTGATTTGGATTACGCTGCTCAGATATCAGTCAAACACACATGCATCCACATCTGTCTTGTCCTATCCAAGAGTTCTCTCGTCCCCACATCATGCACTATTTTGGTGTTGATAAGGCGAGAGGAATTACTAAGCAGCTTACAATGTAGGAAGCAGATTAATTAAAGGCTTGATGAGAATGGTAAAGGGTTTACACTAAGAGGCATGGTGCATCTGAAGCCACCAACGCAATGACAGCCAAATGCTGATTTGTAGCTATCCATCGCCAGCTGCATGCATGCATGCATTAGGAGAGAGAGAGATGCTGTGAAGTGTGTGCATCTGAGTTCCCAAAATGATCCCTGTGGTTTGACATGACACAAAATCTTCAGCATGTCAAGAGTTGAGATTAAGAGTTGCATGACTGACATGAGAATACATAAAAATAACTATAGTCGCTCCCCTGTCGTCTGCCTTGCACTCAATCTGGTATTCTTTTTTCTCTGTTGCTCATCCTGCTGTTTTAGCCTCTGTTTTTGTGTCTCTTGCCATCTCATTCTTGCCAAATTTACATTGTGTTTCTGTCTGCATGGCTTTGTTGCCAAAGTATTTACAATGCTTGGATTGGCTATAAATAGAGGAGCTGCATCACAGTGAAAGCTTCGGTCCAACAACCGTCTATCTGTAATATTCACAGTGCATGATGCAGTGAGGTTATTACAGCTGGGTTGTGGATATTCCCTTTTTGAAGAATATTGTGCATGCAACAACCCACTTGTCTACTCTCCTCCAGGAGAGAGAAGACAATCTTTTAGTGCAAAGCTATGCTCATATTATAATGTCTGTCTGCCTCTCTTTGTTTTTGTGTGGAGAAAACCAGATTTTCACTTGAGAAACTAACTATCTCAGAATAAAACATCAGGCACTTAGATTACATGCTGACATTTACATTATTTTCCAGGTCTCCAAAATGCCAGACACTGTCTGTCTGTCTCTCCATCCATCCATCCATCCATCCATCTACCCATACATATCCATCCATCCCTCTGGTAAGGGGTCTGAAGTTGAAGAAAAACCTTGAGCAAATATGATAAGATCCTGCCAGTGGTCCATGAGACAGAAAATCTGGGACATCAGAGTCTCTGAGCATCTGTCAATCACTCCTCATCAAACGAGCAAACTCTGATCAAACTGTCAAACTAGGCACCACTTATCAAATATGAATCAATATTCTGTTAGTATAATGCCTAGTTCCTCTTCTTCTGTTTAGAAAAATGAAAAAGTATGCTCTGCCTGAGGCAAGAGATGGACATTACAGTCACATAAGCTTGATTCATATTGCACTGGTTGTTTGCCAGTGCTGTGAGATCCTGCAAATATCATTAGGAGCACTAGAAGGAGACAGAGGAGATTGTCTGTCTCTTGCACCACTGTCAGGATAAAGTGAATGATACAGTGAATAACTCTCTTTCTTTAATCATACTTGGGCAGACTCAAGTTGCAGACTCTAACAGAAGACTGAATGTTTTAGTTTACCATGTGGCTTTTCACTCTTGGCCCTGGACTGAGAGCCTCTGTTAGCCCTGGGTTTACAGCTCTCTTAGCCTACGGCTTTCAGTCATTTCACATTTACAACTTCAAATGTGGGATAGCTCCACTTTTTGCCCAGGGCTTTCACACCACATTTAAACCCAGACAAACCCCTTTCAAAAATCCCTGGGCTATGCAACATTTCACAGAACTGTTAGTGCTACCTTTAAACACCACCTTGAACATAAGTTAAGAAACAATATTGTGATCCTGGGTCATTCATATTACGATATGAAATTCTTAAAGTTTTTAATCTTTTCACATGTGAAATGTGTTGTCAAAAGTAGACTCTGGAATAGCCGTACCAAATTAACTAAAGTCCATTGTACCACATACAGTTCTCACACTAATTCAGTGAAGATGGCTCTGGCTTTATTGTCCAATCAAATTGTTGCATTATGGTGCAGTGAGCCTAGAAGACATTTCAGTCCTTAACATTCCTGGAAAACAGCCCAGCATTAAAAGGCTGCACTGGTGTGGGTGTTTTGTTTCAGGTACTGGTGAGACAATGTTATGAGTGGTAGATCTGTGAATATGAAGGCTTATCAGAGGCCAAAACACCAAAGAACATATCATCATACCAGGTGACAGGACTTTCTGCACTCTTAGCACCTTCACTGGTTGCCAAAGTCAGTCTTAATGTAGCCTTAGGTCAGCTCAGGGCTAATTAAATATAAGTGAGAAAGCCTTCAGAGCAACTGATGTCAGAGGTTGGATGTTTATGATCTTATAGTAATAAGGGAAGGGGGAGCATGTAATTATGTAATGTGATATGTATTACGACCTGACAAAGGTTGGATTGAGCCCAAAACACTGTTGATCATAATGGATTTGTGGTAGGGAGTCAGTGTGCAGGCATTACTGTTTAATTCCTACAATGTAAACTACCAAAGAAAATGAAATATTGCACTCACCCGTCTCTCTCGGCTTCCTTCTTCTCAAGGTCTTGAATGACATCCAGCAGTACCTTAATGGTGTTCTGGCTGGTCTCCAGGACCCCCTCCAGGCTCTGGAGCTGGGTCTGAAGGTTACGAATATCATGCAGTGGTCCGTTGGGACCCAGAAGCTTCTCTGTCACCCTGGATGGGTCCAGTTTACACCTGGCCCCAGACACCAACCCTCCCAGAATTTCCTGGACCTGTCTTAGCGTATCAGCCTGGGTGGCAGTCAGGGGTCCGGCTGTAGGCCACTCCACAGAAGCAGAGCAGCGCCTGGCTCCAGAGCAACCCTGCTGGTTTTGGGGGAGAGGGTGTTGGCTGTTGGGGGTGCTGGGCCTGGCATTCGGTCCTGAGCAGAGCATTTTGTGTAGCGCCCCAAGCTGAGCCTGGGCTGAGCTGAGACAGCTGGGCTTAAAACAGGCCTTGGCAGGAGAGGAAGAGCACGACTGCTTCCCTCCCTTCATCACAGCAACTGGCGGAGTTTGAGCTCTGTGCTTCACAGAGCTGGCTCTCTCACAGAGCTTGGGTGAGTCTGTACATTTTAGATCTTCATTTTTCTCCTTCTCCCCAGCTTTATCTTTCTTGCTGGCCTTGCTGTCTGCCCTGAGCATGGGTGTTCGGATTGCAGGACCTGGTGAATCGCTCCCCTTTTTGCGCGGTGTATAAGGAGGAGGTGGCGGGGGAGGCGGTGGAAGTCGAATGCCCCTCTTATCCTGAGCGTTGTAGGGCGCCTGAGAGGGGGGCGTGTACGGTGGTGCAGCACGAAATGTGGAAGAATAAAGAGGAACAGCTTTAGTTGGAGTTGCACACATTTGTGCATGTGGAAGAGTGGACATGTGTGTTTTCACAGGTGGAGGCGGAGAAGTGCAAGATCTTAATTTGGGGACCGGGGAGGAGTAGGGGGTTATGCCTGTGTTAGCAGAAGAGGTATTTTGCAGAAATTGACATGGGATGTTGCAGTGAGACACAGTTTGTATGAGAGTAGTATAAGAGGGTGAAGTAGAGTTTGGTTGAGGGGCATGGTGACTGACTGAATGTGTGGTAGAGTAATATGATATGGAGGTGCATGACAGGGCAGTTTGTGTTACAAATGTGCATGGTGTAGTGTTTGATGCATTGAGTGGTGCCTGATGAGTTAGATTTGGGGCAGTGGTTGGAAGTCTGATGTGATCAAAGGGAGTTATATTGGGGGTTGTGGTTGGAGTAGGGGTGGAACAAGCTAAGGAAGCTGATGATACTATGCTTGAGATAGGGGAGGTGCAGTTTTGACTGGGGCATGATGGTGCAGTTGAGGGAGGACTGGAGCAGACAATAGTGGAGCTGGGGGTTGTTGGTGGTGACACAACAGTATAATAGGGGATTGGGTGTTGAACAACAGTAGGCGCAGAAGTGGAGCAAGGTATGGACAGCTCCATGGGAGGAGTTGGGGTGGTACAAGCTGATTTGGCTGGAGCAGAGCAAAGTGGTTTAGTGCAGTGTTCAGGGGTCTGTGTTGGTGCACTCGTAGGTGGCGGAGTGGTACAGTAAGGCACAGTACTTATTTGGGTGGTGGGAGGGTCTTGAGTCACAGTTGGGGATACAAGACACTCAGATTGAATTGGCATTGAGCTCAGTGATACCGTCAGAGGTGGCGAAGCACAGGGGCTGCACATTTGTGTCTGGGTAGTGCAAGGGTCATGGTTTGGAAGAGAGTGACAGGGTGAGTCAGTTTGTATTTGAGTGGTGGACTTGTCAGCATTTGGAGGTATGGCTGGACTAGAGTTGGCCATTTGAATTTGAGTTGTGCATTTTTTGTCACTCAGAAGTGGAGACTTATGTTGACTCTCAGTTTGACTTTGGGTGGTGCAGAACTTTGAATTGTGGGGTGGGGAGGGGCTCTCGGTTTGAACTTGAGTGGTACAGAGTTGGGTATTTGATGGTGGTGGGGATGGACTGGGGCTTTCAGTCTGGGTGGGAGTGGTGCAGTAGTGCACTTCCTTTCCAGGATCACTTGTTGTCCTATTTAGCCGCTTCCTCCTCCTCACCACTGAGGGAGTGCTGCTTCCCTGACGCTTTGGACCATCTCGACAGGAGACAGAGGAGCAGTGAAACGGCTCTGTATTGTGAACTAGTGAAGGGGGACAGCTGTGCCTGGAGTTTTTTACCACGCTGACGGCTGATTTAATATCTGTTCTGGAGGCTTTGGACCTCCGTTCCAACACAGCTCGATCCAGAGGCCCTGGAGGACCGTTTTGATCCTTGGAGCAGGGCACTAACACGTGGTTGTGCGTGAGGTACTCATCTTGAGAGTCATGTTCGTCATCCCCATCCATGCCCACTGAGTCCCCGAGGCTGTGGCTACGTGTGTGGGTGGAAGAGAGGGACGGGGGCTTTTTCAGGCATGGGGAGGTTTGGATGGCTGTGCTGGTGCTCGTACTGGGCCTGCGTGTCATTGGCAAGGTTAGGGAGTTAGTCTGTGGTGGTGCCCAGCATCGACGTGTAGGACCTGGTGTCAATGGATGAGGAGGGGCTCTGGCTAAGAAAGCAGCCACCACCTCTATAGTACTTGCCATGTCCCCACGCACAGCCCCCACCACAGAGGTTTGGCCAGGTAGACTCTGCATCTGTGGTCCGTCCCTGTCAGTCCATGGCTTGGGGGACCTGCTGCCATGTTTGCGAAGAGGATGCGGGCTGTCACAGTCTGTGGCAGGCCTCTGATGGCTATTGTTTTCTCCCGTTCCACTGTTGCCACTGCTGCTGCTGCCATCCTCCAGGTCTTTAAAGCGGACCTGGTGGGTACGATTGCGGCGGCGCTTGAGGCGACTCTCAATATCTGGAGAGTCTCGATTGAGCAGCACAGAACGCACAGTCATTGTCCCGGGCAACTTGTCTGCCAAGGTGCTCTTGCCATTGGTCTGGCCTGTGAGCAAGTGGTTGGGCTCTTTGCTCACCATTTCTCTTGCCTCTCTCACTCCCCCAACATTCACAGGCTCTGCAGGCAGTTCGATGTTGTGAAGGCCTAGTTGTGTCAGTGCTTCAACAAGGAAAGTGGTCTCCACTTTAACATATATCCATTATAACAGTGAGAGATCTGTACAATTTGATTAACTGAGTTCCAGTTTCATCACAGAACAGATGTATAGGATTATGATTAAGACTAAGATAGGATTGTGTGCAGCTGCTCAGGCTATCTCACATCTATACACCAAGGACTTCCTTTGCACCTAAGACTGTCCTGTAGAAAGGATGGATTAGTGTATTCACAGTTCAAGGTGTGGTAATATTAAGCAGAGCAAGTGAAAATGAAGTATAGATTACTGTGATAAATGACAACCTCTTTGGGTTAGTGGTATCTTATCCTTGTACAAAAATAAATATATGCAGCATCTAATGCTCTTTAAAATGAGCATGTGAGAAGTGATACCCTCTCATGTCTTCTGAAGTTGTGCACTCCTTCCTTATTTCTCTTTAACTTTCCAGGGAGACAAACTCTTGTTGAGGCCGGAGAAGTTAGCGGAAAATAAGCAGGGAGGAAGAAAAGGCAGCCTGTCCATCCTTTCTGTGTCCGTCACATTGGCTTGTCTACTAGGCCTGTCCGTCTCTACCTGCTTTTTCCCCTGGGCCCTCAGGAGATTGGATGACCAAAGTATGGGATGGGCCTGCGTACTTTCCCATAATGGCCTCTGTTTCACCTTCTTTTGTTTTTCACTCTCCCTCCAATCCTTTTGATTTTACCACGCTTTTCTTTTCTCGGCTCTCCTCTCAGTGACTCACTACCTCGCAGTTGAAGACAGTGTGAGATTCCTGGAGAGGGCAGAAAGACAAAGAGAGAAATAAAAAGGACTATGAGACCGTAATTGTTTCCATGTTATTGCACTTCCATTGAAACACAATGTGCCTGCTCCAAGGGATAATGAAGGAGATATAAGATAGGCAACTATTTTAAAAATGCATGAGAGCGGGGTCAACGCAGAATGGAAAAAGAAGACTTCAATTCAGAAAAAGTAATGAAAGGACGTAGGTGGCAAAAGAAAAACTGAATATAAGAAAAATGCAAGGTGTATCATCAGCACTATCCACCAAGAACAAGTGAAAAGAAATTGTAATTAAGGTCTATTCACATTGGCTGAGGGGGATACTTAAGGTTTGTGTGGATTTGATATTCCTCTCTCCGTGCTTCCCCTTTTAATATCTAATGTCTGTCTTTTGTAAATATGCATGCACTGACATTATGATTAGAAGTAGCTGTATTTCAGCAGCAGCAGTTCTGGTGGTATTCAGTATTATTCCAGCTCATAGGCATACAGTGTGACTGTTAGTCCTGAGATGCATGAGTCTTACAGATTTTTCTTTTCCTCCATTTTTAACAGTCTGTGGCCCCGTTATCAGTCCTTGATGATCTGCCATGGTGACATCCTTTCTGATTCATCTGGTCACTGTGTGACAGCCTGTCTGCCTTGCTGTATTTAGTAGTATGTTCTCGTCACACCGATTCTGCGGCCTGCTTTTGATGATCTACGGCCTTGATACACACATACATATGAGCATATACAGTATATATATATATATATATATATATATATATATATATATTTATATATATATATCACTTCTACTTCCTGTCTGCCACTGGCAGTCGGGCGTGATGCTGTCGTTCACCTTACACGATCTATGGATCTGTGCCTTGTTATCTCCCTGTGATAGCCTCAAACACTGACAGGCCTGGGCTAATTCGATGTGCGAGTGTGACTGGCCGTTACTCTGCTCCCCTCTCTTTTGGGAGGGGTAATTAGTGACTCCTTCACAGCTCCCAGGTTATTTAGGGAGAGAGAGATACCCGAGGGGCTGCCACTTTTATTTACGTCCACTGTTTCCCTCTTTCTTTCCCTGGCTCTGAAGAGGGGGATCTTTGTCATAGCCGCACCCTGACCGTCAACTCCTTTAAAAACATGGTTATGAGGATTAATTGTGATTAAAGTCACAGCTGACAGCGCCTTGAGGGAGAACTATCAACCATACACACTCAGATGTATTAATGGATTTAGAAACAAACCACAGGATTGCTTCAAATTTCGCTTTTATCACTGTTATGTTCACAGATGACTTGCTTCGGAATCACACTGAGATGGTACACTAGTGATACAGTATATATACCATATATACATTGACTAAGCTTTACATTATGACCACTGACAGGTGGAGTTAATAACACTGATTGTCTCTGGGTTGTCTTATATATCCCTGGGATATATAAGACAACAAATGAACATTTTGCCCTAAAAATTGATGTCAGAAGCAGGAAAAATGGGAAAGTGTCAGGGTTTCAATGAGTTTGACAACAAGAACCAAACAGAGCATCTCCAGAACTGCAGCTCTGGTGGGCTGTTCCTAGTCTGCAGTGGTCAGGATCTATCAAAAGTGGTCCAAGGAAGGACCAGTGGTGAACCAGAGACAGGGTCATGAGAGGACAAGGATCACTGATGCAGGAGGGGAGTGAAGGCTGGTCCTGGTGGTCTGATCCAACAGACCAGAGAAGTTAATGCTGCTGAAGATAGAAAGGAGTCACATAGCACAGAGCATCACAGAGGCTGTATAGCTGCCATGCTGACTCCTGCCCACCACCAAAAGCACCAACAATGGGCAGGTGAGCAACAGGACTGGACCACAAAGCAATGGAGAAAGGTGCCCAGTCTGATGAATCACATTTTTCTTCACATTACATGGATGGCAGGGTGCGTGTCACTCACCTGGGGAACACATGGCACCAGGATGCACTATGGGAAGAAGGCAAGCCTGCGGAGGCAGTGATGCTTTGGGCACTAGTCTGCTGGGAAACCTTGGGTCCTGCATCCATGTGGATGTTACTTTGACACGTACCTGAGTATTGATGCAGACCAGGTACAGCCTCTCATGGAAACCATATTCCCTGATGGCTGTGGCCTCTTGCAGCAGGATAACGCTCACTGCCACAAAGCAAATATGGTTCAAGACGGGCAGGGTCGCCCCAGACCAAATTGGGGCCCAAAGCCAAATTTTATTTGGAGGCCCCCCTCGTCCCGCCTCCTCCCCCGTCCCAAATGTATCATAGGTAGGCTACAGGGTGGGTACAACAACATGCCATTTCACCTGAGCAACCTTTATTAGCAATAACAATTGTAAAGGTAGTTTGACTGTATGACTCAAATAAAATGAACCTGAAATCAGTACATAAATAAATAAATATGAAAAAAATAACTTCGAAAGCCATCTATTCTTTGTGCATGCTGTATGAGCCGCACACCTTGCATATGTGCATCCTCAGTAAAATTAAAATGCAATTAATGCAAACTAGAACTAATGACAATAAGAATAATAATAACAACAACAACAACAACAACAATAATAAACTGTTATTATTATACTATTATCTAGTTTTATAGACTATAATGCAAATACCACTACTGCTGCTACTACCATAATAAGTATAACAGTAACACCATAAATTGATTGAAAATTTATACCCTATCAATATCTACGGCCACCAACTGGTCATGTTACAACTCTTTTTCATCAGAGGTGAATGCAGAGGTCGTTAACAAGACATTTAATAGATGTTAATCAGGGCTGCTCCAGTCTAGACAGAGACTGAAGACAGAGGTTCCTCTCTAATGAGTAGCAGCTCAGGTAAACTGTGCCACAAAGTTTGATTTCAACAACATATCCACCTGCTTCCCTCCCGACTCATGATGTCTTTTGGACAACATAACAACTGCTCACTCGCTCTGCAAGCGCATGCCAGAGCTCCTCTCTGATTGGTCAGATGTTGAGTGCTGTCAATCATTGCAGCTGATTATAGCCCTCGAGCTGATTTGATGCTGTATGTGCTGTGCGTCTCGCGCATCCATTGCGCATATGCAAATGTGTTCCCTCGCGCAAAATGTGGCCCCTCATGAAGGATGAGGCCCTACGCAGACTGCGTGATCTGCGTTTAGGGAGGGGCGGCACTGAAGACGGGTTTGAGGTGCACAAAAAACAGTTTGAGGTGTTAACTTGCCCTCCAAAATCCCCAGATTTCATTCCAATTGAGCATCTGTGGGATGAGCTGGACAAACAAGTCTGATCTACGGAGGCTTAAAGGATTCACAGCACACCTCCAGGGGTCTAGTGGAGTCCATGCCCCGACGGGTCAGGGCTGTTTTGGCAGTAAAAGGAATACCAACACAATGTTAGGCAGGTGGTCATAATGTTATGCTTGATCGGTGTATAGCTTGTGATTGATCTACGCTGTCCATTTGACCTTGGTGATTTCCTCTCTGGTTAAAACCATGTTTCCACTTCTATTTTTTCATTACTATCCCATTTCACTCTGGCCGTCAGTCTTCCTACCCATTTCTTGTAAGAAGCACTCTACTTTAACATTCACCCTGACAGATCGTACTGAGTTTCATCCACCAGTCGCAGGACCATTACCCTTACTCATTCTGTGGGGTGTCATCCTTATCCTACCCTCTTTCTATCTTTCTTCCATCTGGGCCCTGTCCTATTTTTCCCCCACCACTATCACTTATATCTTTCCATCTTCCTCCACTACCACTTGCTCCACCGTAATCTCACCTGCTACATCCTATTTTTTGTTCCACGTCCCCTCCTCACCATGGTTCCTCCCTCTCAGCCAGCAAACTACTTTTGCATCAAAATTTACGCCGACACTTTAATGAATCCAGACCGTCTTAATGCTGCATGGGCTCACTCCTGTGGCTAAGGCCAGCTTTTTCCCAACATGTGACATTTTCATGTTGAGCTTTATTGGCACACAAGAGATAAATCACCAGGCAGGAGGAGGAAGGTGTGCGACGGCATAATGCCAGCAAGGGTCATAACTCCTTTCAGTTATTATTTAAGATTTACCACAGCCGCCTAGCCGCCTACCTCTCTGACAAGGCTTTACTGTGAACATAGGCTTCTATCCTCTTTCCCTGCGTGTGTGTGGTTTTATGACTGTGCATGCATTTGTGTGAGATGATACCGCTAAGGTCACATCTGATCTCCCTGTGCTAAGCCGTACTGACTCCGAGAAACATATCAGATGCAAAACACAAGGCACCAAGAGTCCGGTTGCACAGATCTGATAATATTCTGTCTGGGATGTTGAAAATTGCATCCAAGCCAATAACACACCTTTGGATCTTGCTGTGCTGAGGAGGTGGAAAGTGCTGTGGATTGAATTGTTATGTAAAGGTATGTCAGATCGGATTGTCTAGGCACGCTTAAATTTGTCAGACAGGGCCGAGTAAAGAGGAGGCACAGGGAGGAAGAGGAAGGAGAGGAGGTAGACATGGCTTGGTTATATTTAGAGATGCTATGATACACATAGCAAACTGAGAGGAGTGGGAACATGAATAAGAAGGAGGGAGAAGAGGTGGAGGGAGACAGACAGGCGGAGGTAGGGGGAAGCAGGAGGGAACAACCCCTGGCAGCAGAGGAAATGTCATGGTTAGGGTTCAGTGAAGTGGTAAATCAGGAGCATCAGTGTGTCAGGGCATTTAAAGGAGAACTGGAGAGGAACTAAGAAAAGCTATATGATCAGTTATTGGCCCTGTGAGCAAATAGGACGCAAGAGTTATACCTGTGCTCCGTCAGAGGGATTTACACACAGTCAGCTCACAGAACAGATGTAAAGTGCAGGAGACTTTGTAGTGTTTGCATTCTTGTCCAAAGAGATCTCAAATTCAGGAGCAAATCCTTAAGAGTTGCCTGTACAGGGATATTTTGTGAGGTAAGCATTGTGTGCAGCATAGCATGGCACAACTGCTCAAACACGAGGATGTTTCACTTTATTTGATACAATAAAACCAGTGAGCACATAAAAAAACGCAGATGCAAGCGCTATAAAGGACTTTGTGGACACAAAGATTTGTATGTAAACAGATCCACATGCATTCATAAGCAATGCTGAAGCAGAAGTCGACCACAACATAGCTTTAAGAAACTGTTTTAGAAAACGGTAAAGGAATAAGTAAAGTAGAGCAGTCTGGGATCTGCTCTTGAGAGAAAAAAAAATCCTTCACCCAGAGCTGGAAACAGTGTTACTGATACAGCTGCCACTGACTGATGAAATCTTAAACCTGATCAGGCTTAACAGCAAGTTAAATTACACAAACAAACACAAATTAAATTATGATTCTTTATTCATTACATACCCGAGGCAACACAGTGAACACGGCCATTGTTATTCCTGTCTGACGCTTGAGTAATACTGTAGCAGCGAGATGTAAATGCTGGTTTGTTTGCTCATGATGGTGCTCTGGTATTCAGCCTGGCCGGTTACACTGGGCTTTTTGGAGGAGGTCTTAAAAAGATATGTGCTAAAAGTGAGGGTGAATACAGGTATTTTCAAATACACCGTATGAGAAAAATTAGTTTTAAACCATCTTAGAAACCCAAAAGACAAGTATGAACCTGGGAAAAAAATTATCGCACAAGTGGTAATTGCCATGGCTGAGCATTGAAGCATGGGGTGCCATAAGGTGCAATTAGCGTTAAGATGCCAGGCAGTTACTGTAGCTACAAGCCGGTCAACACACTGGAACATTTAGCAGCTAAAGAGCCGGATATTTCCCTCAGGGGTCTTTAGAGACCAAAACAGAAGAGAATGTTGGACTTAAACTCAGCAGGTGGCCATAGTCAGAACTCTGAATGAATTATAATGTTTCTCTAAAACTGCTGGATGTGTAAATATGTCATTATTTTCCAATGTTGTGTTGATTGCTTGTTTCAAATGTCTTACTGACATGTCTTCTACTTTTTCTGTATTCTAGGTTTGCGTCATTTCCTAACTCTACTTTTACAGCACCAGATGCAACTATTGGTTAAACAGCACAGTCACACAAACAAAAATGTGATCTTGCAAAGTCACTGGCCAGCTCATCACTAAAGAAGACAGCATGGCCACCCTACATGTTATAGGTTCCTTAAAGGGTGGCTGGATTACTTCAAACTTTTGTGAGTGTGAGTGCCAGAAATAATTTGTTCCATCTGTCCTCTTATGACCAAAATCCTCTGCCTAATATTAAATCCCTAAAATGTAGGCCAATGGATTGTGATAAGCACACTTAAGCCAACTGTGAGCAAATTTTGAGGATTTTTGAGGTATCTGTGCAAGAAAGCCAGAGTAAACATTGTTTTATTTTGTGCGTGTGTTCTGGTTAATTCTGGCTTTTGTGCTTCTTTGCCACAATTCAGAGGTTAAATCTTCAAAAAGGTCTCAGGAGCTGTACAAAACAAGTGGTTTGACTGACGCATCCAGCGGCATGTCAGTGCATACAGCGAGGATCAATCCTCAGGGCTTAACTCTCTGCTGGACTTGGTCATGCTGCAGTGTCCCTGTCCAAACTAATGTCACTAGAGTACATCATATTGAGTTACCTATGAAGCCAAGCTGCTGTCAGTCCAAATGAAAACACCTGGCCAGCACACAGACAAATTCACGGAGTGTGGCAGTAAAAGTAAAAGTTTAAAAGACGGGTACATTAACTTCCACTGGGAGAACAGAGAAAATTAAGTAGCAGAGATGGAAGACAGATTTATAAGCAACGTGAGAAAAGGATTAAACAGCAGATGGGGAAGGTGGGAGATGGAGATAGCTGACCCCTTAAAACACACGCTGATGAGATAAAAGAGAAATATAGTGTAGCGTAGAGTGGAGGGAGCGAGAGAACAAGAGCAAAGAGTTGCACAACGACAGACAGGATTACCAGCGCAGCATTTCTTCACACAGCAAATGGATGCACCTGTGTGTGGTGAGGAGTGCCTTTGTATGTATTCGATGGCATGCATACATGTGCAATTGCGTTTGTACCATGCATGTCAATGATGAGCTTGTGATAAGTTAATTGAGAAATGTGGACTGTGAATGCATAATGTCAAAGCACATTAGTATTACTGAAATGTGTGCCACGCTTTGCTTGAAAATTAAATATAGCCACAATAGCATGCACTGGACTTTGCTTAGACACACACACACACACACACACACACACACACACACACACACACACAGATCCATACAAATGGAATTCCCTCGTTCAGTGCCTCCTCCTCCTCCTCAAACTTTCTGTATACATCCCCCTACTACACACACACAAACACACACACCCTGCTCATAACAAATATGCAATGAAAGCACGCCGCTTCAATCTGCAAAGCTACATCACTGACAGACCAATCTAAGCTCCTCACTCTTTAAAGCTCCTCATAAAGCTGCAAAATCTCTGAAAAATAACTCCCACACCTGCAGTAAAGCCAATCCCAGCATCCAAAACACACACACACACATGCCCTGCCATTTCATTCACACACACACACACACACACACACACACACACACACACAGGCATGCTATGAGCACATGAACACACCCCCATCGTCAGAACAAATATGTGCACACCTGCCAAACACATAAACAGAATCTGTGCATGCACGTGTGTGTGCATATGCAAGGACATGAGCTGCCTTTCTTTTCATTGAACAAGTCATCAGAATGTGAAGAAAAACAGGCAGGAGTGGAAGCTGAGACGCCAACGCCAGCTGCAAAAAATCAAAACAGATACTTGTGTGATGCTTTGAAATTGGTCCTCGGCTCTGATCTTCCTCACTTTGTTATCGCTATGGTGATGCTGAGAGGACGCTGAATGCTGTACTATCTTCCATCAGGACACAGAACTGAGTCACACATACCACATCTCTCTCTTTCTCTTGTCCTGTCTCGCTTCTTCTGTGTTACCTCTTCTCCACTAGTCCCTCCACGTCTCTTCAGCCCATTCTTCCGTCCCTCTGGCGTTCATGTTTGCTCTTATGCCCACCTCTCTGTCACTGCTGCTCGGTGAGCTTCACACCGCTTCCTTTCCTCTGTGTGCAGTCCATCTGCTCCTCTCTCCTCGTTTCTTTCCTCTTTGGCTGTGTCTTCTTCTACCTCACTCTCCTCTTCCTCTGTGGATTCATACCTTTCACGTGGGAACCTTTTTGTCCATCCCTCGGAGCTCTGGGCTCCGCTGTGCCTGCCGAGCTGTCTGAGCGCTTGTGCTGTGAGTGGAAGTGAACGGACAGGAGGGGGAGCAAGAAGACAACAGTGAGCAAACAGCAGTTATCCTCTCAGATGCTCCTCTCAGTTCCCCCTGTCTTGTTCCTTTTCCCTCTCTCCTCCTTCCTCTCTGCATCTCTCCATCATGACCTCCTCTCCATGTCGCCATGCAAGCCCCTGTATCCTTGTGTGGAAAGGGAGGGAGGGAGGGGGGTGGGATGGAGAGTAGGAGGCAGTTGGAGGTGGAGCTAGTGTGTCGGTCTAATTAAAAAGCAGAGTATGTACAGCTGCAGAGAGCAAAGAGGGAGGAGAGGGGGAGAAAAGTGATCCAGGGGGCGGAACCAGGGGACAGGGAGGGAAGAGGCAGGCGGTAGGGCGAGGAAATGAGAGGCACGGGGTGATTCAGGAGGGGGGTGACGGACAGTAGAGTGAGGTGGGGAAAGGAAAAGAACTGACAGGACACCAAGGTCAGCTGGAGAGGAATGAAGAAAGGTCACACACAGCGAGGGGGAGGAAGGAAGAAGGAGAGAGAAAGAGAGAGAGGGAGATAGGAACAGACAGGTGGAATTTTTCTACAGATATCTCCCATATGAGCGGGGGCAGAGGTGGGGAACCGTGACCAGCAGCATAATAGAGACACATGGACAATGGCCCTGTGAAGCAGAGGCACAGCCACAAGCAGCGAAGGCTAAACCCTCTGCTGTTTACGGGCCTCTATGAATTAACATGTGCAAGGTATCAATAAAAAGGATTCAAAACACAGATCTGCATCAAATGATTTGCTAGGTTTTCTTCGCTCTGAGTTTCTGAGCATGTTGTTTGTGTCCAGACTCGGCAAGAAATTGATTTCTTTTTTTCCTATTGTTGAACAGCGACCCCATCATCACTGCACTGGCTGTTGTCACCTGAGGCTGGTTTGTGGAAACCACTCTATATGGCGGAGATGGCGAGATAAAGTCTACACCTACATGCCTCAAGGGCTGAGACAGCTCATCCCATTTTATCAGCTCTGATCACTTATCTTGTCCCATCTCCTCTCTCTCTCTCTCTATCAGGCAAACATTAACATCCCAGCAAATCTTGTTTTCACATCTCTCAGATGTTCTACTTTTACACTTTCAGACCTCATTTCTGAAAATCGTCATTTGGGTGGATTTCAAATGGATTTTCATGGAAAGAGCGCAATTACTTCCACTGGATAGATAATGGGATATACCTATGGAACACATGAGTGTACGTAGTAATATAGAGTCAAGTCTTTTTGCTATTAAAATATCCCACACAGTACACACACAACTATCCAGCAGCACAGTCTGCAGAGTTTTTTTATTGAGATATGGTGATTCTGATCTTGTGTGATATATCAAGATAAGGTTTCATGTAAAATCTGAATAATTTGGTAGCCCATCTACCAATAACGAGAAAACCCTGTAATAATAATGTAGAAAAGGATCTTGTTATAACATGAAAAGGGTATTGAAAAAAACGAGTTTAATAAGGAAAATTTTTTTGTCACGGCAGGGCTCAATTATAAAGATCGCCACTTTAAAAAAAAAAATCAAATGCTAGAAAAAGGTGTAAAGACAAATTACCGAGCTGAAGCGAGTGTTTCTCTTATCCTAGAAAGGAGAGGATGAGGGCGAAACTACACATACATTTACTTATAGATTTAAAATCTGACAATTAACTTTGGTTTTGTTTCTGATAGCCCTTAATGAAACACTTTGTACAGGGATAAGTCAAAATTTCATTCAGGCAAGCAGTGTCCCAAACCATTTGTCTGATCAGGCAAGTGAAATGATATATATAAATAAAAACCCTGCATCTTCCTGAAAAATTCCTATAAATAAAATGTGAAGATTACAGGACAACTTTTTTTCTGGATATCTTTGAGAAGTAAAGCAGAAATCTGAAACATGGACTCAGATGAAAACTACCATCAGAGCAGATAAGTCAGATAAATGAGCAGCAGGCCCCAGGATCTGCACCTGCAGCCAGGCTGAAGCACAGTGACGCACTGGCTTCAAGGGGTGTTCAGGGTCATGTGCTGCAGTGAGCGCTTCACTTTGCACGGCTGCAACCACTTTGACATCCGTGACGAGTTGAAAGACGAGCGATGTTTGTGGCTGCTGGAGACTGTCGGCATGGTGAAGCAGCAGATGGAGGATAATGAAAGGAGGACAGACTCCTAAACAGGAGGAGCAGGCTATCAGCTACAGAGAAGACCTTGAGTTTACAGATGACAAAGAGCTTCTGCTGGCAGAGTTTATAGTTAGTTTATCATCCATTAAATTTTGACGATGTTTGAAGCTCTCAGCCATCTCGACTGTCCTGCTGGTGATTACAGCGGAGTTGTGTGGGGGTCGAGGCATCTTTGAAAACACGTTCTTAACAGTTTTAGACTCAGACACAGTAGCTGTCTGCACACACTTTGTGAGGTGGAATACTAATGACAATGGTTTTCACAACCATAGACTGCTGTGGCATTTCCCAAACAACAAACCTCAACAAAACAATGTATGCACTAATACAGTATCATACATTAACTCCATATTGTTGCTGTCAAAGAACAATTCATTTTAGGATAAACTGAAGGATCGTTTTCCTTTACAGTATGTGTTGAGTAATGTTCCTATTTTTCACGCTAAATAAGCTCCAATCTATCATCTTAAAAATATTTTGTCACATAATGTGAATGCTGGCATGCTAATACACTACACTAAAATGGCAACCATGGTAACTTGTGCCTGAATTACAGTTACTCAGTAACTAAATTACACCTGTAGCCTGTAGCATCATCATGCTAGCACAGGTGCGTGCTGGGTGACGTGTGTTCATTAGCCACCAGACTCCAGTCAGACAACAGTTAGTTTACCTCACTGGTCACCGTACAACACGCTTCATCAAAACTCAACTGTTGCAACAACCAGTTAGAGATTTTTAAAGAAGGGCTGAAAATAAAAACAATGCTTTAGTGACATACCAGGGGAAAAAAAGGCTGGCGTAACATAGTGACACAGCCACTATTGGAAAAGGGATGATTTTTTTTTTTTTATTTTCAGCAGGTATTTCCGTGTTAAAAAATAAACTGAAGATACGTGCTAATTTTGTTGTACAAAAGGGTGTCAGGTGATTTCTGGGTGAAGTTGCTGAATAAAACAGACCATTTGTCTGTGACCTATGGGCTCTCACAGCTGTGGCAGTAAAGTGAAATGGTCGTGCCATATAGTACAGTACAGTGTGTCCAGGACACATCACAGCTGTTGTTTAGACTCTCAGACTCTCACTCTGTGACTGATCCCAGGAACTGTAATTATTATTTATTAAGCTAATCCAAAAGCTCCCTGCATATAACCAATCACATCTTTTTGCCCAAAAGGCACCAGAGGAACGGCACTAGTTTCTCTGGCACTCATTAATCAGCCTCTGAGTCTGACCGGCTACAAAAAAAAGTGAATTTTAAGCAGGTCCTTTAATGTACACACAGATCAAGTCATCAATCACAGCCCAATACAAGGTTGTAGGATAGGGGACATGCCTAATGGTGAGATCTAACTGTGGCCATTACCTGACAAGGTTTTAATATTTTGCTATCTCAGTTTCAAGCATGATGGATGAACAAGGTGGGCAGTCATTTGCTGGACCTGACTACAGCTGGTGTCTCTCTCTTTGATCTGAGCAGGGGTCCAGGACATTGTCAAAGATCTTAAGCTCCTTTGATGGATGAGGGAACTTTTTCTGCTTTGTTTCTGGGCCGAATAATGACTTTGCATGTCCATCCTCCTGTCTAGAAACAAGGCTGGAGGTCAGAAGAGAAAAGCTGCTTGGCAACATAATAAATGGACGAAAAGATGGACTTAGAAAGCTGAGAGATTACTGGCTTCTGCTATCCACCAGAAGGCACAGACAATACATTGCACCACTCTAAATACTCGGGCTTCTTGACTACCTCTAATAAGCCTAAGAAAGTGATTTGAACAAAAGTTGTAAAGCAGTTAAATCAGTAGAGAGCTATGTAGCATGGATATTTTAATTTTGATGCTGGTGGATTAAATGGCTTCAGGACAGGTGGACAAGTGCTTTTAGGTCACTCTCTCCAGCAGGTGGTGATGTTGTTCTTAAAGTGTTACACAATACACTTTTCAAATGATTCAGGAAAGGAAATATTACCTTCAATTTTTCATTTCACCTTCATTAATATGCAATCACACTAAAAGGGCTAAACCTTGCTGAAGATGGGTTTATAGAGTGTGCTTCCTCCTGTGTTCTGCCTCTGTTTGCTCCTGGCTTCATGAATGAAATCATCTGTGAGTCTGTGCACTGCTGATGTCACTGAAGCCAAGCGCCTTAAAGGAATGCCACAGAAACAGATGAATCATTGGGGCCATAGGCCTCATTTGATACAGACACAAAACAGGAAAATCTGAAACGCATTCCTGATTGAAATCAGTGAAAACAGATTTTAAATATAGTGGCAGTGAGTTCTCAAATGTTCTCCAGGTACATGATGATGCAGCAAGCATGAACATCCTGATCTGCTCTGGTCTATTTCATTTGATGTTTTTGAGGCACACATCAAAGTGTGCTCTCCAGCCTATATGCAGCTTGGCAAAGATTAAAAAGGGAGTCCTTTTAAAAGCTGCACATTTTCTAAATTTTGCAATAACCTTAATGATTTAGTTTTCTAATGGCAGCCCGCTAGAAAGATCTTCAAATTGGGACATTTTACATTTAACTTATTTTTCAAAACAGGCTACAGTGTAATGCTGTTCTGTACAAACTGCTCCCTACCTGAGGACGTATAATGCTTTTATGCTTTTTCCCTTTCTTTTAGTGTAATATATAGTTTTCTATGATAGGAAAAGGTCTGCACATTGCACACAAAGTTCACGCCAAAGTGAGTTACCCTCCCCTACACAAACCCCTGAAATGTCTGAAATTTCACTTGGGGTCCTGCCTTTTCGGCCAATAATATGATAATGTCACCAAGTAACATATTTGCCTAACACCTGTCTGGTGGCCAGTTTGGCACTATTTACTATGCTACCACTTGTGGCTACACGGACATGTCCACATGGTCACAACAAACCGCCAGTATGTGGACATCCGCATAGAGCCTTCATGTACACCCTTGATGATGAAATATATGTATAAACTTTGATACAGGAGTCATGAGTCAGGAAAGGTTAAAACAAATACAAAGTGGAAGACAGGAAAGAGTTAAAGATCAGGCAAAGGTTCAAAACAAGGCAACAAGTTCCAGATTCTAGGTTTCAGGTAAGAGAGGACAGATTACAGAGGCTAGAAAGGAAAGGTATAATGAGCAGGGAGTGAGTGGAAGGGGGCTGGTTAAATACCTGCAGGGCTGATGAGTAGAGGTGAGCAGACGGATGGGACTGGAGGGAAAGGCTGTTTGCAGGATGGAGTAGCTGGATGGGACAGGAGGAAAAGTCAGTATGTGACAATCCTTGTTCCTTGCTCATGAACAGGCCTGTAGTTTTGCAGAGAGTTATGAATTCATATCTGCACATTCATGGTCCAACAAGGATGATTCCAGTGTTCAATGTGACAATCAGATAAAACTACCCTCAACTGACAATTTAATTCAAACCAAACCAAGAAGATGAAAGGTTTTATTAACCCTGCCAACCCCATCAGTGGGCTCCTTATCACAGCCGGCCTCTTCCTGCAGAACCCCTGGTGGGCTCTGAATGGGTCTTCTGGGTACCTTTGTATCTACTATGTCTGCCATCATGCTTGGACAAAACAGGTTACATTGCATCTCCTTATCTTTATTTCACCTCATCATGTAAATAAAAACAGTATTTTGCTCCTACCATTAGGTCATTATCCACTTATATTCCCTGAAGCTGCACTTTCTTCAGCTGTGTTCACAGCGTGTTTCTTATTTAAGTGTGTTTTGCACTTCTGTCACATTCACCGCAGGGCAGCCTTATCAGCAGGGTTGTACGGCTACAACGGAGCCTTGGTCGGCATACTGATGGCTGTTTTCTCCGCCAGAGGGAGCTGGTACTGGTGGCTGTTATTGCCAAATATGTTCATGTCTATGTTGTGGTAAGAGTCTGGTAAGATTCATCTAATACATTTGTTTGCACACCACTTGGAATAATTCATTTTTGAAACAATGGGTTCATGGTGGTGTAGTGGTTAGCACTGTCGCCTCACATCAGGAAGGGACCGGGTTCCCAGCCCGGGGCCTTTCTGTGTGGAGTTTGCATGTTCTCCTCGTGTCTGTGTGGGTTCTCTCCGGCTTCCTCCCACCATCCAAAAACATGCATGGGGATTAGGTTAATTAGCTAATTTAAATTGTCCGTAGGTGTGAATGTGAGTGTGAGTGGTTGTCTGTCTCTATGTGTCCTATGATGAACTGGTGACTTGTCCAGGGTGTACCCTGTCTTTCACCCTAAGACAGCTGGGATAGACTCCAGCCTCCCAAGACCCTATGAGGATAAGCGGTAGATAATGGATGGATGGATGGGCTAAAGGTAGTGCAATGTCAGAATTTGCAATATTGAGCAGTTGTTCAATTGCTTGTTAACACAAACATATGTGCATACAGATATACACCTCTGCAGAAATATCACCTTTATTATGATGACCTACCAAGATTATTCAAATAAGTTTGCATATGCAGAAATATTAACCTGTGACTTAATAGTCCCAATTTATTATATGACAGGAAACATCTCTCTCTGATATGTGCATAGAATGTGTCATGTCAGTCTAGTTAAGTGTGTTTATTATTTCAGTTTTGTCTTTTGGTCGTGTCATTTCCTGTTTTATTTTGATATTTATGGTCTTTCCTTGTGTTTCAGCTTGATTCTTCCTGCCCTTGTGTTTCCCATGTGTGGTGATTGTCTGCCCCGCCCCTGATTGTCTCCAGCTGTTCCCCATTACCTAGTGTATTTATGTCGGTGTCTCCCCCAGTCCTGTGCCAGTACGTCTTGTATCACTGTCAAGCTACCAGCCGTGTTACTTGTTTTGTCAAGTCCAAGTAAGCGATTCTGTCCCTGTGTTGAGGTTTGATTAGTTTCCTTTTGGATTGTTTAATTTGCGTTTGCCATGTGTAGTATTTTGGTTTAGGTTTTCCTCTCAGTTTGAGTCGCCTTTAGTTTAGTTTTCCTCTCCTTGGAGGCGCCCTTAGTTTAGTTACCTTGTTAGTTAGTTCTTCCTCACTATTGTGAGCGTCTTTAGTTTTCCTCCTTTTCTAGCTGTTTGATTATTCTTTAGTATTGTGTTTAGGTTTTTTCCCTTGTATATATCCAGTATGAGTTTTCAGTGTTAGTTTCCCCTCTAAGTAGATTCTAGTTAATGTGGTTTCCCTTGTCTTATTGCTTCTAGTGCCTGAGTATTTCTGTTATTATTCATTATCGTATTCATTGATAACCTCTTATTAAAATTGATATATTCTAACTCTTTGTTGGTCGTGTTGAGTGCATTTGGGTTCTGTGTTATGTCACCTGTTGCCACGTTCTAACAGAACGTACTGGCCAAAGAAATGAACCCAGCCGACTCTAGTCAGTTAAGGGAGCTAGTCACCTCACACAGTGACAGACTCGCGAGGCAGGAGGAGCAGGCAGTTGCTGTGGTGCGTGATCTAGCTACGTTGTCCTCAAGACAGGAGGATTTTCGACATTCTATGACGGCTCACGTAGACTCACTTGCGAACAGTATGCGGGATATTTTGTCATACTTACAGAAGCCACCACCCACTCCTCTGCCAGCACCGGAAGCAAGCAGCTTTGGTCAGCCAGTTAATTCTCAGGCCATGGTTGTACATGCTCCGCCTCGCCTGGCTCTCCCCGAGAAATTCACCGGAGAATCTGATCTGTGTCGCCCATTCCTCGTGCAGTGTGAGCTCCATTTCCGTATGAACCCAAATGCCTTTCCCACTCCTCAGTCTCGGGTAGCATTTATCACTTCCCATCTGACGGGTAGAGCGGCAGCGTGGGCAACCACTGAATGGTCTCAAGAGTCGGACTTGTGTAATTCTCCAGAGAAGTTCATAGCTGAGCTCCGCCGTGTTTTCGATCACGCCAGACCTGGGCGTCAGGCAGCTCGTAAATTAAAGAGACTGAGACAAGGAGGCCGTTCAGTGGCGGATTTCGCCATAGACTTTCGGCCTTTGGCTAAGGACAGTGGATTGGGGGAGCCAGCTTTAGTTGATGTTTTTTTGGATGGACTTAATGACAATGTTGTTGACCAGATGGGCCCACAAGAATTCCCCGACAACCTTGAGGCCGTCATAGAAGCAGCTATACGGACCGATCAGTGGATCCGGGATCGGCGTTATCGGCGTCGAGGAGAGAGCAGGGCGAGTTCGAGCCATTGGGGGGGCCGTGAGACGCTGCCAGAGACGGGGATCTCCAGCGGTCAGCGAGCCTTTCCTGCATTTGGGGCGAGCCTATGCAGGTTGGCAGGACCAGGATTTCCTCCGAGGAGCGGCAGCGTCTGCAGCAGGGCTCTGCTTCTACTGTGGTGGGGCAGGGCATCGGCTTCTGTCATGCCCGTTAAAAGGGTCAGGCTCATCAGTAAGCCGGAGGGGACTGGTGAGCCTGTTACTTGCAGCTGAAGGCCCTCCAAGACATTTGACACAGGTAACGTGTACTATGAATAACCATGTTAAGACATTCAGCGTATTAATTGATTCAGAGGCGGACGAGTTTGATGACCTGGCAGGTGGTTCAGGAGCTTGGACTGCAAACTAAGGCCATACCTCAGCCCCTCACTGCACGGGCACTGAGCGGTAGGGAGATTTTTAAAATCACCCACTGCACTGAACCAGTAACACTCTCCATAGGCAGTCACACTGAAAGACTTAGTTTTTATGTTTATGAGTCTGCAAGGCATGCTATTGTGCTAGGTTTGCCTTGGCTATGTAAGCATTGGCCCCTATTGTTAACTGGAGAACGGGAAATTGAGGGTTGGTCAGAGGACTGTCGGGGTGGATGTCTGGAGGGAGGAGCCTGTGACCATGGGGGGTTGACAGCCCAATCAGGAGGAATCCTGAACAGACTACTTCATCTTCCGTTGACCACACTGACCTAGCTTCAGTTCCGAGATGTTACCATGATTTAGCAATGGTTTTTAGTAAAGCTAAAGCCACCTCTCTGCCTCCACATAGGGACTATGACTGTGCCATCAATTTGAGAGAGGGCGCCTCTGCCCAAGGGCGGCTCTATGCCATCTCGGGTCCGGAGAGGAGGCGATGGACAATTACATTCAATCCTCTCTCAAAGCCGGTATTATCAGACCGTCGTCTTCCCCTCTAGGAGCAGGATTTTTTCTTTGTGGGGAAGAAGGGACTGGCACTTTGAGACCATGTATTGATTATGCCCCACTAAACGACATCACCATAAAGAATAGGTACCCTCTTCCCCTCATGACATCAGCCTTGAACTATTGCAGGGCTAAGGTATTCACTAAGTTGGACCTGCGAGAAATGCCTATCATCTAGTTAGTATAAAGGAGGGGAGGAGTGGAAGACGGGGTTCAACACACCTTCTGGACACTATGAGTATTTAGTCATGCCTTTTGGACTGTCTAATGCCCGGGGTTTTCCAGAACCTGGTAAATGACATTCTCAGGAGTTCATAAATAGGTTTGTCTTTGTGTATATTGGCGACATCCTCATTTTCTCTCCCAGTCAGGAAGCCCATGAGGTGCATGTGCGTCAAGTACTAAGTAAGCTACTGGAGAACCAGTTGTATGTTAAAGCTGAAAAATGTGAGTTTCACGCTGCGACTGTGCGTTCCTGGGCTTCATAATAGCCCCTGGAGCAATACAGATGGATCCAGCAAAAGTACAAGCTGTGGCAGAGTGGCCAGTTCGAATAACCGAGGAAGAAGGTGCAGCAATTCCTCGGGTTTGCTAACTTCTACCGCCGGTTTATTCGGAACTACAGTGCTATTGCAGCGCCTCTGCATACACTCACCTCTTCTAAGTCCATTTTCAGTGGAACCCAGCAGCAGATGGCAGCATTCAAGCAACTCAAGCAACGATTTTCCGCAGCCCCCATTCTCACCATGCCAGACCCCTCCAAGCAGTTTCTAGTAGAGGTGGCGCCTCGGACACCCGCTTTGTCGGACGGTGCTTTAGCGATCATCCAAGGATGGCAAAGTGCATCCTTGTGCATTTTGTCCAGAAGCTGTCAAAGCGGAACGGAACTATGATGTGGGGAACAGGGAACTGCTGGCAGTAAAGGCAAGCCTTAGAGGAGTGGCGTCATTGGCTGGAGGGGCTCAGGAGCCATTCATGGTTTGGACTGACCATAAGAATTTAGAGTATATTCGCCATGCCAAGCGGTTAAATTCACGTCAGGCCCGGTGGTCCTTGTTTTTAACCGATTTAACTTTTCTCTTTCCTACAGGCCTGGGTGCAGAATGTTAAGCGGATGCTCTCTCGAGGCTGTATGCAGATCCAGAAGCCTGTGGCCCAGAACCTGAGCCCATCCTGCGGCGGGATTGTGTGGTAGGAGGCGGTATCTTGGCCAATAGTAGAGAGGATTAAACAAACAAATGGGCATACCCGCCACCAAAGGGCTGTCCTCCCGATCGGCTGTTTGTGCCGGAGGCTGAGGTCCAAGGTGGTACATTGGGCTCACACTTCTCGACTCACCTGTCACCCTGGAGTAAACGCACACTTTTCTTTCTACGTCAACAGTTCTGGTGGCCCGCCATGCACTCTACGGTCAAGGGAATATGTGGAAGCATGCCCAGTCTCGCCGCGAAACAAGTCGTCTCCGCCAAACCAAGCTGGTCTCCTGCCGCTTCCTATTCGAGCCGACCATGGGCGGAGATAGCTTTGGACTTTGTTACGACTTCCTCGTCATGTGGTAATACCGCCGTGCTGACGGTGGTTGACAGATTCTCTAAAATGACACATTTCATTGCATTACCCAAGTTACTGTCAGCTAAGGAAACTGCTGAGGTCATGTTCAACCCGTGTTCTCAGCATTCATGGGTTCGAAGGACATTGTCTCTGACAGGGGTCCCCAGTTCGTGTCCAGGTTTTGGAGAGAGTTGTGTGGACTGATCAGAGCCACAGTCAGTCTGTCTTCTGGGTACCACCCTCAGTCCAATGGACAAACCGAGAGACTGAACCAGGTATTAGGCACCTGCCTGCGATTGTCTCATATCCCAGAATCCTTCTTCTTGGAGCAAACTTCTTCCATGGGTGGAGTTTTCCTACAACTCCTTGCCTTGCTGACCTCGGGGCTTTCACCCGTTCCATGTGGTTTATGGCTATCAGCCCCGTTTTCCAGATGTGGAGAAAGAGGTCCTGGTTCCATCTGCTCACGCCTTGGTCAGAGCCCACAAGGTCTGGGAGGCTACCCGCCCCGCGTTCTCCAGCGGAGCTCCGCTCGTATGAAGAAAGCAGCGGACCGCCGTCGTCGTCCGGCCCGAGCTACCAGGTGGGCCAGCGGGTCTGGCTATCATCTCAGGACCTTCCCCTGCGGGCTACGTCCAAGAAGCTCGCTCCCGATTCATTGGTCCCTTCCCCATCTCAAGGTGGTAAATCCAGCATCAGTTAGTCTTCGCCTTCCCGCTCCCTCAAGGTCCACCCTACCTTCCATGTCCAGCAGGATTAAGCCGGAGAAAGTGAGCCCTTTGGTTCCGCTTCCCGACCCCACCTCCCCGTATCATTGATGGAGGTCCAGCATACACTGTCAGGAGACTTCTGGCAGTCCGCAATAGGGGCGAGGAAGGCAATTTCTGGTGGATTGGGAGGTGCGGTCGAGGAGAGAGTGGAAGTCAAGGCGTCCTTCATCCTGGACAAGACTCTCATCAGGGACTTCTACCGTGCGCCACCCGGAGATCCCTGGGCCGTCCAGGAGACGACCCTTAGGGGGGGGGTACTGTCATGTCAGTCTAGTTAAGTGTGTTTATTATTTCAGTTTTGTCTTTTGGTCGTGTCATTTCCTGTTTTATTTTGATATTTATGGTCTTTCCTTGTGTTTCAGCTTGATTCTTCCTGCCCTTGTGTTTCCCATGTGTGGTGATTGTCTGCCCCGCCCCTGATTGTCTCCAGCTGTTCCCCATTACCTAGTGTATTTATGTCGGTGTCTCCCCAGTCCTGTGCCAATCGTCTTGTATCACTGTCAAGCTACCAGCCGTGTTACTTGTTTTGTCAAGTCCAAGTAAGCGATTCTGTCCCTGTGTTGAGGTTTGATTAGTTTCCTTTTGGATTGTTTAATTTCGTTTGCCATGTGTAGTATTTTGGTTTAGGTTTTCCTCTCAGTTTGAGTCGCCTTTAGTTTAGTTTTCCCTCTCCTTGGAGGCGCCCTTGGTTAGTTACCTTGTTCGTTGGATTCTTCCTCACTATTGTGGCGTCTTTAGTTTTCCCTCCTTTTCTAGCTGTTTGATTATTCTTTAGTATTGTGTTTAGGTTTTTTTCCCTTGTATATATCCAGTATGAGTTTTCAGTGTTAGTTTCCCCTCTAAGTAGATTCTAGTTAATGTGGTTTCCCTTGTCTTATTGCTTCTAGTGCCTGAGTATTTCTGTTATTATTCATTATCGTATTCATTGATATCCTCTTATTAAAATTGATATATTCTAACTCTTTGTTGGTCGTGTTGAGTCGTGCATTTGGGTTCTGTGTTATGTCACCTGTTGCCACGTTCTAACAGAATGTGAAGTTACTGTATGTCAGATTTGCACTACAGAATGTATTATAGTATTAGCCAACGTTTTCATCTTATGGATAAATTCTAGTAACCTAAATCATAATTAATATATTTTTTCAGTAAATGTTGGTAAAGGGGGTATTTTTAGGGCGCACAGCCGCTGATGTGCCATTCACCTTGTTGTCGGTATGGGTTTTTTTACCTGCTAAGATCGTTTTGTTTACCTCTTCCCTCCTGACACGTGGGACAGGGAGGAGGAGGAAGAGGAGGAAGAGGAGGAGGAGGGAGGGAGGATTAGCGCAGCATCGGTGGCCAGTGTCCTTTTTAGTCCACAACACAAACACAAGAGTGATTGAGAGAAAAGCGCACCAGGCACAAGCTCATTTCAGCTGCTAGTCCTCAGCCAGTGTCAGCATCTCTCTCTCTCTCTCTCCAGCTCCATCCAGACCGGAGATCAGCCATGTCCCTGTCCGGCTCGCAGACCCCAGAGGACGCACTCTACGGTGAGTGATGGGTGCTGGTTCAGGACCAGGCCGCTTGTTTTGCTGTTGTATCATGACATTAGATGCGTTATGCTCACATCGCTACTAGACAGCTAACCCAGACAATTATTAAAGCTGTTGGGTCTGTGTGCACAGATCGATTTAATTTCCCAGATGCACACAGGCCTATCAACAAAGTGGGTACCAACACTCATCCATGGTCTCAGTGTGTCTCCAAACATCGTGATGATAACAGCCTGACAGCAGGTGTGACAGGATGCCACACAGGGAGGCTCTGCCAGTGCTGCTGGCTTTGTTGTCGCCACTGGCACAGCACAGGCATTGTGTAAACGGATTCCCTGACTCACCTGTTTGTATCTCTGTAAGCCAATTAAGATGTGGAGATTTCCTGACGCTTATAGCCTCACTGTGCTGCCTGCACAGTGCTTGGCACAGAGAATGCTGCGTAACAACGTTAATATGGGGAGCAGGACACCAAGGGACTGTGTGGAGATGATGGGGGTGAGCCTGTGACTGACTTTTCACAACACAACACAGTGACAATAAAGAACATGATTATGACTAATAGTAGTGGGGAGAACACATAATATCAGCAATCAATACTGATCCTTTAGACCAAGACACATGCTGAGGGCACTGCTGATTTTGAAACTGACAAATCAATTACTCTCCAATACTCTATGGTGGAAAAATTATGAGACACTGTTTCTGAATTAACTCAAACCTTGTTTGAGTAAGTCTGCAATTACCAAAATAACAACACATGTGTTTACAGGGAACTTCAGCTGCTCTCTACTTCTGATTTAAGGGCTATAAATTAATGTTTTAAGCAAACGTAAAAATCTAAAAGAATCTTTAACTTTATTTAATTCAAGCATTCATCCACTGCTATGTGATTATTAGGAGTTGGGTGCATTGATATAAAGTGTTGATGGGGTTCTTTAATTACTGGAGGAGAAGAGGAGGAGGACACCTATCATTATGCTATACTTATTATTGCAAAATTATATTGTCATTTTTTTCAATTTCCATATTATTTTTTTGGCACAAATTGAAAATGTTTATAAAATAGATTAGTCTCAAAACCCACTTTTAGTTGCGTAGTTGTCTCAAGATATCACATAATGCACCTCAGTGGTCCATGGTGCACACATACAGTAGATTTTTTGTGGTATGTAACTTGTTTTAATATGACTACTCTGTACATCAAGTCTTGCCAGAAAAAGCTGAAATGAAATATAAACCAGAGGCAATAAAAAACTCTCCTAAAACCATGTGAGCCCCTTACAATTTCTGCACAGTCCCTAAACTGGAAGCAAACACTCATAGTCCAGCAAATCAAACACGAGCCTGTTGTGTTGTGCTGCAGTTCATTAAGTCTTTTTAACGTCCAGCTCTTGTCCACGTTACATAAGGCTGATTTGGCAGTGGCACAGATGAATGTGTACAGGATTGCACCACTGAAATGATTTAGTGCTGCAGAATGTTGACAGATAGATACATTAGGCTACGAGGCAGTTGTTATGTCATATCAGAAAAAAAAAAAAAAAAAAAAAAAAAACTAGGGCAATGGCACAGCTTCCCCGCTCTCCCCTACCTCCCCTCACCACTGTGCTACTCTGCTGCTGTTTGTGTGATGACAGAGTGTCAAAAACCTAAAAGTGTAAAGTGAGGATTAGAGATCAGAGGAGAGGGAAGGATACTTTAGGAGGCAGATGAGGTGTCTGTATTTTGTAAATACTGCCTATGTCACAAAGGGACACATGACAGCATGACAAGAGAGAAACAAGCAGAGGAAGGGAGAGGGTGAGAGGCTAATCTCTAACAGAAATAAGATCTTACGTAAGCAAGCGTGCTGTCAGCCTGCGTTAGCCCTGTCCTACTGTTTGGCTGCCTGTGTGTGTGTAAATCTCTTCCTGCCCATTTACCCAATGAACCAGCGTGTTCATTCATTCATGGGCTGTGTGTGCTTTCAGACTTCATTGATAGAGAGAAACAGACTCTTCAGGCTTTCACTCATCTGTTGATGATGTGTGTAAATACAACAGCGTCCAGCCAGATGTCCACCCTGCATCCACAGTCTCCTCTAATGTGACATCAGGACATCCTGGATGAGTCACCTTATGTCACACACACCTGTCCGCTCACACCAAAGCTGCAACATTTCAGAAGGAAATGAAGTGATTAAAATATTCATCTTACAATATTAGAATTGTTAGTCCCATACAGTCAGAGTCTTGTTTATTATGTTGCAGGTTCAAACAGTTTAAATACTGTGAGGGTATTGAAACGCTTAATACACTCCGCTCATGCTCAGTTACTTTGTGATGTCACTAATCTATGACATTTGGACCATTTCACAGTAGTTTAAAACCTTGTAAATGTGTTCCAGTTGTTTCTGTGGTGGCAGTGGATGTGACTGCTGACAGGAAGTAAACATGGACCCAAGCCATTGCCTAGCAACACAATTCCAGTGAAATGCGCTAAACGGAGCGTTAACTGGGATAAATACAGGCATATTAAGGCAATTCAGGAAAATAAAAGGTAGTTTGAAAATGACGGGATGTAAATATGTTTTAGTGGTAACACAAAACACAAGCATGAACCTGAAAATGAGCAACAATATGAAACAAAACCTTTAATTACATGTGTGAAATTGTTCCCTACACGCATCATTCTGAGCCTCCTAATGGGATTGGTTGTTTATCAAAACCTACAGTGGTAGAAGTGAAAGAAAAAGACATGAAATACTGGTGAAATGCATCATTTAGAGAAAACTGAATGCAGTTGGATTCATTAATAAGAATATTTTTCTGTGATTCTGTGAATAATAGACTAAACACTTTACACAAATGAAACAAAATGCATGATAATATATAACATGATAATATTTTATAATGTCATAATACATTTTTTATTTAATTAATGTGCAGTGAAAACAAACTGTGACTTAATGTAAACACCATAGACTACGGTTTACCCTCCTCTCTGGCTCCTTGCAGTGTAACAAATGAGCATGAGGCCCTCACTGCTGGCTGCCTGCTCCATGACAAACTGAGCGTATTGTTTCCTCATCAGGTTCCTGGGTCGAGCTGGAGGAGCTGATCGCTGCCGTGAGCCGCAGGGAGAGTCTGACAGGGCCGCAGGACAGCATCGCCTCCGCCCTGCAGGGGGAGCTGGAGCGGATCCTCCTGGAGGCACAGCTGGAGTGTGAGAGGAGTAAAGACAGGTGGGTAATGGTGCACTTTGTTTGTTTGTGTGGATGTTTTTTGTGGTTTAGAGCTGCGCAACGAGAATAATTTGCACAGTAATGAGTAGATTCACAGTCTGTCCATATCTTGGTCCTGAACTGTCTGTTTGTTGTCCACAGTCCTCCACAGGTGGGGACTCCACAGTCCACCACTTCCCCGAGACCCACTAGTGAGCAAGACAGCGAATGCATCACCATACAGGTATGCACTGTTATAACACTGACATGTGTTGTTGATATCCATCAGATGACGCCATCTGCCCTTTGGTAAACTTTCCATGCACAACAGATAAATCTGAAAAATACAGACAGTCATTTCCATTTATTTCAGCACAGTTTAAGAACCAGCTTGTAGAGACATTAAGCTGACTTGAGATCTGGTCATCCATCTCATGGAGGTTGTTCGGTTTTATTGATCTGCCTTTGAGCAGCTTCTTGCTAAATTGTACGTTGTTTGAGATTCCCCCCAAAACATTTACAGGACATTAATTTCAAACTCAAGTGGACATCAGGTTTCTCTGTCCTGATTTTCCCCTCTGTCTATCCTACTTTTTCTCCTGCACATCATCTGATCTCTTATGGGCATCGCAGGAGGAAGCTGAGCGGCGAGTGGACACTGACTGGGTGTGGGATTGGTCCAGTAGACCTGAAAATATGCCACCAAAGTAAGCAATTGCAGAGATGTATGAGTGTAAAGCATTTAAAATGAATAGTTCTGTCTTTTCTGTACAATTAAGTGCAGGTTATTAGCTTAGCTTAGCTTTAGCATAAAGAGTGAAAGCAAGGAAGAATTGCTACCCTACCAGCACCTCTAAAGCTTAACATTTAATATCTAGTTTGTTTAATTTGTGCACAAACAGACACATAAAAACAACAATTTGTGTTTTTATGGGGAGTCGCATGCTGTAACTATTGCTTGGTGCGTCTTCAGTTAAACTTTGACAGCATCTTCCGGTGGCATCTTAAATTTTGTTTACGCGTCATACCTCTGAGAGTTGAGAACCGCATGAATCACCCTCGATTTCATTTCCACCACCACACTTGACATTTAATCTTCTGCAACACAATAAGTCTGTTTGACAGGTAGCGACTCTCACTGGTCTCTGGGCGCTTCGCTGCCTGCCTCTCGTTCTCAGTCTGCTCTCTTGTGCTCTCATTATCGCGTTTGTTTTTTGGGTTTTTTTTTGTCTCTACTTTCTCCGCAGAGAGTTTGTGTTTCAGCACCCGAAGCAGCAGCAGGGCTCCCTCAGCGTGAGGAAGACGGAGGTGATGAAGAGAGGGATCTTCTCCTCTGACGTCCTCCTCATCCTCATTCCCTCTCTGCTGGCATCACACCTGCTCACTCTCGGAGTCGGGTGAGACACACACACACACACACACACACACACACACACACACACACACACACACACACACACACGATCTGTAGCTCCTAAAGCTATGCTAAGCTGTGAATGGACAGCTGCTGTTTTTTGGGGAGGGGTTTAGCAAATACTCAATCACTGCTTTCTCTTTTTAGGATCTACATAGGAAAGCGACTGGCTGCTTCTACAGCTAGTACGCTGTGATGCTGGCTGCAGCACAGTGCCCCGTTCCCTAACAGTCTGCCCACTGAGGTCAAACTGTTACCACACTAATTTGCCTCCTTCCTCCATGGTCAGGGGCGACCTTAGGACCCTTCCCATCTGTACCTCTGTCTCTGTTTATCTGTCTGCCCAGCAGCCCAGAGAGCGATTGGGATGCCGACCAACAAGTCACAATGAGGTCACTTTTACTCTCCTGGAGAGTAACACTGAGCTCAACCAGCTAAAGTGTAATCAGAGAGGAGACATTGCCCAGATACAAGAGAAAGGAGAGAGAGGAAGAGTTTTAGCCAGCTAGGACAATAAATCCCCCTGATAGCAGGAGGTTATTAGTGAACAGTGAGTTCAGGACAAAATGAAAGAGGTAATATGTGGTAGAGTTTCACCCCAAACCTTTGAGAAAGATAAATGTCTGTAATTTATAAAAAAGTGATGATGCCTCTATAACACTGAGCTGCTCAAAGTGGTTCTTGGGTTTCTTCCTGCTCTGGTGGTGTACCTAATGTAGAGCGTTTCAGTTGGCTAAGTGAATGTTAGAACGGCTCTGGTTGCGCTTTTTGTCCTGTAAACCAATTAAATATTTGACCCCCGACAAAGACAATCATGATCCCATTAAACTTCACTCCTCAAAACCTTTAACGGGCCTCTTGGGTCTTTTATTCTTCCCTCCCTGTCTCATCCTGGCATTCTTCTCCTTTAATAAAAGCAGGGAAAGTGACGCCATCAAAGCACAAAGATTTGCTGCATTAAGCCAGTACTGTATGTGCAATGTATTTTTAGTTTTTGTTTGTATGTCTGGGGATTTGCAGGTAATTGTAGAGAAATAAAAGGAAACAGCCTACTGTGTTGTTGATAACCTGCAAATGAACCACAACATCTGTTTACATTTTATTCCTTTTTCCATATGAGGTAAATCACTGAAAATTCCTCTGTTGATTCGTCCTGATAAGCTCTTTGATTTGAGTTTTTTTTTTAGTCCTGATCTCCACCAGCAGACTCCTCCTCTTGTCTGACATGACATCACACCAGCCTGTCTCTTTCCATCTGCCTTTGTCATTCCTTACCTCACACCAGTCTTTTCTCTCTTTTTTAACAAGCTGCTGCTTTGACCACTGAAGGATTTGACATTTTATTGGTCTCCCATAAAACAGAAAGCCGTTTCCTCTTTACTATGTCATGAAAATAGCTGGCTCGGATTTGGAAACGGATGGCTCAGAGAAGCTCACTGAGGTTTGCTATGCTGCCTCCAACATAAACGTGCCCATTTGTTGTCCAGTTTATCAGGCATTAGTGTGAGTGTTTGATGTGAGGGGCCCCGCTGAGCTTGTTAAGCTTCTAGACGCATCGAGCTGACGGTGCAACAACAAGCCTGCCTTGGCACAGCACAAGAGCACCTGGTTTCCATTCACAGACATCCACACGTAACACACCCACATGTGAAGTATGCCTAGTTACTACTGCTTGTTTTGGCATCACTTTTACACGACATGGAACAACAGGAAACACTCTGTTGGTAGGTGAACTGTTTACATGTGCTTAGGAAGTGTCCATTTTTCATCCTTGAATACCTTTAACCCTTTATGGCCTATCATAGAGCAAGTCCACCAGAGCATTCTTTACATTACACAAAAAATACAGCATGCAGATTAAAAACAAAGTGTGCAGCATATATATAGGTATCAGACCATGTTCAAGTGCAATAAACAACAGCTAAACAGAAAATAGCTAACAGAAAGTTGTGATCCTTCACGCACACAACATGGTGATCTTAATTCCAACATAGGAAGTGAAGGTGTGAAGGACCGCCACATGGATTATACTGTTGCCGTTTTGGTGGTCCTTTTCCTGGTTTTCTGCAAATCCATTAGTAGAAGGAAACAGCACTCTTGGATACACTAAATGCATGATATGTACAGTCAGTAAAACTCCTCTGGTTTTTATATGCAAAATAATTACTGTTCTCTATCTTAAGTGGTTGCAATTCTACCATGCAAATGGGTAGGTATACCCGTAAGTACGCTATTAGAACATCTATCATGGTTTACAGACGGTCTTCCTGGTTCAACTTTGCGCTAGTGTAGTTTAGTGTAGATGTGTGCACCTTTTCCTCTGTGCAGAGATTATTATCAAAATTACTTCTAAAAGTTAATGGGTTGGACATGCATTTTTCGAGTCATTTTGGTGGTAGCGATCTTGTATTTTGGCAACCAGAGTTGACACGAGAGGATGGAGTTAAGTACAACCAAATGAGTGCCAGCCATTTTTTAAACCAGAAAGTGCCTTGTGCCAGTATTTTTGCCCATTTTGAGTCACATTTCAAGACCCAGAAAAAATACTTTGACGGCAAAAGCCATCAATGGCACTCAAGCGTTGGATTTTGAATGACATCAAAAGCCGTCAATGGCATTCAAAGAGTTAATGTTCATGAACTAAAAAACACACTGTGAAAGGTTGAATACAAAAACACTGCTCTATGGTCTATTTGACTCTAAATGGGACCATACTTTGCTAAATGAACATGATGGTTCATTGACTTTGTAACTACAGTTTGAGACCAGAAACTCATGTTTACTGAGGTAATAAATGAAGACAAAAGTAGGATTGAAGTAGGATAATTTTCCCATAGACTTCTATACAACTTCATGTAGCAACCAGAGGAGTCGCCCCCTGCTGGCTGTTACAAAAAGAGTTTAATTAATTTTAACTGCAATAATAAAAAATTTAATGAAGTACAACCACCCAACAGAGCTGTGAGATATTATGATATATATAGGATATAAGTCTCTGTTGTTTATATCTAATTTTAATGTGTAGGCTCCTTGGTTAGCTCTGTTGCTATGCATTAACATTACTCCAGTTGTGGTTAGATACTCCGTGTAAACTCAACATGGAACTGACCACTGGAAAATCCAAATGTTTCATGAGAGTTCAAAACATGTTCATTCTATGAAGCATAGACATGATGGTATGAATGCTAATGTGACTGCAGCAACACTACTGCTTTGTGGTAGCATTTTTACGTCAAAAGCAAGGACTCATTTACAGCACTGGTTGCTAGGGAGTGAACAGAGGTAAAGCAGCATGGAGGAGGAGAGTGCAATGGAAAGCGAAAGTAACATTACCAGTAATCTTACATCAGAAAAAAATACTATATATATATATATATATATATATATATATATATATATACACGTATAGATATATATATATATATATATCTATATATATATATATATATATATATACGTGTATATATCTATACACGTGTATATACACGTATATATATATATCCACGTGTATAGATATATATACATATATATATATATATATATATATATATATATATATATGTATATATATATATATATATATATATATATATATATATATATATATATATATATATATATATATATACCTATCATGATATATATATATATATATATATATATATATATATATATATATATATACAGTATATACGTGTATATATCTGTATATATATATATATATATATATATATATATATATCATGATCGGAATATAAAAATAACTATATCAAGACATACAATTTTGTCCATATCGCAGAGCTCTTCCACACAAGTCTCTTCTTCAAAGATGGATACAGCTGTTTGACTAATATATTGCATGTTGCATTTCAATAACTTTACATCTCTACCTGTAATGTTAGCTAATGTTTATAGACAAAAGGCCAGCACTCAAAGGGTAAACTTTTATCTCCAGCCGCCGTCTTAATCATGGCAACTGCACACATGGTGACAGCTGTAGACTTTATTTGACCAAAAACAGAGCAACAATAATCAACTGACTAAAATATGACTAGAACTGTGAAATTGTTTCTTATCACATCAAATGGCATTACAGCATTGTTGCTGTTCCAGATATTACTGATTGCTCTGATAAGTATAGTTTTATCATAACTGAGAGAAATCAGAGTGAAAAGATTTGAGAATGGGCTACAATTATTTAAGCTATGGCCTGTGGATTGTCACCGATTCAACCCCCGAAACCATTTATCCTCAATTTGGGGGCAAACAGACAGACAGTCACAGGTGACACAGGCAGCTGTAAATCACCATGTCCCCACATAGTAATAAACCCTCCTGCTATAAACCTAGTGACTTCATAGCAGGGGACAGCTACTACAGGAAACTGCCTCAAATTCCACATGTGATTTTATTTTCTGAGAGTAAAAGTGAAGCAGCAGACTGTCAGATACATGTGGATTACGGTGGCCAGCCAGTCTGAGCATTTGGTGTTACGAAAAAACTTGTAAGTGTTGAAGGCAGAGGACACTGAGGCTGAGACAAAATGTGAAATAAATCTGTTCATTTCCTGAACTTCACTTTAGAGATCGTACATCTGACTCTCTCTGGGAAATGCATTATCTTCCTGCTATATTGCTGGACAGGAAACGGAGGGTCCCGTTTCAAAGTATTTGGACGTAATGAAGAAGTTCAGTTGAGTTGGCAGGCCAACTGCAACTTAACATTCAAACAAGGTCACTAATTTAGGTCTCTGTCTCAAGTAACTTTACTTTACCACATGTGGCCCATTTCCCCTCAGGAACCACTTATTATAAAGAATAGGAGGTTATAATTCCACATAACGGGATGATGTACTCCCACCCAAAAATCTGATATAATAAAAACTTTTTTGTTCTCAAACAGTTGCACTCATGCACAAGAAATACATCCATCTCTTATAATTGATGTCTGCTTCAGTGAATACAGAATTAATGTTTGTGGAAGAACTGCGTCTCTTCCGATATGATTCAACATTCAATATGCACAATGAATGTCCTGCTGGAAACACTTTCAGACAGATTCTTACATTTTTTACACTCTCTGTCACTTTTAAGAACACTGCAGCAATTTGACAGTGTCTGAACAAATGACCCAGTGTGCCCTCCCACTATGCAGCGTTTCCCACCGTGTGGTGGATCTTTCCAGCCCTGACACGCTGGTTCCCAACGTGCCAGAACTATGAAGGATTTATGAGAGCGCCTGGAGTTAAGACCCAATGGAGCCCAATGCAGCGCTGTTCGTGCTGTGTAAATAAGCCGCTCAATATAGTGTAGGTGGGTGTTTGTTCTCACATAATAAATCAGATGCTTAATGCATGTTTTGTTATGTAGAATCCTTTGTTACAGAGAGGTAACGAGACTAAAGTGTTCATCAGACCTTGTTGGATGGATGAACTTCTGAGCTTCAGACACCTCTACCACCTCCAACTTTCCAACGTTATAATTGGGAGGACTGTCCAACTAATTCTGTAACTTTCCGTAATTGACAATCCAGCATTCACACCCTCTTTACCCTTTACAAAAGAAGTCAGGGTTTGAACTTGATATTCACCCAGTCTTTAAGTGTGGGAACACCTACAAACACCTTTCCATGTGTATGAAATTGTATGAAAGAGATCTTTTCTATCATAACCTGGTTCTTTGTCTACGTTCAGACTGCGGCCTGAAGTGACCCAAATCCGATTTTCCGCCCCTATGCGACCTGTATCTGATCTTTTAATTTTTTTCAAATACGACCCAGCCCACTTGGATATGTGGTCCTAAAACTGATACATATCCGATCTTTTGACATGCGACTTCAGTCTGAACGGCCAGATCGCATTCATGCGACCTAATCTTGTCATCAACAAGCTACAAACATCACTATTCTGCGGCGCAAGTAGGCAGTAGCGGGAAGAAAAAAAACAACCGTGGCCGATGATAATGCACAGAGTAGTCAATGGAGGGCAAGTGAGGTTTCTGAGTTAATTCATATTTGGGGTGATAGCTCTATTCAGGCCAAACTGGAGGGGTCTTATCAGAACCAGGCAGTTTATTCTCCAACGCTAGCATCCATCTTTACTTCCATAAACACTGAGCACGCACGCTCGCTGCATGTGACGGCGTTGTGTCCTCCAATGCCCATGCGGGACACTTGTGGGGCATTTAAAGTTCACACTGGAAATCACATACAAGTCGCATTTAACTGGAAATGTGAACGACCTCTCAAAAATCAACGGATTTCACAAAAAATCGGAATTGAGCATTAAGCCCTGCAGTCTGAACGTAGCCTAAGAGGCTCCTTAAATCTGTACCTGCTTTGAAGAGCTACTGTCAGTGTTGCCATCACGCTCAAATGACAAAGCATGTGTCTTAGTTTAGCAGGTTGTGGCAGGCTAACGTTGACTAACCAAGCTCGACAGTGAGGTGAAAATCATATGATCAATAGCACATTTGATAATTTGCTATAATGTCGTAACCACCCAAGGTAGGCTCACCACAAGCTTAAAAACCCTTTGATATCAACCTTGTTTTCAGAAAAAAAAATCTATCTTTTTGGGGCTTCTTTGACCATGGAAATGTGAAATCCAGCCAAGATGGCAGCTCATTTGGAAACCTCCTCTTATATTATGAAATTAGTTCATTGTCAGTCTTGCGCCTTCGCCTTTTTTACTGTCACAATTGACCTCGTTGTTGATTTCTTGGCTTGGTTTCATACTTAGAACTATTTTTCCTGAAATGTCAATTGAGTAAATTAATGGGAAATTCACGAACAAAACCAAAGCTGTTTAAGAAGGGGGCACTGTTGATCTATATTAGCACTAAACACACAGCACAGCGGAGGCTGATGGGAATCCCATTAATTTAACATTCATTTAGTTATAAACCAAAGTATTGGCAAATTTGAAAAATTGGGGATCACCAAAAAAATCACAAATCCTCCTGGGGGAGACATGCATGTCTGTAGTGGAAATCTATTCAACCTTGTCAAGACCTTTCCCACAAAACCTCATTCTCACCCAAGAGGAGAAAGTCATTAGGATTCATCCTCTAGGGAACATGCATGTCTTGTACAACATTTCACGGCAATCCATTCAATATTTGTTGAGACATTTCAGTCTAGTGATCTGACATTGCCATCCCTAGAGCCAAGCTGTTAGCTAGCATGGCTAAAAAGTGAAAGAGACGAGAGAAAGGTCAGAAAAATAGGCAAAGGTTGCATTGCATGCGTTAGTGTGAAAAAAGGGGAGATTTGCAGAACTGCATGACCGACTCGGTGTCAAGTATCTAGAGTGCTGATTTACAGCCGCCTCCATCTCCAGCATGCGATATGTAGGTGTAGGTGAGACATGCATTGAGATGGAGTGAGTGAGCATGAACACATCCAGCTGGTGTGAATGACTGAAGGAGCAGCTGTAGCGTCTGAGAGTGAACTCACAGTTCACACATGGCAAAACCATCAACCACGACTTCAACCGGCGGCTCTGCGGAGGCCTTCACATTACGTAGCAGCGAGACACTGAAACCACATTGTTGTTTTAGAAACGATACGTTCCCCCCATCGCACTTAGGCCATTCTGAGAATACCTTTGTGCACCTATCATCAATCTTCTAGTGTAATGGCCATGTTTTTCCAAGAAGGGCATCAAGGTTTATGTTACAGCAACTGAGATCACTGTGAGTGATTTTACAGAGAGATGCAAAGGCGGATCATTCGGTCAGGTAAATGGAACTGAAAAAAATCTCAATCGTTTACAAGACAAGCCTGCTGTCATGGTTCCCAAAATTTGATTTTCTGAGGTTGACTAACATAATTTTATGTTACTGTACACAAACCCCACTAATAGTTAAACTCACATTCAGCTCAAACAAATGTGTTTGCATCAATTTGGCTTGAATACCTCAAGGCCAACGACTAGAAAATCTAAAATTGTAATGAGCAGGGCCTGATTTTCTAAAGATTTACTGTTCGGTATTAGCTTGGAATAAATTTTCTGATTAATTTTGCATCTACATTTGATGTACAATTTGTATTCATGACCTCTATGCTGCATTAGACGATTCCAGGAAACTCGACAGCTTTATCCACCATGACACACCAATTTGGCTCAAGAGTTTGCAGTCTAAATATGCTGCAGGATGTGGGTCCATTTATTAAGCCTCTGCCTTGAGTTCACAGTCTGTCTCATACCAAAAATTCAGGCAATTTAATGCTGTAATTTGGGGTTTGGAGTGAGTCCCCTCCACCAGACGGAGTGGAGGTTTTTGATAGATGCTGCAGATTTAATGAGGTGTTGGATCAGGCTTCTCTGACTTGCTGACTGGCTGCTGTTACGTAACTTGATCAGGTAAGACAGGGCAGCGCTTGTAAGACATTGCGTCCCACAGCGTAATGAGCACTTAAGCACTCAGCGCCGGAGCAAGGAGACTTATGGTCACCTCCAGCTGTGGGCTGCTGTGTTGTAAAAGTCTGTGTCCATTCTTCAAACATGAGGCCACTGATGTAAGTTCTTTAATGAAAGAACTTCTTGTGAAGCGAGACCTTTATGTGGCGAATATATTACTTTCTTTAATCCTGTAAAAGCATAAAACATTTTACCTCACTCATTCAACATTTGTAAATCTTTTTCAATTAGGCCAGAAAATGTCACCAAAGAGACAAAGTATACATTTATGTGTGTACAGCATATAAAACTACTTCAAATAAGTGTGCTAACATTTCTGCTCAGCACACCCTTGACAGATAAATAAGCTTCCATGATAAATGATCCAACAGTGATGTAACTGTGTCTATAATGTGTTAAGGCAAATGTGTATTTTTCACGCCTGTAGTTTGGTTCATTTGGTTCAGACTAATGTTGTATTTTAGTTCTGATGCCGTTCCTCTGCACACTGACTACTAGCACACCAACTGTCCCTCTTTCGGTGCCATCGACGTAATAAGACGTCAAAGTGTTTGTTTTGCAGCGGGTCAACAATCGCGGTCTCTCGCAGCCTGTGAGTAATTTTGGGGCTTCTGGGAGATGTAGTCAGAGCATAAAGAGATTCTATACGCCACAGAAGTCAAAGCAGGAAGTGGAGACGATCAAGATTAGAGCGCAAAACAGACGGAATTTGGAGAAAAAGTGGTGTTTTTGGTGAAAGTGGCCTCTACCTCTGATAAAACAAGAATGGAACAAGGTAAAAACAAATGTTTTTTTCATGATGAAATAGAGAGTCTCTTCTTTCATTTCAGCTGTTCAGTGTTTTCAGAGACATGGTACAAAATATTATGTGAGTCTTGAAATGCGACTTAAAATGTGCAAAAATGCTGGAACAAGGCACTTTTATAAAACGGCTGGCACTCAAAGAGTTAATGACAGCTAAGTCATCCTAAATAAGCACTTAGTTATTTGTTAAGTTATTCTTCAAATCTGTTTTCCACCACCTATAAAGTCAATGAGACAAACATCCAACAGTTCGTAGCCAACATGCTTCCTGTTATGTATCTTTAAACATTCTTGTATCTGACCAGTTTGTCTTGTTCTCGTTTTCAAAGATTTTTTTAAAAACCGAATTGTCAGACTTCAGCTGAGAACGCAGACAGTCTTTTAATGCTGCATGAAACCACTGCTTTAGGTAAGCAGCATATTACTCATTGCAAACGCAGTACACTTAGCTGTCATTGTGGGTACAGCAATGTTGTAATCTTTAGCGTCAGTTGCCAACCAGCCATGTGAAGAGAAGCCGAGTTCTGAGTGCAAATGTCAGCGTTTCAGGATTCGGTCATATTGGTATCACGAATAAAAATAGTCTGGAGATGGTGTCAGAGACATTTAGGGTTTGGTTTTATCTCCGAGCCAGCAGCAGCGTTCACTGTCTGACCTCATCAACCACACCGCGATGTGAGTCAGCCCAGGTCCTCCAGCACCCTGATGTGGTCTATCGAGCTCCTGACCGCAGCTGTAGACCATGCATGGAGGTCTGTGTGGCTCTCAGCTATCCAGAACCCAAAACGCCTGTAAAGGCTCATTCTGAAAGCCAGTCAAATGGCAGATAAACCTCTGGATGTCCTGTTGCTGCTGGATGGGGTTCATATCAGTACACAACAAAATACCGGAGCAGTGGTGTACAGGCTAACCACAAGGAACACCTGCTGTGGACGTATGGAAACTATGACTCATTTGCTGCTGTTTGTTGCTACGATACATGTGTTTATCCTTTTAAGTGGGAACATCATCTGGCAGCCACTGGATCTTGGCTTTTATTGAATTAGCGAAACATCATTACAGTTTTTTTTAATGCTCCGTGGCAGTTGCTCAATCCCGGAATAAGGCTTAAAAATAAGATGCAATAAGATGCGAAAGAGGAATGGGGGGAAAAGCAAACATCATTAAGTCCTCCTCGCCTCTGCCAAATATGGCAACTTGCGTGGTGCCAGACTAACTGACGACCTGGAGGCCGAGTGAGCCAGCAGCCTGTCTGAAGCTCTGCTGGCTGGTTAAGGCAGCTTGTTAAGGCGAGGGCTCCACAACGCTCATTTCCTGACTTTGCCCGGGGACGAAGGAGGGAAACGAGGGCACACAGGAAAGGTGTCACATCTGAGGCCTGGAAGGAAAGAATCTCTGTGTATTTCAGACAGTGTGAAATAAAATACTCATTGCTGGAAGTGGGAAAGACTTTAAACACTTTCTTTTTCTTTGAAATTCACCCCAAGCAGGAGTCTAAAAATATTTTGGGCTCAATTTAAGCAGTAACATGACTTCAGTGGCCAAACATGAGTTTCCTAAACTGCATTATTAGCAGCATTTTTTGCGTGAGAGGCTGTGTTTCTTCAGGTCACTCCTTCTCTGCATGGGTCCATCTGAGGAAGGTTTTAAAAGCAGGTTCTGGCCCTGATGCTCCTCCCTCAGCAAGACTCCTGCGATCTCCACATTCACACAGTGATCTAGACACAAAAACAGCCAGCAGCTTCTGTAAGGCTCACCATGACAGCAGGCTTTTCTCACATCTGATTCAAAAAGGAGGCAAGGGCACCGGCACACCACTCACAGCAGGCACAGACATACAGGAAACGGGCCACTGATAAGTCACTATACAGAGAAAGTGCTGATCTGGGACCAGCTGGAAGGACAAAATGGGTGTGTGGACTGCACTGGTTCTGGCCCTGCAGCTGCTGTTACAACTCAGCTCACACGTGGAAGCCCAGGCTTTAGGTGAGTGTTTTTTTTTTTTAATGTTTTAATTCACTTTTCACATCATTACAATTTCAATGGCAATACCCAGCTACAGTTGCTGCTGGGTATGACAGCAGTTCAAGAAATAAAATAATCTCTTTAGGTTCTCTGTTTAAATTTTAACATACGCACAAAGAAAGATGTCTTTGATTTCATTTGAATGCTGTATTTTTCTGACATCCTGGCCGTGATGTAATCCTCCATTTTCATTATCTGTCAAGAGAGATTTAATGGCTCCTCCACTGGGTATTTTAACACACTATGTATGAGACCAATACATAATGGATAAAGCAGACACTGTGAAAGAGAATATCATATGCATACCCAAAGAACACAAAGGATTAGACGCGGTGCATGACACTCACTGAGGTGTGAATAAAATCAGCTCAAGAAGAGACGAGGCAGTCATTAGGTAGCATTTTTGTGATAGGATATAGACAAAGGTAAAGAATAAAAGTAGATGCCTTCCTGCTGAAGTAAGTAAAGTCACCCTGATTTTCATATCCATCCAGCCAGACCTGCTCGATTACTTCAGCCTCAGGAGGTTCAGCTTTCTGGCTCGTATTAATTCAAGCAAAGTCCCTGCTAGGTCACACACATGGGAACAATCAGAGATGATTGGGCGCAATACTGAACTTCAAGTCACACATACTCACAAACTCTGCCTCTCTCTCTCTCTCTCTCTCTCTCACAGTCACACAAAAATATGTCCAAGGTTACACACAAACTGAAGCAGCAGACGGCAAGTAGAAAGAAATACTGGTGTTAATAGTTTATCAGCCTTTTGTAAATCACTCCAGTGATAGATGGCATAGCTTTCATGCACCCATTAATCCCTTCAATCTCTGGGCAATAGCCGTCTAATGTTATGTATAACACAAGTCCGGTTTAATGGAGTTCATCATCTATCATTTCCCTTGCAAATGACTCATATTACTGACTGGAGTTTATTCAAAAGGAAAAAGACTGCTTTAAAGCTGCAGGTAAGTGAGATTTTAGTGGCACAAAACAACCACGGATGACTTCATCAGGAGCTTAGATTATCAAAACTCAAAATTCACTTTCTACTGGGCACAAAGACTCCTTGCCTCGGGACATGGCACACCTTTTAAAGCCTCTTCAATCAATATTTCTATAACAACCATGTATTAAATTACAATGTGAAAGGGCTTACCTAATCCCCTATAGCTTTATAGCTGATTGTTTAGCTGCCTGACTTTGACCACTCTTGTAGTGTTGTTTTCAGCAGCAACAGGCAGATTTTTTTTAGTTTAAAAGTTCCATTAAAATGCCACAGAAGACTACCTGCTCAGCAACAAACAGCAGACAGACACAGTAATGGACTAGCTGGTGAACACACTGGAGCATTTAGTAGCTAAAGAGATAGCTATGTATATCCCCATGAATTGGTAGAGACCAAAAACAGAGCTAAAAGATAGAGTATTTGGACTTAGGCTACATTTATTATATATATGTATATATATGTGTGTGTGTGTGTATATATACGTATATGTGTATATATGTGTATATATATATATATACACATATACGTATATATACACACAAAAATACGTATATGTGTGTGTATATATACGTATATATGTTTACACACATTTATATACATATATACGTATATATATATACACACATGAGTGTGTGTGGTTGTCTGTACCCTGCCTTTCACCCTAAGACAGCTGGGATAGGCTCCAGCCCCCATGACCCTATGAGGATAAGCGGTAGATAATGGATGGATGGATATATATATATATATATATATATATATATATATATATATATATATATATATATATATATATATATATGTATACACACATATATACATATATGTACACATATGTATATACACATATATACATATGTGTACATATATGTATATATGTGTATATACATATATGTACACATATGTATATACACATATATACATATATGTATACATGTATACACATGTGTATACATGTATACATATATGTATATATGATAACATTCTGAACAGAAGACACAAAAGTGGCATCGCGTCTTCACTTTTTATTCCGCATTTAGACGAGCATTTTCATGCATACAAAGACGCAAAAGTGTGTGGAATTCAATTGGGTATGCACACCAGGCAGCTATTTGGTGCTATGATGTATTATCACACACACCGCCATGTCCGCACATAATTACAGATCCTTCTCTGTTCAGTAATACTATCTGTGCAGATTCTGTACATTTGATGGAAAGACTCCTGTGTGTTTATTAGAGCTGCCAGAGCAGCTTGAAGGTCCGACGCATGCAAATAATCTGACATGTTTGTTTATTTCCCTGTACTGGTGCATATATGTGACGTAAACACGTGCGCGACGTGAGCACTGAAGAGTTTTGCTGCGTCTTGGGCAGTGTTGATGGAAAGGCTACGGAAGAGCATATTCAAGTTTTCCAATCTGGAGGGTTCCACGCCATCACCGTCTAAACGAAAGGCACCCCTGATAAAATGTTTTGTTGTTTTTACTCACAAGTGTTCTAGTGTAAACAGGGCCTTACATTCATTGGGTGACCAAGAAACATGACTCCAAATGACTGATGACATTGATCTGTAACTGCTGGATGTGTAAATAAGCAAGTGTTTGCTAAGTTATAATATGCCACATCAAATGCTGCTGCCTCCAAGTGGCCAAAAAAGTGCTCCTGTTAGAACGGTTGCTCATGGCTATGATGTAAACATATGATTTCGTAATTACATGCTGATACCGATGATGTAATTCCGTCATCATGACCAGGCACCTCTAAACACAAAAGTACAATAAATTACAGCTTTCAACATGCAAGTCCTCAAATGTGAAGTATTTGTTAAGCAGTAAAATGAAGAATGTTAACCACTTTATGGTGTTCTGGAGGTGTGATGGATTTATATACTAGTGTTAAGGAGAGGACAAGACACCAGGTTACTTTATGGCTTTCAGCAGAACTAGTTTTATGAAGCTTGAAAACTGAGGTTAATCGGGGGTGAAAGGCTGTTTCTCAGGATGGCGTAAGATGACCCTGACCCCTACAAAGCTCTCTGTCTTTAAGATTAATGAATGGCAGGACTATCTGCTCTGTGCATGCCTTTGTAGTGTTACAGTAACTCTAAAAACATGCATTAAGGTGCATTTGCTGTCACACACACTGTCTTGTTCATTTTGGGATTTTGCATTTATTGGACAGAGGTTTACCCAACATTTAACTGGTGATCTTGGCAGTTACAAATACAAAAGGGTGAAAGGGATGTTGACAACAAAATGTAAGCAGACATTTTAGTCACATTTAACAGCATTTAACATTTTTTAAAGCCCTCTGTGTTTTGCTGAAATGTGGCATGTGACGGACAAAACACAAGAGAGTTAAAAGGAAAAAAGGAGAAACCTCATCTGGGGATCATATTTTGTAATCTTGGCTGACAATGGTCAATCTCTGGGAGCAGTTTTGCTCCCTCATGACTGTGGGCCTTGCAGACTGCTCTCAGGGTGCTTGTGTATTCATGATGCATGCAGATGGTGGACTACAGATTCACCACACATCCTCTCATGGGCAGCCCAGCTCCTGAGTCACTTCATTAAAAGGTGGACTCTGGCCATGAGCACAAGAGTACAGTGTCCCTGTGGCTTCCACACCCACAAAGTCAGTGGATATGTTTAAAGGCCTCTTCCTGTGAGAACAATGAATAAATAATAAATGGCTGAAAATGAGAACTTGCACACATTTTATCAGCCAAGCAGTTTTGGAACAATATGTAATAACATTATACACCTAACCGGCACAGCACTGATTTGCTTCATCTTTCTTATTTTTTCTGAGCCAACTCTGTCTGCCAAGTTTGCTCTGACTGATTGACATGGTGCGTCTCGCAAGAGCAACAAACACGGGGTCAACATCATCATCTTCTCCTCATCGACTCAGGATGTGTTTACTCAGGGATCGCAGCGGCTGCAGGTTGTAAATATTCATATCTCATCATCCATTACTCATGTGCATTACCGCCTCTCTCTCTTTTCCCATCCCTGTCAACAGTCTATGATCTGCTCACCTCGCCTGATTGCCTGCCAGACCTCCTACAGGGGGGTCTGGCTGAGCAAGGAGTGACCGAGGCTTTCATCCTAACCTCCTTCAAGTTGCAGCCTAAGACTGGAACCAGCGTGTTTACCCTGTACAACCCCAGGGACAACAGCAAATACTTTGAGTTCACTGTGATGGGGAAGCTCAATAAAGGTAGGAAAGATCATGAAAGCTGCTTATAATGACTGACAGAGAGTTATCAGAAGACTGTAGTCCCCCCTTGCATTTTAGCATCTTTCAGCTTCTTGTGAACATGGTACAGCCATGCAGAGCTGCTAGACTTGGTCTGTTGTGATTTGGATGAATCATCTCTTTACTGGAAATCCTCTGATTCTCACTGTCATCTCTTCCCCTGCTCTGTCCTCTCTAGCTGTGTTACGCTACCTGAGGAGTGACAAGAGGATGAGCTCGGTAACCTTGAACAACCTGGTGCTGGCAGATGGCCAACAGCACCGACTGTTGTTCCACCTGAAGGGGATGCAGCAGCAGGGGCCAGGTGGGGTGGAGCTCCATCTGGACTGCAGGCTGGTGGAGACCATCAGGGATCTCCCTGCTGTCTTCCAGGGTTTGCCAGCAGGCTATGGCTTGGTGGACCTGAAGACCATGCAAGCCAGAGAGCAGGTGACCCATCATTTACAGTATTTCCATACAATAACTGTAGCCATTAATGGATCTGAAGGTTTCCATGTGGCAGAGTTGTCCACGCTGAACTGTTTTGTTCCAACAGGAGAGTTTAGACGAGCTCAAATTGGTGGTTGGGGACACATTTGAAAATGTTGCTTCATTACAAGACTGCCATTTCCAACAAAGAGACTCCGTCCAAACTCTGGGTAAGGTTTTTTTTTTTTTTTGTGGAAATAAACGCCCACAGAGATGGCCAAATGTTTCTCAGGGAAAACAATCACAGAGTTAGGAAAACAACAGTCAGTGTTTGTCAGAGAGACTCAAGAGCAGACTCAGAGAATCCCCCACCTCTGCTTCGGTTTAACAAAATAACAAAGGCTTTCTCTTAGGGGTCAACACGAAGCAGCTGTCCAATCAAATGCTGGAGTTAACAAAGGTGATAAATGAGCTGAAAGACGTCCTCATTCAGCAGGTGACTACCGCTAACAGCTCCTTTGAGGCCATTTCATTCCTGCCTCCTCACCTCTGACCTCCCTGACAGCTTGTCTGACTGCAAATTAACTGGTTTATGTTGACCTTTTCCAGGTCAAAGAGACCTCATTTCTCAGAAACACCATCTCAGAGTGTCAGGCCTGCGGTAAGATTATGTAACAGTTATCAGATTGTTTGACAAAAAAATACAATTGCAGATAATTAAATGATAATTAAATGTCTTCTGATGTTTATAGGTCTGGGTGGTACAGAGGTGGTGAAACCAAAGTGTGGCCCAGGCATCTGTTTCCGTGACCACATGTGTGTAGAAACAGCGGATGGTGTCGAGTGTGGACCGTGTCCTGATGGGTACACTGGGGACGGTTTCAACTGTGATGATGTGGACGAGGTAAGAGTGTGTGTGTGTGTGTGTGTGTGTGTGTGTGTGTGTGTTACTTTACTTGTGCTATTGTAAGAATCAACACGAGTTTAAGACCTGCAGAGTAAGGACATCCTTATGACATGTGACCAACTACAATTCATGTATTTTAGGGCTATAAATTGGTCTTTATTGTTAAGATTATCAAGATGGGTACATTAATTCTCTTGAACCCAGTGCAGGGCAGTTTTGCACATCAAACATCAGAAAAGGACATGTAGAAACATATTCATCCGTTCACACGTAATGGAAAGAGGCGATGTCAATTTTTATCAGAATAAAACACAATTACAACACCAAGCAACTACATCAGCACCCAGCAAATACACAATAACATGCAGGCATAGTGGTGCCAAGGACAAATGACAAACGCTGCACCATTATGAAGGCTGAGACTCTGCAGATTGACTGCATGGAGGAGCATTTGCTCTTTGCCTTCTTCCAGCATTCGGTTTCCAACTCTTTTCTCATGATAGGAGCACTAGCTCCCAGGAAAGGTAAGTGTGGACCGTTCTGTTGATGAAATGTGTACATTTCCATGCAGAAATGTTTCCACTGTGTAGATGAAACAGTAAACTGGGTCTGCGGTTGGTATTATTTATTTTGGATACTCTGTTTAAATTTATTTTATGGTATTTTTCTTTTAGTGAAACAGGCAGCTGAGAGGTGAGACTGAACATGGAACTTCAGAGAAACTAACAGGGTATTATGGGGTTCAGGAATGAAAGTGACAGGTAACGCTTGGGAATTCAGTTAAAGTTAAGGCTGTTAATGAGGTCCTCATAAGGATAGAGGTGCAAGGATGTGTGTGTGTGTGTGTGTGTTTTCCTGTCTGTCTTCTCGTGTTTGTACTGACCTTTTTTTTTTAAGGCCTGGCCCCTTCAGCATTATCTTTTTTGCTTGAGGAAAAAGTGTCATCAAACCTAAAAGCTTTTAGGCAGAGGCTTTGGGAGAACCACATCCATTTTTCACCTTCAACAGAGCCCATGTCCTCCTTCTTTCCTGCAGTGCCAGTTCAACCCCTGCTTCCCTGGAGTGAAGTGTGTGAACACTGCCCCGGGCTTCCGCTGTGAAGCCTGTCCACTGGGCTACACCGGCCTGGCAGTGGAGGGCGTTGGCATTTTGTTCGCTCAGACCAACAAACAGGTAAAGCAGTGGATGAAAAACGGAGAACACAAAGACAAAATAAGACTAGTATTAAAAAAAGTATCACAAAATCATTGCAGCTCCTTAGTTTACAGCTCTAAAATGATGGCAGGAATTATTTAGTTCATGTGGGATGATTGTGCATACTTGTGATAAAAAAAAAAATATTTTGATTTTTCTTACATTCATTGCATTATTCAGGTCTGTGATGACGTTGATGAATGCAAAGGGCCCAACAATGGAGGCTGTACTGCAAACTCAGTCTGTCACAACTCTGTGGTAAGTCCACTGTAGGCTATCATATATCCAAACACCATGGCTCATGTGGGACAGTTGTTTCATCTGTGTGGCCGCTCTCCTTCCTGCTCAGGGCTCATACCACTGCGGCAGCTGTAAGACGGGTTTCACAGGAGACCAGGTGAAGGGCTGCACGCCAGCAATCAGCTGCGGCAACAGCCTGACCAACCCCTGCGACATCAACGCCCAATGTAGCGTAGAGAGAGATGGGTCAATCCATTGTCAGGTAGGGTTTCACACTCCTCCCCACTCTTCCTACCTGCACACACAGTACTGCACATAAGCACAACTCCATATGCATGCTGTCTGAGTTTGCTTTGTCTCGTCAGTGTGGAATTGGCTGGGCCGGTAATGGATACTTGTGTGGGAAGGATACCGACATCGATGGATACCCAGATGACAAACTCAAATGCAAAGACCCAAGTTGTAAAAAGGTAACTCAGGTGCAAAAGTGTCAGCAAGCTGCAACTTTCCTGTAATAGATGGGCCTTTTTTAATTTCGAGCATTTCCTCACAGGACAACTGTGTCTATGTTCCCAACTCTGGACAAGAGGATGCAGACAGGGACGGTCATGGAGATGCCTGTGACGACGATGCAGATGGTGACGGTATACCAAACGAGCAGGTGGGTGGAAAGGTTTAACAAGTGCGTTCCACCACACAACAGCTGCAGCTGTTGATTATTTTCTAGATTAATCAATGTACTGTTAGGCTTCAAAGAAGGTCAGATAGTGAAACATACATCACAGTAGATCCTCACATACTAGTGCAGCCAACTGAAACTTCTCCCATGTGCCAAGCACGTAGGAAAACTACAGTGGCCGAGGACAAAACATGAATGACCCTATCTAGAGTCAGTGTTTGGTTTGTCCGTTGGGGCTACTGAGAAAGCATGGCTTTATGGAGAGGACCTGCTCCTTATATAGATACAAATGATAACAAGAAGGGGAACATTATATTCCATGTCTGCCCCAAGGTCTTGTTTTTAAATTGCATTACAATCATGTAAGAAATGCAGCACAGTAAAAAGAATTAAGAACCAGGGAATGATACCTTAGCTTAGCATAAAAATTGGAAACAGAACAACAGCTAACCTGGCTCTATTTTTTTATTTAAAAAAAAACTCATGGACACACAAGCTTGTCCACTGAAAGCAAACACGTGTCTGTCTCAGGACAACTGCTGGTTGAAGCCCAACGTGGACCAGAAGAACAGCGATAAGGACAGCCACGGCGACGCCTGTGACAACTGTCGCATGGTGGAGAACCCAGACCAGAGGGACACCGACAGTGACGGCAAAGGGGACGCCTGTGATGATGACATGGATGGAGACGGTATGGAGCTAAATTACATCACTCCCACTGACGCTCGCTCTTATATAACCAACACCGAAGGCACTCACTGTTATGACTTATTACTCTGTTCTCTCCTCCACATTCCCACCCTGCTCTTCCATTAAATTACAGCCAGAGTTTACAGCACACACCTCTCTAAAATCACATTATATAAACTGTGAAGTAGTGTGGATTACACCTGAGGCATAAGAAACAGCACTGCGAAAAAAAAATGAAGTCAAGGCCAACAGCAGTGTGACCCCTGAGCAAACAGCAGCTTTGATCATACACCAGCATGATTACACCTCAAAACCCCCACAGGAGAGAAGACGCTTTTCCTCTATCGCTGCTGGTTGACCTTTATGCGTTTGTGGTGGTGCTGCTGCCTCCCTGTGAGAATGAAAAATAGCATCTGAGCACAAACTGCTGTTCGTCCACATAGCAAATACAACAGTGCATCCCAGTGGTGGAATCACAAATAACACGCCATGTCATGATTCAGTGGATCAAAGAAATTTAAGAAAATGACAGAAAATAAGAATATCTCGATGACTATAAATCAGTTTGACACCATCAGTTTGATTTTGGATATACATCAATCTGATTAATTAACATTCCATGATGTATCCATGTAATCGTCATCCCATATTGGCAACGCAATTTTCAATATAAAGAATGTGATTATCATTCTCTCCATTCGACAGAAAATAGAGAAAATGTCTCCAAGCTTTAGGTGATGTCTCCAAATAGCTTGTTTAATCTGATGAATGTCAATGACCAACCCCAAACAAATTTACTCTCACATTAGAGACAGAAATACACTTTATATAATCATAAAGATGGACTTATATCCTTTGTGAGATTCCATGGTAAGTGACAATGAAAACAGTATTTATTAGCCTATATCGTACCTGATAACAATCTCTATTCACTGCTGAGAAGGACTCAGACTGTGAAATAACACAAACCATCTCATGTTGATTGGTGAGCACAGGCCTGAAAAACTTTCTGGACAACTGCCAGCTTGTCCAGAACAGAGACCAGCTGGACCGGGATGGAGACGGAGTGGGAGACGCCTGTGACAGCTGCCCAGACATCCCCAACCCAAATCAGGTCAGTCAGAGCCAGCCAGATGGATCGATGGATGGAAGGATGGGTTGATAGCGGTTATTTTGGGGTACTTTACTTGAGCATTGTCACTTTATTCTAACTCCTGTTCCATTACTGATATAATATAGAACATAACTACACTACATATAACACATTGTTAAAGATTAGACCAGTGGTTTAAATATTTTTGACCTGTGATCTATAAAAAGAAATCTGTGTATATTTGAAGCTCCTGTCATTACAGGATGTATTATTAGCAGTTCCACAAATTATTCTCCTTTAAATTTCTCAGCTGGTTTCCTTTATATAATATTTACCCCAAAAGGCAAATATTAAATAAAAGTCTCGAAAATTAGTACAAATTTGTGTAGTTTTCCTCTTCTTTCTACTCATATTAGTTATCTTACAGTCCAGAAATGTATCTTAAGATTTTGAATGTCTTTACTTGTAAGGAAGTATTTTGACATGGTTATACTACTTTGAGTCCTTCATGGTGATTTTAGTGAACTCTCTGCCCTGGTTACAGTCTGATGTTGACAACGACCTGGTTGGAGACTCTTGTGACACAAACCAAGACAGGTAAATATCACAGTTTCAGTCTCTACGTTGTGTTCTTCCACTGCTGGTACTACAAGCCTGTTTTAACATGTGTCACTTCCCCTGTAGTGATGGCGACGGTCACCAGGATACCAAGGATAATTGCCCGTTCGTGATAAACAGCTCCCAGCTGGACACTGACAAAGACGGTATTGGTGACGAGTGTGACGATGATGACGACAATGATGGGATCCCTGACACGATACCGCCAGGACCAGACAACTGCCGGCTGGTGCCAAACGCTGACCAGATTGATGACAACAGTGAGTGTTACAAATACGACTTAGCACTTCTTCATGTACCGCTCTCTTAGAACAGAGCTGATCAGTGACTGTTCATATTTCTGGCAGCCTCCATAACATGCCATATGATTTACAATTGCAAGCAAGTTTGGACCCCAGATAAACACAAATGCAGCCCTGAGCACTTTGAGTGGCAATGTTGTAGATTAAAAATCTGCCCCTGTTTGTGACTCATTGAGAGTGTCTGTTCAAGTCAGCTGGGGCAGGGCAGTTTCTGCTGGTCGTTAAGTGAAAGTGAAGCCAGCAGTTTATTATATACCATAGGTGTCATGTGTATCGTCTATTAAATAATCCATGTCATCAGACAGATTCAGAAATGCACATGAACCACTACAATAAACAAAAAACAGTCAATGTGCCAGAGAAGCTACAGCGTTGAATGTTCTTAGCAAAGCAAACACAGCATTTCCAGGTCTGAAAGCGCCCTCACACAGCAGGGTGCCGACTAGAGAGAGCTTCAGTACAACCCATCTGAATGAAACAAACACAGCCTTGTTTGTTTGCTAAAATGTGACTAGCCCCTTAAGAAAGAAAAGAAAGCACACATGTGGGATGTTTTATATTCAGCTCTGCAGCCTTTTGTCATTTTTTGCAAAAGCCAGTCTAAAATCCTTTATTGTGACAAGGCAGCAACACACTGGTTCTAAAAGGAGCTGATGCATAACTGACACAATGCCTTCTCACTGGTGTGTGTAATCAGCTAGTGTTAACATGTGGCACAATGAAACAATAATCCAGTCACTTTAAGACAACTTTAAATCTAAATCTCCTCCCTATTATATCTACAGATGATGGAGTAGGAGACGTTTGTGAGTCAGACTTTGATCAGGACAAAGTGATTGACAGGATTGACAACTGTCCTGAGAACGCTGAGGTGACCTTGACTGACTTCAGGGCCTATCAGACGGTGGTGCTGGACCCTGAAGGCGACGCCCAGATCGACCCCAATTGGGTTGTTTTGAACCAGGTGACATAACCGCATGTTGACAGTTTCCTCTTTGTATGCTTTGTGTGGTGGCTACAAATTAAAGAAGCGAAATAAATGTGTTTACAATAACACTTATAAAAGGACACAGTTGCTGCACAGAAGTTGCTAAACAAAATTATATGCAGGTTTAATCTACTGTTAAAACAAAGTGCATAGCACATGTCAGACAACTTCTTATAACCCAAAATGTTTGTGTTTAATTTGATAAGACTTCCTCACTGATAGTTCCGTCTTTCTCTCACAAAGGGAATGGAAATTGTTCAGACGATGAACAGTGATCCAGGACTGGCTGTTGGTGAGACGTAGCCTTTATCTCTGAGTATAGTATCAGTCAGTAAAACAGAGAAAGTTCTCAGTCTGAACATGAACTGATTAAAGGTTCTGCTTTCAGGTTACACTGCTTTCAGTGGAGTGGACTTTGAGGGAACATTTCACGTCAACACAGTGACGGATGACGACTATGCCGGCTTCATCTTTGGCTACCAGGACTCGTCCTCTTTCTATGTAGTGATGTGGAAGCAGACTGAGCAGACCTACTGGCAGGCTACACCTTTCAGAGCCGTGGCTGAGCCCGGCATCCAGCTTAAGGTGAAATCACACATTTCAGATCCTCAGGCTGCACATTCACACTCATCCTATTTTTATCCATCCACACATTTTCCACATTTATGCCACTCTCTCGTCTGTCTGCCCCCACTCACTTCTCTCCGTTATCTGTCACTGTTCATCAGGCTGTGAAGTCTAGATCGGGCCCTGGGGAGCATTTGAGAAACTCGCTGTGGCACACAGGAGACACCAACGACCAGGTGCGTCTGCTGTGGAAGGACCCCAGAAATGTAGGCTGGAAGGACAAGGTGTCCTACCGCTGGTACCTGCAGCACCGCCCACAGGTTGGATACATCAGGTACGACGAAACATGTTAATGTTCATTATATTGATTCTATGCTTTCTTAATTAATTTACTATATTGCGAAAAGTTGAGATTGAATGTATTGGAAATACGTTTTTTCACATTCTTGGGGACAGGGCACGGTTTTATGAGGGAACAGAGCTGGTGGCAGACTCTGGTGTGACGATTGACACGACCATGAGAGGAGGACGACTCGGCGTGTTCTGTTTCTCTCAAGAAAACATCATCTGGTCCAACCTGAAATATCGCTGCAATGGTAAGGAATGAAAGATATATTTTAGCATCTTAATTAATGTGATTAATGTTATAGAGCACTTTTGGCAGTTTGTTTTTAGTGCATAAATTCTGAAAAGTCGGATAGTAATACTGACTTAGATTTGATGTTGCATAAACTTGACTACAGCTGTGAACAGAATTGGTTTGGCCTCACTTGCCTTTAGAGTCTGAGCTCGTCTCATGAAGCCTGGCTTGTCTTTTCCACAGACACCATCCCAGAGGACTTCCAGGAGTTCAGCACTCAGCACAGTGTTGACTCACTCTAAAGTGCAGACAAAAACACGACACCGGATCTCTAAAGACTGCTCCTGGATGTGAAAGTGTGTTTGCGTGGGTGAGGGTATGTTTTCGTCTGTCTATCTGTGTATTGATGTGTACAGTTTCAGTGCATATATGACCACAATCGTCGTACTGTATGTGCATATTATCATGTCTGTTTCCTTTTCCCAATTGTGTCTTCCTGTTTATCTCCTCAAAGATTCCAGCTGAATTTTATAAGTTATAATGATTTTTACTGGATCTGATGCAACGTGACATAAGAACTTAAGAAACATAAGAACATGTATCATAAGATGACATAATGCTACAGAACATAGGGTGATACAAATGGACAGTGGCCCATGCACCCATGTATTTCCTAAATAAGGGAGCATCATAATAAAAAGCAATACTTTGTGTAGCATGATGAACGTGTTCAAACAACTAGAAGGAAAGTTCTTAAATTTTGATCACAAACAGGCTGTATTTGTATGCATAACTATGCTGCGTGGTATTATTTTTACTCCTTTTGTGGAGAGTAGACCAAGTTTTGTATGACTTAAATGTCAGACTGTGCCTTGTCTCACTTACTGTGGGAAATCAACTTAGAGCTCAATGTAACCATGTTTTCTTGATCATTTCATATCTATGTAGTCACAAACCTGGTCAAAATAAAGAGCTTCAAAGTATACTGATTGTGATTTCAAATGTGATATTGTCAGGATTCGTTTTGAGGATGTGATGTGATCATATATCCACACATACTGTGCGTGCACGCCACAAATCAAACCAATCCAATGCATGGAAATGACGTCTCCCATCAATCCCCTATTCCACATGAGATTTTCTTGCTGAGGGTGTGATACTCTACTCTTTGTGAAACGAAAGTGTCTGTTTTGTTTATGCAGGAAACACTTTCCTAATGAGAACACTGTGATTTCTGATTAGCTGCAGAGATGAATAGAGACTTTGGTGTTTGCTGCAGGCAGGGGGTCCTCGAAAACAGAAACAAGGAGGTTTATTGTAAATAAGAGGAGGCCATGAATCCTCATGCAGACTCCTTTATATCTGTCTTTTTTTTAACTTTAAGTAGCCTATGTTTGCCTTCATGAACTCAGTTGGTAGATAACAAGCTGTGTGTAAGACCTTTGTTTTAGGTGTCGTCCACACAACGAAACGGCATTCTGTGAATCCGACAAATTACCGATTCCACCTTGCGTACAGACTGGTCCAGCATTGTCGGAGACCCACAATGGTATTTTCTGACAACGGGTTCCAGAGTGAGAAGAGCTGATAATGGTGTTTTGGAGTTGCAGTGTGTACCCGGCGTTGTTGCTAACAATGACATCACATCATCACATGACCAGAAGTAGCAGTAAACAAGGACTTCATGCGTATGCTCATTGCATTCTTTCGTTCTTTTTTGTGGGTCTCTCTGTTTTTCTTTGCAGCGTCACCTGCAGTGTGGCATATGTATTACATCCTTGTCACTCGTTATCGTGTTGCCATGTAGAGCGCTACTGTGCCATTGCCATGAGAACGGAGCCTTAATATATATAAGAAGTTAAAGGGGTCATAGCTTGCTCATTTTCAGGTTTGTTTTTCAAAACATAATAATTGTGAACCACAGTTCACAAAAAGAACATTGAAGAAGACTTGAAACTAGCATGTACAAATGTACAGTACTGTGCTGGGATGCATTCTTGCAGACTGAGGAACTGACACAGGTACCATAAACTCATGTTTACAGTGTTTACTGAGAGAAGTACAATCATTTTCTCCTTGACCTCTGTACAATCAAGACGTCTTTTTCAACCAGAGGAGTCGCCTCCTGGTGGATGTTAGAAAGATTTTAAAGTACTTACAGCTTCTTCCGTCAGACAGACTGTTGTCAGAGGTCATCCACTGGTCTGACTGCAGTTTGTAAGCCACAGGAGCAATCTGCAGTATGAAGAGATTTAAAAATTACTTATCATAATGTTCAAATAAAAGAAACAAAACAATAATCAAGAAATCTACATTTTCAAAGCCATAACATGATGGTTTGAAGATGACAGTATCATAATTTGAGCTACCTCTCCTGGTTTTGTGTTTGATCACACATTCAACCACAAAAGTTACTGCAGAGTTTGAGTTCAGTTGCTTCCATATTTGTTGATTCTTAAGACGTATTGTGGCACAGAAGGAAAGAGGTTACAGACAGTCGAGAGATGAAAAGATTCAGCTCTCGCTCAACAACAGAGACACACCCAGGCTTTCATGCAGGGAACCGGGAGTGGGAATGTTGACGGTAACTGAGTGAAGGTCTTGGGGAAATCTGCTTTGATCGCTCCTTCAAAAAGTATATTTAAATTAAAAGAATGTAAAAGGATGCAGAAAACTGACAGCAAAGTTTAAAGTTTAGCTCACACGTCCCTGTTGTGGCTGCTGGCACCTGAGTCGGCACAGGAAGTCATGTTCACACTCAGTTTGTGTGAAGGCAGGTGATGACTTCTCTGTTTGTGAATATCAGGGAAGAGTGGAGACCTGACAATAGCCGGGTTTCAATTTCAGTTTTCCAAAGAATAACAGAAAAGCTGAATAGAAAATAATTATTATTAGAAAGAACCTCAGTTTTCTCATGTTTTGATACAAACGGAGACAACAATTATTGAAACCAGCAGCCATGAAAGGAGCTCTGAGGCTAGGTGAGCAGTGTCAGTGTAACGTTTCCTTCAATAAAAGTGTCTGTCTTTGTCACTGACAGGATCAGAAGTGTCTGAGGACAGTATGGAAAGAACCCTAAATGGATAGAAAAGGTTTACCTTTTGCCTGAGTCTGTTTGTTGTAGTCCACTGAAGGAGAGGTCTCATTGTGAAATCTGAATATCTGTAAATTCAACTAAACAATGACGGCCATTTAAGTTCACACCAGTGAAACCATTGAAGTAAACATCTCTAAGCTAACACTGAGCTAGCTTTCTGTTCTCCAAGTTGCAACCAGCTTGTGTCACATTTAAAAACAAAAATAACAGTCCATAAACAACAAGTGGACAACTCAGCCTCTCTGTCCCACTATATCCAGTCCACTCAGCCTCTGTCTCACTGTGCTCCTCAGAGTTGTCAAACATTGAGCTGAGCAGATTCAGGCCTCAGCAGACATCTTGATTAGCATGGCTCTGTTCCATTCCAGTGCTCCAGGTGACAGCAACAACAAGCAGTCTAATTGTAACATGAAACCGAGCAGCTAAATGGAATTCAGCCTCATTCATTTAATTATTTAGGCTTCACGTGTGCCCTTCCTGTCAAAATGTCTTCCTAGAGCTTAGCGTCACAAACAGCAGGAAGGCCTCGCGCACCCCACTGAAGGTAAGAGCTCCTTGGTGACGCAGAGGGGCGAGATGTCAAGACGAACCTCGCGCCAGCGACGACGCTGCAGTCCTGGCGCGAGCCGGGGGATTACGTTGTCGTGACTCGCGCGTCCGCTCCACAAGTTGTCGCGCGCCCCCACGTCCTCTGCAGGTCGTGAACAGAGAGGGGGAGATGAGAGAGGAGAAAGGTTGTGAGAGGAGAGGAGGAGGAGAGAAGGAGAGCAGGAAGCCAAAGGAGGAACATGTAACCAGGAGGAGGAGGAGGAGGTCATATTATACAGAACAGGTATATTTCTCCTGTGTGTAGGAGAGACACAAGGAGAGAGGAAGGAGGTGAAAGCAGCAGGAGAACAGCAGTAAGCCACAGAGAGGACACTGAACAGCTGTAGGCCTGCGAGATACAGGAGAGACTACTGATGGTTTTAACACACCTGACCTCAGCTATTAGACCTGAAATCTGCAACAAACGACCATTTACCTCCTCTGACACCAAATAACACTTATTAGGTTGTTATTCAAAACAACCCTCACATTTTGCACATGTGAAGAAACTAAACACAACTTCTAAAGGTTTATGTATGTACAGTATACTGCATATATGCATGGATTATGTTTTATTTATGTTTACCTGTCATAACAAAGGAAAACACCAAATTATGATGAAGAGGAGAATGTGTGGTGTACACCTGTAGGTCTAATAAATTAAACACAGAGCTATGCAGGCCTATTTAGATGACCCTCGTATTTGTAGAAAATTAATAAAATGTAGCTTTGTTGCTAATTTGTTGCCACATATCAAGCATACAGGGAAACCAGCAAAATAAGGCAAATTATTCTGAGACCTACCTTTTTTAATTGATCCATAGTTAGTTTATCAAGGGCAGGCTTAGAAACTCAGGATTAGTCAAGTGAGTGACAATATATTTTTAACATATTTGCACAACATAATAAATAAATTGACTTTTTGTGATGGATCTCTAAAATTTTGACATAGTCTACCCTTATTTGTCTTCTGAACAGTGTTTCCAACATCTCCAGCTACCCCACTGATTAAAACTAAAACAAGGAGCTCCATTGTTTCCACCTGTGCCTGCAGGACAAGTTGCAACAACAAGACTTAAAAAATGCTATGCTACGATAATACAGCTTGGCTAGTGGTTCGCAAAATAACAGAAAGAACTGGTCCCCACTGATTTTTACGTCACTTAAAGAATGGCAACAATGACTGTAGCTGTATACACTGATACCTTTAAACCTTTAGAGGAAGTTTTGTTTCTGTGTCATGTTGTGTGTTGTGCTGCAACAACCCTGCATCCACCTGAAAGACGTTCTGGTATTTTACATTTTAAGCCCTCTTTCTAGGTTGCCTAGGATGCAAAAGAGTGGTTGACAGAATTTTTTTAGATCGGTCCTGTCTCAGGTATTTGGCTCATTTAGAAATTGGCTGTGCCAGCTAGCTATGGGCCACTATGGGCCAATGCAAACCTGCCCAAAACAACCCCTAAACTTTCATTTAAAAAAAATGATTTTGTAAATCCCGTTGATTTCTGTAGGAAGACTCTGTGATACCCAATGCCTTAAAAAAAACACGACAGAAGCTGTATTTTGCTTCAGCATTTAATACGGAACATCAGTGAACACCAGGAACCACAAGGTGAGTTGCTCCTTTTTTAAAATGAATGTTTAGGGGTTGTTTTGGACAAGTTTGCATTGGCCCATAGGGTCCCATATCTAGCTGGCACAGCTGATTTCTAAACGAGCCAAATACCCGAGACAGGACCAATCTTAAAAATTTCGGTGTCAACCACTCTTTTGCATCCTAGGCAACCAAGAAAGAGGGCTTAAAGTGTAAAATACCGGAATATGCCTTTAAGTTTTAGCGAAGTGCAATAGTATTTTATGATAAAAACAATATATTCAAAATGTGTGAGTAGGCTACACAAAATATGCATGTTTTTAGAGCAAATGTGTTTCTTCCACCCCTGCTAAAATGACAACTGTGATGAACTCCAGTGACAGAAAACATGGATGCCACCAACCAGCCATCACGTGAAGAAGGTCCAGCTCGTTGTTGTCTCTTCCGAGCTGTTGGGCTTGTCACTGGGGACATGCGTCACTGGGGAGAGTGGGTGAAAAGTAGGTGTTTAATCTTAATGTCAGTTATGTATGAATTATAAAAAGTATTTGAACTAACCTTTTAGTGTTATAGAATGTAACACTGGTTCAGTTTGAAGCCCTTTCCCTTCAATGACAGGACAGGCTGCAGTAATCCAGCTGCTGGATTGGGTTTTCCGAGGAGTGGCCCAGGTCATGTTCGTCAACAACCCCATCAGTGGGCTCCTTATCACGGCCGGCCTCTTCCTGCAGAACCCCTGGTGGGCTCTGAATGGTCTTCTGGGTACCTTTGTATCTACTATGTCTGCCATCATGCTTGGACAAAACAGGTTACATTGCATCTCCTTATCTTTATTTCACCTCATCATGTAAATAAAAACAGTATTTTGCTCCTACCATTAGGTCATTATCCACTTATATTCCCTGAAGCTGCAATTTCTTCAGCTGTGTTCACAGCGTGTTTCTTATTTAAGTGTGTTTTGCACTTCTGTCACATTCACCGCAGGGCAGCCTTATCAGCAGGGTTGTACGGCTACAACGGAGCCTTGGTCGGCATACTGATGGCTGTTTTCTCCGCCAGAGGGAGCTGGTACTGGTGGCTGTTATTGCCAAATATGTTCATGTCTATGTTGTGGTAAGAGTCTGTTAAGATTCATCCAATACATTTGTTTGCACACCACTTGGAATAATTCATTTTTGAAACAATGGGTTCATGGTGGTGTAGTGGTTAGCACTGTCGCCTCACATCAGGAAGGGACTGGGTTCCCAGCCCGGGGCCTTTCTGTGTGGAGTTTGCATGTTCTCCTCGTGTCTGTGTGGGTTCTCTCTGGTACTCCGGCTTCCTCCCACCATCCAAAAACATGCATGGGGATTAGGTTAATTGGTTAATTTAAATTGACTGTAGGTGTGAATGTGAGTGTGAGTGGTTGTCTGTCTCTATGTGTCCTGTGATGAACTGGAGACTTGTCCAGGGTGTACCCTGCCTTTCACCCTAAGACAGCTGGGATAGACTCCAGCCCCCCACAACCTTATGTGAGGATAAGCGGTAGAAAATGGATGGATGGGTTCCTCATTTCAGACAGAAATAAACACAAGAAGACTCTCATTTCCAGCCATCAGTTTTTCCTAGCTGGTAAAAAATGGTTTTGCCAGTGAAAAGGGAAATTGATTGATTTTATCAGCCATAAACTAGCCAATTAATCAGCTAGACCTAGGTGGTTTATAATGTCAGCATGTTTAGTTTGTCTTTTTTTTTTTACTCATTTCCCTCTGCTAACAGCCCTGTGGTCTCCAGTGCTTTGACCTCAGTCGCCAGCAAATGGGACCTGCCGATACTCACCCTGCCCTTTAACATTCTGGTGTGCCTACATGTTGCAGCTACAGGAGCAGATCATCCTTTCTTTCCAGGGGTACAGAACAGCACTGCTTGTAAAAATATAGATGCACATACACACTGCTTTGGTGTAAATAAAAATGGAGCCTTTTTTCTGCTATTTCAGGTGGATATCCTGCCAAATGACCCTCCTATTGACTACATGGAAAGCCCCAACATCTCTGAAGTATAAAAGGAATTTTATTGGTCCAGAGGCAAAATCATTACAGTGACTATATTGCACATATGTATTTTTAATTGTTAAAAGTGTAAGTAAATAGGGGCTTTCTGTCTGCAGCTATTCCTGTCGGTGCCGGTTGGTGTTGGCCAGGTGTATGGCTGTGACAGTCCTTGGACAGGAGGTCTTATCCTTGTGGCCCTGCTGCTTTCCTCACCGATTATCTGCTTTCATGCTGTGTGGGGCTCTGCTGCCGGCGTGTTGTCTGGTAAAAAGAGTAGGAATATGCACAATGTGGCTGCTGGGCTGCAGTGGGGTTTTAGCTCTTCAGATTATAACCACTGTATAACCACAGTATGTCGTTGATTCAGTGGAGAATAACGAGCTTGTCTCTGTTGTTGTTGTGGTGCAGGATTTGCTCTTGCAGCTCCTCGAAAGTACGTCTACTCTGGTCTGTGGGGATATAACAGCGCTCTGTCCTGCATTGCCATCGGAGGGGTCTTCTGTGTCCTAACATGGCGAACACATCTACTGGCTCTGACATGTGGTGAGGCTGACGAGTGGGGTGATCACTGTCCCCCTTCAGGTAGCTGCTCAGACAATGCTTTTCACTAAAAATATGTCTTTCAGCACTTTTCTGCTCTTACATGACTGCAGCAATCTCAAACCTGATGTCCAGGGTAAGTGAGAAACTTCAAACTCCATAGATGTAATGTGGACACCCAGATATCGTTCACATCGTATGTCACGCTCCCTTCTCCCATGACATCCCCCTTTTCAGCTCGCATTACCAGCCTGCACGTGGCCTTTCTGCCTGTCGACTCTCATCTTCCTCCTCGTTTCCTCTAAGATCCCGGCAATCTGCAGACTGCCTTTGTCTGCCGTCTCCTACCCGGAGGAGAACCGGCGCTACCAGAGACAATTAGACGCCTTGAAGGAATCTCAGCAGAGCAGCAGCCAAGAAGAGGCCACGCTGAGGGAGAATGAAGGACCAGATGTCCAGCTGGTGGTGGACAGGGACTGAAAAGAGTCTGAGTGATGGAGAGGAGACACGCTAACCTCTATGAGTGTTACATTGTGGATATGTTGTCTTGATATTTGTCTCTCTGATATAAAAGTAACCATTACATAAAATGGCTGGTGTTGTAGTGAGAAATAACATTTCCTCATGCAGTGCAGCTTCTCGAAGCAGCAGAGGGCAGCATTTTCCAAGGAAAGCACTGTTAAGTTTTTCTGATGTATTTTAGCAGCAACTTACTGCCTCCATTGTTACATGAAGCACATTTCTTGTACATGAAAACCTACATGTCAATAAACCGAATTCTGATTCAGATCAATATCTTATTCATTGATGGTATAGTATTTAGTTATTTCCACATTTAGGAAGAGCTTCACATGATGACTATAGTGGTAGAGGTCAATAATACCTATAGTATTAGTATACTATTAGTATTAGTATATTAGAAAAAAAATAAAAACAATGCAAGTAGTGTTCAGATTAGTAGTTTCGGTAGTTGCATGTAAATCAAATACTGAGGAAAATACTGAGCACATTTGAATGTAGGAATGAGATTATGCTTTTTGCACTTTGTCATAATATGTATTATATTTAATGTTAATCTTGTGTTATTTGTTTACAGCTGTCATCAAGCAAACAGTCTCCAGTCTCGACATCATTTTCAGTGGCAGCTGTGAGTCGACTTAAAATGCAGCAGAGCGCTTCATCAGTGCAGACAGCGAGCTGTGGGGAGGATTTCATAAAATGCTCCCCCAGCAAAAACACGCTTTACTCTGCCAGCCATAATCCATCACTGCCGTCTGCTGTATATCACTTCCTCTTATCGTTTCCCTTCACCCCTCTTTAGGTGTGCCTCTCCCCTCACTTTGACATGTATTTATGAACCCTTTTCCCTTATCTTGCCCTGTCCTCAAATGCACTCTCCTGTCATTAGCTGTCTCTGTGTCCTCATCTCTCCTTTTGAGGAACAATCCTTTACCTTCTTTCCCTGGAGTAAGAAGATTTTGTGAAAATAAGCCACTAAGACACCAACTGATAAAGTGTACACAGAGCTCTGTTTGTGTCTGTTTGTCTGCATTTATGAGTACATCTCTGTGTTATTGCCATCTGCCTGTCTGTGTCTCTGCACCCAGGCACTTTAGTCTAGCACAAGAGACAGTCACACTCCCAGACATGTGTGGGTGCTGCAGTACATTGGGGTAAAGGTGCGAGACGAAGGGAGGGAAAGAAATTGAAAATGAGAACATCTCATTTTCTTGGCTGGTGATAAAATATGACTTGTTGTGACAGTTTTTTTTTTCTTGAATGTTTAATGTGGATTTTTCTCCCTCTCTGTCCTGCATTTGCCTCCTCAAATCAAATCGTTTTGTACTTATTCTACAGTCATTACCGAGGGGAACTTTCCTTCAGTATGTCTTCTTTCATCCACCACCGCCTCAGGTGAGGCTGACCTTTGTCAGTGTTTTTTTTTCCATTTATACAATGTTGATTCATTCTGCAACCTTTGAAGGACAGGATAAGTGCTGGCAGCAGTGGGATGGTGTGAGATGAGGTTGGTGTCACTTCCCCTGTGCTCGCAGCAGGATGATTCACCTTCCAGAGTCCCCTGCAGGAAGTTCCTACTGCTCCCACTAACCACACCAGAGAAGAGACAGACGGGGCTGAACCTAACACACAGTCACAAACCATTGCTTTCATGCAGAGATAAAAGCATCTCAGTCTCAGGGCTGGCTGCTTGTCCTCTCTAGCCTGTCTGTAAGAATAGTAGGTCTCACATAACAAAGCAGGCCAAAGTATTTAATAACTGTAGTCAAAAACGGTTCATTATAACAGAAAGACAAGAACAACAGTATAATGGCACAAGAGAATGTTCCACAAGTCAGTGGGACAATTACTGTCCTGTGTCTCTCAATAATTGGTAGCAGCATGTGTTTAATCTGCTACATTATGTTCCACATGTAAGAAAAGAAAAACAGGTTAATGCATAAAAATATACTTTTATGCTGCTTATAGCCCTGTACTCATAAATGCATTACAACAATAAAACATCATAAAGCATTTTATAATGCATTATAATCAATGATTTAATTCATTATAACGGGCTAATAAATTATCAATTGGCAATTGTTTGCTTTAAGTAAACTGGAAACACATTAAATCCAAGCAAAAGCAACACATGCAAACATGACACAAGCTTTTTTTTACAAAAAGAAATGACATTTCACAGCAAGAGGGTACTGGGTTCGATTCCTGGCCCGGGGCCTTTCTGTGTGGAGTTTGCATGAACCCACACAGACATCTCCCCATGTCTGTGTGGGTTCTCTCCGGGTACTCCGGCTTCCTCCCACCATCCAAAAACATGCATGGGGATTAGGTTAATTGGTTAATTTAAATTGACCGTAGGTGTGAATGTGAGTGTGAGTGGTTGTCTGTCTCTATGTGTCCTGTGATGAACTGGAGACTTGTCCAGGGTGTACCCTGCCTTTCACCCTAAGACAGCTGGGATAACACCTCCCCCCCCACGACCCTATGTGAGGATAAGAGGTAGAAAATGGATATTAGTGGAGTTTTGCTCTGCTGCTGTATTCACTTTCTAATGGAAAATTCAGTCACATTGACACTAATGGGGATGGAGTCATAATACTTTCATTCTATTTCTATAATATCATTGTTCACCACTGTGTGTCTGGATTTTCCACTGTGTTTAAGTTTGATTTATTAGCAGAAGCACATATTATATCAGCTGCAGAGAGATAGCGGCTGCTCAGTGCATCTACTACTGAGTACAGCATGTGAGAAAACCAAACAACACCACCAGAACACTAGGCTGCTCTAACAATAACAGTCTTTAATTGGCATCATTTGCTCAGAGACTGACAGGCAACTTTGTATGTGTCTCAACGAGAGAGACGGTGTGAATGTGTGAAAGAAAAGAATCAGGCCAAGCACACAGCTAGGCAGACTGTTCCCGTGGGCAGGAGGGACTGAATGCTGTGAACGAGGCTGTTGTGATTCACTCTATCTGGCTCTATCTGGGAATAGTATGTAAGAGCTGCTATCTGGTGCATGACGCTCCTGGCACAGCATGTTCACACCAAATCTGTCCACTGTTTCCTGTGAAGACGAAAGGAGAATCCCCAGGAAACTCCATCCTCCATTGGATGTATAAGAAGCATCACAGAGGAGGAAGCACTGCCATGTATGTACGCTCCCTGTGACACTGATTTCCATATCCATGGCTGCACTGTGTCGTAATCCTGTAGTACTATCCAGATATAGAAACATGGACTCCTTTTCAGTGACAGCAAAGGCAGCATTCAGGCAGATGAATTGCTGCATTTCATCAAAAGAGTGGCCTTCAGGTAGTGATGATTAGTCAATATGTGGGTCTGTTAGATATATTTAGATTTGTTTTTGATTACACAACCCCTCATCAAAAGTCATCATCCTGTTTCCTCTCTTATCTTTATAAAATCTTTATTAGGGGGAGGGGGATGGGGTCAGAAAAAAAGGCAGAGGTTATAATATTTTTAATTTTTCAAATTTATTTATTTTTTCAATATTTTGAAAATTATGTTTTTGTGTACATCGTGGGTCATAAAGGTTTATTCTATGGACAACTAACTGTAACTGTATGACTGCTAATAGAATTGTTTTAGTCTATTTTTTATTAAATTTAATTTCTTTTTTAGCTCATTTCATTTTATTGCTTTTATTGTTCTTATTGTTTTTTTAATTGCTCTTATTTATTATTCTATTGTAAAGCACTTTGGTTCGCAAAACGGTTGTTGTAAAGGGCTGTATAAATAAAGTAATTTTTTTTATAATGAATAGGGATTAAACAGTGGGTATCTAGTGTGTCATTTCTTTCTTTCATTCTGCATCATGACAGAACTGCAGTAAAGTGAAATCTGTCACATATATATATAGTTATAACAACCCAACCTGTTCCGCTGATGGCAGATCAGCACTTAGTCAGTGACAGCGTACACTTGGTAGCTGTTAGTTTAACAATAGAGAGCAGCTTGAACACTCTGCCAACAGGAAGCACATTTGTTATGTTTTGGGCAACTGCTAATTCCACCACTAATGTGTGATTTGGACTTTGTAAAGATCATTCTTCCATCAGTTAACTTGAAAAAAAGGGCAAAGTTATCAGGAGGAAGGGTTTCGCTTTTCAAAAAATCTAATATAATCTTCAATCCATTTACCCAGTCATTTAATACATCCTTCATTATTATTATTATTATTATTATTATTATTATTATTATTATTATTATTATTATGTTTTGATTATCAGGCTTTAAAAAAAATGTGCCATCTTGTTTCTGGCAAGACAATCAGCATCCCTTCAGTCAGTCATGATTTTAAGGTGATATCTGAGGTGAATTTTGGCAGGAGGAAGATTGTGAGAACGCTAATCTAACACAACAAGGTGTTTTTAACACATAACACATTACATAACAGGAAACGTCCACTTCCTTCCACAGCTGTTCACTCTGTAAAAAGGCTCATTTGCATTGGCTGCAGCACTATACATAATTGCTATAGCAGAAATACAGGGGTGGATTCAGTTACATGCAGACCTGCACAATCTAATGGACAATAAATACAGGCCAGTGAAAAGCTTGTTGACCTTTTTCAGTGAAACTCCATTAACAGAGCAGTTTCACTTCATCTACAGGACATAAACCTGAACACATTTAGAGTCAGTCAGTGGATGCTTTTAAGGCTGTAATTTGGTGCACTTTTATATTGAATTATTCGTTATTATCAGGCACTCATTTTTCCCTCCACCTCTTGTTATGTTTAGGGAAGTGTTTCATGCTTGTATCTTTTGCTGTGCTCTTCAGTGAGGGAAAGTAACTGAATACATCTATTTAACTTACAGTACTTACGTACAATTATGGGGACATTTTAGCCTATACTTAATTAATTTTATTTCATATTACATGAGTCTATTCCTCTGGATTTCAGAGGGAAATGTTAACATGACTCCATTATACTTATTTAACCTGTTTACTAGTTGCTTATTTTAAGATTAAAAACATATCATATGTTTATAAAATGCTCTGCATTGTGGTTCCCAGAGGTTGAGGCTTGTGGCCTTTTACTGAGAAACAGTAGTTGGGCTCTCTTGTCAAGTTTCAGATATGACTTGATGAGCAGTTCCTCTCTCTTTCTCAAACTGTAAAGCACAACTTCACTTTATTGTGTCATTCTTTTTTACAACATTATAAATCTCAGCAGCCCTCAGATCTATCTTGGAGGGTGCCAGCCCCTCGGTTCTAGCTGCACCCATACAACAATAAAATGCTGCTTACACAGGGGGTACATCCATGTTAGCAATCGAATAATGTCTTAGGAAATAATATAATAATATCACACACACACACACACACTCACACACTCCCTGTAAGACTGTTAACGTGAGCCTCTGAGTTCAAAACCATGGTTACTGGAGGCCATCCATACCATATTAACTGTACTTTAGCAGCAATGTCAGACAGCAGCTGGCAGTAATATGTTTTTTCACTCTGCAACTTACATTACCACAGTTTTACAAGCACGTCAGAGAACTATGGTGGCTTTTAGGTAAAAAAAATGTGAAACCCACTCCTGATGTAGACATGAAGATATGATATTCTGCACTAATGAAAGAGAAAACAGTATGAATATGATATTCTGTTTCTGCAAATAGATCCCCTGAAATGTTGCAAACTGTTCCTTTAAGTAAATTGTTATTGACAATAGGCTACTTTTGTGCTTTCTGAATGCAGGGCTTTTACATCTAATGAGGGATTTTTACATTACTTGCTTTGAGTCCATTGAATTGCATTTAAAGTTCTTGTTATTGTGTCACTGTATCATAAAACCGTGCAGTGAGTCACCTGAGGACGGGGTCTCCATCACTGAGCAGCTGACTGTCTGCACACAGTCTGGGCTGCTTCTTCTGTTCAGTCTGAGGGAAAAAGAGCCAAAAAAAACACCGTGAGTCGTGACTGTCTGCTCGGTTCTGCTCGGTTCCGCTCGGCTCCTCTCGGCTCTGCTTCCAGATCTCCGGAAACGAGTCTCTCTAAGGACAAGGAGGCTGCAACATCCGCGCGATCATCGCCTCAGGACCAGTGGCTGTCCGCAAAGCCATGTGACGTCACCGGCATCCCCTGCCGTGCAAGAGGAAGCTGGGCGGATCCGGGGAAAGCTCTGTCACGGCGCGTGGGCGAGCGAGTGTATAGCAGGGGAGCGCCGGTGCTATTTAACGGAGAGCTGAGGAGAGCTCAGACAGGACGGAGCGACTCCAGCACCAGGACAGCGACACGTAGCCCAACAAGCAAACAAACAAGCAAGCAAACAAACAAACAAACCAAGCCTCTCCATCGGCCAGCATGGTTCTTATCTGGACTCAGTTCGGTGTTAAGCACAAAAACGTCAAGTGCAAAGTGCGAGTTATGCACAGAGGGGACAGCTCAGGATCATCATCATCAGCGGTAAGTCTGTTATTTTTTATATCATTGTTTTGTCCTTTAAATCATCAAATGATCATGTCATTGCTTACTGTTATATACCATTGCTGTGATGTAAATTATGTCAGTCATTCTTGCATGTAGCGGCTTCTCTTCTCTGTGGATTCATTCAAAATACAAGAGTCACTGATTCGCTCTCTGCCTATTGCTGCAGAGGCTCTGGGTTGTTGGGGGATCATTCTCCTCCACATCCAGCTCCAGCCTATTAAAGTGTGGTCCCATACATGAACCATCCTATTTTGTATTCAAGTTGGATATCACTATGATGTTTAAAAATAAATTGTGGTAATATGACAAAAATTGTTCTAATTGTGCTGATTGTTCTCATCTCCACAGGATAGCACCAAGTCTGAGCAGGACATGCCTTGCCTGGCCATCAAGCCCACCGGCAAGGACTTCTACAAAGTCCTTGGTGTCTCTGCCGATTCCAACGAAGACGAGATCAAGAAGGCCTACAGGAAGATGGCTCTCAAGTTCCATCCGGACAAGAACAGCGACGCAGATGCAGAGGACAAATTCAAAGAGATTGCAGAAGCCTATGAGATCCTGACGGACCCCAAGAAGAGGAGCATCTATGACCAGTTTGGGGAAGAAGGTGAGAGCAAGATTTCAACTAGTAACCGGCATCTGGCTAATTACTGTAGGATGTGGTGCATTAACTATTCATGCCTTCATTAAGGCTAAATACTGATTCCCTTTCCAACTCAACATGTGCAGAGAAGGCAGCTGCAGGGGTGATAAATTATTCAGAGTTTTCCTGAAAACCCCTAAATATCTGGTGTTTAGTCATATTCCAGAGGGAGAGGCAGGATTTGCATGAAGGAAGCACCAATATTAGAATGAATATAGAAGTATACAAAGTAAAGCTTCAGATTTTAATGAATTTAAATGAACTCTTTCTGTTTTTGTCCAGGTCTTAAAAATGGGATGCAAATAGCGGACCAGGGCAACGCTTTCCGCAATAATTACTACACCGACCCCCACGCCACCTTCTCATCCTTCTTCCATGGCTCCGACCACTTTGACATCTTCTTCGGCAATGACGCCGACGATGACGACCTCTTCAACCCCTTCCGCCGGTTCCCCTTCAGCCATGTGGGCGGGTACTCCGGCAGTGAGAGCGGGCAGCGGCGAGGCCAGCAGCGGCTGCAGGGTGATGAGGTGGTCCATGACTTGCCGGTAACCCTGGAGGAGGTGATGCTGGGCTGCACCAAGCACGTGAAGGTCACCCGCAGCCGCCTCAACCCAGACGGACGCACCATGCGGTCTGAGGAGAAGGTGTTGAACGTGGTGGTGAACAAGGGCTGGAAGGCGGGGACCAGGATCACCTTCCCAAGGGAGGGGGACGAGACGCCCAACAACACCCCAGCAGACATCACCTTCATCCTCAGGGACAAGGAGCACACACAGTACAAAAGGGATGGCTCCAACATCGTCTTCACGGCCAAGATCACCCTCAAGGAGGTGAGTTATAGGTTCATGAAACATCTGACAGGTCTATAAGTGGATACGTGATGTAGATGTCAGCTTACACCTACCTAGAGAAAGGCCAACATCCATCCACCACTTCTTATCACTTACATAACTGCAGAATGAAGCATTATCTGAAACACCACACAGAATTGATTACTGAAAGACATCAATAAGATGGTGATATTTTGGATCACAGTGTGAGGACAGAACACAGTGTTCTGTTACAGGCCCAGCTTTACAACAGGCTGACAGCCCCCTGCCAGCAGGACCTCCATTACCTCATCAGCTCCTGCAGAATGAGAGAGAGCAGCAGCTAAATTTAGCCTCGGCTCTGACTGCCCCCACGAATCACACTTCACTCTGCCTCTTCAGCCACTATGTGTGCTGCAGAGAGGCAGCTTTTTTGGCTCGCCCCGTCTCTGGCTCTCACTTCTACCAGCCCACGCACAGATTATCAGGGTAGCAGGGTAGCAGTCACAGAGAGTGGCATTTCAAAGAGCTCCCTCCATCCACCCGCGGCTCCTGTCAGTCACTAAAGCACTTGACTCCCACACATGGCCTGTAAATAAGGCAGCGATTATAACATCTGTAACACCGATTTGTTGCATAACAGAGAATGATTCAGAAACACAGACGCTCCATATTTATCTGTTATGCAACTTGACACTTTTTAAAGATCAGGCATTAAATTATGCTTCATTCCAGTCATAACGAGGCCAGCCAGGAAGCATTCTGAATACAGGACTAACTCTGCCCTTCCTTTCTTTCCAGGCTCTCTGCGGCTGCACAGTTAACGTCCCAACACTCGACAACCGCATGATGCCTCTACCATGCAGCGATGTCATCAAACCAGGTGCGGTGCGGCGGCTGAGGGGCGAAGGCCTGCCCATGCCTAAGAGCCCGTCCCAGCGTGGCGACCTGGTGGTGGAGTTCCAGGTGCTCTTCCCCGACAGGATCCCACCACAGTCACGTGAGATCATCAAGCACAGCCTGGGCCAGTGCTAGCCTGTTGTTCGATGCGCAGCTTCACCTCAGCCTCGCCCAAGGTGCTAATATCACAACCAATCACAACCTCTCATTGTGTTTGGAAATGGAGAGCATATGCAGTGCTTAAGTGAGTTGTACTTTGGTGACAGGACGATGACTTTCTGCAGGCACAACAACTACAGTGCCACTGAGCAGAGAGTTTAGAGCCGTTGAATGGGGTCTTTGGTATCCGAGGGCATCCATTGACTCAACAGCCTTTCTTTTGAATGAAAAAAAAAGGTTACCTGTACTGTTATACTTGCAAACCTACAGCAGGATATCAGTGTGCTATTCGAGTCTGTATAGACTTCCTTAAACCACATGACTAGAGAAAAAACCCACATCATCATGGTTATATGGCGCTCATATGACTGATCTTTTGCATTGATTTATTACAATAGCAACATATACTTGTGTACAAGGATCTACTTTGTGTACAAATTGCAACACTATTGTCTCTAAGAGAGATTCATCTGTCAAATGTTCTATTGAATTAATTGAAATGTTTGTATATATATTCTGCACTGAGCCAGTAGTTGATGTGTTATTTATTACCTGATCTAGACATGTAGATGAAGCACGGAAAATAAAGACAACAAAAACACAATTTGTCTTCTGTTCTTTGTGATGAGCGTGAACAAGTGGCGTCACCACGCAGGAGTGTGGCTGTCTGCTGCCATCTAGCGGTGAAAGTTTGTAAGGACCGTGCTGAGACATAATAGGACACACCTGTTGACTTGTAATCTATGTGGCTGCTAACTGAGAGCTACTCAGATCAAGTCTGTCAGTCTACAGTGATGAAGACAAGAAGGGTGAAAGACAACATCCCCATCTGGACACAGTGTGCGTTTGAGAGACAGGCGGCCATGTTGCCATTAGTTCGAAACACTTCCAAACACAAACTAGTCCACATTGATTGACAGCACCGAGCCACCTGTGCGTTCAGAGACAAAACTTGAAATTTCACTTGAGACTGGCAATTTTCCAAAACCCCCCTCCATGTCCTCTGGGATGAAATGTCGCAGACAGGTCGGACCACTACATCCAATCTGACTGAGGGTCACCCTGTGACAAATCTGACTTTGGTCGTGCTTTTGCTCATACCCTGCGTGGTCGTCCTGCTGCTGCTCAACTGCCTCTTCCTGGGTTACAAGTTGTTGATCCTGTCAAAGAGGACCAGCAGCAGCTGGCAGGGGCGAGAGGACGCGGAGGAGATGCTTCTGCAGTCCACCCTGCACAGAGTCAGGAGGGCGTCCGACGCGCCTTTCCCCTCTCTGCAGGACGGGAGGAGAGCCTTCATGTCCCTGTCGGAGCCCGTCCTGCCCCATCCCGTCACCTCCTCCAGGGCTTCATCCAGGGAGAGGGCCGGGCTGGATCACAGGATCCGGCTCCTAAGGCCAGACGGTGCCACGGGTTCGGGGTCCCTGAGGGCGCCGAGCACCATCCGGGCCACCTCCTCTGCGTCGGTCTTCACCCCGAGACTCGACCTGCCCTCCGGCTCACGGACGCACAGCGCCAATAAAGCTCGCTGGTGCAAAAGCGCACCGGTTTTACCGCAGTCCAGTGATTCAGAGGCTGAAACCAGAGGAAACCTCGTTCCGCCAAATTCTCCTACGGTGAGTGGACTAACTCCAGACAGCCAGCAGGCCCTGTGATGTCAGGACTGAGTATGGAGACTAGTCTGTCCAGTGGTATCAGCAGGAGGCCTTAACTGGACATGCAGGTTATGATACCATTTAGGCAATGCTTTATGTCAAATTCTGTTCAAACAGCATGGCTGTATTAACTTTCTTGGGGGTAAATATGAGCTGCCGGAGCACCTATAAACCCCCTATAACTCAGGTTTTAATGTGATCAAGTAAGAGTTAAAATAGTGAAGGCTTTTATGGCCTATATAGAAGTAAATAACTAGATTTTGACAGCAGGTGTCAAAGCAGGGCTCCAAATATATCTGTGATATTTGCTTTTGTGCTGCATATTCCCCCAGTGAAAGCTCATAATATTTGTGAGGGCCCCTGGAGGCTTTACACTCTCTACCCTATACAGTGTTATTTGCTTTATCCCAGTCAAATAGGAAGAGTAAAACCTGAGTCACAAAAAGACACTTACAGTTTAATTGAATGTTATCTTACATTGATCAGCAAGAACTCAAAAGTGTATTATTTTATTTTTCCCTTTGCTCACAGCAGGAGGTGGGTCATCTCCATCAGAGCAGTACTGACGAGATGCTGACAGATGTGCATCCAGGTGTTGCGGAGCTTGTGTTTGACAAAGTGGACATGGAGTGTGACTACACCGGGCCGCCCTCAGAGGCGTCCTCTCTGAACACATCTGCCGTGGGTCCTGGACTGGACAGTGACTTCGGTGCTAGTGCAGGTGCACTTCTGTCTCCTCCAGCTGCACTGTAATCAATAGGACTGTCATTAATAGGAATGCTACTGCTGCACCAGCAACAAGTTGTGAAATATTAATTTCTTTTCAGGTGTCTCGCTGCGGATTCTGTCGGCAGACAGCGATGGTCTGTCCAACGGAGTCCTGGCTTCAGCCCTGGAGTGGGATTATTATGACCCCTGCTACGTCAAACAGAACAGTGTGCCCAAACATAAACACCACAGACCTGCAGTGCACACCAAACAGTACTGGGTGTGACATGTCCCAACTGTCAGCATGACCTTTTAATGTGTATTTATTACTTATTTATTTTATTTAAATAACCTACGCATGTTTTGGTCTTCATTTACTTATTCATCTCACTAATAATCACTAAATAATAACCACTGACATGTTTTTGATAAGAATGCACTCTGCCACTGAACATGTTCACATTGCGATGCATTTACTAGTTGCACCTTCACTTGTGTTATGAAATATGTACTCTGCACTTTTTCCACTGATGTTATACTAAATTAGTCACTTGTCATGTTAACAGGGCTGTTCAGCCAGTTCATAAACATTCACCTTGCACCTTATTTTCACTGCTATTGATTTAAATGTGTTGATTCACTCTGAGTAATAAAGACTAATTTAGAAATAAAGTGCTTGTCTTTTCAATAAAATCATTGTCACATAATGCAAATCATCACCAGAAAGAATAGAAAAATATTCAAGGTGTTGCTCCTATATAACACGACCTGATGGAACTGGCCCATATTAAAGTCGATTAATACATATTTTGACACCTGTACTGTTCCTCCTCAGCAGAGGGCATCATAGTTTCAGTGTTCAGCGTATTTCACCCTGCACATTACATTTTTTTACTCTGTATGAATAAACATGCAAATAGATGAGTCATTATACTCTGTGTCATATTGTGGCATATTAAGAGAAAAACTTGACGGTGGCTTGTCATAAATACAATACGTAGAACACCTTTAAGCACCTGGAGGCCTCAGTTTAGTCTTGTCCTGCTTGTTGACCATAACAACCCACCAAGTGGATCTTGGAAGATATTTAAGTAAAAGCAACTTACAGTAACCCACTAAGGAGCTGGGAGACAACAGGGCAATAAGAACATATTTGGAAAAAAAAAGGATAAAATTTGTGATAAGTACTTTAACAATTATGGCAAAGAATGCAATGTAAATATCATAAAAAGGAATAGGGTCTGAAGATCTGAATCACTTTCAAAAACACCTGAATCAAATGAAATGCATGATTTTAAACAGTTTAGAGGTAAGGCTGTGTACAAGCAGAGGCAGAACTTTTACTGTAAAATGACCTGTGAACGGTAGTGCGAGACAACATGACAGTTGCCTTTTAAGGTGTATGAAAACAAAAAAAATGGCTGAACAGCACTCCAGCCACAAAATGAGGAGATCAAGTCAAGTCGGAATACTTTATTCTGTTATGAGATATCTGTACATTCAGGATTGAGTGCTACTTTTTTAAGTTCATAGAAAGGATAACTGACGTTGCACTGTGAACAATGTGGACATGAACAACCGGAACAAGAAGCAAAACTTCACTCAAAGCTGGAGAGGAAATTCAACACAGTTTGTTTGAGTTTAGCATCGGATGCCTCAGAGATTTTGCCATCAGCCCTGTAATCAAGAGGAGATTGGTATTTGAATACGAAATGCTTAAATATAGAACATTAAATACAACTTAATGCTGTGGTCCAGAGGCTCTTGAGCTCACCTAATAGCAGCCAGCAGGTCTTGGTGCTGGCTAAGTATGTGCTGCAGGAAGGCCTTCTCAAACTTAGTGATCTTGCTGGGCTCCATTTTGTCCAGGTGTCCTCTCACACCGGCATAAATGACTGTTACCTGCTCTTCAATGGCCATTGGAGCTAAAAGCATACAGGTACAATACATAAGACAAGTGAAATGATAAATTTTCTGAATGAGATAACTACTACAAGGGGGAAGTTTCACATGAGTACTCACAGTACTGTCCCTGTTTAAGAAGCTCAGTCAGACGAACACCACGGTTCAGTAGCTGCTGAGTGGCAGCATCCAGATCAGAACCAAACTGAGCAAAGGCAGCCACCTCACGGTACTGGGCCAGCTCCAGCTTCATGGTACCAGCCACCTGGTGATGGATAGAGATCAGTGGGTCAGAATCAAGACAGTAATTGGAATAAAAGATGGGGGATGGGCGACCCTAAGAAAGACTAACCTGCTTCATGGCCCTGGTCTGGGCAGCAGATCCGACACGTGACACAGACAGACCGACATTGATGGCTGGACGGATGCCTTTGTAGAAGAGCTCAGTCTCCAAGAAGATCTGTGCGAGGAAATAGCTTTTAATAACTGGGCTCAGGGTGTCACCTGGGATGAAGCAAGTGAATGAGTCACATGCTCACCTGTCCGTCAGTGATGGAGATGACGTTAGTTGGAATGTAAGCTGACACGTCACCAGCCTGTGTCTCGATAACGGGAAGGGCTGTGAGGGACCCACCGCCAAAGTTGTCGTTCATCTTAGCGGCTCTCTCCAGCAGACGGGAATGCAAGTAAAAGACGTCTCCTGGGTAAGCCTCACGGCCAGGGGGGCGACGGAGCAACAGGGACATCTGACGGTACGCAACAGCCTGCAGAGAGAAAATACAAGGTTGCCGTTTATCTGCAAACTAAAAAAAAAAGGGTGTTGAAATTATGTACAAAAAGCAGCTTCCTGTGTAAAACTCGCCTGCTTGGACAGATCATCATAGATGATCAGGGCGTGCTTGCCGTTATCTCTGAAGTACTCCCCCATGGAGCAGCCAGAGTAAGGAGCCAGGTACTGCAGTGGAGCAGCATCAGAGGCAGTGGCAGACACCACGATGGTGTACTTCATGGCGTCGGCATCGGTCAGCCTCTTCACCAGCTGAGCCACTGTGGATCTCTTCTGGCCGATAGCGACGTAGATGCAATACAGCTTCTTCTTCTCATCAGTTCCGTCGTTGAAGCGTTTCTGGTTGATGATTGTGTCGATGGCAATTGCGGTTTTGCTGCAACACAAATTTGAAGACGAAGAACCATTAGATACACAAACAGATCCATGTACAGAAGTCAGTGTCATTTTAACTCTTTGAGTGCCATTGATGTCATTCAAAAGCCGAAAAACCCCACCACCCATGGGTAATTTTGGGGCTTCTGGGATTTGTAGTCGACACATAAAGAGTTAATGTACACCACGAAGACCAAAGCAGGAAGTGGAGACGATCACATTTAGAGAGCAAAACAAGCAGATTGTGGACCAAAAGTGGTGATTGGTCAAAGTGGCCTCTACTCTACCTCTGATAAAATAGTAATGAAACAAGGTAAAAACAAATTTTTTTCATGATGAAATAGTGAGTTTCTTCTTTCATTTGAGCTATTCTGTGTTTTCAGAGACATGGTACAAAATATTCTGTGGGTCTTGGTCTTCATTCTCACAGTCACCACTCTGCACTACTCTCATATGGTGGCTACAGCTAATGACGCCCTTCCTCTTGTTAACACTGTTAGCAGCACTTCTGCCATTGTTTGCACTGTTAGCACGGTTAGTGCTGTCGCCATGTAGAGAGCTACACGGAGGCAATATCACAGCACCTTTCACAGACAGTGATCCACCATACAGCAATAAGACTGTATATATCTTGATATATTGCTATACTAATTATTAGCAACACTTCCACTGCTGGCATTAAAGGCCTCTTACCCAGTCTGCCTGTCTCCAATGATGAGCTCACGCTGTCCACGACCAATGGGAACCAAACTGTCTACAGCTTTGATACCAGTCTGCATCGGCTCCCTCACAGAGATGCGGGGGATGATACCCGGGGCCTTCAGACCCACACGCCTGCGAGTGCTGGCACCAAGGGGGCCCTGTGGGGAAAATAGTGGAACATAAAGATTAGGAGTGCTTTTAACTAGTGAAACAAGGGGGTGCCACATTAACAATAACATTATTAATTGTGTTTATGCAAAGGACTCTTCACGCAACAGAAATACTGATCATCTTCATTTACCTTTCCATCAATAGCATTTCCCAGAGCATCAACGACACGGCCCAGGAGCTCTTCACCAACAGGCACATCTACAATAGCACCTGTTCTCTTGACAATGTCGCCTTCCTTGATCAGCTTGTCATTACCAAACACCACAACACCAACGTTGTCGGGCTCCAAGTTCAGAGACATGCCCTGGATAAGAGAAGAAACAACAGTTACTCACCTCAGACTATAAATAATGGCTAATAAGGTGAAAGTGTTCTTCTCAAAACAGTAGCTTTAACCTGATCAATGAAAAGGTCAGCATCTAAGGATTACACCATCAGTCTCACCTTCAGACCAGAGGAGAACTCCACCATCTCCTCAGCCTGCACGTTCCTCAGACCGTACACCCTGGCAATACCGTCACCGATGGACAGCACACGACCAGTCTCCTCCAAATCAGCACTGGTGTCAGCTCCCATGATCTTCTCCTCCAGAATGGAGGACACCTCAGCTGTGCCTTTAATGTATGTAAAAAGTACACTGATCAATACCTCCAGAAACATTTAATTAATTGATCTTAAGCAGTAGGGCAACACAGCGTTCCTGAAACACTGACCTGTTTTTTGCATCCATGGGTGGGTGGTGTGTAGATTCTTCACTCCGACACATGCTGCAGCGACGTTCTTGGATACCTTTACAGACCATAGAAACGAGTACAGACATCAGTTTTATACAGACACAATAAGTGAAGCATTTTCAAATTAAATTTCTTATTTTTAAAAACAATGTTGCAAATATATCATTCAAACACCAACAGCCTTATCCCCTATTCCTTACATAAAGGAAAATAATGATACTGTGAATATAGAAATGTTCAGATTTTGTCTTAACAGACAGGTGTTGATTCAACTTAAAGGTCGCTGTGAGTTGTAGCATTCAACTGAACTGCATTATAACTGAGAGGCCTTTCTAATAGTTTGGCCTCAAAGGACAAGCTAATTTTAAATAACCTTGTGAGTTTTCTCAGTTTACTTCTGGCATGCTTTATGCCAACATTGGTGGTTGAAAAACATCAAAACACAGCAAAGAGAAGAAAACCACCAACTTGATTCTTGTACCAATTTATATTTTCATACAAAATCATGCATTAATATTCAGGTCAATACTGGACAGGAACAAACTGCTTATAAACATTCTAAATTGCCAGGTATTAATGTAGTTTACAAAGAAACAGATATGCTAGACTCTGTTACTTGTTTTTTTTTTCAGTTGCACATTACACACAAGTTTACATAACTTGTGTGTAATGTGCAACTGAAAATAAAAAAAATACTAACAGAATGTAAATTGAAATTTCCCTCATTGAGGGACTAATAAAGGAATTCTTCTTCTTCTTCTTGAATGAAATATAGCTACATGAGGTACAATCTAGATTTAATGGTGTACATGAGTCTAAGGCTTCTCCCAAACTCCCCAAGTTATCCAGTCTGCAGGTTAACAGGACAGTATAATATATGTTACCCTCAATACACAAACTACTATACAAAGTTTAGCCTGGAAAATACATGTTAAATGAAATCTAGAATGAACATTGAAAGCTAAAATGATACAAACCTGACCTTGAACAGAAAATTACAATGGTCATTACTGCACTTAAGCATAACAACAGCATCTAACATATATAATATATATATATATATATATATATATATATATATATATATATATAACGTCTCAAAGATTGATTGTATCGTGGAGTAACCTTTAATAATGTACTGTGCTAGCTTGTGGTTAGCGTGTTAGCGCCTGTCAGCTATAGAAGTTCACAGCGGGTACTAGCAAAGTGAAGGGCCCGGTGTCCTCCGGTGCATGCACAGAACCGCCATGTCTTTTTTTATTTGAACAAACTCTGGATTTTCGAAGGGAATTCGAAATGAAACTTAAAACAAACGAAGTGAGGGATACTTACAAATCCAGCCCGTCGAGGCAGACTGCGGGCAAGAGCCGCTGCAACGCGTATTGACAGCATGTCGGTGTCCTGGGTCTATCCTGCTCCCAGAGCGGAGAGAGAAGGATGGCGGACAAGGCAACCGATATGAAGAAAGGTCACAATGACCCGGAAGTACTTCAAAATAAAATACTCATTTTCTTATCTTTTCAAAAGTTAATTAGAATTATATTTACAAATAAACTATGGAATAAATAAGTACATCAATAAATACGCGGTAATTATTGTAATATGTATGAATAATATATTTAATGATGATATAGAATGAATTACTTATAAAATATGCCACCCTAAGTATCTAAGGACAATAAAATTAGTATTATATATTTATTTAGTTGAACTTCCTCCAACATTATTTTAAATGTTTATTTTATGTGTTTCAGTGAATTCAGGAAAAATATGAAATTAAAATTAAAAATCCTAATGATAAAACAATTGAATAATGAATAAGATAAAATAAAACTTAACTTATACTGTACTTGTACTTGTAAGATTATATATATATATATATATATATATATATATATATATATATATATATATATATATATATATAATCTTTATTACAAAACGTTATTCATGTTTCATTTTTAATTTTTATAGTTTTTTTTTTACATTGCACTAAGCAAGTTCCACGAAGACTATTCAAAACGATATTTTAATCAAAATAAAATTATTAGGTTAAGTTATTATAAAGTTATTCATAACTAGAAGTTACAGAAAATATAGTTTGAAAGTCTGACGCATAGGGGCGCTCGACCAGGGTGAGAAGACCGGAAGTGGCGCAGGCAGCTTTGTGAAAGACGAACGGCTGATGGAGACATTTTAAAATAAACACACAGCTAACGGCTAACAGTGCTCGCAAACGTGCGAGCGCACTGCGCCAAAGCACATTGAAATCACTCTAAGTTGTAAAGAAGTAAAGTATATTTAGCAGTGCATTATTCATGCATACTAGATCAAAGGGATTAAAAAATACCGAAGATGTTGAAAAGTCTGACACTGGGAAAAGAAGAATATAACTAACGCCGCGGTAAGTTGTAACTAGCGCAGCCGATAAATGCTAAGTTGGCTACCGCTTTGACTACGATAACGTTAGCCGTTAGCCATTAGCCATTGACATTATTTTGCTTGCCACTAGATACGGCTGGATACGACCCTCTATTTATAGAATCTCAGCTGTCTTGCAACCTGAACATGACTTGTCGCCCTCTTCTCGCCAAGTTTGCAGAGTGTAAAGTTCAGGTTATGACCGAGGTTAGCTTCACTACGCAGCTAAAGGTAGCGTCTGGAGTCTGTGTTAGCTCCAGTTAGCCACAGACACAACTGAAGTCATGAAATCACACACCAGTACATGTGTCATAGCAAACACTGTTGGATTCATGTGGCTGAGGAGTTTTATCAGACTTTAGTGAAATAATCATCAGGTTGTGTGAGATGCAAAAGTAGAATCGAAACAAAAGTAAAGTTCATTGCTCTTTTCATCTAAAGATTTGTTACCAGCTAGCGTTTCTAATTACAATGTCTGAACAAATTGTTGCATGACATTTATGAATTTTGTGAAGGAGTAAAATAATTTTCTTATGCTACTTTTGTTTACCAATATAATTGGAGTGAAGTTTTGGGCTACAGTGGTAATAATTCTTAATGCCCACCATATTTTACAGTTCTCTTAAATGGTACGTAAGCTGTCAGACAGCCAGCCACTTGCTGAGATGCACAGATTCAGACAGTGAAGTGGAATAAGTGTTACGTGTTCTTCCAGCAGGTGAGCTCCTGTCCAGACACATTGGTCCATGTTTGCTGGACCTTTGGGCTCTGGGCTCAACTAGCATGAAGATGGCTGACTCAGACAAGGCAGAGGAATTTGTGGATGCTGAGTGCCCCCCCGAATGCCTTGACGAAGCACAATCAGCCACAGGCTCTGTTCAGTGTGAGCAGGATGAGCATCTGAAAACAGAGACCACCACCAGTACCAGCTCACCACCAAGGGAAAAGGAGGCAGACAGCCCCTTGAATACAGAGGGGGAGCAGAGTCTCCTGTCCATGCCATGCCTGATGAAGGAGCTCCGTCGAGACTCCCCAGAATCCCAGCATGCATCCACGGGAAGTGACAAGCCTGCATCTCGTCATATCTATGAGAGTGACTCCTCAAACCCCTGCATGCTCTCCCCGTCATCCAGTGGCCATCTTGCTGACTCAGACACACTCTCCTCAGGGGAAGATGGTGCCACACCTCCTGTAGGAAAAGAGGATGAAGGCGATATGGAAGCTGCAAATGATGCTGGACAGGCGACAGGAAAGCAATCATCTGCTACTGCTACAGGGGGTAGGAAGTCCCGGCGGTCGCGGTCTGAGAGCGAGATGCCACCCAATGCCATGGCTGCAAAGAAAAACCGCTGCCAGCCCACCTTAGTTGCAGCAGGAGGGCAGGAAAAACAAACCAATGGCAAGCTGGCAAAAGTGAAAGGTCACCGGAGCCAGAAACACAAGGAGCGAATGCGTTTGCTGAGGCAAAAACGTGAGGCAGCAGCACGGAAGAAGTATAACCTGCTGCAGGACAGCAGTACGAGCGACAGTGAGCTCACATGTGACTCCAGCACCAGCTCCTCCGAGGACGACGATGACGACACTTCAGGAGGTAGCAAGACAATCAAGACAGATATTTCAGGTAACACTCAATGTTCACGACACATGCTTATAGCACAATACTACTACCACCATGTAGTAGCACAGGGTAACTGTAGCAGCCAGTTAGATACCTAATGTTAAACATCATCACAGGGTGATTGAAAAACATTTAGGAAGTGAAAATCAAGGAAAACTTACCATCAGAGGAAACGCACATAAAGTAAGAACATACAATGAGGCTATACAAAGCAATTGCAATACCAGATCAGTACAAACACTGCTTTGTTTGTTTTCTGTGTTACTTTCTTTTTTTAATTTTCTCACTCATCTCTCTTCATTCACCCTGTTTTTAGATCCATAGCCTGTGTGTTAAAGAGGGCCGATGCCCAGTCACTTGTAGTAATACAGTGTTTGTTAAAACTCATTGTTTGCATGGCGTGGACATTCTTCAACTCATGGAATGACATAAACAGAGTCAACCTAACCTATATTGCAGTCTCTGCAATTCAACAAGTGAGCCATTTTTATCCTCAGTCTTTGCTGTAAATAGACAATGAGTGGTCTATGATGTGTTGAGCGTTGTTATGCTGGCAGATATATAGTCTCAAACCTGCGTGTTTGGCAAGAAAATCATATTTAAGGTGCCGTTTTATTAGAATGCTCAGAAGTAAATTTAGTGAATGTCAGAAGACAAGGTATTTAGTATATTCTGCTTTTCTGCAGCTTCTTACTGTTCATTAGGTCTATCGCATGCATCACTGTCTACTCAGGAAACTTTTTAGAATGTCAGACAGGTGGTTATCCTCTATAATGGGTTCGGTAGCACCTTTGCCATGTCACATAGCTAAATAATCAATGCATATCCAGCTCTGAGGATGACTGTATGCTAATGACAAAATTGGACACAGTGGTGTGTAATACAAGTAAATGCTGACAGAATTGTCTGCACCTTGGCCCTATGTTTGTTTCCTGAGTTTATCTTATGTTTCCTTGTGATTGGGTGAGTTGTTGAGCTCTCCATAAGTAGCGACTAGCTGGTTGTTTACAGGCCTGCTGCTGTTGATGAAGTCACTTGATTGCATTTGAATAGAATAAAATATTTTGTTTTTTTTCTTTTCCACTAAATTCAGAATTTAGGTGACAGTGTGTCAAGGATTTGATAAGTTAAAGTCACTTTATGTCTGTTTTGGCTGATACTAACCCAACCTCATATCTTAAAAACATTGGTTTTAGCAGAAGATATCACAGACCCACCACGACGTTGCCTCAAATGGGTGTTTTTGCCTCAAAGTCTCTCCAGTTAACACATTTTCCAAACCACAGTCACTGAACCAGTCGCCCAAAACATCCAGTTATTATCTCCACTTATCCGTACTACATGAACTGTTTTCAACCATTTTTACATCCCGCACACAGATTTGAGTGCTTCAGCTGCATGATGTAGTCCATCAGCATGAAAGAGTCGATCTGCACGTAACCAAAAACAAAAACTGTCATTTTCTCTTTTTTAATGCAAAAGTCCACCTCCGAAAGCATGAAAAGTGCCACTGTATTTTCTTATGGCTTGGCCTCAATGTCTTTAAAGCTGGCTTCAGACGTGCATCGGAGAGATCCAGAGTGGGCGCCCAGATTCATGGGCTGCTGGACACCAGCTCGTGGGACAGGAATGGCATCGGCAGCGTCCTGGAGGAGGCCATGACGCGCTTTGCTGTGATGCAGCGCCAGACCGAGGAGCGCTTCCGCGTCTGGATGGAGAAGCTCGCACATCTCGACTCGGACAACGACTCGTCCAAGCGCTCAAGCGATGCCGTAGAGGGGCAGCAGCAGCACGCCTCCCAGGGGATGCGCCCGTCCCCACCCAGTTCCTTTTTGCCATCATCAGAGTCTTCAGAGACTATGGCCGCCTACATGTTGGCACGAGAGAACAACAGCCTCACCTCAACCCCTATGAACAACAACAACATCCTACCTGAAGTGGTCACTCAGAATGGAAATCTAGGTGTTCCAGACCCTGGTCTCTTGAATGTTTAGATTTCACTTCTGCCTACTCTGATCTTACTAAGTGTAGAGCTAGTGATGGAGAAAGCGTGGGTATTAATAGGTAAATGATGTGACATCACTAAATGGACACACCATCAACAGCAGCTGGGCCTGAACTGGTCATCTGAACAGCAGACCTGAGGCTCAGAGCATCTGCTGCCACTGAATCACTGTGAGATTTGACATTCAGAATAATTCAACTCGCCTGTTTGATTTCGAGGTCTATCTCACTAGACAGTCAGGGTTCTTAGTATTGTAGTGCTTACTGTATAGCATTGGTTTTTTTTTTGTTTTTGTTTTTTTTTCTGTGTACCAGCTGTACACACACACACTCACAAATTAACACAAAAAAGCTGATTATGTCATTCATACTGCACCTGGGCAGCCGTCTCAGGACAGTGCCAGGTGAGGTGCTGCTGCTTAATAGCATGTGCCTTGTTATTCTGACATCATGCCAAGAATGATAGTTAGAGCATCACAATAATATTTCTTTAGAAATTAGGTTCAACACTAAACTTTCTCCTGAACTACGTTTGCACTTCGCTTGTAAATGATTCAGGACTTTCAAAAATGTGACAACCTTTTGTTTTGGTGGTATAGCTTTACTAATGTCAACCATATTTACATAAAATTATAGATTTGCCTATAAATATAAAGACAGTATACTAACCCACACAATTTCTTTCTTTTTAAAATTAAAAAGAGGACGTGATTAGATTAGATGCGTTTACATTTTGTAATGTTTGCCTTTCTGTTACACTTGCTGCTATCACTGCCTTTTGTGCAGTAATACGAAACTAGTGAGGGAGAAATGACTCCCAGCGTTTATTTTTAGTAGCCTATGTATAGATTATGGACATCAGATAAAGGCATGGGTTCCTATGTTGTGGCTATTGGCTGCAATATCAAGAGCCTCAAATCCTCACTTGTATTATTTTCCCCAGGTTGTTTTGTTTTGTTTTGTTTGCACTGGTCTGCCAGCTTGGCCGTGTGTTTCCACAGCTTGACTTTAAACTGAAAACCAAGGCATCAAACTAACAAATACACGGCAGTAGCACAGCTGCAGTATGGTGCATGGCAATGTTTACTGACTTCCTAAAAAAGGACTGATCTGGGTGATCAAGTGGCCTTCTGGTTCAGAGCCTGTGGTCTTTGAGGTGGAAAACTCCCCCCTCAGCCCTTTCCTCAGACTGCTTTTACTGATATAGGAGACCATCATGTCCCACTTCTTAACACTATCCAAACATCTTAGACATTGATGAAGGAATATTTGGCTTAAGTGTTACATTTTCTGTATGTGTATATATGTAGCCCCCATGACCAGAGGCATCTTTTCCCCCACCTGTTTGCATGTGTTTATATTAGCATAGAGAATGTGCAAGGCCAAAATTAGTTCTCATCAGCAGCATGTGTGCAAGGTGGAGCTTTGCTTATGCTGATAAATGGTGACAGACGGCGCATTTTTATCTATTTAGTTGTTTTCTATCGGCCTACTGGTTTTGTTTCAAATTGTGTTTTCAATATTGGTGTGTTCTTCTTGGTTCACGATGCGTAATTATTTTACATTTGGGTTAAAATGGATCCAATAACAGCTGTCCTGCATTTTGTGTAAACTGAAATGACCCTTTAAATCAAACTTTATGGGGTTTTTTTTTTAGGTAAAGGGAGCCTCATACCGTCACAAACTGTGTATTTTAAAAAACAAGGACAGTCCATTGTTTACCAAAGAGACTATCCTGGTTTACATTAGTCATTATACTTTTTCTGTACATGGCCCTCAGTGTCTCCAGTAGTACCAGCTTATTGTAGCCCAAATCCAAATCATTGGCAGCGCCCTCTCATAGTACACACTGTCCACAGGAGCCCCCTCACACCCACACACATAGACTGTGCGTGTGTGCGTGTGTGTGTGCGTGCGTGCGTGCGTGCGTGCGTGTGTGTGTGTGTGTGTGTGTGTGTGTGTGCGCGTGTGTCCAGGGATTCCTTTTACAGGGTAGAACAAAGATACATGTTCCCACTCTTCCACAGAGTTATTCCTCTGTTGTCTGGCTGTTATTATCCCACTGTATTTCATTCACAGAGTAAGACCATTTTGAATTTTTTCTGTAATGACTGTGTTCTTGTGTATTTTTTATGTGACTGGCTGTTATTTTAAAAGCAATAAATGGAGAGAAAAAGAAAATGCTAAAGGTTTTATTTAATTATCTTCCCTTAATAGGAAAGTCTCACTATTGTAGCTTTGAAAAGAGGGGCGCTTCTACAACTGTTCATGTGTTGGAGCAGAACTATTGCTTATCAGATTGAATGAGCTGTTAAATGTTACGACTGGACTGTGGATTCATCCAATCTCTGTTCCAAACAGTCCCAGGTTTTCAAAGGCATGATTTGAATAATGAAGTGTTCTCTTTGTTTTCTGCAGACGGGCTTCCAGTAGTGGGTCACTATGATATTTCAGACACTGATTCTAACCAGGAGAGTATGAGTGTGGAGACAGTCCGGCCCACGGTGATAAAGCATGAGCTAAAAACACACAGAGGCCAGGATATGGCAGCTCACTCTGGGTGTATAAGAGCTCTGTGCTCTATCTCAGGTCAGTTACAAACCCGCTGAATCCAAACTGATAATTTCCACTCCTCAGTGAAGACGGGGCATTATGGGTGTCATCAATAGGCAACTTTTGCATCTATGTGGGGAAATGGGTGTTCTTAATCTCAGCTTTTTAAAGTGCTACTGCTTTCATTCCACATGCCAGTGGCTTGTATTGAATGCTATACATGCCAAACTTTCTACCTTGTTCAAGACAAAAAGACTATTTATGACTGACTAGCCGTCATTGTCATAACATGAATATAAAGTCCACAATTAATGTTTTGTCCCGATGTGTCGTTCCATACTGTCCAGTCAGCTTTTTTCCAAGCACAAGTGTCAGATTCATGGTTGTCTTCTTGTCTGTGTTAAAGCAGCTGCAGTCTCTATAGATCAGCGAGGCCTCAAGCTCTCTACTGCACTGCTCCTCCTCAACAATGCCTTACTCTGTTCCTCTTTTATTTGTTTCAGGCCACACGGAGGCAGAGCTGTCGCACAAGCAAGGTTCCCAACACAGCAAGGGCCAGATTAACGTTGCTTCCTCTGACAGTGAGGTGGAAATAGTTGGAGTGCAAGAGAAAGCACGGTAAAGACTCTCAGTGGAGATATATATACACTCCTGATCAAAACTTTAAGATCAGTTGAAAAATTGCAAGAATTTACATTGTGCAGTGTTGGATCTTAAGAAGGTTAAAATAGAAATAAAATTTTCAAAAAAGGACTCAGTAATGAGTAGCTGCTCCATTCTTGTTAATCACCTCAAAAATTGTTGGGCATGCTTGATGCCAGTGTTTCCAGGAGGCTAGTGGGAATGTTGCTGCAAGTGGTGAAGATGGCTTCATGGAGGACATCCACTGTCTGGAACTGGTGTCCATTTTTGTGAACTTCCCTTGCCATCCAACCCCGAATGTTCTCAGTTGGATTTAGATTAGGGGAACACGCAGGATGGTTTTAAAGAATGATGTCATTTCTCTAGAAGAAGTCCTTTGTCAGGCGGTTAATGCTGCAGCGTTGTCCTGTTGAAAAAGCCAGTCATTAGCACACAGACAATGGCCTTCATGAGGGATGCCACCTGCAACATCCCCACATAGCCAGCTGCCGTTTGACGCCTCTGCACAACCTGAAGCTCCATTGCTCTACTGAAGGAAAAAGCCCCCCAGATCATGATGGCACCCCCTCCACTGTGCCGTGTAGAAAACACCTCAGGTGGGACCTTGTCATGCCAGTAATGTTAGAAGCCATCAGGGCCATCAAGGTTAAATGTTTTTCTCATCAGAGAATAAAACTTTATTCCACCTTTCAACGTCCCATGTTTGGTGCTCTCGTGCAAACTGCAGACGGGTGATTTTGTGCCATTGATGGAGACAAGGCCTTTAAACGTTTTTTTCTTCTTAGAACCCTTCTCTTGCAAATGTTGTCTAATGGTTATGGGACTGCAGTTGGCACCAGTGGCAAGCTTAATTAGGGTCGAGGATCGTCCTGTGTCTTGATGGACAGCCAATTTGATCCTCTGCTCTGGCTGTTTTTGTGTCTAACACTTGTTCCATAACCCTTAGGGTCTTTTAAGAAGTTTAAAATGACTTTAAAATGTCTTATCGCGTTCAACCTCAGCAGCAGTGGCACGCTGCGAGGGGCCTTGCTGATGCAGCTCAACAATCCAACCATGCTTTTTTTGCCTTTGCCATCAGGAGGTCATGACTGTGGATACCTGACAGGAAATGACACCGAATCCACACTTAAGATTAAAAAAGATTTAGGCTTTTAAAGGCTTTGGCCTTAAACTTTCGATCAACTGATGAACAGCCTATTTCAGTTTAATGGTTGTTTGCAATAAATTGCTTACTCAGATTTTGTTTTTGTCTCTCTCCCTTTTCTTCTTTTGTATTTTGAAGCACTACTTAGAACCTTCTTAAGATCCAACAGTGCAGAAGGTCAATTCTTGCAATTTGTCAACTGGTCTTAAAATTCTAATTATAATTTATGCTAAATAATTATATTTTTTAAAAATATAATGCTAAATAATTATATTTAAAAAACCCTATGAGGATAAGCGGTAGATGATGGATGGATATATATATTTTACAAATGAATGCAACTTTGTCTCTAAATGCAGATGTGCCCACCCATGTGGAGGGGTCATAAAGAGTCTGTCCACCTGGAAGGAGAACTCAGTGGAGCAGTTGAACAGCACAAATCAACCACAGCTTTGGACTACTGTTTCCCCTCAGCCCAGCTGGGCGTCCCCTCCTGAGGTTGTGGACCTCACACTGGACGAGGACGCTGGACACAAATACCTACTCTAAACAAATGGCATACACTGAAGACTCCTCGTTTTGCCCTCTCACTCCTCCTTCGCCATCTCCATTGCCTTGCCTCCATGTTATGGCTGAAATCCTTCCAATAGTTGCAGCACTCACCTGTAACCATCCGTGGACTCTTTGTGACTTGGAGCACCATTTTTGTGTTTAACTCATCTTAACACAGTTGTTGTGCATCCAAATCATACTGACATGTTTCCCTGATCTTGGCTTGTCGGCTCTGAATTTAGCTGTAAAGAAATTGGCACAGCACTTCCAGGTGCAGGTGGACTGATTCATCGTTTTATGATAGCAATATCCTCCAGTCATTTAATACCTCAGTTGCCCCTTGATAATGGATATAGATTGTAGTTATTTTGTGCTTGCGGGCTGTATGGTGAAAACATCAAAGTTGCTGCTTGAGAGCAGGTTGGTATCACGACATTGCCATTGACCTGCCTCACTGCAGATACTGAACAGCGTATTTATTAGCTGTAGTTACCTGTGGTTGAGGCATCGACGGCAGCTGGTACATTTCCTGTTGCACGGTGAACTACAAAGTGTGCTTTGTAGTGGCCTAGGGTCAGTTTTGTTTTCAAAAGTCTCACCACTGGTTTCACATTTAGTTCAGTCTGCAGTGAGAGCTTTGCTCCACTGTACTTTGTGCAGCGTAGGTACTGCCTGTGCTCAGGTGCTTTCAGGAAGAATAGTTCATCATGAAAGAATAGTTTGGCATTTTGGGAACTGCACTTATTTACCTTTTGCCAAGAGACAGATGACCAGAGTGGTGTTGCTCTTTTCATCTAGCATCACCTAAAAATAAATGTGTGTATTTCCCAAAATGTAGTTTGATTCAAATCCACAGTTTTCAGTACGACTATATTACAATAAGTCCACATTTTAAACTCAGACTCTGCTGGAAACACACTACAAGATACGACTCCTTTCTACTACAGCACTACTAAATGTAGTGGTGGTGTATTGGCAATAGACACTCTTTATGTTTTGTTTTAAAACCTATTTTGTGTTGGAAGTCACACAGTCTGCTGTGTTTCTCCAGAGTCTGGGAACGCCCCAGGTGATGTAGTTATCAGTGACTGTGTGACCCTGTGAGTGCTGACTGGCTGCATTCATTTTTCTGCACGCTCGTCTTGAGTGGATGCAAACACCTTTCAACCTCTGGGGACCCCTTAATAACAGACTTCCATGAAATACCGCAAAGCAAGGTGGCCTGGATGCCTTGAAAAGTGCACTATTTTTCTTTTAGAATTGTACAAAGCTTATTCTTTTACCTTACAAAGTAGTGGATTTTGCTATTTCAACAATAAATATTTTAATAATAGATATGAATTTAGCGCACACATACATAAAGTGGTTTTGAGTTTGTATCCTCGTGCTGGGGACATTTATAGAAGAGACTTTTACTGTATGAACTGTTTTCACCCTGATCCTCAGGGCCTGCTTGCTCTCTCCCTCTGTCTTCCTCTTCTCCCTGTGGTCTTATTTTTTTGTCCTCATGCAGTACTGCAGGCACGCTAGTTATATTTTTATTTTCACATTGAATAACATCTACTTTCCTAAGTGAGGCTAGAGAATTATAGAATCAAATTATTTTACTTCTGCTGGTCACAGAAGGAAAGGGAAAATGCTAAATATATAAAGGAACTAAACCAAAGTCTAAATGGAATTTATGTTTTCAGTTTGTTTTCTTCCTGGATTTGAAATTTGCTTCCATTTTTTTTATTTGCTCTGTAAGTCTAAATCTTTTTATTTGGAAGTCAATGCATTTGTGAAATGAGGTGACTTGAATTTTCAAACTCAAGACCCAGATTGTTAAAATGTGATATGTTTTGCTTTCCTTTGGCCAGTTTCTTCCACTATATGCAGCTACCCCTGTAATGCTGATTCTTTTACCACTCCACTTATGCTTGCAACATCTGTTTTGCCATCGTTCCCTAAGATTATTATGAAACATTAGTAAGACTCATGTCTTTAGTGATAGAGGTTTGGTAGAACATCTAGGGCAGTGATGCTCGACGATGTTTGCACATATCATGTTTGGTCACATCTTTAACCTCAAGTCCAATATTATCCTCATTACCAGTAATTTAGCTTTGCTCTCCTGACATTATTGTTTTATTATTTTACTGTCAGTATTTTAAATTAACAAAAAAAGGTGTTTATTTTGTTGCTTCTGCAAGTCCTTGACTTCCTTGAAATTATATCTGTAGAACAAAAAACTATTTTAAAACTAAATAAATAGAGCATTATTTAATGAGCGTCCTGTGCAGTGATTGATTACTTTGTCTCTAGAAAACACTGATTTGTTTTACAAGCAGAAGACAGAGTCTTTGTTCACATGCCGTGACTGTCTGGATGTCAAGTGTCAAGGAAGGAAAGTTTAACTGGAGGATTTTTCTCGTTTGATCTAATCTGATGAATCGAAGTGGCAGCCAGTTAAAAAGAAGTCTAATTAGGACTGAAGTCTGAGAACGAAAGACAGAGACATTTGTAAGATGTTTTTCATCCTTTAAGACAACTTCTAACTACAACTCAGGTGATGTTACATACATTTTACCTCAGAAATGTTCTCCCTTAAGTTGAGATATTCTAATATAGCACACTGACAAACGGATCTAAAGGCTAAAGTCCTACTTATCAGAAAGTGTTTTGCACAAAGATGTTCTTGTGAGTGAGAATAATTGCCATCAGAGGTACAATTCTTTAACGAAGGCTCTCATTGTTTTCTTTTATGCTGTTGCCAAACGGTCTAGACAACTGCCTTGCAGCGAACAATACAGCTTCACCCTCACCCACACAAAGGGGAATGCTGGGTCAGAGGTCACACTGTGACACCTGCCGCTAGGGGGACATATGGAGTTCACGTGACGAGGACAATGACGGAGTGGAGCAATGCAGTCTGCGGGGCCCTGCTCCTGAAACTAAAGCCCTTTAGCCAGCTCTTTTCACCCTCAGGGCAGCACATCAGCTGTATGCTAATTTTTTATTTTTATGGTGCAGTGACGGCCTCACAGAGCAGTGAGTGTGCCAGTTCCCTCTCAGAAGCCCTAAATATAAGTATCCCTTCTCCATGCAGATGTCGTTTAGGTCTGAATGACGCAGCTTCATATTCTGCGTCATACGAGTGCTGTTCTGGTGTTCATTCAGAACGACAGCCACCACCAGAGGGCCTCACACCAGCTAACATAATGCATGTGACTGTCCAATTACTATTAAGGAAAAACATAAAGCGCATTTACTTTAAGATTGCAAGTTCTGCAAGCTGGAGCTCTAATGTGCAAATGGAAAATACTTAGATCTCAATTGTTAACCAGTTTGAGTCACTGAACGATGAAAAAAATACAACAATTTTGAGAATCGATTAATCACATTAAGTATTATTTTAAGTGGAAATGATGCAGAATATTCTCTGGTTCAAGCTTTGCAAATGAGACGATTCACTGCCTGTCTTTGTTGTATGCCATTAAGTTTTGAAGACATTTGAAGATCAGGTTCAGGGAAGTGGCAATTGGAATTACTGAAAATATCAGTGTTTGTTGACACATGAAATAGATGTCCATGTGACAGAAAAGACATCTTTGTGAAGTGATAGTCTGACCATACTAAAGGTCTGTTATCGGGTGAGTGGAGGGAACTGATTGCAGCAGTTTGACCTGCACTGATAGTAAAGCATTGTGAGAGCTTCTTTGTGTGGCACCACAGGCTTAAAGCATTAGATGGTGGGAACTGGAAGACGAGGACATATGGGACTAAGAGTTTTGTGACCCCCTCAGCCTCCCCATGCCCATCTGTTCTTTTACCCTTCAGGCTTAACACTAAAGGCAGGTAGGTTTTCAGGGCAGACAGTTTTGAGCATTACAGGAAAATAGGGAGAGGTTGCTTTTCAAAGGAATTAAAGGTGAAACCATGTATTTCCTATTCCTATTATGTGTAGTTTTTGACCATGTGTTTGGACTGAAGAGGAAGTCAAGTGTGATTATAAAGGAAATTCTTCTGGTCACATTTTTCCAGTTGCATTGACATCTGATGAATGATTTTAATTTTCTTGTAATGACTCCAAGAATGTGACTTTGTGTGTGGACTGGAAACACCTGTATGGATTGCAAGGCCATGAGTCATAAAGCTATCATGTTATACAATGTTTTGGATGTAAAATAAAGAAAACTGGTAAGTATGGCTCGTAAATACAAGTAGTGGGGTGGCAGCTGACATATTATAGTTTCAGCTTACTGTTTTTGGGTTTACCAGATCATCTGTCCTGATCAGGACTCCTCAGTGAGTGATATTAGGAAATACAGCTGAATTACATTTTACAGATTTTTGGGTAATTCTTTTGAAAATAATGCTCTTTATCAAATGTGTACATGCCGGTGCTTGGTGAGCTTGTGTAATATTTTACCTTGTACAAACTGATTAAAAAAAAACATGTTTTTTTTTATATATATAAGCATCAAGTATAATATTCCCCTCTGGAACTGAATCGTAGGCTAGCCTGTCATTTCAATTTGAATTCCTTTGAAGGGCATTAGAGTGATAGAATGGTTACTACATAGTAATATGTATGGATGAACTCAAAGCAGACGTCTACTTGAGGGTGCCCGTCAATAAAAAGGAGTAGAGTACCTTATCTGGGCTGCTGGCTCCAGTCACGGAGGGGCGGGCGGTCCACGACACAGACATCCCCGCCCCGGCGCTCGTCCCATTGGTGGAGCAGGGTGCCAAAGCCGGAGGGTCCCGGTCGGAGGGGTCCAGGGATTGGTTGCCAGGGTCCGTGTGTGCTCGCAGTGCAGCCTGTCCGTTTGAATGTGCTGGGGACTGGAGGGGATCATTTCCATGGACCATCTGTCTCGCTGGCTACCCACACAACAAAGAAGGACCCAGGATGGTGTTGGTACATGTTGGATATCTGGTTCTCCCCGTCTTCGGCTCAGTTAGAAACAGAGGTATGACTATCTCTACGTTTCTTCTTGTCCTAACTCTGACAGATTTCTCGGCTTTTCCTTCTTTCAAATGTCCTCAAATGATGTAAATAGAGCTGACACCTGCTAGCAAAAACGCAAACCAGCCTAACAGCGACAGTCGAGCGCAGACAACATTAGCCGTCTTGCTAACTGTAGCGTCGCGTTACAGACCGTTAAAGACCGTTAACGCGTGGTTAGTGTAACTGAAGACATTTAATGTCATATACGAACCGTGGACGTTTGTTTTTAGGGTGTTTTAGGACCCGTTTACCACACTAAAATGACAGCAGCTGTCAAATGGCAGCCCCTCTTCTCTTTTATCCTCAGCTGTGCTAGCGCGGTCTGCTGTCTTTACTGCGCCGTGTTTACGTGCGTTTGCAGCGGGTGTTTTTTGTGCAGTCACCGCTAAAGCTAACGTCACTCAACAATAGCTTCACACAGACATCTCACTAGCTCAGCTTTAGCTAATAATACTACTAATAATATGGATTTTTAATCAATTTGGTCCAAGTATCGAAGGTGATAACGTGATAAGGGGATGTTTTGAACTCTTTGTGTGCAACATGGCATGGAGTCCCTTGGTTTGCTGCGCTCATTTTTAATTAATTTCAATTAAATGTTCCTTCATTAAAGACAAGTAGCGTTAAAGACTGTAGCTTAGTAATTTAAATGGTATAAAATGGTGCCTTGAAACTAAAAAAAAACAGGCTTGTCTGATGAAAAAGCGACAACCTTCAAATTATACTGCAGGTGCAGTGGAAGTCAGAACAGCATACATATGAATAATCACACTCTCAATTGGGCATAATCATAATAACAACAACTCTAATCATCCCCACATTGCAGTAGGCTATCTGTGTTGATTTTGTAATAATAATAATAATAATAGTCATAACTTGCATTGTTAAAAAAAGACCTACATGCAGTAGCACCAATGATTTCATTGTGCTTTTATTTGTGTTCTTTTTCCTGTTCCATAGTATCGAGGCTGGCTCTACATTCCGCATTTCTCAGACCTTTGTCCCCCTCCATTGTGTAGCTAACGATCATCTGCTGCTGTCTGCCGTAGCCTCTGCCTGTTCTCTGCATCTAGCTGTATTGTGAACCCCTTCTTCCTCATTTCCTCTTTCCATCTGAAGACGACATTGGCATTAAAACCGAGTTCCCACTCATACCGTATCCTTCTGTGTAACAGACTAAAGAATAACACCTCTCTGTAGAAAGCACTTTGTCTTTTATTTAAACTGTCATGTTGCTCTTCAGTGAATAACCCATTGTAGCGTTAGACTGTACTACAAACTGTCATTGTGATTCTCCCATTCAGTGTGGATAGACTACATTCTGCTGTAAATTTCTGTAAAGTGGATACATTTTGATCCCCCCCTTCCCTTTCCCACGATTCGATTACAGCCAGGCTTGAATCGAAACCCTTTCAATTATTGTTTCCATCCCCTGATTTGAAGGTGCATTGTACCAGCCTTTAAGCACATGTATGATCACTATTTTTCAAATTAAGTTTGTCCAATAATCCTGCTAACATTCACCAATTGGCCAGCACCTGCACATGTAGTATTAAAATCACAGTAATTTGTGTGATTGTGTGTTATTTTCACCTTTTGATGGTTCACTGCACCTGTTACAGTGGCTGGTCATAATCCTATCCATGTGTGAAAGCCTTTTGTTCCTGCCAGCTGAATTGATTTAGTCACAATAAATTGATGAGACTCCAGTCTAACTCATCTTGCCATTTGAAATCCCCCCACTATCAATCACAGCCCCCCCAAGTCCTCCCTCACACCTCCAGAGTGCTATCCATTTTACAGGGATGTGTATATCCTGCACTGCTATAGATCCTTTTTAGAATGAAAATGTCTTTTATTCTTTGGTTGTGGTTTTCTACCTTATGTTCTTGTATTAGACCCTAATGCATGGTCATTTTTTATACTTTTTGTTTTTCCACATTGAACAGTACAGGGGTTGGACAATGAAACTGAAACACTGGCCAATTTAGTGTTGGAGGTTTTATGGCTAAATCTGACCAGCCTGGTGGCCAGACTTCATTGACTGCACATTGCACCAGTAAGAGCAGAGTGTGAAGGTTCAATTAGCAGAGTAATAGCACAGTTTTGCATAAAATATTGCAATGCACACAACATTATGGGTGACATATCAGAGTTCAAAAGAGGACAAATTGTTGGTGCACGTCTTGATGGGGCATCTGTGACCAAGACAGCAAGTCTTTGTGATGTATCAAAAGCCACGGTATCCAGGGTAATGTCAGCATACCACCAAGAAGGATGAACCACATCCCTGAAAGGGATGTCCAGGTGCTAACCCGGATTGTATCCAAAAAACATAAAACCACAGCTGCCCAACTCACTGCAGAATGAAATGTCCGCCTCAACTCTCCTGTTTCCACCAAAACTGTCCGTCAGGAGCTCCACAGGGTCAATATCCATGGCCAGGCTACCATAGCCAAACCTTTGGTCAATTGAACCAATGCCAAACGTTGGTTTCAATGGTGCCAGCAGCAAAAATCTTGGGCTGTGGACAATGTGAAGCATGTCTTGTTCTCTGATGAGTCCACCTTTACTGTCTTTCCCACATTCAAGAGAGTTATGGTGTAGAGAAGCCCCAAAGAAGCGTATCACCCAGACTGTGGCATGCCTAGAGTGAAGCATGGGGGTGGATCAGTGATGGTTTGGGCTGCAATATCATGGCATTCCTTAGGCCCAATACTTGTGCTAGATGGGCACGTCACTGCCAAGGACTACCGAACCATTCTGGAGGACCATGTGCACCCAGTAGTTCAAACGTATTCTGAAGGCAGTGCCGTGTATCAGGATAATAATGCACCAATACACACAGCAACACTGGTGACAGAGTGGTTTGATGAACATGAAAGTGAAGTTGAACATCTCCCATGGCCCGCACAGTCACCACATCTAAATATTATTGAGCCACTTTGGAGTGTTTTGGAGGAGCGAGTCAGGAAACGTCTTCCTCCACCAGCATCATGTAGTGACCTGGACACTATTCTGTAAGAAGAATGGCTCAAAATCCCTCTGGCCACTGTGCAGGACTTGTATCTGTCATTCCCAAGATGAATTGATGCAGTATTGGCCACAAAAGGAGGCCCTACACCATACTAATGAATTATTGTGGTCTAAAACCAGACATTTCAGTTTCATTGTCCAATCCCTGTAGATTCCAATGTAAACTTTTTTTTTGTGTAGAGATGTCCCTGCTATACTGAAATGTGCTGTAAGCATACACATCTACTCATTGGATGCTGCTTCTGTTCTGTTAACCCTACACAGAGAGCATGGTCGGGCCTTGCCTTTGGTCTTTATTGCATGGTATTATTCTGGTTACATAGGGTATATTACTCCTATTATTACTATTATCACACAGTGCCGCACATACTAATATTTTCCAATAAAGACTGTAGTTTTCTTTCTAACCTTCAGTGTGCTTTTTGCTGATTTCCATGTGTTCCTCCCCTCCTCCCTCCACACTGTGCTGTCACTGAGACGGTCCCCTCACTCTTTATGTGCTCTCATTTTCTCAGCTGTCTCTGACAGAGTTTATCCTTGAGTCACTGCTCTGCTTACTTTGGAGTAGAGGCACCCAAATTTTCTGTCCATTCTGAAAGGAAAAAAGCATGATTTTACTGAAACACACCAGCATTGATATTTAATGTCACACACTGTCATTTCCTCCTTATCCATACACTGTGGTTTATTAAAAAAAAAAACAAAAAAAAAAAACAGCTTGCCTCACATCCACTCATTGGTGCTCACTGGTGATGAGTTAACGCTGGAATAACTTTGGGTTTGGGTATATATATATATATATATATATATATATATATATATATATATATATATATACACACACACACACACACACACACACATTTTGTATTTTGATGTCAATATATTTATGGTCAGTTTTCTCAAAACAAAAAAAAAACAAGAAAAATCAAATACAGAGTGATCCTGCAAAAACCCATCAAAAACCCATACTAAAATTCTGAATTGCTTTGCAGCATTGCCCAAAGATATTAAACCGTTGCACACCATGATGAAGCAAATGAATCATCTCATGCTATATATTATGATTTCGATCAAATCTACCAAGAGGTAGCTACTGCTTGGTGTGCAGTCTCTCATCACATAATAAATTGAACACCAGGTTGTATTCTTCTGTAGGTATTAAATGCCATAAGAAATACAGAAATTGGGGAAATCCTCACTCATTTTCTGAAGCATTAGATGATGTACACTAAACAGGAAGCTTTTTATTTTAGCATAAAGCCAGAAAATGGGGCAAGATGCTATATAAAGACAGTATAAAGGTAACAGAAGACCACTTATCAGATGAACACATCATAAAGTGAGTATTTAATATGCACAAAACCCAAAGTGTAATCATGTCAGGGCTACCATTCCATCTGTGAAGTGTTATATCTTTGTGTGTAATGTTGTATAATACTGGCCTTGTTCATCTACTCATTTTCCTGTTAATAGCAGAACAGACCTTGACACAGTTTGACAAATACAATCACAGACAGAGGAGCGTTGCTTCTCACACTTTTAAAAATACATTCCTATAGTTATGCAGTCATGTCAGGGTTCCTTAAAGTTTGTGTTAAATTTACCATAAATTTGCTGTAGGTGTTTAATGCTAGTAGGAAAACACAGGATTCAGTGATTTACTGCAGTTTTGCACGTTAATTTAATTATTACATTAAGTTCATTTCTTTGTTCTTGGAAGTTGTGAAATTAAAGTTGTAGAAAAAAGTTAAGTGTTATGTCTTCAATTTATATCGTCGTTGAAAGTGTTAAAGGGCTGAAAAAAATCTGAGATTAATCGGTTAATCAGATTTTTTGGCATCAGCCTCAAAATCCCTATATTGGTAGGGCCCCACAATAAATTGACTATTTTCTACCATTTTTTGACATTTTGGGGTCTTAAATTATATTTGTTGAGGTCTTAAAAAGGTCTTCAAAGTATTAAATTTGACTTTGAAAATGGTGCAAGAACCCTGCCAGAGGAGGGAGTCACTTTAGATCATTTATTGCAGGAAGTCAGCAATCCATCCATTATCTACCTCTTATCCTCTCATAGGGTCGTGGGGGGCTGGAGCCTATCCCAGCTGTCTTAGGGTGAAAGGCAGGGTACACCCTGGACAAGTCTCCAGTTCATCACAGGACACATAGAGACAGACAACCACTCACACTCACATTCACACCTACGGTCAATTTAAATTAGCCAATTAACCTAATCCCCATGCATGTTTTTGGATGGTGGGAGGAAGCCGGAGTACCAGAGAGAACCCACGCAGACACGGGGAGAACATGCAAACTCCACACAGAAAGGCCCCGGGCCAGGGATCAAACCTGTTACCTTCTTGCTGTGAGGCGACAGTGCTAACCACTACACCACTGTGCCACAAAGTCAACTATATCTTTAAAAATTAGACTTTTTGTTCAGTATTAATAGTAATAGATTTCATGTTGTCTGCCAAGACAAGGCTTTATTTAGACCAGTTTATGTTCATATTTGATGCATAAAATAACAATTTTCAGCTTCTCATTTTTAACTGTGCTCTTAGTTTATGAGTTCCTCTCATTCTAAAAACAGTTCATTAGAAAGGCTTTGCTTGAGTAAAAACTGTGAAGGTGGGTAGATTGGTCACAACAGGCTCTGGTGTCGTAAACTCAGCAATTTAAAGAGTTTTGGGAAGGCCAGGACTTCTCGCCGTCACGTTCCAGCCACTTGAGCCTTACATCTGTTCACAGCGTCTGAAATAGTCACAAGTTATTTATGTGCTGACACAAGGTGTGTCCGCCTGAGATGCAGCAACGTGTGCTCATCGACTTTCTCCTCTGACTACAGCAACAGACTCTTTTTAAATAACTCAGCAGATGTAATGCATAAGTTATGTCGCAGCACATTAATATCAGATGCTTTGTCTTCCACTCTGCTCTTACCTTGTCCTCACATGACTGATGTTTGGCACCAAGGCCATATGGAGCCACCTGTGTGCAGGTTTTTTGAACCCAGCTGTGCTAGCTGATTTCTCTCTTGATTGTGAGTGGGCCAATCAGTGACATCAGCTGGTGTGGGGATGAGTTTTCAGTGGGGAAAAGCTGCATACACAAGGCTCACATGATGGAAGACCACCGCACCAGGCAGGAGACAGGATTATGGTGGGGTTGGGGGGTGCAATTGTGAAGCTGCAGTGAAGGGGAGGAGGGGAGGGAGACAGGTTTGATGTCAGACTGCTGCAGTCATGGCTGGGCGGGGCTTAAGGGATGTCACTCATGTGGGGACGCCATGCCGCAGCCACACGGTGGGGGAGGGGCTGCCTGTGCAGCAGCTCAGGGGGTGAGGAGAGGTGTGTGTGTGTGTGTGTGTGTGTGTACAGATAGGTGGGAGGTTGTTCTGCACCAATCAGACTATTTTTTCTATACGCAAGTGGAAGCAGAGGTGTAACAATAACACCATCAGGGCTGTTGCTGGCAGCACTCTGCAATATGTCAAATATTAATGTCAGAGGTTCACGCTGTGAAAGAGCCCACAGACAAATGATTTGATATTTACTCCAAACCTCACTTTGAGTCCAGTCTTACCGGGTCACAGGGTTCACACAAAAGCAATGATGTTTGCCTTTTACCAATCCAAACCTGCAGGTCTGCCATTTCTGCTCTACTTCCTGCCAACATTGTCTTCAGTTTGCCCGTGGCGCTCAGGGTTCACTGGCTTCCCATGTTCCAAGGCTACGAGCAGCAAAGCAAAACAACTGCCATGTAAATGCGTCATGTTAGCAGTAATTAAAAGGTATTGCCTGACATTATTGGGAATATGCTTAGTTACCCTTGGTTACCCAGGAGTAATTAGCTTACTTTAGCACAAAAACTATAAAAAGGATGGAACGGCTAGCCTGGCTAGCTCACCAATTAGCATGCTACACCTTATGCTTTTAATGTATACATAAAATACATACTTTTTCTTGGTTGGGACTAGTAACTTCCTGATGTTTCAAAGCCAAGAAATAGTCTGCTTCATAATGCCTCCTTTAAGCAGCTATCTGTAAACCTTAAGACAGAGTCAGGTGTGTCCCCTGTTACTTTATGCTAAGCTAAATTAAGCTAAGCTAACAGACCGCTGCACATGTAGAGAGAGTAGGCCTGCTGAGCTTCTCTGACTCTCAAGCATATTATCAAAATGTTGTCAAATCCTTTAAATAAATATATAAATGCACACATATTAATGGAATTTTGTGTTTACATGACATATTACAGACTTGAAAATGTGTAAATTAGATCTTGCTTCAGTGAACCATCTACTGTTAATTAGATTTGTCGGCCATTGTTAAATATATCCCAGATCATTAACTAATAGTCGAATCATCTCCCCCTCTTCCCATTAGACACACATTGTTGCTCCATATCACTGTTAATAATTCCAGCTTTAATCTGCCTGACTCAGCTTGAACCAGCACACACAACAGCAGAGGAGACTATTATTTCTTGCGAGCCATGCAAAGGCGCGATACTCCGGCTCTTCATTATCCACAGTCTGTCCCTCCAGACCTCCTGGTCCAGAGAGCTAGACGCTGTAATGTGCAGCTGAAGCACTGGCTGTTTGTCCTCACCTCGCCCTCCTACCAACCCTCCTTTATCTGAGCTCAGAGTAATTTGTATTGATTGTTTGGTGCAACTTGACACCGGAGTGATTCAGTGGATCATCTCCTCCACCTCTGGTAGGAAGGGTGGGGGGAGATAGAAATGGAGGCGGATAATCTTTTTGAGTTCAGTTGCTGTAGAGGGATTTAAAATAAGAGATCTACCAGTTGAATGTGTTCCTTCAAACGGCCAGAGCTGTTAAATTGACTAGCAGTGGACCAAAGACAAGATCTTCTTGGAAAGACACCAGGCTGTTAGTGAAGATCCGTCCTTCCTGCTGGCTGCACTATGGCAAGTTTACAGGCAGGCCCTTTGGTGCGATCTGTGTGGGGGTCTAGATGCTGCTCCACAGGGGTCTCAGTGTCTGTGTCCTCCTTCTGCTGTTTAGTCTGTCTTGTCTCTTCTGTGTGTTACATCTCTCTGTGTGATTGTTAAATGCTTCTCTATGTATTTCCTGTGTGAGAGCCAGAGAGTGCTTGTTTTGTGGGCGTCACTATGTCCTCTTCACTGGTTTGTCTGGGTCTCTCTGTGGTGTCTGTCTGAATGAAGGTGGCTCACCTCTGATCACTCTCATTTGTCTCCCACAGGAGCACACTTCAGCAGGCATCAACACAGCCATGCTACCTCCTGCCGACACTTTCACCTGGGCGCTCCCCAGGCGCCCATCTCAGCAGAGTTCCCTCTGGGACACGCCAGCCAGCCGCCTCAGGCTGGCCTGGCCGCCCACCTACCCCCGGCACACCACCCACCCCTCACTGCCCTGCCTGCACCCCCTCAGTTCCAGGATGTGCCGGGCCCTCCATTCCTACCTCAGGCCTTACACCAGCAATACCTCATCCAGCAGCAGCTCCTTGAAGCGCAGCACCGCAGGATCCTCCCACACTCCAGGTAGAACCGAAGCACACGCTGCACGCAGATACATATGACCAAACCCTCGACCCTTTGTTTCTTTTTCTAACTTATCTTCCTTTAATTGCAGAAGAACCCAGGAGCGTATTCCCCTGAACCCTCACCGGCTGCGTTCAGGCTACGAGTACTCCACTCCGCTCCATGTCCCCCAGCCAATGACACAGCAGCAGCGCTACCTGGCCGAGGGCACCGACTGGTGAGTCAGCATCCGAGTCCCTTGGAGTTCACAAAAGATCCTGTCATTCCTTTCATCTCTGCACCCATCTGCCCACCATCATGGACAGTGGTGTTGATTTAGTCGCCTGTCTGTTTGTCTGCCTGCCTGCAGGGATCTCAGCGTTGATGCCGGCCTCCCTCCCCACCACCAGTACCAGCTCCAGCAGCTTCCACAGCACTATCAGCATTACCTGGCCTCGCCTCGAATGCACCACTTCCCCAGGAACACATCCTCCGCACAAGTGGTATGTTGAAGGCCTGCAACTAACGATTATTCTGCAGAAATTTGATTGATTAATCAATTACTTGTCATTATTATATTATAATATTATATTGTAGTTATTAGAGGAAATCATGAAATCCTCATATTGGAAAGGACTAGCATTGCAACTCTATTGTGTCGTCTGTTTTTTTATTTTATTGTAATAATTATTTTTAATTTTTCCCATGTGCCATACCTTAAAGTGCCTGCTTAAAGTGAATTTATTTGATGCACTTCTGCCATCTTTTGATGCTTTTGAAAACATGAAAATACACAGTTGTGTGTTTTTGTCACTTAAGTGAGCCTTTTATTACTAACAATGCATCAAAACGATAGAGGAAAGACAAATTTTTATTCTCTTTTGCCAGGTTGTGCATGAAATCAGAAACTACCCGTACCCCCAGCTGCACCTATTGGCACTGCAAAGCCTGAACCCTTCGAGGCACGCCACCGCCGTGAGAGAAAGTTATGAGGTAAACCTGTCACTAAATACATTTCATGCACATATCAAAGCCATTTGGTAGCTGGTGCTTTTGATCATATCACATGATCTTCTTCAGCAGATGCTCTGTTGTCATCGAATAGTAGAAAAATAGTAGAAAAGTCTATTTTAATTACTTCTTGTCCATGTTGATTTAAAATGTGAGTTTCAAATTTCATTCTTAGTAGATGTTCTATTGTTATGTTATTATTATATTTCATTTCCTTTTCTACCGTTCTCCTCAGGAGCTGCTGCAGCTGGAGGACCGGCTGGGGAGCGTCAGCAGAGGAGCTGTCCAGACGACCATAGAGAGGTTCACCTTTCCCCACAAATACAAGAAGGTAGCGCAGATAACTGAACTTTAATAGCATTCACATTTTTATGTTGGCTTTTCTGACTCTAGCTTTTGGTCTCTCTTGTAACCTGACCTGCTAACAGAGAAAGCCCCTGCAGCTGAAGATTGGAGAGGAGGAGGAGACGGATGTGGATGAGAAATGTACCATCTGTTTGTCCATGCTGGAGGACGGCGAGGACGTCAGGTCAGGAACCATACGTAGCCCACCCAGTCCCACTTTTCCCACAAAAACTAGATCATAAAAGCATTTTGGGAACTATGCTGCTGGATGGTGGAGAGTTCGATGAGAAGAGTGATACCACTCTAGAATATATACGTATCGATCTCCTCATCTTTGCATCTCTATTCAGTTAATAATAAATATATAAATGCATGCAGTATTAAATGGATGATGTGGGAATTTGTCACTTCTTGACCCAGTGAACCGTCTGCTGTTAAATAAATGTGGCAACAAATGCTAAATATATCACAAACCATTAAGTAACATCCAGATCCTTCCTCCGGCTCACGTCAGACATAAAGGGTCACTCCGTCCTTTTCACCACACGTCCAGCTTTAATCTGCCAGACTCAGCTTGAATCAGTCATCACAGCAGTAGATAAGAAATGAGTGGGTGGATTTTGTTGCTGTCTCACAGAACTGGGCTAACGGTCACCACCTGTTTCCAGTCTTTGTGCTAAGCTAAGCTAAGCTAAGCTAACCAGACACTGGCTGCAGCTTCATATTTAACAGAGTGGTATCTTTTTCATTTCATTCTCCCATTGGAAAGCAAATAGTTTCCAGAATCGACTCCTTCAAGCATGTGCTCCTGCACATTTCAAACCAGGGTGGGGTTGTGAAAACTAGGGGACACAGTGAGGACGGTGTCCTGGGATGAAGGAACAGGGTCAGTTTACAGCATGTGGAGCCTCAGCTGTCTGAGAAGCAGGCCTGATGACTCAGCAGAAGTCGCCTCTGCATGCCTGAATGAACAGAATTATCTCCCTGCTGGTTTCAGAAGTTCTCTCACATAACTGCATTTGCACCATGAATCACTGCTGACCCTGCGATTTTCTGCTTCTCTCTCCTCCAGGAGATTACCCTGCATGCACCTCTTCCACCAGGGCTGCGTGGACCAATGGCTGGCCACCAGCAGGAAGTGTCCGATCTGCCGGGTTGACATCGAAACACAGCTGAACCCTGACAGCTGATGAGATTTCAAACCCCCACCATCCACATCCTCCTTGTCAATCACCCTCGTGTGGTTCCTGCTTTCTTCCACCACCACCACCCCCCATCCTGTTGGGTGCTTTGCCAAATGTCTCCAAACTTCATGTGACATCACCAGTCCCTCTGACTCACGCTTTACTGAGCCAAGCCAGGAAAACTAACTGCACGAGAGGCCGCTGAGGACTCTCTCTATGTAGAAGCACATCCCTCTGGAGGCAAAAGACACGCAGACACTCATACTCATGCTCACAGGGTTTACTCGTAGCTTGCTGGTTGTAAGTGGGGTGTCGTTGCTGTCGTGGTGTTGTGCTGTAGGTAGCCCCGGGCTGTGTAGCATGTCCTCAAAGCCATGACTTCTAATGTGCTGAAGAGTGGAGAACACTGAGCTGGCTACTTTCTCTCTCTCTCTCTCTCTCTCTCTCTTTCCATATATATATTTATTATATATATATTTCTCTCTTTTCCTACACTCTTCAATCAAAGTGAATATTCTGCCACACAAGAACGCTTAACAAATGCTCTGATGCCATGTTTACCTAAAGATCATTTGTGGTCGTAGTAGAGTAGCAGTAACCAACAAGTGATATGTGGTGCGCTGACGCTGACTTTAGGGGGTGAAGGAAGCGACTCGAGCGCCAGCTAGCTGAGTGTTTTAATTCTATCATGCAGCTTTGACATTTTTGCAATACAGTTGTACATTTACCTTGGGTTGGTGTCACGTGAGGTGGTGTCGTGTGTGTAGGTCTCGTTCGCTGCCGCGTGAAAACCCGAACCCAGTGATGGAGTCATCATGTATTTCCAAGAAAATATACGTAGAAAGTGTTTGTTTTTTTTTGTTTTTTTTTAACCAAAATGCATTTTGTCACTGCGTAGCTTGAACCTGGCAGTTCAAACGTGTGTGTGTGTGTGTGTGTGTGTGTGCTGCCCAGCTGTGTATGACTTAAAGAATGTGGCTAACAAATAAGTGGATGGTGTGCAAAATGTGTGTTTCAGGGGTTTGAGGGGAACCTAAACTCTCTGTGGATTAACATTATGGCCACTGGAGCGCTTACACAACACTGAGCCAAAAAAGAACAGGGATGAAAAAAAGGAAACTGTCAGGCCCTGCAGAGCGATGTGGGAGGACGACTTCAGCTGCCCTCCTTCCTACCTGTATCCTCATCTGGAGCAGGGCCAGTGTCAGAACAGTGCAGTGTGTACTAAAAAAAAAAACCCAAAAAAAAAAAACGCATGTTTCATTGTCAACTCGGGCTGTTAGCTTTGGTAGCGTTTCTTCTACTTCAAAAGGTACAGAGATGGCTTTGCATGACTTAGTTAATCTGAGCTGCTGTGACTATCTTCTCAACACTAACAAACAAAAAAAGCGGTGTCAGCGGCTGCCCCCCTGACCTGTAGCGTGTTCATCCTGTCCCCTTCTGGTGGCACCGATGGGATCCTCTGTTCGATGTTTACCTTATTGCCTAAAGAACAAGCACATGTGAAAATAGTTATATAGCAACAAAAGGGTTTTTTTCCTCGGTATTGCATTCACGTTGGTTTATATTTAGGTCTAGATTCATGCAGTGTTTCAGCAGAGAGAGGAGCTTGCGTATTGATCTTGTGTATTCGTGTGACAGACCTCCCCTCGTGGTTGCTATGCTGGTTGCTATGCTGTATTGCTAGAACATGTTAGAACGTGGTGCGATGGAGGCAGCCTCCCTCTGGCAGTGCACTCAGGCAACAGCAGGAAGACGTTCAGGCTGTTAACACTGTTTTTTTAAGCCTTGGTGTGGGCTTCAGTTCTGCAGGACACCTTTAGGACCCTCACTGTCCCATGCACTGTGATAGGAAAGGATAAGCCCACAGGCTGCTTTTAGCTTCGTAGGTTTAGGGATCAATTAACTCAGATTACTCTCTCATTGTCTTGTGCACTGCCAGTGTGGACACTGCCTCCTCCTGTAGTGGAGTCATCCGTGATGAAGTTTTCATAGTTTACACAGGGTGTTATCAGTTGAGATGCCTTAAGTATTTAACAATCATAATTTATTACTAACTGTAGATATTGTGGGTATGTATTTAATTTTATATAGTGTTTTTTTTTTGTTTTTTTGTTTTTTTTTGGGGGGGGGGTTATGGGGCAACTGAATCATAATTTATTTATTTAGAAATAACACAAAAATGCTATGAAAAAAAACAATTACCTCATTTTTGCATTGTTTTAAATGGGAATGCTTTGCATGCAGTTGTAACTTTTTGGAACACTAAAGTTAAAGACAAAAAAAGTCCTGCTGTTTGAGCTCCACAAGCTGGCTGTGTGATGTTTACTGTCCAGGCTGAGCTACTGAGCCGCTCTGTCTGTCTCACTTTGTCTCTCTCTGTCTCTCACCCTGTCTCTCTCACTGTTTCTCTCGCTCTCTTTCACTGTCTCTCTCTGTCTCTCACTCTCACTCCACCTCAAGGCTCCTGGTCCCCCCTCCCCTGGTCCCCGTCCGACCAGGGTGTTTCTGGGGGTGAAATGTCCCAGGACTTCATGTAGATCTGGTCTAGTAGACCTGGTCTAGCCTGGTGGTTGACACATAATGAGTTCCTCTAAAGTGAAGGTTCCCAGTTGTGGGGACGGTTCCTCTCTCTCTCTCTCTCTCTCATGTGGTGCTGTGGATCTTGGTTACATTCCATTAAATGCAATTTCTCTGATCCCCCATGCTGTGATGTAGTGGACAAACTGCAATGAAGTGATTTTTTTTTTTGTTTTGTTGTTTTGCACTCACTTGTTTAAACATGGGAACCCTCTCACTGGCAAAAAAAAAAGTTAAAATAATTTAATATTTCCACTAAGAAAGCTTTTATTTTGTAATGCTCTGCTTCTCACAATGCACTATGGGTCTTAATACTGATCATCTGTGAAGCATGTTCCTTCGCTTTAACTCTTTGTATCGACCTTTTCCTTTTCATCCCTGCTGTTTCTCTTCCGTTTGTAGACTTAAGCATAACAAGTGCCTCGCTTTAAGTGTTAGGAGATATTTCCATATTACTGAGACCATTAATAACAATCAATCCATGAAGCCACCATGCCTTATTGGTTGCATAATTAATTAAAGGAGTGAGTCGTGAAGGAGCCAAGACAACAAGGTGTCTACAAAAGCCATTATCCTCAAAACCTGAACTGTCCAAGCTAGCTGTTGGTCTGTACAATGGGCTCATTCTCTACTGTGGAAATAGTTCTGACTATAAAGAGGCATGTTTCACTGTGGGCTTTACACACACTCCAGGAATCCTTCTTTCATTCTGTTGACTCTACTTTTCTCTTTATTTTACCGTCCATCTCTCCTCTCAGACTCTATCCTCTGTTTCCTTCACAGTCTCAAAGGAAGGCAAGGATTTTAAAGCACAACCTTTTCTAAAAATGCATGTTTTCTCAGGTTTCAATATAGTCTCAATGGTTTAATAGTATATGGTAAAAAAATATATACAAAGAATATATCAGAGGAAAAAAAAAGAATTTTGTTGCTGTTTGAAACTGAAAAACAAAACTGAAGAGAAAATATCCCAAAAAGTGCCAGTGAAAGGGCTGCCGCCATCCTTGTATGAAACTGCTGTTTAGCTGTGACTGCGCAATGTTTTTCAATATAGGATATTTTATCTGAAAATAGAACTATTTATCATTAATATTAAAGCAATAGCGCATTAATGGTGATGAGTGTGTTGATGAAGAAATGGATGAGCATATTATGGGTACATGTTAGATTCACATGTGGTGGAATTTTGTACTTTATTTATTGTTACTACTAATAATAATGGTAATGATTTCAAAAGTTGCATTGCTAAACCCAAACAGTTCTGTTTTTTAATTTTAATTTTATTTCATGGCTTGTATATTATCCTTTTGTATGTGCTCTTTTTGTAATAAATTGGATGAAATGGACTACTTGCCTTATGTCTTATATTGTGGTATAGTTGTTAATATAAAAGTATTGATCAGTGACTGAGTATAACAAAAGAGTTTAATATTTTATAAAACCTAAATTATAAGAAAAGTGAAAGAACAAACCATCCCTGACGTATGAAACGTATAATGAATGGCACATTCATTTTCTTGACCTAAGAAGGCTACTGTATATTCCCAGGTAGTATTAAATATATCATATAACATTAATAAAAAAACTATGGATGTAAAACATTCCTGAGATGTAAAACCAGAGCACAATCTCTTTGGTCACTACTTTTTAAGCATGAGGACAGAGGACAGATGTCTCTAGTATTTTGGGTGGAGGACCCTGGCGATCTGGCCGTCAGCCCTCTTAGTGTCCAGCCACTTCCCACACAGGAAGATGGTGGTGACGCCGTTGGCCGTGTTAGTGACCTCCACGCGATCCAGCAGCCAGCCGGGGTTCAGCCCAGAGTTGTCGTGCTCCACCCGAACCTTCTGCAGCTCGCCCATGTCCAGCATCTCCAGCAGGAAACGGTCCGTCTGCTCGCGTTCAAAAAGGTTACGAAACTTCTGCCGCAGTTGCCGGCGGCCTGAGTCTCCGTTTGAGCCGTAGATCGTGATAAAAACGTTGGCATCTGTGCCCGCTCCCTTCTCGTCGGCCGTGATGACGATGATCTCGTACTTGACGGGCACCAGGCTTCGAGCTTTACTGGCAAAGCTCTCGATGGCCTTTGTGCACTCGAAGGTGGAGAAATCATCCCTCTTTGGGGAGAGAGAGATGAGGGCATTGCAGCTGAAGATGTACCTGCAGGTGATGATACACAGTAGAAAGAATATGATTTGCTACCAAAATATGGTATGAGTATGGCGAATGCAGTAATGGGTCACTTTTGTCTCACTTGTTTCCCAGTTCCTTCTCAGTAACAACGACCTCCTCCACGTGCCAGTTAACCTCCCCCTTTACTTTCTTTCCATCCTTGGGCGTGTGGCCCAGGCAGATACCAGCGATGTCCCCCAGGTTCTTGGACGAAAACTCAAACCTGTCAACATTTCCCCTGAGAAGAGAGGAAAAGGAGCATGTGAGAGTGACCAGCTGTTGGCTTAAATTAGCCAGCACACTTTAAATTCATGTCACTGTCAGCTGGGGCTGGATAACAGTGTGGTGCCATCATAGTGGTTTGTAGCGTTGTTCTGTTGCTGGTGGGATTATCATAATAAGTGTAAAGGCAGGGAGAAAACACAGTCTTCATGAAAACAACTTGCAGCTCATTAATCTTACAGTGAGAGCGTACCGTGAGAACCTCTTCTTCTTCGAGGAGTTCTCCATTACAAATTCCTTTGATCGGCCCTTCTTCCCCTCAAGTACAATCCAGGCATTTTCTTTAGTTTCAGTGTCTCCAGTTGTGATACAAATTTCATACTCTGAAGGAAACACGGACAGTTAAACTGATTGGTCTCAACAGAATAAAAAGCATACATGCAGTAAAGATGCCTTGGCACAAAAACACATGGAATAGAATTTATAATCCCTCAGATTTTCATGGAATCAAAACACTTCTCAATTTTTCTGCAACAGACATTTAATGTATTCACACTGAGTAATTATCTCTCTATATAGGGTAGTTTTCAGTGTTGGAGGCAGAGTGTGTCGTTCCTGCACAGGGAGCGATGCAGCAGTAATTTAATTTAGTTTCATTGATGTCAGCCTCTTTGAAAGTCACTGCTAATGCAAACAGACCATCCTACTTAACAGTGCTGCAAAATAGGGTGGCATTTACTGTGAAGAAGCCACAGGGAAAAAAGGGTGTCTACGAAACATGACAGCAGCCATTGTTCTGCATCATCGGATTAGTTTGAAATATTACAGGGTGTAATGGAATGAGAAGGAGCTCCTCAGACAGGTCGCCAGCTTTACAGCGCCCTGCTGTGGGGTATAAGACCACCTGAGCCGCCTTTAGCATTAAATTTGCGTGTTGTATGATATTATGATTTTAAAATTATTATGCCAAGGCAGCATTCTGAGAGAGCATATATTCCTGCAAGCCCACAATGCCTAAGAGTGAATGTGTTGATTTTGACGCACCTTGAAACCCACATCTAACATTGTATTCACATTAATATCATGGACTTTTTATTTAATTTCTCTCTATTTCATATTTTGTCACATTTGAATTTGAATTTTAAAAAAGACCAAAATACCAGTAAAACTTTGCAAATACGATTTGAGAATTCCAGATATTCTGAGACCAGTTGCATTGCTCTAGCTCCTTCCTACATGAAGTTATGGTTAAAAATGCATATTTGACCTCAGTGACCTTGACCTTTTAATGATCTCGACCAAACTGAATCATTGACTTCTGGATTCCTATATTAGTTTATATACCAAATTGTACACCCTGGAGCGTTCAGAAATATGTGAAATCTCCCACACATTACTATGGCGTGACCTTTCATTTGACCTCGATGACCTTGAATTGGATCTGATCACCACCAAAAATTAATCAGTTTTAAGTTAGGCCACTTCTGACCAAGCCTGAAAATTTCGTCAAAAACATAACCTCCTTGGCGGAGGTAAATATAAATAGTATATTGTTATGATGAGTAGCAGACACAGTATGTCGTAATAATGTGAAAATATATTGCTATAATGTGAAAAACCTAATTATAACAATAAGCGTTCACATTATAATGCAATAAAGATCCTTTTAACCTGTGGTATTAATCCACACTTGCTGTTACCATAGTAACCACAGGTGACACCTAGTCATCTAGGAATGTGCTGGCCTTACTCGTCTTATCGTCGAGGTCCAAGTAGTCGTTGTTAGCGCACGCCAGTTCCCTCATTATCTGTCCGTCATCAACGTTTTTGGCGAGCCAGCGGTCACAGGGGAAACGAAATGTTTTGTCCATGAGCTCATCCTTCACATCGATGTAGTCCAAGTGCCATCCTGGAGCAAGACCTGGGAGGAACAGGATCAGGGAGCCAAGACAAACAAACAGTGTTGTCAAGATTGATAAAATGTTCCAGGCCAGCGGGTAAAAAGCTGCTTCAGGTTCCCTCAAAGCCCAACAGTGATGCATCTCCATCAAGAGTGGTGACTCAGACCTCTCCTGTGATGTCACACAAACAAATCTGTGGCCTGACTCAGTTTGGGATTCTCGAACCTGAATTGTGACAAACTTCATTTATATGGCACACTTTAATAATCCCACCATGCAGACACCAGTGACTGTTTCTCTGACCTGAGTTGTCGTGCCAGACTCGTACTTTGGAGAGTTCCCCCAAGCTCAGGATGTCCGTGAAGCGAAATGTGTCCACCTGCTTACGCTCAAACTTATTGGACTTGTTGCATTCTTTCAACGCCAGCGTTCCTGTGTCTCCGTTCTCTCCAAAAATGATGATCCACACATTGGCATCAGTTCCTGCCCCTGAGGAGACAGGAAAGAGTCACCATTACAAAAAAAATATCTGAATTTCTGCATAAAACGTGACACATGTAACGTAATCATTTCTAATTTGATCTTTTATATGATGTATTTATCAACAAAAATGTTAACTAAAAATATGCCCTTAATTTTATATAAAAGTGCTTCAAATTTGTTGTAGATCTTCGAAACCACAATGCAGCTGAACTAATGCAGGGATTTCTTGAATTGCCAATAAATACTGAGATGACAAAGCCTAGAGGAGACGGATCAGCTGACACCAGCCATGCTATGCAAAGAGTAGAGAATCACAGACGTTGACTCAGACAGCACATCTGAAGACCTCTGTTCTGTATTATTTTATTACTGTGAGTTAGACACTGAGTGAATGCGTATTAGGTGATGGTGAACCCAAAACTCACTCTGTCAGTTTGCATCATTTTTTTCAGCATCCTTGTTCTCACATACAGATCTAGATATTGAGACTTTTACGTTGTGGTTACCTTTAGATTATTATTTGCTTTCCATACGCCTCCCTCCATACTTGACATTCAGTGCCTCTTCACACTATACATGCATGATGATCCTAAAGGAGACCATTATCTTATGCACAGCAGATGTAATGTTGTCTGTCTGTGTGTGTCTATCAGCCTGGCTCATTATCCCTCCTACAGCCTCAGTGGTGGTGCAGCAGGGCTACATCTTAGCTTCCAGTAACAGCCCAGGGCAGAGACCAATCCTTTGAAGTCGGCTCAGACTTCTCGCTACGCTATCGTATTGATCAGCAGCACTGCTGAGCTATAGAAAATGCTGTATGAAGAAAAGGGGGTGCACAGCCGAGAGGACGCTTTCTGAAGAGGATTGCTTTCATTAACATGTTGGAGTCAAACATGAATTATTCTCGCTCTCCCTGGAAAACACAAACCTCTGCACAAGGGCAGGTCAAATGAGGATGAGGATCTGTGTAACATAGCCATGAACTCGGGCCATGAGCTTTAGATGGTGACTGAAAGGATGAGACTGCAGACATAAATAGCCTCTACAAGGTTGCAACACTAATTTAGCATTGTGAGGTGAGAAGTTCACTCATCTGAAAAATATCAAGCCACCATCCACTTTGAGCTTAAGCCGTTTGAGCATCTGCAGGTTACACTCAAGCAAATTATTTTTGAAAGAGTTCAGAAAACAATCAAGAGAGGCAACCGCAAGGTAGATCCAGGACACGACATGACAGATGAACTCTCTCATCTGACATTTGAGTCCTTCAGGATCCCCCAGGAGGAGCTGGAGGGTGATGCTGAAGAGAGAGTCTGAGCTGCTCTGCTCACCCTGAGTGTCCCTGGATCTGACCTGATGCTGACCCGCAGATGAAAGGCTGGATGGATGATGTAATCAGGACCTGTGGCCTTCAGTTCCTCTGCCTCAATGCTAGTCTAAATATGCTTAGGTTATTTTTATAAAATGATCACTAAATTGTGTTTCAGATGATAATCTGAAAAAACTCCTGTGCTCCTAATGGCAGTTGTAAGATTTCACTTTCTCTTTTACTGCACAAAAACAAAAAAAGACATTTACTCTTTTCTAATCTGTGATTTTTGTTTGTGAATTAGTTTTACATCTCCAGGTTGCTTCAAGCTTGACGAGTCTTTGCCAAAAAGGTGACAAACAACTGATTTACAGTATGTCTCATAATATAAACTATGCTCTTTTTCACAGGGAAAGTGAAAGAAAACTGATAACCCTATTAAAACATTTTTCGGCTCAAATGTGTTGAGGACGTACCTGCACTGTCACTGGTCTTGACCTGGACTATATACGTGGTGAGCTCCACCATTACCTCCTCGTCCACCACAGCAGCCATCTCACAGATCATGGTTCTCTTGGGTCCACGTGTCCTTGAAAGCCACTCCTCATGGGTGAACACAGACACCTCCTCTGTGGTCAGGTTACGCATGATCACCTGGATCAAATATAATATTACAGTTATATCATTCTGAATCCTGACACTGATGTTCAAACAATATTAACTGAGAATTAAACTGAAATACAAAGTATGACAGGTGAATGCACACATTTCTTAATTAGACACAGTGATTGTAGTTACTGTTGTTACGACGTGCTGCAAAGATTAAGCTTTTGTGGAATATATACGTATGTATTCCTTACAACAATATCTTATCAGTCAGACACATTTAAAGGGGCAGATTTAACCATTAATTCTGGTATTATGTGGAAGAGTCTACAGCCACGCTACCACCTGTGGGCTTGTTCTTGGTTGCTTTGAGCTAAATGGTCAAAATGTGAATTTAGGCAGGTATAATGTTAATAATGTTAAGCATGTTCATCATTGTCATGCAAACATTTACTGATTAGCACCACAGTACAACAGAGGCTGATAGAAATATTTGTTTTTAAATGTGTCATGATGCTTTTGACTTGTGCACATATGTTAAGGAATAACAATTCATCCTCCATCAAAAGACATGGTAATCCAGTAGTTGTGAACCTTCACACTGCACAAGTCAGTAGAGCATTTCCTCTGGGCACCATGAACACACATAATGTCACATCAATCCATCAAATGGTTGTTGAGATATCTCAGTCTGAACCAAAAAATGTAATTTCCCTCATTGAGGGATTAATAAAGGAATTCTTCTTCTTCTTCTTCTAAATGCGCTCTCCCAGGATGTCTGATCACTCGTCCTGGGAAACATGTCATTACTGCGCTCAGGCAGCCACACTCATGTTACCTCTCTCCCCTCTCTGCATATTTATTTGGGCAGATTACTATGCTGGCAGCCTGCCTGGTGCACTGTTGTGTCCATTTCAATACACGGACCCAGCGATCCATAAAGGCAGCGCATCTGCTTGTGATGCTGAACACACGGGGCTCTGTGCAGGGTCAAGTCAAGGAGATGTTCGCAGTCGCCGAGTCCCAGGCACGGACGGACAGGGCTTGGTATTGTTCCTGACTGCTCTGCTGCTCTGCAGGCATGGGGACTTTACCAGAGGAGACATTTGCATAGGAAATGTGTTCTGTTCCATCAAAGCATTTGGCCCGAGACATCCGACTGAATTTGGAGGTGAGCAGTGATGTCCTTGCAGGGTCAGCCAGAGAGGAAAAAGTACTGAACCATTGTGGTTATTTCATTGCTGGACAAGGTGTTAAAACCAAGGGTGTGTCTATGGGGTAGCCTGGGGTGGCATTTGCCACCCCTGAAATCTGAAAGGCCATCCCAGGTGCCATCCTGCATGAAACAATCTAAAGAATTTGTGAAGTCAACCTTTTGAAGTTTTTTTTTATTTATTAATTTATTTTGATTTGATCCACACTTTATATTATGTTTTATATTTTTTGCATTGTCTTTATTTTGGCACTTTTCATAAAAAAATAAAAGATTAAGGCTTTGATTACACTTTTATTGTCCCATTTGGTTGTGTTGTGATTACAAGTTTATTTATATTTCAGTTTATATTAACATTAAAGATTGTAAGGATCAGTCTTTTATGACTGATCCTGTTGGCCACCGCTGCATGACTTATCGCCCCACTTGGGCTACCCTTGTGAAAAAAGTCTGGACACACCACTGGTTAAAACACACACCAGTTCACACTAAAATGAAATGATTTCTCCCTCTGCTCATTACTGCATGTGTGTGTGTGTGTATGTGTGTGTGGTGCCAGAGACAACAGCATGGTCAATAAAATGGGTCAATATGCTCACTCCAGGATCTCTGGGCCCTGCTGTGTGTGTCTGTGTTTTTGTGGGAGGGTGAATCATTGACCATTCTCCTGCAGGCGGGGAGATAGATGTGTGTGTTTGTCTATGTGATATAATAGATCGAATGATCCTGTGACCTACAGCATACACTGCCAGTGTTAAAAAAAAAAAACACAAACCTGTGAGTGCTTAGTACTATTGATTTTGGAAGGACTGTTCTGCTTTTTTTATGCTTTTACTTTTATGATTTATGGAGGAGAGCTGTCCTCATCTCCTCCTCACAGGCAATCAGGCCTCAATAAAAGTGAAGGATCCCTGGCCATGACCCGTCCATTCTGCTCCAGACTGCTGTAATCTTTGACATTTTTCTTGCATGTTCACATTACCTAAAGACAAGTCTGTCTTCTGGTTAGTTAGAAATAATGCTCTATTTATTTAGTGTTGAGTGTACTGTAAATTTGTTCAATTAAAATGGGTTCAGCAGAACCAGAGATAGCAGCTTTCTTATTTCACACTACCAGTATTGTGTTATTTAAAGCATATTATGATATATTCACATTATGCAGTAGTAAACAGCTTTTGATGTGTAACATCGGTGGAGTTCTCCTTTAAGGAGAGCTGACCTGATCCACAAACCAGTCAGGTCGACTGCCAGAACCATCAATACGAATTCTCATCTTCCTCAGTGGAGCGACGTCATCGATCTCCATGTTGAAAGTGTCCTCCTGACCGCGTTCAAACCTGCCGCACAAATAAACACAGAGTTTATAATCTGCAGCTTAAAGGCACAATATGTAAGAAATGTATTTTAATTAATCATGAAATGGCCCTGATATTTTACCAGACATTAAGAAATCATGTTAATTTCAAATACTTCTATCACTGACAACAGTAGTCCAGACAGGATATTCTCATTTAAAAAGCCAAGTTGCAGCCCTCAACTGATGTTGATGTTGTCATGTTTTGGTCTGATGCGCCAGCCTCCACCTATCTCCCAATCACCAAGTCAGTAGTGTGTCAGCATCCGGGTTGCCAGCTCTGCTCTAGTTACCACAGCTGCAGCTACGAAGTGTCGGATAAATTATGTCTAACGTTACGAAACCTAAAAGACCTCGTTATGACTCCGAAATACGTTGTGACAAAGTCCGAAATAAAACAAGGATTTGTATAGGAGATGCCTTTGTAAGATGGAGACAGCTGAAAGCGGACAGGCAGCAGCACTGTCACCGCATACCCCCGTCCACCACCCGGGAGCTCCACTCACTTTACCCCATCTCTCCACAGCTCTCCCCCACCCCATTTTACTCCTTCTAAATATCCATGGTGATGCCCAAGGTGGCTGCTTTTCATTCACTGTAACACTTTCTGTTCCTGTTGGATACTGCAGCTGAGCTGGCAACCTCTAGTCAGGGGAGAGGGAGAGGGAGAGGGGAGACACCACTGGAGAGTAATCTGAAAGTGACTGCAATACCAGTTTTGGCCACAATCCTACATACGGTTCCTTTAATGATCTGAATCTCTTTATCTGACACTGTTTTGTGATGTTCCTGTATCACTACCTGTCCTCATTCTTCTGCAGGAGCATCTCCTCCGTGCTGCCGTTAGCTCCAAACACAGACATGAAGATCTGGGTGTCTGTTCCTGCGTTCTGCACGTCTCCTGTTACCACGGTCACCTCGTAAATAATCTGACATTAAAATATTAGAAGAAGAAAACAAGATGTTTTCTTCACATACTGTATCCATATCCCACAAGCATCATTAGATAAGGATATGAATTCATCTTGCATCTAATGAATGATATACATTTTTTTATGGCAATGCTTTAAACATCGAAACATTGCTTTGGTTAAATCATGTTCAGGACATGGAGGGAACATTCAAATGTTGTAAAGCACCAAGACTGTAATGTAATAACTGTTTCTAAGGTACATATTTCTCTTCAGAAATAGAAAAGGAGCCTGACACCCCTTGATTTTAAGATATCTTAAAGTAGATGTTGCACACATGATTGTACATAACATTCACCCTATTTATTTAAAGGTTGAAGGACGCCACACTAATTCTAAGAGTGTTAGGTTCAAGGTTCAAGATCTTTATTGGTCATATGCAGAAACAATTACTGTTATTGGTAGCAAAATTCTTATATCTGAGGCAATGTTAAGGAAGGATCTCCAACGCCATTTCTTTTTATAGATACACTGATAAAAAATGAGAAATTAGACATACTGTATCTTATCCTGTGTATCCTGTGAAAATCATTTGAAATCCCCTCCAAAGAGATTTACCAGATTTGAAGGTAATTAAAAATAATTGGAATCATAATTTAGCTTGGCATCAGTGACAGTTTGATAAGGAAGTTATTGTTACTAGCCTACATTTCCATACCTGCTGGGAGATAGAAATGGCCTCTGCATCCAACACGTTGAACACTCTAGCAGTCAAACCGTCTCCTCGATCTTTGGCCAGCCAGCACTTGCAGGCAAATATATATTTGACCCCTTTGGTTGGCACAGCAACAGACAGCTCATCAACCAGCCAGCAGCTCTCAGGAGTGGCTCCATCGTGACCGAGCTGCAGGGAGGATGAGCAACAATCACTTCAAGCAACGTGGGTGTATTTCTGCATGTTCATGTGTGTGGAAGTGAAAGCCTTCTCTCACCTCAACTTTTTTGATCTCCCCCACATCTGAACCATGACACTGAAAGCTCTCCAGAGAGCCGGCTTCAAAGCCCTTCCTGTCGTCCGGCAGGTCCAGCCATAACCTCTCTGTCTGGGTGTGATTGGCCCCGATAATGATCACATAAGCCCTGCTGGTGGTGCTCGCATCCCGCTCCAGTCCGGTACAGATGGACATGTGGTATGGTATGACTGCACAGGAAGAGTGCAGCACTTATTCATTCAGGGAGCAAGAAATAGATGGAGAACGTCCACAGAATTCACACAATGCTGAGCAATTTCCTTACTCGGGAGCTCAACTTCTTCCTCTTTCTTCTTTTTGGTCTTTTTGTTCATGTTGCTGTCGACACTCTTCACCGTCAGGGCTGAGTTTTTCTTTTTACTGTTTATGCTCTCTCTAACTCCTTCATAACCCTGATAAACCACAATATACAACAACACAGACTCATGCTGAGATCTATAGAAACACACAAAGTCTGTATGTCTTTCATATGGCTGGGTGGATATATGAGCTTTAACATTCAGTGAAAATATTCCTTACCACTAGCTTCTGTTGTAGGAATTCTGTTTAACTTGGGAATATTGCACAGCACAGAAACTTTACTGATTCACTGGGACTTTAAAGGGTCAGTTCACCCAAAGCAAAACAAAACCTTGTGGTCAAACTCATGCCTGCTAAATATCTGCATGTTAATGAAGTAATTGTGAACATGTTAGCCTGCTGACATGTCTCTCGTGTCTCCCTGTCCCTCCAGTCCTCTCCTGTCTGTCTCTCTCTTCTTGTATCTCCTATTCACTCTCCCAGCTCCCTGGTTGCTGGTCTCATCAGACCTCGTCCCTCACGCACACCAGTGCCAGATCACTGATTCAGCTCCAGCGGCAGTCTTGTAGTTAATGAAACTCCCTCAAAACATTTGGACGCAGCAAACTACATCATACAGCTGCATAGTGGCAGCTGTTCAAAAGACATTTTTCCCCAACAACTGAAATCCTTTTTTATTTTTTTTTTAGTATGTCAGTTTTTTGGGTGAACTGACCCAAAGGTTCCTTAGTCGTTTCATTCTCTTTTCTCCTATTGCTACCTTCACATAGAAGACTCTCTTGATGAGTCGGTCCTCCCTCTTCCTGGACAGCCAGCGTTCACATAAGAAGAGAAAGACCTCTTCCGTATCAACATCAAGCACCTCCACCTGGTCCAAGTACCAGTCTGCACTCATCATACTGTTATCATGGCGGATTTTGATCTTGAAAACTGGCCCAAGGTCGACAGCCTCTATAGTGAACTTATCCACCTGGGGGGATAAAATGTGACCGTTGGTGAAAAAAACAAGACAAGTATGATCATGTAGTTTGCGTGAGATGAGATACATTCATGAAGCTTCTCATTTGGTCAGGATTATTTCTTACTTCATTGGATAGTACAAAATTCTTTCTTACAGATCCTCGCTCAAACTTGTTGCTGTTTGTCTCTGACTTGCTGAGTTTTCTCTCCCCAGTGTCTCCCAGTTCCCCGTAAATGGTGAGGAAGACGTTGGCGTCAGTGCCGCCTCCATACACATCCCCTGTCATCACTGACACTTTGTATGTGTGAGCTACAACAGGGACAAAGATCACAAACAAGCACACAGGGAATTGCTTTGAGTGCAACTGGCAGAAAATAGAGTGAAAAGAAGGCAATTTTCCACCGCTGTTTGGTGCCACTGCCATAACAGAATCACTTGTGGATCAGAAATAACCTGCAGGGAGAAGTGTCGTGTTCCTGAACTAATGCTCAGAAAGGTGTGAGACAGGACCACAACATAGAGACAAATCATGCTTACATTTCTGCATGTTTGCCTTTATAAATGCAGGTGAATGTGTTGTTTGTCTGCACGTGTTTACATACTCTCTAGAGCATCTTCCACCTCCACTTCTGTGACTTTCAGGTTTCCGTCTCTTGAAAGTTTCTCTGTGATGATGTCAGAGGGCACCAGCTCTCTCACCGTTTCTCCATCATCCTCGGACTTGGCAAGCCAGCACTCACATGGGAAGATGACAGTTTCTGAACCCTAGAGACAGAGACAGGGGGAAAGGCAGAGGTTTCTTCATGAGAATCAGTGTTCATGGTATCCTCTCTCTGTCTGTGTGTCTGTGAAGAGAACAGCTCCACCTACTGACCAAAAGTAGTGCTGGAGTGTCACCACTAGATGTGAACAGCAAAGTTATGGATTTTTCCATTATAGCTTACGTAATTTTATCATTTTTACTTATTTTCTCTAATTCAGATAGTTTTAATTAGTTTTTTGGAGTGGGTTTGCTTTCACTCTTTCTAAATTATTAGTTTTAGTTTAGGTTTTTGTTAGTTTTAGAATTAGTTTTATACTTTGGGTTATTTTCAAAAAGAATAATACAACTCAACAAAAGATAACACTTTAAAAAATGTATTCAGCCACTGTTGAACAACTGTCCACAACAGCTATAACAGTCCACAGCAGGGACTGTTATGGGGTCAAATACAGGGAGTGAGTCTGCCTACTACAAATCTAAATAGCCAAAGTCGAATCTAAACGAGAAGTGAAAGACTGTGAGGTGCTGTATGGTGCCACCAGCTCACAAAAAAATTACTTGAGCGAAATAAATCAATCCCATCCATTTTCTACCGCTTATCCTCACATAGGGTCGCAGGGGGCTGGAGTCTATCCCAGCTGTCTTAGGGTGAAAGGCAGGGTACACCCTGGACAAGTCTCCAGTTCATCACAGGACACATAGAGACAGACAACCACTCACACTCACATTCACACCTACGGTCAATTTAAATTAGCCATTTAACTTAATCCCCATACATGTACCTGGAGAGAACCCACGCAGACACAGGGAGAACATGCAAACTCCACACAGAAAGGCCCTGGTACCTTCTTGCTGTGAGGCGACATATCATATCAATCCAAAATTGACAAGGACAAAAATGAACGGATTTTTATCTATATTTATAATCCATTTTAGTTGGTACTGTAAACACACAATATAGTTTCAGTCCATTTTTTCCTTTTACTTATATGTTTTATTTATTTCAGTTAAAGAAAATGTTTTTTCAATTCTAGTTTTTGTCATTTTTCGGTCATGTTTTCATCAACGATAATAACCTTGAATCAGTTGTTTTTCACCTGTACTTCAATGTGCATACCTACTAAAAGGCATATATTTCACTCCACTACAATTATTTGACCACTATAATTACTAGATTAAGACATTCCATACAAAACATCATCATCATGACACATTGTTATAGATTATTATAGATCTGTCATCCATAGACAGCCTGTACCTTTCCCTTCCTGAGCAGACGTCTGATCTCCACTCTGTCCAGATGCCAGCCTGGGTTGACCCCACGGTTATCATGGCCGATCCGAATCTTTTCAATCACATCCCCCACATCAGCCAACTGCACAAAGAGCAGAAAACATCATTAAATTTTCACTGCATTCTGTATATACTACAGTAAATAGTGAATATATGCTCGAAGAATGCATCTATTCTACTGATTCTTCTTCACTTAGAGCTGTAATTGTACTTCAACTATAAACATGTCCTCAGCTCCTCTCTCGAAGTACATCCTCCTCTCCCTCTTGTTCACACACAGAGACTTCTGCTGTGTGCAAACTGCATCTCGACCATATAGGACAATGAAGACATCTGCATCTGTGCCAGCTCCAAACACGTCACTCGTGAAGATTTTAATCTCATATGGAACAACTACGATTTAAAAAAAAACATAACAAACATAACTTATTTTGAGCGTCAAAGATAAATATCTTCACTTTTGTGAGTGTAATGTCGTGCAGGGATAATTTACATGGTGTGTAAAGCTCTGTCTGAAGAGGATTAGGGAAAAGGTCCCTGATGATGGCTCCATCATCTTCGCCTTTATCCAACCAACGACCGCAGGGGAAGTGCAGTTTCAGTCCAAGAGACGGGGCATCAATCTCCACCCAGTCAAGGAACCAGCCTGCTGATCCTCCACCTTTAACATGAACTCAAATTATTGTGGGGACATATGCAGACTAGTTTTGCATTATTCACTGCACAAGTAGAGTCTGTCCTACTGTACCACAGTTGTCATGTCCAACACGCAGCTTCTTCAGTGGTCCAATGTCCACAGCTTCCACAATGAACTCATCGATCATTCCACGCTCAAACTTATTCTTATGAGTCTTTGAAGCCTTCAGGTTAATTATTCCTGCACATCAATCATAATTTAACAATGAAAGCACAAATGCACACAGATAGAAATGCAGTATGATGGTCAGAAGTTTTACCCGTGTCATCCTTGGTGCCGTACAGAGTCACAAAGACATTAGCATCAGTTCCTGCATACTTCTTGTCACCAGTTTTTACCCTCATTGTGTATGTTGTTGACATGGCTGTAATGACAAAAAGAATACAATAAAAATAATAAAACAACAGGAAATATTGTGATAATTACTCCTATTCATTCATTTAAAAAAAAGAGCTTTATGTCTTCTTTAGAGGTAATGCTGATTCTCCAGTACAGCGTTTCTCATTTTCTTAAGGAAGACAGTGTTGCTCTCACCTTTCTGCTCCAGGCCTAATGTGGCATCAGAGTTTTCCTCATCATCATCATCCCCTTTCTTCATGAAGGCCTCATCCACAGGAACGAGCTCTCTGGCAAGCTGTCCATCATCTTCATCAATAGCCAACCAGCGTTTACAAGGGAAAAAGTACCTAAAACACAACATATAAATTTAAAATACATTTTGTGTAGAGTACCAATACAATGTTTACAAATGTTCCTGTGTCCAAAAATATCTCCACTTAGACTGATCCACGGTCTCCACAGAAAGAGTCATTGAAGCAGAATAATTCAGAGTACCACTTCATGCCACACAGTGGAGCTCTACAGACATTTTATGCCAAAGGCTGTGCCTGCTTTGTGGGATGATGCTGTTTTGTGAAACCTGTGGCCATTGTTTGGTGTCTGGAATGACTCAGCAATATTTCTTTGTAATTATTTGGTTTAATTATTCAAGAGATTTGTGTGAAGATGCAGTTACACATCTGATAGATCTCTGCATTTCTTTCTAACCTCATCATGACTTACGTGGTGTCATCTTTGTTGTCTACAATCTCCACTCTGTCCAGAAACCAGCCAGCACTGGCCTGACTGTTGTCATGTCGGATCCTCAGCTTCTTCAAGATCCCCAAGTCAGCGGCTGTGATGTTGAAAATGTCCTCCTGGGACGCAAGCACACCAGTAACAAAGGGTCAAGAAATGTCACAGGTCTCAGTTTAGCACAGAACCTCATTACTTATTTATCTAATCTGTATTTAACCTGCAAGGCTCCTTAGATCCAGCATTTGTTTATTAACAATAGAGGCTTATCCAGGAAAACAGTATCATGGCCATGCACCAGAGCAAACAAATACCTCTACGATACACTGGAAGAATAAAGCCTTTGTTTTGACCTTTATCCATTCTTTAACCTAAGATAAGTGTCTGCTGAGCCTAATATTTAACAAACAGACATGAGAGGGCTATTAGTGTGTTAAAGCACATTTCCCATGTCAGAAATGTTCCTAATAATACTCAGTTTATCACAGAAAAATTCACTACCTCTCAAGCTTACCTGGCCTTTCTCAAATTTATTCAGGTGGTTTGCCTTCCTGAGCTGTCGTTCGCCCGTGTCGCCAGTCTCTCCGTAGACATTGATGTAAACATTGGCATCAGTTCCCGCCCCCCACATGGTCCCCGTAAACACATGAACCTCATATGAGTTCACTGAGAGGAAAACACAGCATTAAAACAGACACCAATGGGTCAGCACTTCACATCCATGCTCTGCTTACCCTCCAGGTCTTCATTGTCCTCAGTCAGCAGCTCAACCACAATCTCCCCATCCTCCTCATCCCTGGCCAGCCAGCGGTTACAGGGGAAAGTAAACGTCTCTACCACTTCCTGCATCTGCTCAACAATCTCCACCTCTTCCTCCTCTTCTTTCTTCTTCTTCTTCTTGTCCTTCTTCTTGTCTTTCTTGGTCTCCTCCTTCTTCACCTCGACCTGTACCATAGCCATCGTCAGCCTCTTGATGTCCACTGTCTCCAAGAACCAGCCGTCTCCGATGCCCCTCCCATCATGGTAGATACGGATCTTGTAAATTTTCCCGACATCCTGAGCCTCGATCTGAGGTTGTGGGTATGAAACAGTTGTCAAATCAGGGACTTAATGTGTATACATTGACATCACAGGACACATGCTTCATACAGACCTTGAAGATCTCTGTGGTGCCACGTTCAAAATTGTTGGAGCGACTCTTGAGAGCGAGGACTTCGGTTTTTCCATCATCTCCGTAGATCTGACAGAAGACGTTGGCATTGGTGCCGCCTGCACGCACATCCCCCGTGACCACTGTTACTTCATAGTTGATCACTGTTAGAGAGGGAGAAGCAGACTGACATTCTTCAAGTTATAATCACAGCATACAATGGCTGTACAGTATATTTAATGTTATTGCCATTTACAAGTTTCAATGTCCAAGATCTCACTGGGATAGATCTCAACCTCCACTTTCCCGTCAGCCTCATCTTTGCAGAGCCAGCGGTGGCTCGGGAACATGTACTGCATCCCGTGAACTGGTACAGAGATCTGCACGCTGTCCAGAAACCAGCCAGCCCGCAAGCCTTCATTGGTGTGACCAATCAGGAGGCGGTTGATCTGTAAGCAAGGAGGACAGAAGTGATACGCATCAACACTGTACACCCGTGCATACAACAAAACTGAGAGCACTGCTCCACTTACAACAAATTAACAACAAAAATCAGTAAAAAACACAAACAACTAAAACACAAATATAGTAAGTAATATTTCCAGTTTTTACAGTAACTGAAGAACTTGCCTGTCCAATATCGAAGGTGTCAATGGTAAAGATGTCGGTCCGACCTGTTTCAAAGTAGTTCCTGAGGTCGTTGTCAGAAACTGCTAGTATCATCTTGTTAGTGTCCCCTTTCTCCCCGAACAGCTTGACAAACACCCTGGAGTCCGAGCTGGCCCCACTCACACTGCCTGTCTTGATAGCTATGTGGTAGCTGACATCTTGACATCATTAAGATAATTAATATTAAGCATTAATAAGAGGTCATTTGTTGTCATTCTGTCATTCTTTTTTGTTTTCTTAACCTATCTGTGGTTCAAAATATTATTGATGCACTCACTAAAGAGACGCAGGCCATCTCCAGCTGGGACTAATTCACGGACAATCTGTCCATCATCTTCATTACGGTCCAACCACCTGAGGAAAAACAGACCAATTGAATCCTTCAGTAGCAAACACAGATGAGAGATAGAGGAGATCAACCCACTAAACATTCCTGAATATCAGAATGTGTGGAAAGAATTGATGACATGGAAATATATTCAGTAAAGAACAAGGGAGAAAAGGAGAGACTCAAAACCTTAAAATACATTAGTTGGAGCTATGCATTATAACAATTATTTACTACATCAATTTTATAATAAATGCTTCCATTTAAACATTTCAAGTAGCAGATTACAGTAAAGATCATTTTGATGAAACTATATCATCAGTAGATCAAACAAACAAACAACTGTTCTATATTGTTTTGCATTGGAAGTGACTAAACCTTGACCTTTTAGCAGGACAGACAAACATGGTGTAACACTGCACCTCAGCCTTGCGGTTTGGCTCCAGTTACTGAAAGGCAGAGCTGGCTGGCTACTGCATTTAGTCCCTATTTGTAGTGGCAGATCATCCATCAGATGGCTAACTACTTAAACACTTGGGGAAAACACTGGACAGCTAGCGAAGATAAGTGGAGCAGATTTATGAAGCTTTCAAGGTACTTTTGCCCAGCTGCTTGGTGGGTCACAGACTAAATAAACAAATTTATCAGACTTATTTAGTAAAAGAGAGTTAGTTTAGAAGATCAAAACCACTCATATATGTCCCACCTTCCATGCAAAACCACAACTTGCCATTTTCACACATAAGATTATTAAGAGTGATCTTCTCACACAACCCAAGTACTTCCCTAAGCATCAAACTATGTCACATGGCTGTGTAAAGTGTCACTGCCTTGCCTGAAACAGGGGAACTCAATGGCCAAACTCTCTGGCTGGCCCTCCTCCCGGACCATCACCTTATCAAGGAACCAGCCGCAGCCTCCTCCGCGGCCATCATGGCCGACACGCACTCTGTGCACCTGGCCCAAGGACACAGACTCGATAAGAAACTCATCATGCTGAGGGAACACAGAAAAAATAGGTTAAACATGCTTGCAGAGATTTTCCAAGACTATAGATGTATTGTTTCTGCATTAATGATGCACTCACGTTGCCCTTTTCAAATTTGTTGACATTGTTTTTGCTCATGAACATGAGTCTCTCCCCTGTGTCACCCAGGTCACCAATGACATTGAGGAAGACGCTGGCATCGGTGCCACTGCCGCTAACATTGCCAGTGCAGATGGTGATGCGATACTTTATCACTGATAAAAACAAAAACAGCACTCGGCATTATATTACATAAAGCACCTACAACCAAGCACATTTGTGCGTCCTTAGTGTGTTTCTCACAGGGCAGCGGCTCATCAATGAGCGCTCCGGTAGCTGGAAGCTCTCTGACAATCTCATTGTCATCTTCATTGATGTCCAGCCAACGGCCACATTCAAAAGAATATTTCTCCATCGTCAGGGTCTTGAGCAAAGTGACCTGTAGAAAGTCACAGCCTCATGTGTCACCGTCTCCATCTGTGGCTCATGATCTAACCTTCAGACAAATGAAGACTGCAGCAGTGACATCAGCAACTTACAGCAGGTTTCTTCCCTGTTAAGCTCATTTACATATAGTCTCTATTCTTGAGATCAGGTGTCTAATTTAGTGCTAATATGGGGCATAATACAACATGTTTTACAGCTTACACTGCCACATTAGGCAGACAGAACGATGGGTCTCACCTTTGCTAAATGCCAGCCAGCAAACGGATGTCTCTTCTCATGCCAGATGCGCAGTTTCAGTAGTTTGCCCATGTCTGGCATTTCAATCTATAGTGATCCAAAAAAAAGTCAAATAACGACAACAAAAAATTCATAGGAACGTGGAGTAGATCAGTGTGAGAAGAGTGGAAGAAGCTGTGATGCGCTCATTTTCCAGAGGATCTTGGACTTACCATGAATTTATCAAGCTGGGCCTGTTCAAAACTGTCTGAGTTGTTTTCCAGCTTGATCTCATCAGACTTGCCTTTCTCTCCATAGATCTGCAGAAACACCTGGGCGTCTGTCCCCGCCCCCTTCACATCTGATGTCCAAATCCACAGGGACCACGGGTACTCTGCAGAAGAAGAAGAGTAGAAAAGAATCATTCAGAATCAGATATATTACAGAAAAATGCAGCCTGAATTCTGTTTCAATTAAGAGAACATGAGTGATTTTCTTTTGTTTTGATGAGGACTGATCTGTGAGTTGAATGAAGCGACCCACTCTTCTGTTTTTTCTGCCTGAGAGAGACCATCTCATACAGCTCCCTCTCGATCAGTCCGTCCCCCTCGTCCTCGTCCAGCCACTTCCCACATGGAAAAGTCTGTTCGATGCCCGTGAACGTGCAGTATATTACCACCTAGAGGGGGAAATGGGTGCTTGTTGGGTGAATGAGACTGAAAATAAATCTGTTGCCAAAAACAGAGGCGTATTACCTTTTCACAGTACCATCCAGCACCAACGGCCCCATTGTCATGCCCGATGGTGACCCTGCTGAGCGGGCTGATCAGTTCACAAATTTCCACATTGAAAATGTCGATGAGGCCGCGTTCGAAAGCCCCACCCTCCAGGAATACTTTGCCGCTGTTCTTTAAGCCCTTGGAGCCGTGCATGACCATGTGGATCTTAGAGTTGGTGCCCGCACCCCTCACATCACCTGTCATCACTTGCACATTGTATATAATCCCTAAGTGGATGCAGGAAAACTGAAATTAAAATTCATCAAGAAATCATGTTTTTGTTTGTTTGTTTTGACTTGTGTTCAACATTATCCATCCATCCATCCATCCATCCATTTTCTACCACTTATCCTCATAGGGTCGTGGGGGGCTGGAGCCTACCTAGCTGTCTTAGGGTGAAAGGCAGGGTACACCCTGGACAAGTCTCCAGCTCATCGCAGGACACATAGAGACAGACAACCATTCACACTCACATTCACGCCTACGGTCAATTTAAATTAACCAATTAACCTAATCCCCATGCATGTTTTTGGATGGTGGGAGGAAGCCAGAGTACCCAGAGAGAACCCATGCAGACACGGGGAGAACATGCAAACTCCACACAGAAAGGCCCCAGGCCTCGAACCTGGTACCTTCTTGCTGTGAGGCGACAGTGCTAACCACTGCACCACCTACATTATAACTCCAAAAATCGTGGCTCACCCATAGGTTGTATGGATCCAACCAACACATCTCTCTGTATTTTGCCATCACATTCATCCATGGCAAACCAACGATTAACAGGGAACTCATACACCTCTTTATTTCCCATGTCATCGATCACCACCTGGAGAGACATGTTAAGCATTACCATGGGTGCTTTTATGCATTTATGTACTGTAAAGATAATGCGTGCAGGTGTGGATTGAACATGCCTTATCTAGAAACCATCCAGCGGATGAGCCTCTGTTGTTGTGACCAATGGTGATTTTTCTCAGCCTTCCCAGGTTTGGTGCCTCTATCGTGAACTTGTCCTCTGACCCACGCTCAAAGTTGTCTTTGTCACTATCCAGTCGTCTCTCTCCTTTCATGATAAACAGAGCATTTAGGGAGTCAAACACACATACAGTCATAATGTTACCATATTTACCATGGCATTAAATTCTTGTGGTGCTAAATTAGAGCCACCTGTGGTGTTGATGAGTCGATTAATGGGTAACTTAATCATCACAAACTTATTTGTCTACTTTGATATTTAGTTGATTGTTTCAGGTCATTTATCAATCAAAAATATTAACAATTGCTGGTTCACAGAAGTGAGAATAAACATACATTATCCAATGGTTAATCAATTGTGGCAGAACTGATTCCCCAGATTTCAGCTGAATTGGAAGAAGCTTGAGTATGAGTTCAAAGCACATAACACAGAAATATTCCCTTGGAGAAACAATTCTCACAAGTGCCTTCACAATGAAAAATGCCTCTTCAGCTACAAAATAAATGCCTGTGAGCACAAATAGCACTAACGTCCCTCTGATGCAGGTAACCTAGTGGAAATGTATCCTTTTATATTTAATCCAGGTACGTTTCTGAACACTCATAATCCTCTTCAATCAGAAAAAGGCAGCAGTCACTGCCTGGAGAACAGAGTTTTTGAATGACTCTGCAGAAATGAGGTTTGCATTAATATGTGGAGGAAAGATGTGAATGGCTAAGCTGCTGGAAATCCATACAGGTGTTCCTAGTGAACCTGGCTGATTAGACCTCCTCTCAGGACTGAGTGACATCCTGAGTCTCCTCATGAAGATTTGTGCCCCATCAAAGCTCTGAAAGATCTGAATAACCCTCTGATAAACTCAGGGGAATTGTGACATTCATTTAAAATGAATTAATGACAGTAAGAGGCAAATAATGAGGGTGTACCTCATAGAAAAAAAATGATAATGAAAATTACCTGTGTCACCATTTTCTCCAAAGATATTTAGGAAGACATCAGCATCAGTTCCACTTCCCTTCATGTCGGCAGTGAACACACTTACTATGTATTTATTTACTGCAAAACAGGCAGTGAAGAATACAGTGATTTATAGGAACAATGCTGAATAGTCAAACTATTATACCATGAGGCAAGTGACTTACTAATTCACACTGATGGTTTCCAAGTTAAATATTCATAACTCTGTGTGTGTGTGTGTGTGTGTGTGTGTGTGTGTGTGCCATATTGCTCTGAGCACTCCCTCACAGTGCAGTGTCCTCATGTCTTTATCTGAGCCTTGGCTTCACAGCGCTCTGCTTGACTGACTGCCGCTACTGAGATGTTAAGATCACATTGCAACAGAGGATTATACTGTGATGGAATTCAATTACAAAATGAAACAGTAGAGGCTTTCAGGCACCTATGTGTACAACACAAAGACAGACAGACACATTATCAAGTTCCTACAACAACAACAAAAAAAATTCTCTTCGTTCGCCATGGCTATAAGGTGTGAAATTCAAAGAGGCAGTGACATTAGTATTAGTGTTAGAGTTCTTGAACTGTCTGAAAAGGCTTATGTATATTGTATTCTAGCTTGAAACTGCAGCATCTGGTGAAATGTTCAATCCCAGTGATTTCTTTGAATTGTCGCTGAGACATGAATCAACTGTTCATTTCAAGCTGAAGCTTTGTGTCTGCTTTGTGTTATGCTTTTGTCCCAGGGTGACCTACATTTTGGGACATCCATGGGGTTCAAGCTGCCCAGCAGGTCCCTGACAAACAGGTTGTCGGCCTCTTCCCGACTCAGCCAGTTGTTGCAGGCGAAATAGAAGCGCAGATGGGGCCGGTTCATATCGGTCACCACCACCCTGTCCAAGAACCAGCTGGCGTTCATCCCCGTGTTGTCGTGCTCGATCCTGAGGAGAGTGTGACATGAATTCACCCTGCAGGCAATCGCAAATTAGTTTTCACACCACATGCACCACTGCCTCATTTTAGTTTGTTGAATTCTTGCAGCGTTAAATACCAAACAACGGAGACATTAACGTTCAAACATGGAATAATAGAATTGCAGCAAGCAGAGTCGCCATGAGATTAACATACAAAGGTTCATGAGCTGGATTCAAACCAGATTTGATATTCATTCAATTTTCATTGCACAAATCTTTTGGGAGTAGATTGATGCCAAAAGAGGGCCTCTGTCTAAGAAAACAATAAAAGAAAAAAAAAAAAACAGCCAAACGGGAGAATAATAGTGCTCGTCAGATAATGTGAACAAGAACAGGTGGTACCCAGGAGCTCCAGCAATGCTTGGAGCCCCAATAAAGCGTTCATAAGCATTCATTAAGCGTATGTAGGTGCATATAAACTTTAGGATCTGTGGATCTGTGGAGGAAATTTTGTATGAGGATCACTGCAGTTTGGAAAAATCAGTAGAAAGGTCTCTCCAGCATTAGAAACCCCCAGTTTCTATGTCAATGGTCTAATTGTGCTTGAGGAGTAAAAGGCCTTGGTATCCCTTTCTGATTTATAATATTACTATAATATTGGAATATTGAAATAGTAAATACATGAATTCACACTCATTTGGCAATGTCAAAGAAAATTGTAGAATATTAAGATTCTAAGACTTGTCCCTGAGAGGCAATTAAAGAAACTGTGTTGCTATTTGTAAGAAAATTCAAGGTCATTCCACCACATCACACAATCTTTATCAGTTTATCAGTTCAGAGTTTGCTCAGTTATCATGGAGATGGATGTGACATGCAAGATCAGCAGAAAAAAAGAGGCCAAACAAGCTGGGAAGTGTAGCTTGAGTAAGGATTTTTGTCAATAAAAACTGTAAAAAATAAAGCTGGGTGAATAAGCCTCCATAGTTTGAAGACTCTCTGACTAAATATATCCAGCTCCCTTGTTTCACTGCTCGTGTGTGTCAGCTGAGATGTAACTCAGCCTCCTCCGGAGTAAGACACTAACTCCAAACAGATGGGGCTTAACCTTCTGTCACTGGATGAAATTCTTTGATGGCCAGAGGCACAGCTGGAAAATGAGTGAGACATTCCTGATCCTCTCTGTAAACTGCCACTATCCAGTGCGGAGTATACTTCAGCATACACTATGATGTTGTCAGTGACCTGTAGCCATGTGTTTGGGAGACATTACAGTGTATAGAAGTTATCACAAACCACAGTCGGCACTATGTTGTTTTCTGTCACGTTAAATTCTTTGTACAGTACCTCAGTTTCTTCAGAGGCCCCACGTTGTGTGTTTTTATACGGAAAACATCAGTCTTATTCTTCTCAAACGCAGTTCGGCTTCTGTAAATTGAGGAAACATGGAAAACATCAGAATTTTGGCTAACTTGAGTGTATGTGAGTGTGACAGATAAAGAGAGAGGTGTCCTATTTGATGGGCAGAGATTGCAGAGGAAACAGTCAGACAGATAACTGAACTGAACTCTTGGATAGGGAGCTCTGGAGGTCTCATGGCAGTTGTATAATCTACAACCTCCTGAGGCTTCATTGCTTAATCGCTCCCTCCTCCTCGTGTACTTCTACCCCTCACAGAGACAAGTCGAGTCTGTGTGAGCAGAGGACCCCCCTCTGCCAGCCACAGCGAATCAGACACCCTCTTTTCCATTAACAGAGAATACCTGCCTTTGTCTCTGACCCACATTTCCATCTGTTCTCCTCTCCCTGCAATATTCAGCCCGCAGACAATGCCAAGGCTGGCATAATTAAAGTGCATGTGTCATACACTGTAACTGCCAAGAATGAAATACCTTCCAACACATAATACATGCCCTCATTCTCTGTTTCCCTGTGAAATCACCTGTAAGACAATGGTGGGGAGACACTGATTATGTGGAAAGACAAACCCAACGCAACCTTTAGAATTCATGCAATTTGAATTTGTTATTATCACAATGAATTTCCAAAGAGTTGCATTTTTAATCTGCCATGATTGTTCAATCGGGCAAGTATGCATGTAGAAACTTTCCCTTACCTGTATCATGTTATAATTACATCATTGCACAATACAGGCAGGACCTTAATATATATTGGAGTAAGGTGAAACTCCCTATGATATTTATTATATGAAAAAAGTGACTCATCAACATCTATGTATGGTTTTTCATCTGCTGAGCAACAATGTGGTCATGCAGCATGGAGATACTAAAACATAGCATGTTGATGCTGTCTGAAGTGGATGAATGAGACCACTACAAGGTGTGGGTGACATGGTCCAGACTGGCTCACAATAAGATGGTATATCCTATACACTGCACACGTAACCCTATCTGTGAATCAATGTGTGCAGAGATAAAGGGAGCCCGCTGCTGGAAAGATCCCCTGAGAGTCATCTGATCATCCACAGAAATGACATCGTGGTCTTCTTTCATTTGCCTCTGAATGGAAAAGAAGACCAGCCATGTCACATAGTTCCTCCTTACTCCAGATATTCTTAGTCCAACATTTTAAGAGACTGTATCGGGGAGAGATTCCTGCACCACAACCAAACCTTCATGAACATGTGCAGCTTCTCTGACATGTCAGCTTGGTAGAGATTTGACCAACAGCTCAAAGGGATTCATGTGTGCAAACTGAATGGGCTTCACAGACATCATCAGGTTAATGTTGAGCAGGAATGCTCCTCCATACAGTGTTATATACACAGTACTCAACTCAACACAAGGACAGAATCATAACCGTCCTTTGGCAGAGTGATAAGAAAATACCTCTTTTCTGTGCTGAAGGATCAGAAAGGAATAGACAAAGTTAAATGTTAACAGCTGACATTGATATTATGAATGGTAAAAAAAATAAAACCTAATATAATAAGTGAAATTACAAGTCAGGCCAGAATGAGTCATTCAGAGTATTACATATTTATCAGAGCACGCTATAATTCAATGACATCAACTCACTTGCTTGCCAGGTGAACCTTGGGCGTGACGCCAAAGTCTCCAAAAAGGGTGACAAACACATTTGCATCTGTCCCAGCTCCCTTTACATCGCCAGTGATCGTGACCACCTCATACACTGCAACAGAGAGACAGCAGCAAATGTGTGTCCTGTTGCAATAAACATCACAAATCTGAAATAACAACAGCCCATATTTAGGGAATACATTTTACAAGGTTTAACAAGGACTTAATAAAAAAGCAAAAGGTTGAAACACAAGGACAAACCCAAAGTCACATCCTCAGACAGCGTCCAATAATCTATAAACATTAGGGAGCATTATGTTTCCTTCCATGCACCGCTGCCAGGGAATTCAATGCGGCGAATCTGCAGCGAATCCATGTCTGGAGCCGATACACCGGCTAGGCCTCTCTCACATTTCACAAATGTGTCTCTTTGTCTGACCAAGCCACTGAGTTGATGGGAAGGTGAACAGGATGACAACTCAAGTTCATTTAAGGTGTTTGTATGGGGGAGAGGAAGGGAAGAGTGGACTAATGTGAGGTCACTGTCTGTTCATCTTTAGCAATGGGATTGATGGTCCGGACTAAAATGTCCCAACAACCACTGGATGTACCGCCATGTAATCTGGTAGCTTCCCACAGGATGAAACCTACTGACCTAGATGATCTACTGGTTTGTCCTCAAACGTCACGTTTGTGTTTATTAGTGAAATGTCATAACAACCACAAGATGGACTGTCTGGAAATATGTCATTCATGTGCCTCTCTAGATGAACTGTATCACTTTGATGACATTTAGACTTTTTACTTATATTGAAATGTATTACTACTTAATACACTTATGTTCTTATCTTTTATATAGGCCTTAATTGTAATGTTGCACTACCCTCTTTGCTGGTGGTTAACTTCCTAATTTGTGGGAGTATCTTAAATTTGATCGTATGTTATCTTTCATTCATCCATTTTCTACCACTTATCCGGTACCTTCTTGCTTGAGGCGACAGTGATAACCACTGCACCACCGTGCCGCCCTTTATCTTATCTTATCTTATCTTATCTTATCTTAACATAAGTAACACGTGTGTGGCTACATTATGAGTCAACTTGTGTTCACCATGACAAATCACACAAATCATAACAAATGAGCTGATAACAGCTGACAAATATCTGTATTTTTTGGAGAATATTCTGAAGGTCCAGCGACTGAAACAGGTGTCTGTGTCTGAGTTATGGCAACAACATTAAATCTTCAGTAGGAGATTAGTCAGCGATTGGTCGTTGCCTGTTACTCAATAGCTGGGCATATACAGTGGTAACTCTATAGTCCTGTTGCATTACTACACGCATATGTTGTCTTGTGGTTAGGTAAGAAGGGCTGCAAAGTATGGGACTGATCATTGAAGTGGTGTCCAGCAGATTTAAGAATGGTAGTTGAGTATACACTGAGTGAGGACAAGCAGAGACATAAGACACTTGGTGGGGAGGAGGAAAGGGGAGGCAAAGACCTGATAAGGAGCAATTTGGCCAGAGTTGATATAATAGGGACATAGATATCTAATTAACAGTGAACAGAGCTATTAAACCTGATTAAAGTGAGACACCTGATAAAGTCAGATGGACACACTGAGCCTTGATAAACTCCTTAAAAGTGTCAAGGATCTGAATGAGCCACTGAGGTAAGACAGGCATCACTGCTACTGACACTAAATAATGATACTTGCTGCTCCTTTTCATGAGCAGCTCAAAGATCAGGAGCTGAACACACACTGTTCACTTTTATCAGCTAGTCTACGGAAAGCAATTATCTGGCAGTGAAAACACACATTTGCTCTCTCTCCATTAACCCTGTCTCATCAGAAGTTATACATACCACTAATTTGTTTTGCCAAATATGTTTCCTGAGAAAAAAACATTTGATGCCACAGACCGGGGTTCACGTCTGATTTTTAGTTCTTTTGTTGATGCATGGTTATGGTTGAGAGAAAGAAAAAGAACGTGGTTTTAGTTTAATGCAGAAAACACTGTTTCACTCTTCATTTCACTGTCGACGCTTTCAATATTTGACCACATCCTTCTCTAAGTGTGACCAAACCATAACAATCAATATCATCCCTTAGTTGCTTTGATTGAATATTGTATTGCAAGAACAGATACTGTCAGAAAAAACAAATAGTAAAGAAAGGTTATGAACACTTTTTAAATATGTTGATGAAATTTTTGCATCTTTAAAAACCTATCCTTAAATAGTGGTGTAAGTACCACAGTCTAGTCTTAATTCACATCAAGCTTCTGCAGGGACTTTCAACTACATGAATGCTTTTGACAGGTCACAAAAAGGTACTAATTAGAGTTGAGATTGTTCAAATGAAGATATAACCTAATTCTTGATTTTATTGCATGATCATTGAAATCCCACATTTAATTTCCATTAAAAATAATTTACCATATTTGCCAGCTTTGTCCTCTCTGCTCTACTCAGCAGTGTCACATAGACAGGTAGTCGTCAAGATTGTCACAGACCAGCTTGTTACATCTTACTCTATCCCTGTGAAAACCTCTCATGTGGTCCGGGCCCTGCCTCTGGCCCCGGCGGTTCTCCCAGACTGGGACAGCACCCAGCACATGTCTGCCCCCGAGCTTCTGTTTGGCTCCGTTCATGTGGAACATATCTGAGCTTTCACCCAAGAACAATCACGGAGGGATTTCCCCGGGTTGTTCCTGCTCTGAGCTGAAGTGAACCTGTGTTCAAGACTTGACCAGTTGGGATCCTCCAACAGGTAAATACTGTACATATGGTATGTAACTGAGACTGAAATATGTGTGTTCTCTGAAATATCAACTCCTCACCTTTCTTTTTGTAGTACTCATCCTCGTATCCATCTGATGAGTCTGTGTGGTAGTCCAGCAGCTCTTTCTGGTATATTGCGCCATAGTCCACCTGTTTATTTTTGGATTTTTTCCCCTTTTTCTTTTTATCTTCATCACTATCTGCTGACCCCTTCTTTGCCTTCTTCTTTTTCTTTTTCTTTGTGTCTTCTTCCTCTTCCTGCTCCTCAATCAAGGGCTCCTCATCTCCATCATTGTGGGACTTCTTCTTCTTCTTCCCATCTTTCGACTTCTTATCCTTGGATCCCATCTCCTCCTCTCCCTCTGGATTATCTGTTGAAGATTTCTTTTTCTTTTTCTTCTTTTCCTCCTTCACTCCCTCAGTCAATTCCTCTTTGGTCTTCTCTGATTTCTCCTTTTTGGAATTGGTGGTGGTGGGGTCATTATTGTTCTGCTCCCCTTCCTCCTCACCTTCATTTTCAATCACAGCACCAGCTTCAGCATCATTGTGCAGCTTCTTTTTCCTCTTCTTCTCTTTTACCTTTTCACTCTCTCTTTTCCTCCTCTGTTTCTCTGAGGCCTCCTGATAGTCAGAGCTCTCCAAACTCTTGTGTTTCTTCCGACTCTTCTCTCCTTTTGTGGTGTCTCCCCGGGTCACACTGTCACTCTTCTCCTTTAATTTTGGCTCCGTTTCCTCCACTTCATCATCGACTTCTTCGGTTTCTTCCGAAGCTGTGGATTTTTTCTGTTTCGACGGCATCTTTTATTCATTCACTTCCCTGGCCTTTAGTTTCGTAAGTGCTGCCTTGAGTTTCTAATGGTGTAAGACAATTCATCTGACACTTGGCTGCAGAGAGTGAGTTCTGGGATCATGGGTTCGGCGCAGCATGGGCGTGTGCTGCTGCAGGTGACTCAGGACATGCAGAGGGTGCAGTGGCTACCTGGACATCTCCTACGTGGGCAGTATATGGCCATATGACTAACACACACTACTCATGAAAAATTACTATCACCTCAGTGCTCACGTGAGCCATGGGAGAAAGCCCTGTGAAAAAGGAGCCTTGCACCGAGAACTTATCCTCTCTGCCACGGCACTCTCCATTATTCATGGTGTTAGGATCGCTTTACGAGTCGGGGGAGTCTCGCTTTTACCTGCAGTCACACTCACACATACAGATAGACAGACACGTATTAAACACACACACAAACTCTCCCTCCCTTTCAACTACTCCTCTTACTGAACTAAGTGTAACAATGCATAGACATCACATTAAGTAAAAGAAACGCATGACTGGCAACATATTGCTGTATGTTAAGATTTACCATGGATGAGCAAGCAATGATTTATTTCTTCATTGGCTGTTTTCAGCAAACTTCAGTGTCAACTAATAAAACACTCCTGCATTTTTGCTCTCTTGCTGAGCGTTACATAAGGAGACTGATACTACACTAACATACAGTATGCCCTCAACATGAAGCTACAGTTAGCAGGTGGTTAGCTTAGCTTAGCATAATGACTGGAAACAGGGGGAAACCGTTAGCCCAAGTCTGTCTAAAGCACCTATTCCTTATTTTCTTCAAAGGTACCCTATTATTAACAATTATTAATATTCAAACAAAAACTTGCTATGTGAAGAATTTGATGACTTTACCTGAGCAGAGAATGAAGTCGCTCTCCCTCTGTCTGAGGTTTTTCTGTGCTTTGATAAAATGGCCGACCTTTAGCGGATGAGAGCGTGCCTCACTAGCTAGCTCACAGCCACCATTCCATAGACATATACCCAGAGATGTAGCATATACCGAGAAACACACACTGCTCTGCACTGCCCTCATACTACCTTTGGTAGTGCTCACCCTCCTTTTCTCCCTCTGCTAAAGGCTGTTAGCTCTTTCAGCAGTGTTAGCGCTGTTAGCATCATTGGCTGCCAGCTGCCAGCTCAGCCTTCGCCACGTTGAGGCATTTCTGAATTTTAAACCACATTTAAAAGGCTAACGGCAATGTTAAGCATAAACTTTTCAAATGATAAGGAGGACACATTTTCACCTCCCCCTTACTGTGTAAGAGTGAAGCTAAAACTTCAAGAACATTCTGCAGCAAGATAGGAGGCCCCGCCCACACATCTACCTGAGCCAATCACATGCTGAGTACAGTCTGCTAGCATTAGCTACTTAACCGCCTGGTAGCTGTTTGGATAGAAAGACACAACTAAACATAATATTTCTACATTTATGACCAAATTGGCACACATGCTGGAGAGCACATCTCCAGCAGGTGACTGTAGTCATAAAACAATACACAACAAACAAACAACAATACCAAGTTATTAACCTAGCATAGTTTTGATTATTACATTAACTAATTCATCACAATTCAAGCATCATTTTTGAGTAATTCAGACTATTTTCATAGTAGCACATATTCCTCAAAGCAAATTTTTGTTGCAGTTCTATCACACAGGGTACCCATCCACACCTATGAGCCAAATCATCCCATTAGTCTTATTGCTGCCACCTGACACCTGATAGGCATCAAAGTGAAGGGCAGAGTTTGGTCATATTGATCTTTCAACATCAGATTACCCAAGCTACAGATGACAGCAGAGAGTCAAACCTTATTTGACCCAGTGCACTGACATAAAAGACCATGCTACATCATTCTTAACATATGACTTAACATTCATAAAAGTGTTTTATAATACTGCAGACTACCGGCCAGCAGCATGTTATGTATATATGTATATGTATATATGTATTATATCGTTTTGATGACTATTTTTGTCTTGGGTGTCAAATCATAGTTTTTTTCATCCATATCTTTTCAACCAAACCCCTCAGTTTATTGATGTTGGTCTATCTTATAGGACACTGTACTGTTCTGTCAAGTGCCTCTTCATCAGCAACCTGACTTTAAATATTTCACACTATTAACTACATCACAGTGGATGCAGTAAAAATGTTTCAAATGGTACCATTTATCAAATCAAAATCAATCAAATTTATTTGTATAGCCCTTTACAATAACCAAAATGTACCCAAAGTGCTTTAAAACAAAGCAGTACATAAAGCAGGACAAGGTCAAGGACAGTTAAAATCTCAGAGGGAGGGAGCCAGACCATGGATTGCATTAAAAACAAATACCAGAAGTTTAAACTCAATTTAGAAATGAACTGGAAGCTAATAAAGTGACGATAACGCAGGGGTGATATGTTCATTTCTGGGCAGACTTGTTTGAAATCGGGCAGCAGCATTCTAGTTGGAGATGTGAGATTGAGGACTGGGTGATATCAATAAATAGGGCAGTCCAGTCTTGAACTAACGAATGCATGGATTGCCTTCTTGTGATCCTGGCAACTGAGAAAAGGCTTCACTTTGGTCAAGAGATGGAGCTGATTCTGAAGCTTGTTCTAACAAAATTAGGCAATATGCTTATTTATTCTCTCAACATAATGGTTTGGACAATGGTGAAAAAAGCTAGTATGGAGTTCCACCCAAAATTTTAAATCGTTCATGTACTCAACAGCCACATTCCCAGCCATCCTTTGCTGAGCTGGCAGTGAGAGGAGAGGACGGTGACACCGGCCACTGTTTAATAATTGAGGTGTTGACAAACCAGAGGTTAATTGGTTTGAAATGAGACAGTTGACTTCGTGTCTTGTGTCCTCTGCAGACCCAACAAGAACAGAAGTGGTGGTGATGAGCATAAAATCAGGATATTTTGTTATGTAATTTGCAAAATATGTATGTAATCTCATGATAATTTGTCAAATGTAAACATAATGGTCTCAGGTAGTGCATTAGTTCCATCCACACTCACAAATGTATACAAACAAAAATAATGAATCCATAAACATAAGTGAGAAAATCCAAACAAGTTTATTTACAAACACAATATAAAGAATGATCCAGAGTCAGTTAAGAAGCACTGTGTTACATATATCACCTCCATCCAGAACACAGACTCAGTTCCCTTCATTTTCCACTCCTGATTCAGTTGTGTCTGTGCAACAATTTAGTGGTCAAGCCAAAAGTTTTTGGTGTTCATCTTTGCTGAACTAATAAACACAAAAAATGTCTGTATAAATGATAGAAACAATATAAATATAATTAGCGGATATGTCCTTCAGATACAAAGGGAACAATGGAGAAGAGAAGTGCAGAGCAGAGCATGAGCAAAAGAGTGACAAAATATTATTTTACAGTCTCCTCAAAAACGTTTTGCAGCATACAACAAAATAAACATTAAAAACCAACACAGCTTTCCAGTACAGGGGGAGGTGAAATAATACATTTGTAATAAGTGTTGTGGCACTTCATAAAAAGGGCAGCAACCATCTTCGTGCATCTTCAGTCAATGAGAACTATTCAATATTATACAACTGAACAAATCCATTCATCTTTCCGTGAAAAGGTTTATGTATATATCCCAAAAGCACTGTGGGCTCCAGTGGAGGCTTTAAGTGTAAACATATTTCAGTGATCATTGAAGCAGGCACACACAAAGCCAAGTATAGAGTAAAGTCATGCAGAACCTTACATGATTATGAACAAATTTTATAGGGAGTAATATAAGCTGAGAACTGCACATGGATTTCTACACCTTGCTGGGTCTCAACGGAGAGAAAAACTATGGTTTAGTTTGATGTTAATGTATTTGTAGATAAGCAAAACACATGAGTGCATTGCATATCATAGAGAGGGGTTAATATCTCATAAGGCAGCATGGCTTAAGACATGAATGACAATGACAGGCTGGGTCGCTCAACATGAGTACTATGAGTACTATGTTGCTTTATAAATTGGACATCCTCAAAGTCAAAGTTTTTTCTCAGGTGGTGTCATTTCAAAAATAAATCTGGCTTTTGTCCAAAACCATGACAAGCCACAAGAAAGCATCATCGCCTCTTCTCATACTTCCTTTTTTCCATCTTTTAATTGGGAGAAAGTCGGCCACTGAAAACAGGCCATTTCAATACGTGTTTAAAATATTCACCCAGTGAGTGTGGTGAATAGGAAACAGATTACAAAAGTACACAATTAGAGGATCTTTTTTTATCTTTTTAGCTTAATACCAAGATTCAGATTTTGTTTTACACAAACATTAAAAGCTGCCACACAGTGTCCAGGATAAAGAGAGAAGATGGGGGGAATGACTGAGGGGCGACAAAGACTGCAGCCCATTTCAGCTTAAATATCTGTGCAACGTTGAGTATAAAACAACACCTCTGTACAGCAGAGCCACTAGAAAACTTCACAGAAACAACATCACTATGAAGACCACTTTTCACATTATAAACAAGCATTCATATGGTTAGAGTCGGAGGTAACCATAGTAATTTGATTGGCTGAGTGAACAATTTAAGGTACACATCGAAAAGAGAAGTATGTTGGCAATTAAAGCAAGCAACCTTCACTGTGTCTCGTGAAATGAGTGTGAGCGAAGGAGTGGAACGCTCTGAAGGCCAACTCTTTTTTTTAAGATAGTTAAGTGTCTCATTGGCTGAAATAAGAAACACATCCAGACTTAAAACTAGCAATAGATAAACTACGTTTCAGCACAGGAGTGAGAGATCACGTGCACGGCCCTGTGTGTACGTTGATGATCCCACGAGTGTGCATGTGAATGAAGTTGAAGATTTCGTGGGGCATCGCGTGGAAGCCCGGCCTTGGTTTGACGTTGTCATAGTAATGATGGGTGATGTAGATGCCCAAGGGGTTCATGGGAAACGCCCAGAAGCCGTAGAGGTGGACTTCCTCGCACAACTCCAAAGCGGCGGTCACCAGCATGAGGCCGCTGCTGACCCGTTTGGCCCGGACGCCCTGCACCGCCCAGAAACGCTGCACATTGAGAAGGTACTGTGGGTGGAAGAAGAACACGCCTCTCTGGGAGTCAAAGTCATCCAGCATGTACTTGACTCGGAAAGATACGTCAGTGTTGCGGGTGTTGTAGAAGGCAGGAAGCACCACTGAGGAGTTCTCATAGTTCTGGAGGACGTCGTAGAACGGTCGTCGCCATTTCTCCAGCTTCTGGAATCTGAAGAAGAAGTGAAATATAAGATGACAGAAGCCAAAAGAGGGGACGGATTGAAAGAGAGGGAGAGCTGGTTTCTTGTTTAGACCCATATTTGTTGTACCTCTCAGTAATAATGCTCGGATTTATCGTCACCAGATCTGTTTTAGTGCCGACATCAGCTGAGTACTTCTCATTGATGGGTGGTATGTTGCACCTGTGAAGAGAAAAGTGCACAAAGTCATCTATTTGATTTGAACTGACACAAACCAGATGTGCTGGTGAGCTGCACAGAAATAGAAGTCTCTGTATGATTGACCAATCACAGTAAAGCAACTTTAACCAACCTTGCATTCAAGTATCAAGTCTCTTTGTGTGATTGCCTGCTCTGTTCACAGATAACAATATCAAACACTGAGGGGTTATACCTAAACACAAAATCTGCTGAGTCAATCTCTTTTCCACATTTGGAGTTCTTGATGATGCCGCCATTTCCAATAACAGCACATCTCTTGTACTGCGACTTGGAATACGGCATATCCTGGATGAGATAGACATGTTTCATTAAATTCAGACAGACAGCACTGTGGGTTCTTCATACCACGACTATGTTCCTCCACTTTTAGGACCATCAGATGGTTGAATATAAGCCAGATATTGAGGAACATAATCTGATCATTATCAGGTGACACACTCACATCTGGGAACATCTTGAAGACTTCACTGGTGATGGGAAGAATACCACTGGTGTCCACCTCATACCTCAGCTTGCTCCCTGCAGGAGTGTTCCTCTTGGTGGTGAACAGAAAGGAAGGAGCGTTACAGCAGCGAGACAGAGACATCCTTCAGGGGGACACCAAAGAAAGGAGAGAGTTAGTTTTTCACAAACTAACTCTCGTTACAGTGACAGTTAAGATGTGCTTTAATGTAACGACAATACATTAAAGCACCAAATGCATTTCAAAAAGAGATAAAAATGTGCAGTGTACGGTGAAATTGTGTACAAGAATTAAAGAATAGTCTAATATTTTCCTCTGCTGAGGCTTTAGTAATGCTCACTTGAAGCTGCTGGTCTCCTCCTTGTTCTGCGCCCACCTACACACCTGCAGGTTTCGCCATCTCTCAAATAGCTCTGAGGTTTTCACCCTGGCAGACAGGCAGAGAGACTTGTGGAATAACGAGGGATATCCATGGCCATGTATTTTACGATTACTGTTTCTATAAGAATAGTAAATTGAAAAAACATGATAAAAACGACTCAAAAAGACAAACAAAGCAGTGGTGGGGGGACAGAAAATCACAATGGTTATTCTACGATGGCTCGACTGGCCCCGCTGGATCTAGACTTCTTAATACAAGTGGCGTCATAAAGCAGATCTGCAAATAGCTGTCCTTGAACTGACATGTTTTTCATTGGGATGATTGGGAGATGTGGTGCTCTGGGAGGCAGGGCGGCACCATTACTTTGTCTGGCACAATGACAGCGGCTGCTCTCTGCCTCATGGCCCTTCATCAAATGCCCATAATGAAAGTTTGGCAGCCTGAAGGACATGTGCAAAAGGTCACTGGACAATGTTCACTTTCATACAAGAGGAAATGTGGTGCTCAAATTGCAGTGAGCACAACCGGGAGTATAATGAATCTGGGCATTCATCTACTCCATAATATGTTATTTATAGCATTCAGTCATGAAACTGGCAATAAAAGACAAGAGCAACAACTTCGAGCTGTAAAATGCTGGTAATAAAGTGGACGTCACATGGCAGGTTGTTCCTGCCTTTTGGATTTGAATATTGTGGGGATTTGTCGTGCTGTTTGCTGTCCATGCCACTTGATCACTTAATGACTATTAAAAAGAGCATTGTGACATATTCATATGTTCAAGAGTCATCAAATTCAGGGTCACCACATCAATTTTGCATAATAAGAAATGTGTTTTGAATGGCTGAAGAAATTACATACAACTAGAAAAGCACTCAGAGAGCGCAGTCCTCCGCCAAGGCGGCGTCAATTTTTGTTTAAAGTTACACCCACCGCCAAGGAGGTTATGTTTGTTGTTTGTTTGTCGGTTTGCAAAGTAACTCAAAAAGTTATGGATGGTATCCGGCGAAATTTTCAGGGTTGGTCGTGAAACTTAAAACTGATTCATTTTTGGTGGTGCTGTTGACACGGATCCGATCACCATCAAAAATTAATCAGTTTTAAGTTAGGCCACTTCTGACCAATCCTGAAAATTAAATTAAAATCTGTCCATAACTTTTTGAGTTATTTTGCAAATAGCAAACATACAAACAAATAAACAAACAAACAAACCCCGGTGAAAACATAACCTCCTTGGCGGAGGTAATAAATGATAAGAATCACACATCTTTTCTTTGGTCTATAAATAGTTTTTAAATGTATATATTAAAAATATAAATATCATCATATATTTACACATACATGTATTTCCTGTTGCAGTGCTTGTTAATGTTAATGCAGTTAGCTGACAGGAAGCACACTTGCACCAAAGTGGCAATAAAAGGGGTCTATAAGGATGGCATTGGTAATGAAATTAAGTAAATAACTATTGAATAAGTTGCTGTGACATTTTGTGCAGACCTTCACGTTCCACTCAAGGTGAATCCAAATGACTTTTGTGTTCCCAGACTAGACGTGGTGCATTTTGTGTTAATTAGCTAATTTATCATGCTACCAGGCTAACTTAAAATGGTAAACACAGCACCCGCTGTCTGTCCCCTCTTAGCCTTACTATCCTTTGGCATTGTGAACTTAAAAATTACAGCTATATATTTCTTTGCTATTTTGAATTTAATGTTCCTTAAACCTGACAGATATTTAGATCTTAAAACATCTTAAATAAGATGGTGACCTGTCTGCATTTACCTACCTGACAGGAGCTTGAGGATCATCTTAGGGCAAAAGATTCTATTCTCAATAATGTTGTGGTCTGTGTCATAATAAACACTCACATTGTCAAGACTTTGACGTCAATAATCTCCTGTCTGAGCTCCCTGCACGTAGTGGAGTTGAATTCATATGAGCCATCATAGTTTTCCAGATACCTGGAGGGACAGACACAGTCATTCTCGGCCAAAACCTCGCCACACAAACAAGAGAATCAACAGGATTAAGACAACAAAACAGGATCTAAAATGCAGTATGGAATACTGTGTGTTGCAACAAAATAGCTTAAGTTTACTTCAAATGTCTTTATGTAATTCTTGAATATCAGTGTGCCATAGTGGGATGACAAATGAAAGAAGTGATGCAATGGATTTTAGGTGTCACAGACAGGATAGTGACATATGGTTTACTGGACACTTGCACCAGATTCTATAGCATCTTAGTCTAAACCAACGCGATACTCTAACTGAAGAAAAGTAAAACCTCTCATATTTTCACTGATTCAATTGGTTATGGTGAGAACTTGCATGGTTTAACACTGGTGTATTAAAATGTGTATATGTGCTATTAAGTTAGAAGAGAAACAGAAAGCAGTTGATAGGGAAAAGGCTGTTGATTCCAGCACATTGATCGTTAAAAAGGATGGATTCGGTGGCTACAACAGAGCGGTGTACGGCAGATATGAGTAGGAGAGTGTCTCTGCTTTTATGTAAACATGTACAATATATTTATATACAAAACTACATGACATAAAAATATTATATGTCAATGACCAATAAGGTTTTAGAAACTATTTTCTACAAAAAAAAACAATCATTACAACACATTTTGTTGCAGAGAGATTTGATGGGATTTCAAAATTCATATCAAAGTGTTAATGCATTGCCAGTTATCTATGCACTGATGCCTCACTTCTTGCATCACAATGTTGTATTTACATGCAGTCTGGATAAAAAGTGTGTGGTTGTTTTTGGATGGTGTGGGGGTGGAGGCTGGAAGGGGAGAAGAATGAAGCTATCAGTAAGAAATTAAAGATTTAGGCCTGACCTAATTTTCATAAATGTATGTGATCATTTCTTAAGGATACTAAAGACCAAAATGTGACATAATTTTCTCCAAAGACATATTGCATTTATTATTTTTATTTTTATTATTAGTCACCAATTGATATAAACCAGCTATTTAACTCTTTAACCTTTAACTGACGGTGCTATGTCAACTTAAAGCAAAAGACTATATGGAAAATTGAGTTGAATTACGATGACTGAAATAAAGGATTATAACTTTGAAAGCCTCAAAAAGTAATTTGAAATGTTTTAAACTTGCATGCAAATACAACATTGTTTCAGTTGTTTATCTTATAGGAGTGAGCAAAAAACAGCACAAGGATGTGAGATTTGTACACCAAGTTTTACCATTTTCAATGGCAATTAGTCTCAAACCCAAAGGATTTCTCTCTTTAGCTCTAATCTATAATGCTCCTTTTAGGTTTAGGCTGAATGCCACAGAATTGACAATCATCACTCTTTGGCTCTTTAAATCGACTTGTTTTCTATAAATAAAAATAATCAATGCAGCTATTTTCACTGTTCTATTTACATGTATTGTCTACAGTAGTTTCAAAATGCACCCCCTACAAGATGCATCTAAATCTTGGGAAAGCTCTAAATATGTTTTTCAAATTTACAATTTTTAATGTGCAATGCTTGACGGAGAGTGACTGGGCAGCACGAAAATGTGAGAATGAATGTTGGTTTTTGAGTGTTGGAATATCGATAATATTTCAGAATATTACCTTTGGTTGTTGAGGTAAATGAGGAAAAATAAAGAGAAAAACTAATAATAATGATAATAACAATAAAAACACGGCAAGCAATACAATGAAGGGATGCATTAAAGGAACAAGATGCTTTGATGAATGATGAAACTGGTTCTCTACATCCACCTGATGATGCAGTGTATTTCTATAATAATATCAGACACTTGAATAGGACTACTCATGCTTGTTTTAGCTAAGATGATGAAACCTTTGCAAGTGTTCTCCATTCATTTCAGTTAACAGGGTTTATCATATGATGCTGGGTCAGAATCAATCAAGAATGAAAAAAACAGCTATTATTTATCACAGATATCTAACTGCAAGGTGCAATTTGGACAAATCTGGCACATTTCTGTCTTATTTTAAGGAGGAAAACAAAGTGGAAACAGGGTTGAATCCCGGTCGCAGAGAGAGACAATGCAGATGTGAGAAGGGGAGATAGGAGGGAGCGGAGAGTAGTGTCCACACTATGCACATGGTATACACACAGAGCTGTGCAGAACACATGAGACACAGATTGAGGAGGACGAGGCATTCTGAGATGGTGCTGGATGGGACACAGACGCACGAGGAGAAGCCAGTACATCGACAGGAGACCATAGTGGTTCAACCAGCTTCTGAAGGGGATCGAGGGAGGGTGAGGATCTGGGGTCAAGGTGGACGGGATCAGACAACATGCAAGAGCAGATCTGAAGTGCAACCACCACTGAAAAAATATGAGAATCTATACCTTTCAGAGTAATGAAAAAGAAAGAGGCATTCTTGGGTTTCTGTGAAAATACTAAAAATGCCTTCAGACTGTCCTACCTTTTTTTTTTCTTCTTAATATCGGCTAGGCAGGGTGTGACTATTACGGAGATCTGTGAATCTGGCTGAAAATTCTGACGGAAACATCTGTCAACATGCAGACAGGTTAAGTTAGAGTTAAATATGTGTTGTAGTCCTGCACCCTGCTAACTTCCTAAACCTGCAGATGTCAAAACAAGTAAAGCAAAAAAAAGTGTACATGTGCAGCAGCTTGTATATTCTCTCTAAAAGCATCTGAGCAAACTGCTGTTAGTATGTAACAGCGGCCCAGTCCACACATGCAGGGCTGGGTCGTCACTATGTGATGCATTTGAAACTTCTCTTTCACTCCCTCTCTCTCTCTCGCTCTCTCTCTCTCTCTCTCTCTCTCTCTCTCACTCTTTGCTCAGAGGTGTTGTGCAGTCAGTCACGCTGGAAAGGTACCTTTTCCTTCCATTTCTGGCCGGCTTCAGGGATCCATCATCCGAGAAATTAACGGGACCGGTCCAATTTCCTGTCTCGTCCCCTTTGAGTCGGCTAAACTGTTGTGCACTAGTAAGAAAATGAGTCAGTTTATTTGGGATTTATTGTCCTTTCCTGTGCAAAAGTGAAACACATACAACCAAGTCCAACTCAGATTTGCACATTCACACACACACACACACACACACGCACACACACACACACACACACACACACACATACACATGCATTATTAAGGGGGACCAGCTTTTTGGCTCAAGAAAAAACAAGTCAAAGCATGACACCAAACATGGCTAGCATGGATCTTTGGGTTAATGACACTTTGAATGGTTCCTTCTTGCTGCTGGGACAACATCTTGAGCATGATTCAAACACTGGCCTACAGGAGTGCAAGATTTTACGTTACAGTGAATGTCAAATTACTGCAGAGGAAGCGATGCTAACAGACTATTTAGACCACATTACCAGTCAGTCAGTGCTTGCATAAGGTGATGTCATTAGGGATTATGTCAACTTGAACTTGAAGACTAATAACATTTTTAAAATAACTTGTCTGTGTCTGATGGAAACATGCTATTGGAGCATTATTAGATATTTATCCACTGTTCTTTTAGCTTGACCCATCCTAGAGACTAAAATTTGGTCTTTGCCTCTACTGCATCAGTTTTTACTACAACTATCACAACATTCACTTCTGTAAGATGTATATCATCAAATCCAAAATCTTTGGAAATACTCCAAATGACTCCAAAGTGATATGAGTGAGAAAATGACAGTATTTCATCCCAGAAATAAGGTTCAATTTGTAAAAAACAGCACTTCTCCTTTAAAGGTTAGGAGTTCTTCAACCATGAACAGAGAAAAACTCCATACATCCACATATCAGTGAGTGCATAACATCTCCCTTTAGTGGCTGTTTGCTGTTATGCAAGTCTTCATGTCTGTGACTCATTTCTGAGAGTGATCTGTGGGTGTTAATTTCAGCAGGGAGACTGAACCCAAAGACTCTTTCTGGGGTTATTATGTGATCGAGCTTTCATCATTGGAGTCTCGTGGCAAAACTGATCTGCAGGTTTTTTATTTTAGTGCCACTTTAACTCCTCAGTAAGACTAACCTGCAGCAGAGCAGAACACAGACCCACAGAGATATGTGTGCCTCCGTTTATGATGTGAGTCTAAAAGAGGACAGCTGTTACGGAGCTGTTAATTGAGCCATCTTAAATGAGCCATTAATCTTAATCATCACAGAAACACTATGGAAGCTTGACTTCATTGTTAATAAATTATAATGCTGATATAGCGTGGCTTCCAATAAAAACAAACCAATGTCATGTCTGACTCACAGATCAATCCAGTGTCTTCGATTCAAACATTAAGAATCCATTTATCTCCCACTGACTCAATTATGAGCACTGGTCAGACAGTAATCTCAGCATTAGCTCGGACAAACAACAAGCACAAAGTTGCTCTGCAGCATTAATGTGCTCTGCTTCGCCCTTCAGGCATCCTTAATGGGACTTGAGAGCAGGAGGAACTTTTATATATATTGGATTTAGTGACATTGCTGGTTTTAGGATAGGCCTGGAACATTGACTCAGATGTCCATTTATTATGTCCAGGGTGATTTCCTGTAAAGACTTTAAGGGCTCCTATACTTCATCAAAACAGGAAATATAATGCTGTCCCATATTAAAACTGATGTGAGATCTCTTTCTTGGTTTCTTTCTGTTGTTTCTTATAGTTATTTTACACACTTGCTCTTTTTTGCTAAGCTAGCATTTTTACTTTTAAGGAGCCACTGGTGTTAAGGTGTGCTGCTGTGAGCTACAATCAATATATCCACATACAGCTTTGGAAAAAAATAGAAAACTGCAACCCATATTTGTAATGCATCAAGGAGGGCTCATATACAGCCATGTGTACAAAATAAGACATATTTGTTGCAAACCATTTTTTTTAGTTATTTATCAAGATTTGCTGGTCTCATCTTCTCTAAAATTTGCCTTACATAAATGAAGTTCAGTGTAAGTTGTGTTTTTTTTTGGTTTTGGATGTTCTATAGATATAAAATGATCTCACAAGACAGATTTAGTGGTAATAATCATTAGCAGAGACACCAATCTTTTGGGATGTTAGAAACCAGCTCGGGGCCTTTGGTGCAATTAGCTGAGAATATTTCACCCTTTTCAAGTTATATAGAGGTGAAAACGAACGTCTCTTTACTTACAGAAGTGTCTCACTCGCTGTGACCATTTAATAAACATTAATAAATCTGCCACTTTTACAATCCTACATTCTGTTCATCTTAATGTGATTGATGGTGGGCAGAGATTTGAGTCGTGGGGCGCCGTCATGTGACACCACAAAAGCTCCATGGCTAGAATAATCAACAAAGTTCAAGCCTTTAGTTTGACTTGAATGGGTTTTCTCATACAGTTTAGAGCAGAGACCTTTGCCCTTAGGTCATATGGGATGGACGTACACGCAAGTGGGCTAGCATAAGATTGACGAACTTGATCTTTCTCCCAGCCTAAATGTCTCCTCTCTAGACGCCTCGTTTGCCAGCGTTGTCATGCTTGGCTTTAGCAGCAAATGAGGCAGGGCGTGGTCGAACCCATGTGGACTACGACTTCTGGTTGTTTATTCTCACAGAGATGTCATAAGATGACGTCCCCGTCCCCCCCGCATCACACACACACACACACACACACACACACACACACACACAGAGTCATTTCATCACTCCCTCTCAGTTTCTCGTCTGAGGTGTGTGTGCAGACAGACTGTAGCAAAATGGCCGCCGCTACATGAGCCCACTGGTTTCTAAGGTTTGTTCCCCCTCCTCTCTCTCTCTCTCTGTTTCTCTCTCTCTCCACATGGGGGCACATGGCGAAGGAAGTAAGGTGTGTGTGGATCGGGTTTGAATTCACGCATCCCAACCGCAGAGATTGGGATGCCATGAATCCACACTGAGTCTTCATCAGGCCAGCCCGACAGGGTGGTAAGGGAGGGGCTGGCTGTGGGGAGCTCTCAGATTGCAGCACATATATGTTTGCATTGATGTTAACACAATATGTGCTGTCTGTGTAGTATCTGGAGGTGGGGGGGAGCGTTCATATTTTGGTTTGGAGTGAGATTTGGTGTTCCCTGTGAGATATGATTCTAACCACCTAAAGATAACAACATCCCGGCTTCTCATCATCTGCTCGTCTCGCACCGAAATTGGTCTCAGAATGTAAAGAAAAGGGGTCTGTGGTGTGGTGGATGAACTGGTCTTTAGATGAGTGAAAAACAGGAAAAACAAAAACATTTTATCAGACAGATACTGTTGTAGAGGTATTATAAAACATAGCTTTGCAGTGCCTGTGAGTGCAGCCTGGCATCATGACTTATTTAACAAGGACCAATGAGAAATACACATCATCTTTATCATATTGGTTTCTGCAATCATCATCAGCTCATTTACATTATGATAATAAAGATAATGATAATCGGATGGCCTCTGTCAGATGTAGTGTACGACCAGTCAAGAAGGCTGAAACAGAAAATCAAATCAAGATCTTTCGGGAGGCGGGGGAAGAAAAGAAGAGGGTAAACATTACCATACACAGCAGGAGCACTGTGTATGATATGAATGGGATGCTTCGTTTTCAGAAAATATCAAAAAATAAAAATAAATCCAATGGAAATTGTTACTAGCTATATGGCACTGGGGGGAGATGGATGGTTAATTGCTATTGTTCTCTTTAGCAATGAAAGCTTGTCCATGATGGTTATTTCAACCAGACTGCTCCCATTTATACTGAACAATTTATCATTCATTACTTATGTAGGCTTACTCATCATTCAGTCATTAACTGAGCAATCTCACACAAAGCGAATATGCATGGTTTCTGAAAGCTGAATGTTATCCTTACAGCTCGCACACGTCGAGGCCTGCTCTATTAATAATCTCTGGACTGAGCTTACCTCTTGATGTAGTTTTTTCCATAGAGAATCTGTTGCAACAGCGTGACGAGTCCAAATGCGCAAATGAATATGAAACAAAGAGATCTATTGCCGAGTATGTCTTTACCCGACGACGGGTCGGTGTATCCCATCCTTCGGCGCAGCATCCAGGGCTCGCGGTGACACCTGGTCAGGTGTCTCTGTCCGCTGCAGCATTCAGGACCACGAGCTCAGGGGTCGCGTGCCCGTCGGATGGGACATTGTCCATCACCTTTAGGCTGATTCACTGCTCTCGCGCCGCAGCATCATCATTACTGAGGATGGATGACGGGCATCGCTGTATCCAGTAGTGAGCTCAGCTGCAAACCATTAATGTCCCTGAATCAGTACAGAATAATAATGTTATGTATTTCTGTAGGACTATTATTTTGCAAGGGAAGAAAAATCTTAATTTGGACGAGGGGCTGTGGCTCGGTCGGAAGAAGCGATGCAGATGATCCACAAAAAATAACGCGCTCAGCTGTAGTTTCTTTACATTTAAAGGAAAAAAATGTTAAATAGATATAAAGCAAAGTCGTCGATGCAAAGCACGATGTCTTCGTTTAGATCAGGCTGCTGATGCGAGCTGCGACAGAAACTCAGCCTCCATGCTTCATCCACAATCTGAGCAAAGCTGCGTGACTGAAATGCAGAAGGAGGAGGATGCGCCTTTTCTCAGCCTAGCAGCAGCCGAAACCACAAGGTCACTGTCTCCTTTACGAGCATGAACCTCTCTCTGAAAATAGCCTGTAGGCTAAGAATGCACCTGATTCACCTGACCTGCTTTCCTCAGGCTGGTAAACATACAGCATATGAGGACCTGCTACTGGCTAAAATGACACTCAGATTTTCTTCAGAACTGATATTGTTGCAAAACCATTGCACATGTTTTAAACCTGTCTCATAATGTGCTTTTAATTTATTGTGATCGTTAAAGTGATATACAACAGAAAGAAAGAATAACTTCTTTAGTTGTCACATACATTTACATAGTGAATTTTTATGACTGCGTTTAACCCATCCCTTGAAGTCCAAAAAAGAAGCCTTCACACATAATCTCCTGTCTAATGGACATATTTGAACTTCAGGGACAATTTAAAACCTGAGCAGCAACAACACTGAGGCAAGTTAAACCGTGATGCCCTGACAGCAGCACCTCCTCACAGCCATCTCTTGACAGAACAGAAGTCAGTGGATCTATGTTGAACTGGTGCTGATAACTGCAGCAATGCATTCGTTTCTGCCAGTGTCCACTTCTACAGCTGCTATTTGAATGTGTCATCAAACCCACTTGGCATACAGTTTGGGCGGCTTCAGCTGATAAGATTGAAATGGTTGTATATAGGTGGATATGACAGAAGCAATAATAATCATAGTCATGATGATGTCACACTGGCTTAACTTATATAATGATCAGTGACAGTGATAGAAAAAAACATGCTATGGCCTTCTGGCACTCCCAAGCCAGATTGCATATGTAGGCCGAGTTCCTCCGGCAAGCTCCGGGTCTGCCCTAGAGCTCCTCCTAGTTGGACATGGACAGAATATCTCCAAAAAGAAGGGAGTGAACCACTCCTCTCAACACAGAGTGAACCCAGATAGCCTGCAGAGCAGCCTCATTTCACAGTTATATTGAAAAGAGTTCATCATGGGTTTGAAATGTGTCAATAGCTGGATTAACCTTTGAGGCACTGGTCTGGGATTAAAAAAAATATTGTTGGGGTACACTGAACCCCATTTTCCCCCACTCTCTGTGTATCCTGATGCATTCAGCTACATATGATGATAATTTAGTGAACTCAAGACAGGAGACACCGCCTAAAAAAGCCTCCAGTTTGCTGTAATTTAATTTGTTGTGATTTGATTAAATATAGGTTTCAGGTATGCACCATATCAACTGAAAAAAGTAATAGTCTTAAAACTAAATATCTGGACCTCAAGATAAGACAAAGGTATCCACACTCAGCCAACACAACACCTATTCACTTTTAAGCTCAATCCCCAAAATGACTGGGATCCACTATGTTGAGTTATAAATCAATTACCTTTTAAATGATATGTTTAAATTGGGTTCTACACATTATACCTTCATGTTGTAGTGTTGTTCAACGTCATATTTAGCCGTTTTTCATTTTGCATAAGATGTGGTGAGGTTTAATGAAACCAAATATTTAAAAAAAAAAATAAATAAAAAAAAAAAAAGAGTGATACTTCTCTGTTAAGTTTGTGTTTATTAGGCAAAACAACATCCAAAATAAATAACCTACATACCTGGGCGTCACGATGAGATGTTTATATTTTTTAAATGCAATAAAAATACGTAAATACATGTTTACAAAGTGGGTCACCGTTAAGCTGGATCTGCCGTAAAACACGGATAAGAAGAGAACAAAGTGGGGTCACATTTCTGTGTTACACAGGAAGCAGCGCGGATGTGATTTGGTGGGGCACACGCTCCTCTTCCGGTCTCTTTTCCCTTAGCCACCGGACGAAAATGGTAAGTTGCAACTCTGGCAGACCAAAATCCCCTAACATCTGTGTATTGTTTTGTTCATCTGACATGAGCTGTTGGTGATTCAATGTCGGATAAATATCACAGCCGTTTAGGTGAAGAATTTTAGAGATAAAGCTGTATTGTGATAAAATTAACGATGTTCTTGTTGCGTCCATCCAGCATTTAGTTGCCGCTAGTAGCATTGAGGTTCAGGGTACAGAATGGGCCCAGACTAGTCAGGGGAAGACCAGACAATAGTCATATAACTCTTTTTAATATTTTCGGCTACACCCGGAAAGCTCCCACTGATAGTACTAGTTTTATTCGTCTTGTATCGGTAGTAAGCTAAATGACTGGCTAGCCTTTCCATAGCGATTAGCATTACTGGCTAGGTACTTCATTTAGCATTGAGTGTGCTTCCTCTGCTGTACACAGTGTCAGCATGCAACTGTGACAACCCCTGCTAACGCTTTAGTAGTGATGTGTAGGTGATGACAGGGAATTGAGGGGTAACCACCTTAGAGGGACTGTATACGTAATTAATTTTTCACAAGTTATGTCAACACTACAGCTGTGAACTGTGTTGTGTCCCTCTAATCTAACATTGAGTGCTAATAGCTGCTGTCTTGTCAGTGATGTTTAAAAACACAAATGTCTGAACATATGATTTCCTATGATTCATTCTTCTGTGCTGAGACGAGACTGTGCTTAGAGCTTGGACTTGACATGAACTCTGTGGGGACTTGTCTCTGACGTCATCACTCTTGTACCTCAGACCAAGGGAACCTCATCTTTCGGTAAGCGCCGGAACAAGACGCACACTCTGTGCCGTCGTTGTGGGTCCAAGGCTTATCACCTGCAGAAGTCCTCCTGTGGCAAGTGTGGCTACCCTGAGAAGCGCAAGAGAAAGTGTAAGTCAATGGAAAACTGTTCTCTGAACACTACATGCAAGTGTTTTGACTCCTGAAAGGCTGGTATACACAGGGGAGGTGCTTATTTATGAGTTACTAGAGGTGCATATCTTCATTTCTTAAGTGTAGTGGAGCAGCAATTATGATATGGTACCCAAACATAATGTGATGTTTCACTGTTGGATCTTTTAGGTGGGTGATATGGTATTTATGAAATCATCACTATTCTCCTAATAGTCTGGTGTAACATACTTAATAACGAGCACTGTGAACATTGTCCAGCGCTGCATTGATGTGAATGGCTAAGCTGCCTTGATGCATACTGCTGTTCGGTTTTCTCTGTAGACAACTGGAGCGCTAAGGCCAAGAGGAGGAACACCACTGGAACCGGCCGTCTGAGACACCTGAAGGTTGTCTACCGCAGATTCAGGTGAGACTCTTTTAGATGTGATATTCTCAGCTGACATGAGGCGCAGCACAACCTGTAAGAGTTGGTGGAAGAGCTGCTGCTCGTTATGGGTTGATGATGCTTTTTGTGCTTCACTTCAGTGGTACCTGTGCTGCTTGATTTACTTTGAAACGTAAGAACTCAAAGACCATGGTAAAAGAAATGTTTGCTTCTGATCACTCCTCACAGCTCAAGGTGATAAATACCTGATTTGTAAAGAATGATTTTACTTAACTTGAACTCTAAACATGTGATCTGCTGTTGAGTTGTTGACATATTCCCAGCAGGGGAATATTGGCAAGATATTATTTTTTTATCTGCCAGGAGTAAGGCAATATCAGTATATTTAACCTGCAGGTGCTTATTGATTTCAAGTTGATGTGTAACAATTTTTAAAATGAAGTGGAAAAAGGCATGTTTATAAAAGTAAAATAAAAAATCCTGGATTATATTATGACCATCAGCATTGTTGACATTGCATTGTGAAAAATATGGTGAACCTGTAAACAAACACAGATTTAAACACATTTTTACAGATGTTTATCAAACCACAAAACAAATGTCGTTACTGAGCTGCTTTGGCAGTGTACTGAATGTACCTTTGTACTGGGAGACTAAACATGAAGCTGTAAACTAAATATCTGTGGTTACATGGTTTGTCAACACTGTGAAAGTGCCTCAAACAAAAAAAATTTTTTTTTTTTGTAATTTGAAACTTTAAAGTCCAGATCTAGCAGAGAAAGGTTATTTGTGTGTTGCCAAATTCAGCAACATGCTGTTGGCAACTCTCCATGTCGTGTTAGAAGACTTGAGTCAGTGCTGCTTACCGATGATGGTGAAAAATAAATGTCTGAACAAATGAATTCGATATGATATCAGTGTTTTCTCTGAGGTAAGCACCATTGGTAAAATGACATTAGGGACTGCTTGGGAGTGCCTTTTTTTTTTGAAGGTTAGCATTGAGATGATTCCAGCTGTTTGAAGCAAAACACACCTGTTTAATTCATATTAATGTCTGATGCTCCTTTAGCTGGCTGTCATTCTGCCCTATTTCCCCTACATTAATGTGAAAAGTTAAATAGTAGTTAACATAAATCAAAATGTCTGCTTAGAAAAAAAGAATATCAAATGATATTAAATGACTTTGTGTTCCTACCAAAAACACTGACATGCTTGAACATCTCCATCATTTGTTGTTTATCCTTCTGTTTTAAACAAGTCAAGAGGAATTAAATATTTGTAAAGGATTGAAACACTCAGGATGTGTCGTCACTTTAGCTGATTAACTACCTAGTTAGGGGAGCAGCTTGTGACCATGGGCATTCAGTGGAAAAACTGGTTGTAAGTAAAGAGTGATGCACGTCTTTATATTTGTATGTTTTAAGGGAATATGAAATACAGTGATGTAACTTTTAGTGCCGTTTTATCCCAAGATATATTACTCTACATCAATGTTATTTGATGCATCAGGCTCAATTTTTTTCTCTTCTGCTTTCTAGGAATGGTTTCAGGGAAGGCACCACCCCCAAACCCAGACGTGCTGCAGTGGCTGCCTCCAGCTCATCCTAAAAGACACATTTTTGGTTAAATAAATGTGATGTTAAACAGTTTGAGTTTTGGTCTTGTCTCTCGATCTTTAAGCGTTAGACAGAGGTCATGATTGATGTTATCAACAGATTATAATTGATATTACATATCAACTATCAAAGTTAACACTTTATTCCCACTTGGTTCATTTGTGCAAATCATACGTAAAAAATGTTGTCATACCTAAACCCAAACTTGAAATAAACTCTTTTCAGAAACATGAAATATTGTTTGGATGTTGGCGGTTTTGTCGTCAAGTTTATTTGTAGAGCCCAATATCACAAATTATGAATTTGCCCCATTGGGCTTTACAATCTGTACAGGATATGACACCCTCCTTTACAAATGACCCTCACATCGACTAAGGAAAAACTCCCCAAAAAAACCCTTTTAACAGGGAAAAAGAAACGGAAGAAACCTCAGGAAGAGCAACAGAGGAGGGATCCCTCTTCCAGGATGCACAGACGTGCAATAGATGCCATGTGTACAGAATAACAACAATGAAAACACATTAACACTACATATAAAATAGCATGGAAAAGTCCAACTCAATATAACAACAGCTAATATACAGTGTGTATATATAGAATTGTATCAGTGTCCAAGGGGATGAAGAGCATCATCAAGCTATCAGCAAAGGATGAGAAGCACGTCCTCCTCTCCACCACACCAACCAGAAGAAGCCTGGGCAGCACGTCTTCCTCTCTCCACCACACCAACCAGAAGAAGCCTCGTGACCTCGTCACCACCACGTCACTCAGAACCAGAAGATGAAGCCTGACTGGTCTGCACAACCACTACTCCACCAGGTAGACTGGATCCATGAATACCTGTGAGATGAGAACGCACAGGGACTACGAGTGGGAGCTGAGCTTATTTAAAGTCACAAACTGCTTCTTTACTACAGATCTGCAGAAAGACAAGATGGAAATGTGGGGAGTAAAATCCACCTTTGATGCTGTGACACTTTCATATTATTTTGGGAAAATATTCCTGCTGTTACCCTCATTACGCCCACACAGATGCTCTCAGTTAATGTGGCTGATTAAGATCTTATCAGGACTGGGTTTACACTGATTGTCCTCTTGCAGAGGCTTTTTTACCTCTGCCAAGAAGGTAATGTGATGACCAGGCTTTATTTATTTGTTTGCAAAATAACTCAATAAGTTATTGACAGATTTTGATGACATTTTCAGGATTGGTCAGAAGTGGTCTAACTTAAACTTGATTAATTTTTGGTGGTAATCGGATCCGATTCAAGGTCAAGTGAAAGGTCACGCCATAGTAATTTAGCATATTTCTGAATGCTCCAGGGTGTAGAATTTTCAGCCAATCATCACCTAATTTGGTTTATAAACTAATATAGGAACATGAAGTCACCGATTCAGTTTAGTCAAGTTCACCAAGATCAAATATGCGTTTTTAACCATAACTTCATGTAGGAAGGAGCTAGACAGGCTCGCATGTAGCCTCACTTACTGCACACACCAGAGCTTCATAACATGCTCTAATGTCCTGTCAAGCACTTTCATTTGCCATTGTGCTACTAGTACTACTGTTATTGTTGTGCTAAATGTTTATTGTCTGAAATAGTGCTCTTCTGTTGCTACTTGGAAAATAACACCCATAGAGAGTTTGTAACATCATATGAACATTGTTATTCATGCTATTCATGTGCTGGTAATGGATTTTGTCATTTATTGTGAGCAGGATTATTTGAATCCCAACAGAGGACACTGTCCATCTGCTGTGAGCAGAGTCTGGATCAGAGAACCCTGCAGAGACTTTCACAGCTACCCAAAACTTACCTCCCCCTTCCCAGCTGGAGGATAAAACTGCAATCTGCAGTTTTAATGGCAGAGCAGCAGTTTCCAAACCTCTTTGATAACAAAACAAGTCTAAATATTTAGCAGCAGCCAAACACTGGTGAGATTGCTCAGATGGATGACTGGAGGCTGGTCTGTTTACAAATGAGGCAAACAGTGCCACGGTGAGGAGAAGCAGCAGTGGAAGGTGGTGCAAATATTTAGGTGTGGGAATTTGTGTTGAATGCATGACAAAAGTATGCATTCAAAAAGCTATATAGTCATCTGAGTAGAAACAACACAGCACTTCGTTTGCTTCTCCCCTTTGTGGTGCAGGAATCTATTTCCTTAGATATCCAGTTTCACAGAAAAAAAAAATTCCCACACTGCCCTGAGTCAACATTCAGCCGACTGAAACATCAAGTCTAACATGACCTGCAACCTCACGCTGCATATTTCTCCAATCAGAGACAAGCCTGCAGCAGCATGTTTCAACACATACCTCTCTGTCCTGCCTCAGGGTCGCATTGGCAAAATAATCTCCACTTTCACTCTGAGAAATACTGTTGTACTTCTGCCAGTTTCACTGCAGCTTGTCTGTTCTTTTCCTCCAGTTATAGGTACATATGTTAAAGGGAGAATAATAAAAAAGGGGATATGTAAATGCCTCTCCCTAATTACATTGTTTATAAGTGATGAAAACTAAAATAATGCAGAGTGAGACCACTGGTGTATCATTTGTTTCCAAAGCAAGCCCCTTTAGAGCATAACTTGTGTATCATGACTGACACACGACACTAACTTGAAGAGTACAAAGTGTGCTTTGGGAAGATGATGATAATACTTCCTGCACTGTGCACACTCACACCACCTCCCCAGGGCTTCCTTCTTTTAAACCCACCCACATCCACATCCACATCCACTCAGTCTGGACAGACTTCCTCAGCCTTGTGACCTGTGCTGCTGCTGTTTTCCAGCTTTGTGTGAATTCAGTCTTTAGTGTGAGCGAAAGGCTGCATGTCAAGTAAACACTGAGTCAGTCAAACACTTCCTGTGCTTCTTGTTGTTAGGGATAAACTCCACTCGACTACTTTCTTTTTAACATGCTTTTAATGCATTATGTAGCCCTTTGTATGGCATCTCTTTGTGTGTGAGGTGACATAAAGAACAGCAAACACAGGAAAAGAACAGGTATTATTAACATTAACAAGAGCTCTGTAGGGTTGAAGTGTCCCTGAAGCAGCTCAATGTAATTCATTCATTTTCAGTTATTTGCACCTGTGTTTTTCATACCATGGTGCGTCAAGATGTCTTTCATGAAGCTGAAAAAGATAAACCTTTATTAATCCCACAGAGAAATTAACAGTTGTTAGAACAATGTAAAGACGAAAATATTTAAGCACAGCAACACAGAACAAAGCATATTTTATATGCTGGGAACCAAAAGGTTTTAATTTTATCCCATAGTATAACTTCCAAAAAAAAAAGTTATATACAAAATTGATTATTTGCCTACAGAGGTTTGAAACCTGTGGCTCTTCAACCCCCTGCAGTGGCTCCCTCTGGCTTTGATTAAGAAAGACATATTTTTATTTAAATTATGTTTAGGTGGTTTTCCTGTGTGCTTGATATGTACCTACAAAATTGGCTACATTTTATTTTACTGATTTTACACAAATATGAGGAGTAGTCAGAGCAGGCCTGCATAGGTTTGGTGTTTTTCTTTGTTATGACAGGTAAAAATAGAAAAGTCAGATATTATTGCTGGTCTTTATTCGCATAAATGCAACAAACTGCAGCCCTTGTAAATGAAGTATACTGTATATAAAACTTGATGAGCTGTGTTTTGTTTCTCCTTAAAAATGTTATTTTGATAGTGAAGGGTGCAGACCCCTGGTAACATCATAAGAGGTGGAACATGGAGAGTTAAACAGCAGTTGCAGGGAGGTTTGTGTGCGCCAGCAGGAGGCGGTGAAGACGCGTAAAGGCGCAGCGGGCTGGAGTGTCTGTGTGGTGGGTGGAGGAGCTGCAGCTCTCTGTCTCTGTTAGAAGTATATTCCAGCCTCACAGCAGCTAACCTGTTGAACTGTTGCTTCACTTCTCCTCTGACTGTCTCTGTCTCTGACTGTCTGTCTGGATTTCCACTCTTTCCTCACAGTTTCTGCCTGTTGGAATGTCATTGCCCTGACCTGAGACTGCTGTAATGAGATGTAAGTAACAGTACAGCCTTACCTGCGCGGCTGATGCACCTTTCTGATCCGAAACCTGAATACTGATTTCAAACTGTCGTCATCAGCCTCTGTCCTAGGATCACTTTGTGTTCTGCTCTTGCTGTTGCGCGAGCCTACATGCCGGGGTGATGAGGTTACCTCCAACACAGGTGAGTGAGAGGTCAGGGGGGTTTGGACAGGCGTCTATTCTTTAATAGCCATCAGTAAGGTTGTTTTATCAGGTCTTCCTCTGAATCTGAACAATGCGGGTTAAACTGCCACCTCAGCTGCCAGGCATATCCTTGATAACATGCCTGCTCCTGAACACCATTCATGTCTGATACCTCATTATGGCCGTGGGAGGCCTAATTGTTAGATTTTATTATTGCTGCATTAAGATAATTTTACATATCTAATAAAAAGGAGTATTTGATCTTAAATATATATATATATATATATATATATATATATATATATATATATATATATATATATCATTTAAACACCCTGCACCTACACATTCATTGAAATTGGATGCATGGAACTGGAACTGTGAATCATCAAAACACACTTTTCCCGACTGACCTGTTGCCAAACATGTAGTCAGTCCTGTATACACAATATATACCATCCTGCCCTCAGGTCAACATCAGCAGCTCTCACACATGTGATTTCTGAATGAGTCTGCTGTGTCACTGCTGTAGTAAAGGCCCACACAGGACAACTTTCACTCCAGTGGTTTTGAGACAAACTGAATTTCCTCTGTTGTTTGTGAGATCAAAACCCCTTGTGACCTAAGAAATCAATGTAGTTTACAGAGCAGTCAGATGAGGTCATGAGCTGCTGTGTTGGGTGTGCTGCTAGGAGACAGAGAGGTGTTGGGGCTGCGTGGGCAGGTACAAGCATGTTTTTACTTTTGCACGGAAAGACTGTTTTTTATGAGGGGATCTTGCCCTTTATCTGGATATTTTAATGTTTCTTGCATGTTTCACATACCTGTCATGCTACACCCTAAATAATATTATGGACCTGTAGTAATCCATGCATAAATCTAGGATTAAGAAATATGTGGTACAGTGTGATGTGCCATTGTGATGATGTAATTTAAGAAGATTTAATTTCTCTGCTAGACAGCCCATTCTCTTCCCCCTGGTTCTGTCAGAACAAAGTCCTTTTCATAACTGATTTGTGAAGCCAAAAGTTTTTTTTTTTTTGAATGATAAATGAATTTCACAAACCTAACCATTCATGCAGGACGAGGTAATTATATTTTAGTCTTTGCCATCTGTATGGTTGTACATTTCTGTTTTTCATCTTAAAAAAAGTCAAATTAAAGTCAAAATATAAATTCTAATGATTTTCATGTAATATTCTGAGATGCTGATTGCACAAGACAAAAAAATAACCAATTTCAAATAAATGCTATGATACAATGTTCCCTAGACTCAGATAAGTCCACAGAAAAGGAATTCAACATATCTGAAGAAGATGAAGAAGACCAAATTAAATAGTTCTTTCTGAATAGCCTGAAAAGCAGAATTTCCAAGTGGTGACATTTTCTTCTTCTTTCCTGCTGAAATAAACATTTTTCAAGATTTATGTCATCCGCCTTTATTTAACATACTGACAGTATTTTTTAACAAAGTTTATGAAAATCAAAGAGTTGCACCAGGAGTGGGAATTATATTGAATGACCTCACATTAATGACAGATGTTTTATTTAATAAAAGTTGCTCAATCTGGTGCTTCCTGTCTAAAAAGACAGATGTTTTCAGAGGTGATGTCCAAATTCCAGGCTTTTACTAAAACACAGATGTGTAGGAACTAAATCACGGTGCGGGAAGTAACAGTGTCAAGTCAATATGTGACGCGTTTATGGAAGTGTTTCTCGCAGTTTTTTGACATGAGTTGTCCTTCTTGTCCTCCTCAGTGAACCCATGCTGTTATTTCCCCTGCCAGCACTGGGGAGTGTGTGTGAGGTATGGAGAGGACAAGTACGAGTGTGACTGCACTCTTACCGGCTACAGTGGAGAAAACTGCACTGTCCGTGAGTCCACTTCTGTCCTCATATCCTCCCTCCTTATTGCACGTTTAAAGAATTTGAAATATTCTGTTTTCTCTTTGGACCCATGATGAAAAGAAATAGATGTCTTTTGTTGTTGTTAAATCAGGAAATAATGCAACATAGCTCCCAGCTTGCAGACTTAGGACTTCTCGTCTAGACCCAAATATTTGGAAACATAGGAGGAACAGGAGCAGCAGCTAGAAAGAGACCAGAGATCAGACCATTGTAGTCCTTAATAAGATGTGATGTGTTTGGCTGACAGTTATGCAGTTACATCACACTCACCAGCCATAATTACAATTAGCCACTGCTTTGATTGTGTAGAGAGAGAAAAGACAGGAAGGAAAAGACAAGTCAAACAGGAAAAAGGGAAATGGGATCAAGTTTTAATATTTATTTAAAATAATACTTTTGTTTCTCCATACGGTAGAATAGACACATTTCCCTCAGGAGATAAAGCAGATTTTCAAGTAGTCAGAAATGAATTTGATTAAACACAAATGGGTTGAGTTTCAGTATACATTGTGCTTTAAATCATCTGAACACCCACACAGGTGTTTTCAGTTCTTCAATAAGATCAGGATGTCCCACCCCAACAGGTTCTACCAGCAGCTAACAAGAGACTCAGGATGAACTGAAACACCTGTGTGGGAGGCTTTAATGGAGCATTATCTCAAACATATTCAGTTGGTAATGTCAGGTTGGTAGTCCAGCCAGACCCTCACAATGCTGAAACTCTCAGCCTGATAATCACCCGAGAATCCTCTTGGACTGCGACATGATTCATTTCTCAGCTGTCCTGACTTACAAAAAGTCTAATCTATTTTCCATCCATGTCGTCTCATCACAGCGGAGTTCTGGACCAGAGTGCTTCATTTCATCAAACCCAGACCAGATGTGGTGCATTATATTCTCACCCATTTCCGCTTGCTCTGGGACATCGTCAACTACTCCTTCCTACGGGACATCATCATGCGACTGGTCCTCACAGGTCCAGAGTCTTCTGTTTATTCATTTATTCAATGAGATTCTTTCAGGGCTATCACACATTCACTGTCTAATAAGTTAATCTTTTTTTAATTTAAACAGTGAGGTCCAATTTAATACCCAACCCTCCAACCTACAACTCCAAATATGGCTACCTCAGCTGGGAATCCTACTATAACCTGAGCTACTACACTCGGCTGCTGCCCCCCGTGCCAGAGGACTGCCCTACACCTCTGGGGGTCAAAGGTCAGACACTCCTTTATGTTTTATTTAGATATCGATAAAAGTATTATTTTGACATATTTTTTATGATCAAATTTGTTTTAAAGCTGCATTGCATGCAGACATTACTAATTAGATAAATAAATACAGTATTAATAAATGATGATCATAAATAATGGTAATTATTGTATTTACACTATAACCAAAAATTCTAAATTTGCACTATGTTGCATATTATTAGGCAGTCAAAACTAATTTAATTTAATGTTAGATGATGTTTTGAGGGCGGCACGGTGATGTAGTGGTTAGCACTGTCGCCTCACAGCAAGAAGGTACCGGGTTCGATTCCCGACCCGAGGCCTTTCTGTGTGGAGTTTGCATGTTCTCCCCGTGTCTGTGTGGGTTCTCTCCGGTTACTCCTACTTCCTCCCACCATCCAAAAACATGCATGGGGATTAGGTTAATTGGTTAATTTAAATTGTCCATAGGTGTGATTGTGAGTGTGAGTGGTTGTCTGTCTCTATGTGTCCTGTGATGAACTGGAGACTTGTCCAGGGTGTACCCTGCCTTTCACCCTAAGACAGCTGTGATAGGCTCCAGCCCCCCCACGACCCTATGAGGATAAGCGGTAGAAAATGGATGAATGGATAATCCTTTGTTTTGGATAAAAATTGTCATTAACATATAATAAATCTAGTAGTGATAAGGTAAATGTGGACAGTAGAGAGAAATTTACATTTCCATCTAAAATGTAGTACAGTAGAAGTAGTACAAGTACCGTCAAATTATACTAAAGCACGGTACTTGAGGAAGTGCATGCCAGCATCAGTACTATCTAACGCAGAACATGTATCCAGATTATTGACCTTGGCCGGTCCAGAGGTGCTGTGTGATGTGTTCGCTGTGTCAGCGCTGTTTTCACAGACGCACAGCCTCAGTGTTATGACTAGAGGCGTGGCGTATCGTTGTGTTTAATGCCGTGGTATTTCTGTTACAGGGGTGGCTGGGCTGCCCGACCCTGAGCTGCTGGTTGAGAGGCTGCTGAAGAGGAGGACGTTCAGACCCGACCCCCAGGGCACCAACCTCATGTTCGCCTTCTTCGCGCAGCACTTCACCCATCAGTTCTTTAAGACCTACAATCACATGGGTCTGGGCTTCACTAAGGCTCTGTCACACGGGGTCAGTCTATTTACAGCCTGTGTCCGTTTAGTAATAAAGCATTTTATTTGAGCAGAACTCTTGGTTGGTTTGAGGAATTCATACTTTAAAGGGTAAGCTTGACTGAGTAGAAGCAGCCTCATGGAATATTGCTGCAGTTTGTCTTTAAAGCTCTACTAGGAATGAATAAAGAAATATTTATTTATTTCCTCTCATCCTCTCTCTTTGTTTGTTTGTGTGTCTCTCGTCCCGGGACACACACAGGTGGATGCAGGGCACATTTATGGAGACCACCTGGAACGCCAACTCCAGCTCAGGCTTCACAAAGACGGAAAACTCAAGTATCAGGTGAAAGAATCAAAACTATGAACAGAGAAAAAACAGATGTCATTATGTTGGGATACAATACCTTTCATTCCAAGGGCAGGGTGAAACAATGTTGTATCATTTTCAACAAATTTTCAGTCAATAGTTTATTGATTCATTGAATCTGCTGGTGTTGCATTTGGGAAAGGAAAGACAGATTTTACAGTTTTAATAGTCATAGTAAAGTATAATCATTGTTACTCTTCCCATCAGTTAATTGATGGCGAGATGTACCCTCCCTCTGTAGCTGACACATCCATTAAGATGAGCTACCCCCCTGGGATCCCTCTGGAGGACCAGTTGGCCATTGGACAGGAAGTGTTTGGACTCCTCCCTGGTTTGGGAATGTACGCCACGCTGTGGCTGAGGGAGCACAACCGAGTGTGTGACATCCTGAAGGCCGAACATCCCACCTGGGATGACGAGCAGCTTTTTCAGACGACACGCCTCATCATCATCGGTGAGCTAGACGGACTGTCAAAGGACCAGTTTGACATGTGGGGATTTTAGGAACTATTATTAATAGATAAGGCTAATCCTTGTATGCTTTGCATGTCTGGGGCTGGTGCCAGGTTATGTCAGCTTAACTTGAGTTTGAACATGTTTGAGCATGTAGCTCAAAGAAGCCGTGCAAAGCCTGGTTGGTAAATTTCCTCTGACACTCACAGTCGCCTGATAATTGAATGAAAGCCTGTTTATAGGAGAAGCATAAGCTTCATTTGAATCGGTCATCCCTCTTTGTGTCTCTCTGCAGGTGAGACAATAAAAATAGTGATAGAGGAGTATGTGCAGCACCTCAGTGGATACCTGCTGCAGCTCAAGTTTGATCCCACCCTGCTGTTCAACTCCAACTTCCAGTATGGGAACCGCATCGCTCTGGAGTTCAGCCAGCTCTACCACTGGCACCCTTTGATGCCCGACAGCTTCTTCATTGATGGAGATGAGCTTTCATACGAGCAATTCGTCTTCAACACCTCTGTCCTCACACACTACGGCATCGAGAAGCTGGTGGATGCCTTCTCTCAACAAGTTGCTGGCCAGGTAACAAATCAGTGTAACATCATAAATAGTTTTACTCTCAATGATTTTGAAACAGTATAATCTACTTTATCGCTAATCCATGTAGAGTGGCTTTTGGCACTCGCACTTCATGTCTTCCTAGTTTGCTTGATTGTATCCAATAAGTGATTAAAAGATTACAGAGGGTGACTTTGTTTGATGTTTTGTTACAGTTGTGTGACTGTCTGAAGCTGGTTGGGTTTGTTGTGTTTATACTAATGCTTATGTTGGGCTGAACCCAAAGTACACCTTTTAAAAAGAGGGAAGACAATGTGACAGCAGGCGTGGCTACAGAAATGGTTCATATTCTGACCAGAAACAATATTGTTTTTGGATTCCCTTACCTGTCACCTATAGAAATGACTGTACTGGCTGGAAAAATAACGTCTTCACATAGACCATTACATTTACTAACTTATTAGCACTCATTTGATCACAGGTAATCACAACCCAGCTGCCTTCAGACAAATTATAGCAACATCCACGCTGAGCTGCTTGGCACCATGTGTATCACACACATTATATTTTTTTGTATCAGATGTAATAGAACTGGACTTATTACTTTCATTGCATTGTATTCAAATCTGTTTGTACTACCCTTTTGCACAAAATACTTGCACTGCTATTTTATTTCATAGTAAAAAAATCATTCTACATTCTATTATTGTGTTTAACATTTCATTTGCAATTAAAAATATATTTTTTCCCTTGTTATTTAGTACACAATGTAAATATCTATTCTCTTCTAGTATTATTATTATTATTATTATTATTATTACTTATTCTTTCATATCTTTGCTGTTGTTTGTTGTTTTCCTTTATTACTGTATTTTGCCTATGCTGCTGTGGTAAGTGAATTTCCCCCAATGAGGGATAAATAAAAAATTCTATTCTATTAATTTTGTCCTACAGATTGGCGGCGGCCATAACATCCATGCTGTGGTGACCTATGTGGCTGTGCGGACCATAAAGGAGTCCCGCCAGCTCCGTGTGCAGCCCTTCAACGAGTACAGGAAGCGTTTTAACCTCAAGCCATACACGTCTTTCAGACAATTCACCGGTAAGAAAACAGCTCTGTGTACAGACCATGCAACACACAGTGCGACCTTCACAGCATGTGATTTTTCACTTCACAACGCTATGAGAACAGCTGAGCCCACATTCTTGGATTAAATGGCATCCACTCCCTTTGAAAGGCATTTTCTGAAAGGCCCCTTCTCCAATTGCTGTTACAGTGTCTTCCTTACTTAGCGCTGTGCTGGTGGCATGGTTACAGAGTTATAGATGACTCATTATATTTCAGATATTTTTATTAACTGTAATACTCATGATTACCATTTACAGATAATGAGGAGATAGCCCAGGCGCTTGAAGAATTCTATGGTGACATCGATGCTGTTGAGTTTTATCCTGGTTTATTGCTGGAGAGAACGAGAGCGGGGGCCATTTTTGGAGAGAGCATGGTGGAGATGGGTGCCCCCTTCTCCCTTAAAGGCCTCCTGGGAAACCCCTTATGTTCTCCACATTACTGGAAGCCCAGCACCTTTGGAGGCAAGGTCGGCTTTGACATCGTGAACTCTGCCACACTGAAGAAGCTGGTCTGCGTGAACACCAGGACATGTCCCTATGTGGCGTTCAGGGTACCAACAGAGGAGCAATCACAAAGAGGGAATGATGACCATAAAGTGAGGACTGATGAGCTGTGACTCTTCACAGATACCAGAAAGTTTTGCCTTATATGAAGGTTAAAGACAGCTGCTAAGAAAAGAAGTGCTGAAGATGTCTGTATGGAGCATGTTCAGTACCGGTTGATTGAACAGCACTGGAGAGTCATTCGGGACTATGAACTCGGTACTGAGTGAACTGAGACCTTCCTTTAATTGCTCATCCTCTTTCTCACATATGGACAAACACATCAGTGAGGACATAAACATTTAGTTCTTTTTCAGTGTTGAAGACTGAAATACCACCATGTCCACACTGTCCAATAATAATATTTACGGTCTGCAGATTAAAAAAACATTAATGGAAATAAAACTAATAACATGGATTTTTGTCCTTTGCTCTGTAGCTCTCACAAGTCTCTATTACTGTTTCCACGTCTCACCCACTGCTTCTAGTGAATCCTGTGTTTCTTTTGGCTTGAAGCTGAATCCAGATGGGAGGATAAGAAGACTCAGTGGAGTGTGTTTTTTCAATAAAAAATGAAATGAAAATGCATAAGACTTAAGCACAGTTACCTTGATTTTTTTAGTTAAATTGGGATACATGTGAGATTGTTCATGCCAGGGAACAACCAAAAAATAAATATTCACATAAATATTACCCCTTTGGCCTTAAACGTGTTATTCAGATTAGCTTTATAACTTTTAAGATTAAATCAATTATTACTGATTTCCATTCACAAAAGGGAAAGTGAGCCTTATGTGGAAATATAAAAAGAGCAACGATAGAGTCAAAAAGTTTGACCGATTTAGTAATAGTGGGAGTGTCTGTCATGTTTCATACCCATACTGCCCTCTAGTTGTGAGGAAGAGAACCTCGATGCCTTCACGTGCTCTCAGTAAAGTCCGTATTTTCATGGAATCGCTCGTAACACTCAGGCCTGTATACAATTTTGACAGAACGGACAGATTTTTTTTATATAATTTATTTCCATCGAGAGTTTTTTGATGGGGATATGCATTTAGTTTCAAATATAAAAAATGACAGAGCTCCAAATTCATTCAAAATAAATAGATAAGTAAATACAGTAAATACCCCCTACATCTCGTTGTGTCAGTTATTTATACTAATATAAAACTAAACGACTGAATGAATGAATATGTATTTGATAATAAATCAACACAGATTGAGTTGTCCTAATTAGCGGTGTCCACATCATAAAAAGGGCAGAAATCGTATCTTTTGAGCTAAACCTCGCTTATTTCAGCGAGGATATTGATAATTACGATTTCTGTGAGAACCGTGAAAGCATCAGGCTCTGAGAGAGTGGTCTGTGGCAGTTGAGCTAGCAGATTAGCTGGAGTGAGCCTGTGCTGCGGTTGTTGGTGATATTTTACTAACGGAATATTTTCGAAAAATCAAGGTAAGACAAAAACCAATCATTCATAAGTAATGAACGTGTTGCATACTTTTGTAGTGGCGTGTAATGTTAGAAAGATTAACTTAATTTGCTCTTGTGGCTAGCTAATGTTGTTGGCTGTCAAAAGAAGACAGTGTGAGATTAGCTGGCTCAGGTGGCTAACGCTACTTTAGCCCACTTTCATAGTGTTTGTTCCGTGTCTATTTAACAAACGAGATAATTAGATTGTCGGCACCCTCATGTAACGTTTAGATACTTGCAATAGTAATGTTAGCTAATAGCTCGCCATCGACAACTAACGCTAGCTGGTTTAGCTACTGTAGCTAGCTTCAGGCCTTCGCTGCTACTGTTTACATGTGTTGAAGACATTTTATTTTTAAGGTAGTGGGGGGGTTTTGTTTTGTACTGTCATGTAATGGCAACAATATCATACGGAATAACATAATATTATCTGACGACTGTCAAAAGTGAGCCTCCTTGTCTCTCCAGCTGTCCTCATGAGTTACGGCTCAGTGCATCACTAAAGCCTTCTCGGCTCAAGTTGTGTTGACACACTTAGTATAAGCTATGTATAGTGTAGATGTCCTGTTTTTGAAATGAGTCCTTTCTGTTCGACCTCTGTCAATCTGGATTATAATGCTCCATTGACTCTGCCCTACTACTTACTTAGATACAGCTGTTAATCTGAAGAGGTTTCATCCATGAGGCTTTACACACAAAGCATTATTGTGTCACTGCCAGTACTAATGCAAAAGTGTTATTCAAATTGACCAACAAAATGGAGGTCAATGCAGGCCTTTACATACAAGCCATATGTGTATGAGATTAGTTTACGTGCAGATGGAGCTCTCAATCATGTTAATAAACAGAAACATAAGCTGAGCATTGTGTCCTGTAATGTGTGATGTGAGTTGCATTGGTGTCCTATGTAACACTTTGAAAACTGCCCTCAGGTGAGCTGTTGTCATGACGACTTTGGATGACAAACTCCTGGGAGAGAAGCTGCAGTACTACTACAGCAGCAGTGAAGACGAAGGCAGCGACAATGAGGACGAGGATGGAGAGAACAAGACCATCCGGGACGCTAACGTCAATGAGCCTGAGATAGACTACAGTGCAGACGGAAGTGCTGTCAACACAGGTAGTAATTATAATTAAAAAAAAAAACATACACGCACACATCAAGAAGAGTACTGTCCTGTGCATATAAGACTTACAGTAACTGTGACACTTGCTATTCTCTGTCAGGACCAAAGGGTGTCATCAATGACTGGAGGAAGTATAAGCAGCTTGAGGTGGAGCAGAAACAAGAACAGAAGCAAGAGATGGAAAGACTGATCAAGAAGTTGTCAATGACTTGCCGCTCTGATCTGGACCTGGAAAAAGACAAAGAGAAACAGAAAGAGCTGCAGGACAAAATCAAAGGCAAAGTAAGTAGGAATAGGACATATAAGAAATGACTGTGAAATACTCCCATATCTTAAACTTCTACTTTCTTACTCCATCCCAGCAGTACATGGGTGACTTCCCTTTGAAACTGTGACATGTTTGCTAATGGTACCCGCTCTGGGAGAAGGCAAAATGCAGGCAAGATATTAAGTAATGGCAACCTGACTAACCCAGTGGAATCCCTGCTCTTTCATTCTCTAATATCGGACTGTAATTATAGATTAGTAAACTTAACATATCTTTTGTCCCAATAGAAACATTCATCCTTGTCATGGAGTTATAATTAGTCAATTGAGAATAATTTAAACAGTCCAGAATAAAGATTAGCTTCTTCAGAGCACCTGTAAAAGAAATCTTCTTACAGAAAATGTGAACTTTTGCGAGATTTTATGTTATAGAAACAACATTTTTCTGTCTTAGGAGGGGATATGTGTTGGACCAAATGAACTTTAGATGTTTTGGTCAGTGGATTTTGTCTTCCACACTAGCTGTTTTCCCAGTCTGTGCTAAGCTAACAGTCTGCTGGCTGTGGAGTCAGAGTGGGTACAATTGTCTAATCTAATTCTCAGCAAGAAAGCAAATGTCAAACTCTTCCTTTTACTAACTGTATGTGTTTTCCTCTGTCTACCCCTCAGATGACCATGCAAGAGTACAACATGCTCCAGGAAGAAGAGGATGACGAAGACTTCCTCCAGCATTATCGCATGCAGCGCATTGAAGAGATGCGGCGCCAGCTGTGCCGCGGCAAGCGCTTCGCTCAGGTCTATGAGCTTAATAGTGGAGAGGACTTCCTGGAGGCTTTGGACAAGGAGGAAAAAAGCACGCTGGTCATGATCCACATCTACGAGTCTGACATCCCAGGCTGTGAGGCCATGAGCGGCAGTCTGATGTGTCTGGCTCAAGAATACCCGCTGGTCAAATTCTGCAGCGTACGTAGCTCTGCCATCAGCACCAGCGCACTGTTCAGAGACAGCGCCCTGCCCGCTCTGCTCGTTTACAAAGGAGGGGACCTGATCGGTAACTTTGTGCGGGTCACAGACCAGCTTGGGGAAGACTTCTTCGCTGTGGATGTGGAGGCCCTGCTGCAGGAGTATGGCCTGCTACCCGACAAGCCTCCCATCGTCCCGAAAACGGTTCGCAACGGTGCCATCATACAGACCACTGTGAGCGATGAGGACTCTGACCTTGATATCGACTAGAGACATAATATCTAACATGTGTTATAAGCTTGGGAATCATGCGTACACAGTCTGCATGGACTATAGATGATTTTATGTTTGTGGTCCCCTGTAGTGATGACTGACTGAACCACGACCGCAAAATACGACCAACATTGAAGCAGAACCAAAAGTAAATGCACACAAAACATCATGGCCTCAGTGAGTTTCATCATCACATCAATCCATCGTAAACATATGTTATAATTAGTGAAATACTAGCTGTTAGTTATAAGGAGGACCTGTTTTACACAGTGAAAATGATGCAGATGTTAGGTTAAATGTTTTGTTTGAGCTGTGACTGTCAACTATTTATTGATTGTGTTAAACCACATTCCTTGTTTTGTTCCACATTTTTCATTGGATTAAATGCATTTCACTCTGTAGAATAAAAATCCTGCAGCCCAAACAGTGAATTTTATAACTTTTATATTTTGTGCTGTACCATGTCAACTAGTGGGAAGAATAAACAAATGTTTGGACCTTCTGCCTTTTGTATTTTTTTATTAACCAGATTTGTTAAAAGTATGGATGATGGATAACTAAACAAAAAAAAAACTGTACCATCAGTGGAGCAGTTGCTTTAGTGAAACAGATCATTATCAGCCAGCTCTGTAATTCCTTTCAGCTCCACAGAGCATTTTAGCCTCTTTCGGATCAGTGTTTTGGTTTTCCAACCCACACAATCTGCTCCAATCACCCTTGTTTTGATTAAAAAAGCTCAGTTAAACATTCATCATAACTTTTAAAAGGTGATAACTGTCAGTGTTGTGGTGGCAGCATCATTGCCAAAGTTAATAATCAAAGGTTAGACACATTGAGCTGCTGAGTTCATCTTATCCCACTGTCAGCGACAGGTGCTGCTAATTGCTGGAGCCATCGTCAACGCTATCTCACCTGGGCACTCCCTGCTGAGTTCAAATGGTTGCTGTAAAAAAAAAGCTCCGTATTCGTGATTATTTCTCAGTTTTATTTATTAACATCTGGAAATTTTGACTAAAAACATTGGTTTTACTGAAAAGCCAAATATTGAATTTATTATCTACATATGCTCATCATCACCATTACAATATCATCAAAAAGCTTCCTCCATGTTGACACACCAGCATCAACAGCCTTTCCTTTCCAGTTCAGTGCATTCCCTGGAGGTGAATCGCCTAAAACAGACTGTAGATAAGTTAACACATCCAATCCTTTCCACTCAATAATCACTCTGAACATGAAGAGCCTGAGGCTAGGACTAATCCCTGCAAAACTCTCCATTCACTTATTTTTAGATTACAGTTTTCACCTTTCTCAATAGGCCATAACTTTACTTTGTATGAACCGTCGACAGATAGAGGTCCTCAGTGGACATCAGGCTGATGTAGCCTAGAAACATCCCATCAGCAGCAGAGTGAGGCAGGGTGATGTCAGCAGCAGAAGGGTCGCCTCTTTATGGAGGGCAGCAGCCGATCCGTGCAGGTCATGTCCACAAAAAGCATGTTCCAACAGGAGATGGGTCTCTGCACTGATGTCTGAACAGAAGGGGCAAATACTGTGGCATCATCTCATGCATGGAGTATTTAGACCCTTTAATTAAGAACAAACAGAGTATTGTGCTACTAGAGGGCTCATTTGTGGCAAAGTTGATTAGCACTTCATTATCCCTCATGTTGCTATGCCTATAACTGCAGCCTACATGGCCTGAAATCAATGCCAACTAATGCTATGGGGCTGCACCAAACTCAATGCACTGAATCTGCTGTAAGTGACTACGTGTTGTAGTCACTGAGGAGACCGGTAATACATACCGTGTTCTGACCATTCCTCCCACAGATGTTGGGCGTCCTCATCGTGATGGTCATGGTGCTCATGATTATCTGGGTCTGTATCAGAAAACATATAAAACAAAGTAATGAATAAATGTATTAATCCTCTGAGTGGGATCAAACAGCAAGGAAGAGACAGCTACATGAAAACATGAATGAATGAAGACAGTATGGAGAGGATTAAGAGAGAACAGACAGAGGGATGCAAACAGGAAATGAGAGTTTAGGGGAAAAGCAGGCAGCTGTTTGACCTCAGGGTCGAGCATTTTATAATAAGACGTGGTCCTACACGCACTGGAGGGCCCACTGTATGCAACCTGCAGTTTAGATAAAATAAAATAAAGCTACTAATCCCGAAGGAAATTGCTATGCAACAGTTGCAATACAAAGTGGGAAGTGTAAACAAATTCAAAAATGTACGCACAGTATGCTGAGATTGAGATTAACATTAAATTCAAAGGTTGTAAAAATTAGCACTATGTATTAGCGTGCAAAAAGAATCTAAATATGATAATAATATACAGGAAGATTATATACATATTTATTCTTCTGCCATTTCATGTGTGGACGAACCTTTTAAAAAACTAGGTAAATACAGAAATATTGTACCCATTTTTTCATAGAAGTTCATATACTTAGCTTAAGACTGCTTTCTATATAATGAATATGGTGAACCTGAAGGAATATCACACACTTTCTACTGGGGCTGATGTTGTCTCTAATTTCGTTTCATTTCTATAGATGCTAAAGAGCTCAGTACCGTTGGAATGGAGCCAGAGCATCCGTTTGAGTCCCCTGAGGGCTTTGGTGAGGTTTTCCAGCTGGTCGTGAAGGTGGATGTTCTCCTCTATCAGTGCATGAATGGTATCCTGTAGTTCAAAGCTCCAGCTTTGCAGGGCCAGCAGAGCCAGAGGCATGAATAAAAGCACTGGCCTCGGTGCCCTCATAGTGACCACAGCATCTTCACATCCTCACAGACGCCAAGCCATCCCTCTCCTAGGTACGTTCCTGTATGAAAGAGATGTGCTTCAAACTGAAAAATACTTCATCAGCTTAAACTAAAGGGGAGGTGACAACAGTTAATTTCTTTCCAAAGCCATGGGTGGAAAGCTGCCACTGGGCTGCTTCAAAATCTATATAATGTTTCCACACCAGTGGTCACTGTGACTAAAGCAGAGGCCCTGTCAGCTTCAGTACAATCTGTGAAAATGAAAATTTATGTCTTTTTAATGTGTGCAACAGTGTTCTGCATTAATTTATTTGAAACTACAGGTACAAATATAGGTAAATAAGCGATGCATTGCAGCTGGACATCCTCCTGCTATTAGATTAGTTGCAGCTCTTTTCTGTGATGTGTAGCATGCGCAGGATTACTGGGACAACATCAGGGCTGTGATGTCAAGAGGACAGCATTAAAAAGGAGAAAGCCCTGAATGATTATGATTTCAAATAAACTTAAAACAACCAGGAGGGTTTATGTGGTGTCGAGGTGATTTAGCAGAGGGTGCAATGGACAAACGTCAGTGAAACCAAGTGCCCACTCATCTATTTCTAGCTACTATAGCTTTATTACTGACATCAGGTTCTGGGCTGTTTAGTGCACAGGACGTAACACGTGCCAACAAGTGACATTTACAACCAAAACATTTTAAATTGGAAATGCTTTTAAGATATTAACTTTTTGTTCAATCGCTGTTCTTTTGTACTGTTTATCTTAACAGGGGCAGCATGGCTCAGTCTTGTAACTGGAGCCTGGAGAGCTCATGTCGAGGTGTCCCTGAGCAAGACACCGAACCCGTTCCCGATATTTCGTGGTTCGCGTCTCGTATAGCAGCTTTCGCCATCAGTGCGTGAATGTGATAATGTAAAATGCTTTGGGTATCATTTCAGGTATAGTAAGGCACTATATAAAATACAATTTACCATTTAACATGTGAAAAAAAAACAATATTCTCCCATTAGTCCGATTGGGGTTGATTTTGCCAGGAAGACTGGTTCATTTGTTTTCCCAAAAGTATTAACAGTATGGCAATTTTGCATTACCATACACATGGGAATAACCTGACTCATTACCATACCAAATGACTGTTGTCATCTGCAAAATCCTTCATATTAGAAACCACAGATACAGAGATTCAGAAAATCCAGAGAAAAAGACAATGTTTTTTTTTTTCCAAACAAGAAGCTTTTATTCATTTATCATGAGGATCAGTTTATGCTGTCTTGGCAGCCCTGGTGCGCTTCTTCTTGACCACAACAGGCTTCTGGCTCTTCAGAATGGCACTGGCACGACGCAGGGCAGCCTGGGGAAACAAACGAGACTCAAATTATTTTTGTGAAAGCTTTGAAATATAAACTATAAATCAATTTGGTAGTAAATTTGAGATTTTCCAGTGTAAAATCACAGATTAGCCTCACCATGCGCAGGTCCTTCCTGTACTTGTTCTTGCTAATGATGTGCCTCAGGCTGTTGAGGGTGGCGCGAGAGTTCTTGTTGATGGTGATCTTTTCATAAGAGCTGGCAGGTTTGTGCTGACCTGTGCAACAAAAATAAAAAAAAAATAAAATAAACCAGCGTTACCACATTAGCTGAAACAATACAAAAACAAATCATCAAGAGACTGCACAGAAATGGTGATGCAAAACCCTTTTACACCTTTCTGAATGTGTAGAGCTCATCTGCACCACATCCCATGTAGTTCAGTGCATGTCAGCTGATCCCAAGTTCCACTGTGAGTGCAGAGATAAAGCTTTTCTACAGAGAGGTTTACCTGCACGCTTCTTCAGGACAACGACAACCCCCTTGCCATCGGCAGCTGGCTGCACACCCACAGTCTTCTTGTGCACCAAACCATTGAAGCGGAAAGAGTTCCTGGACTTCAGGTTGTTGGGCTCCTGTCACAATAACAAAAATTATTAAATGGCACTGTGCAACATCAAAGACTGACTGTTGCAGGTTCATTTCACCAGCAAGGACCGATCCAACATATCGATACATCATAACAGTCGTACATACAGTATGTAGGCTTTACTCATTAGTGCGCACAGTACGACGTGCAATAGGGAATTATGCATTGTGAGTACCAACGGACACCAAATCGAGACTCTGGTAAAGCATCGACAATTACAGTTATAAGCAGAAAGTGTTCACACGGATTGACTATGTATTTATTAATTTACAGCTGAACATTACACTGTCATGCTTTTAGTCCTCATAGTTTTAGAGAGCACTACAGTGTGATCACACCACATACTCATGGTTGGGACTGTGTGATGCTAAACTGGTCTTGACAGGTCAGGACAGGCAGTGTACTCACAGTGCTGTAGGTCTGTCCGTTCCTCTTGATGAGGAAGCTGGAGCAGTTCCTGATGACCATCCACTGCAAATGGGACGACATGATGAACCTGGACAAAACATCACAAATGGGACTGTTACTGAAACAACTTAAGACGACCAGCTGACAGCGACTTTGAACAGCAGTTGGTACTTGCAACTAACGGGCGACATTTGTGTTTAGGACAATTAACTTAGCGACTAACGCCAGCTCTACGAGCCAGAGTTTCAATATTATAATACAAAATGATGAATATTTAATGTTTGCACATGAAAAGTGGGATGTGGGTGCGCAGCAGTGGGTACAGGCAGTTGGCTAAAGCTAGCTCTACAGACTAGCACGACGAGGCCTAACATGAGCGAAGTGCTCACAAATGTTATCTTTCCATTCCAGCATGATACAATGACTTTTCCTGCTACACTGGATGTAGAACAAACACCACAACAATAATAGCTTACTTTCGCAGACTAAATACAACTAGGGAGACACAATAAATACACTTTAGTAACCGGCTAATAGCTGCCGAAGCGACCACGTTACCTTTTAGCGGAGGAAGAGGACCGGCGAGACCGGAAACCGCTCTACGGAACCTCTGCCACAGATCAGTGCGCACAGACAGATTTTTTTTTCTACAAAGCACTCACTGTTAAACACGCATTTTGACATATGTAAAACATGCACTGAACACTTAATATCACCATAGTTATGATACAGTTTATATAATGACCTTACAACATATTTCGAAAGCAGTTTTATTGAGAACTACTTTTCCGCAAGCACGGCGGAAGAACACGTACTCACCCTCCAGGCAAAAGCTTACGTCATTATTGCGCGCCTCGTGTTTACAGGTAGGCGTCAAAACTACAATTTCCACAAATACCAGCTGTTGTAACCGTAAACACGGGGGAAATATGTTAGATTGTAACGTTAGTACATGTGTAGCATAAAGACACAGTAAACAATATTAATGTTATCGTAAAAACATTTTATACGCTGATTTTGTGAATGTTGTCTGAATGTAAGCTTTGAACCCCAAAAAGGTCTTCTGAAAACTGCCCATCACAAAGTGTCAGTGTAGAGTGACACGTGACATGGCAGCAGAAAGCAGCGTCCTAATGTGAGAAGTCAAACATGGATGAAGCAGAAGACCTGGAGACACTTGGAGAGAAGCTGTACTCTCTGATTCAACCCAAACACAAGGAAAATGCTGGGAAACTCACAGGTGAGGAGACCTGCAGGAAGGATGTTTTGTGACATCATGAAGGTAATTATGTAATGATACGATCGTACCTGGGAAAAACCAAACTCCCAAACATGCCTGTGTGTTCTAGGTATGCTGCTGGAGCTGCCAGGTCCTGTCCTCAGTCAGATGCTGCAGGACAAAGCCACCCTGACTGCAGCTGTGGACAAAGCCCTCCGAGCCCTGCAGCTGGCACACGAGCCCAGGTAGAGCAATGGGTAGAACAGATCTCACACCATCATCCTGAACAGTCTGGTCTTAGCATATGGATTCTTATAAGTTGTCATTGCTGAACCAGATGTATTCCCAGCAGAGGAGTAGAGCAGGACACGTAATGTTTCAGAGACTGCTGTTACTAACTAGTCTAGGGAAATGTTTCCATGAGGGTGTATTATTTTAGGAACAAGGAACAGTTAATAGATGTGTATATGTGTCTGTTATGTGAGAGTTAAACACTTTTCAAAGTGTGCTTTCTGACACCACTGAACTTCTTTGCAGCAGAGCATCATGTAAGGATGAGGATGATATGTCGGTGTCCTCCGACTCTCTGGGGGAGCAGCTGTTTGAGCTGGTGGATGTTTACAACACCGGCCATTCACAGAAAATCACAGGTGTGCAACCAGTCCTGTTAATGTCAGTAAAGGCATTGTGAGCATGTTGCTGTGGTGTTGTCATGGCTGTGCAGCCTCACAGAGCTGCTAGCTGTGGACTCTTAATTATCATTGATGAGCAACTAGTGTGTAACACATTATTACATGTCATGTTTATGTAATTTTTACAATATACTATACCATGAAATTTTTTTGTGATTTTTTTTTTATGGCTTTCAATTATTTAAAATTAAATGACAACATACTATACTATCATACTATGATTTTTTTTTTTTTTAATTTAATGGCCCACAATAAATTTACGTCATGACTTTCTTATGGCATACTACACTATACCATTTTTTTAAATTGCATATTATATGGTCTCCACTTATTTAAAAAAACAACTATTATATTATATTATATATTACTATATTATATTATATGATACTATACTATTATACTGTGATTTTTTTAATGGCATATTATGCTATGATTTTTTGTGGCCTCCACTTATTTGAAAAAACAGATGACAACATACTATACTATTATACTGTGCTTTTTTTAATAGCATATTATACTATGGCATGCTATACTGTGACATCTTTGTGACATACTAGAATATGCTTTGCTATACTTGAACAGGGATGCTTCTGGAGCAGCACAAAGAGGCCATTTTAAAACTTCTTTCAGAACCAAAACTGCTTGAAGAGCAGGTGAACTACGCCCTGAAGACACTTCAGGAGTACGTGACTTATTACTGTTCCTTGCAATTAAAATCTACAAAGTAAAAGACTTAAACTATTACAGTATTCGCTGATAAATTGCAGTTAACCCCCTCGTTTGAAATAATGCTGCTGGTGCCTCCATTCAGACAAAACATAGAGGAGACGGACATTAGCGACACGTCAGACGCTGACGCTGACGACATGGAGAGGCTGGGAGAGAAGATCTTCTCACTGGTGGAGGAGCTGGATCCACTTCATGCAAACGACATCACAGGTGATCTGATCGTTCTGTAAAGATATTCCCTATATGAAATGTCATTGATCATCCAGATGTAATATCTTTCAAAGTTTATAAGATGAAATGTTTATGGCACTAATGGTGTCATGGCTCTGTTCCTCTGCATCTGTTTGTACAGGTATGCTACTGGAGATGGAGCCAGCTGCTCTCCAGCAGCTGCTCAGCGACCACACCATGCTGGAGGTTGCTGTTCAGAAAGCACAAGCAGCACTGGACACTCCCAATCAGACTCTCTCTACTTGAACAGAAGAGGACTTCATTTTACACACAGAATAAGACATTAAGAAATGAGTGGTTTTGATGAACCCAGGTACTGAGAAGAGGAGATAATGGGAATACAAGTTATAAGCAGCTGTCTTTATCTGTAAATAACTGAAGAGTCCATCCATCCATCTATTATCTACAGCCTATCCCAGCTGTCTTAGGGTGGAAGGCAGGGTACTCCCTGGACAAGCCTCCACCTCATTGTGGACTTAAGAGTCCAGTTAGCCCATATTGATATTGCCCCTTACTAATACTGGAGCTCACTTCGCTGGCACATGATTGTCTTTCTCAGATCAGTGGACACTCCCGCTCAGTAAGTGTGTAATTATAAACAGTGATCATCAATATTTCTCCACCTGGGAGATGAACTTCTGTCACGTGTTTTCAGTAAGAGATGATTTACTGGTGCCGATCTACGTGTTGCCAAGTTGTCATGCTATGACAATTTATTACGTTTTTTGTTTTTGTACATATTGATGTAATTGTGAGTTGGTGAAATGTCTTTGCTAACAGAAAATACAGCAGATTGTAATATAAATGAAATATTAACCAAAAGTGTTTCAGATTTAACACATTCTTGATTTTAAATTTAAATTATAGTCACATCCTCTTAAAACACACTTTTCTGTAATGAATGAAACCAACAGACATCTTTCAAAGTGCTACAGAGCGCAAAAAATAACTTTATTACCATTTTGTTTCACCTTATGTATTTGCTGTTTTATGTTAAGAGTCTTAGGAGGGACTAAAACATTTGGGGAAAACAATTCCTTCTCTGAAAGATAAGGGGACCTTTTAAAATCATAACAAGATGTCTACAAAAATCACTGAATCAGAAACATTTGGGATGACAGAAGATTGAATTAAAAATCACATCAGTAAATCAAAATGACAAAACGCATTTAAGAGTACAGTAAACTCTCAGTTTAGATAAAGGCTTGTTTGTCTGCTGAAGCTTCCAATACAAACGGAAAATATGAATTCATGAATCTGCATCATCTCTGGTGAATCATAAATGCATTTCTTCAAAGCTAATCAGGAAAAAAATACTTGCTTTCCACACACACACATACACATTCACACCTGTATGCCTACAGCTCATAAATACAATCAATCTGATATACAAATATTTGGATAGATTTATTTTTTGCGACATTTAAAACAGGCTTAATCCCAAATTCCTGCTCTTCTGAAGACCACCTCTTTCAGTGATACTGTCAAATTTCTCAGAGGAGAACCTGAAGCCCAGCTTGGATGAAAAGATGCTGACACATCTTTCAAAGTAAGAGTCGTTGATGGGCAGGAGGACATTGAAATAAATATCTGAAATGAGTCTCAGGAGTCTCTTTCCTGTCAGCCATCATTTGTCATTTACTGGAGGGCGACTGAGGGAAAAGCAAACAACACAGCAGACAATTCACTATTGACATAATTCATTCTCACACAAGATGCTATCTCCAGTTGACAGAAGAAGAGTTGCAAATGCATGAACAAGTCCACAATGTGAAACTAAAAAGACGCCACTTTCTGTCTTTCTAGCCATCACACATACAGTCAATCAAACACTGACATTTGGACTCGAGACACAGAGGGGAACCCTGGAACAGGACATGGGATCATCATTCTGTTAACAGTGTTAGATCAGAGGGGAAGCCAAACAGCTTTATATATTTATTCTACATGAACAGTTAGTTTGTGTATGAATGCATCCATGGATACAGATCTTACGTGTGTGTGTGTTCAAATCCAATACACAACTGTTTCCTGTTTGGATGCCAGAAAAAAGCCCTTCGAAGAAAACACTGTGTCTGTTAAAAATACATCAGTGACGATTATTCAACTGAAGGGAAAAAAAAATGAAAGAGTGGTTAAGCTGTGGGACAAAGATCAACATGATGGGATGTGATTATGCTCTTCTTGCGTAAAAAGAAGAGTCCTTTAGACAGAGAGCAGTATGTCCATGTGCTTCATTCACTTCCAGGTAGGATATTGCTCTATCCAGCGAGTCTGTTAACACAACCTCTCTGCAAGATGCTGTTTATTTCAACACTGGATACTGGCGCTGACCTCCCAACCGTCCAGAGCGGTGTCCACCTCCCGATGGTGCACTCGTCTGGGGAAAATGGGTAAAAACATGGAACATGTTATGAAAGAATGAGAGAGACCCTTTCAAAAGTATTAAAACCGTCTTTTAGATTATACCCTCACCTGTGTGAACTGTGCAGGGTTATAAAAGGTGACTCCTCCAGTGGGCGCAACTCCCTGGGCAGGATGACTCTGCAAAGCACAAACAAAGTTACAGTGTATGCGGTGTTAGCATCCCATCACAGGGGGGCGAGGATGCCAACGGTGTGAAACAGAAACCGTGGAGAGGTGAGGACAAAGAGGACTGGGATCCCAGTGAGGCGGTATTACCAACCACTGGTTCACTTGTTCTAGTGACCATGCAAGCTTTATGACTGGTTACTGAAGCAGTGCATTCACAACAAGCGAGGGAGCCGTCCTGTCTCCAGCATGCTTCACTCTGATCTGTGCTAGTAGCAGACAGAGTACAGCCGAGGCTGCTGGTAATGCATTAGACAAATTAGAATTCAGGAAGGAAAAGTCACCGTAAGTCCGTGAGGTTCATCTTATGGGGACTGTGAACTATCTGGACAAAATTCACAACAGAAACAGAGCTGAGTTAGAAATGCTGGAGACGGCAGGCAGGTGAGCAGGCAGACGTCCCAGGTTAGATGTTAGAGGGCTCGTGATGCTTCAGGAACAAATGGTCAAGTGAAGCGTGCTGCTAGTGATGTGGTGAGCCGGGTGAGTAGCAGGCAGGTGGGGGGTGGGTGAAAGTGGACCGCTCGAGGCCCGGCTAGAGGTACCTGGTTTAAATGCCGACTCACTTCGCGTGATAAAGAACTCATTGAGCTAGAACGTGAGAGCTGAAGACAGCAGAAGAGGGAAAATAAACAGTAGACAACAAACAAAAACAAACCCATATTAATAACCTCTCATGCATTTGGATTAGATCTGTTTCCACTATCCACCAGCTCAGAATGAAAGTAAATAAATTCAGTTAGAAAACTATGATTATTGACAAAAACACAGATGGAGGGAATTAGATTAAGACAGCAAATGGGACAGATTTTACATTTCATCAAGGCATTTAGCATGAGTATGGGCAAACAACTTAAAAGTTGACGTGCATGCATTCCTGTGTCCTTTCACCCTCTTACATTAACTTAGATTTATACAAATAAGCTCACTGCACGCACTGGCTGTTAGGATGGCGAGCATCATGATTCAGTGGTGGTGTGATGGTACTATGGCAGCTATAGTAGGAGATGACTGGAAAAATTTGTCTTACCTCCCCAGACTGTGAGCCGTCAGGCACAGCAGGACCCTCTGGGGCCGGTGGTAACAGCGTTGGGTTGAACACCTGCACAGATCAGTGAAGGTGAAACAGGAGGAAATAGATGAGTGGATGCTTCACTGGCTAAATAAACTTCAATCTGCCATCCTGACATGTTATAAAGGCTGGCTGCTGGCTAAAATATATTCTACAACATGAAGGATGTTGCAATGAGATTTCAAGATAGCAATTACACTATTTGAAAAATGTGAGGAAAAAAAAATGTTCTGTTGTTTTAAAGTCATTAGGGCTGCAACCAAAGATGATTTTCATAGCTGATTAACTGACTAGTTGTTTGTTCCATAAAAACACCAGCAAATGGAGAAAAATGTAGCTCAAAACCAAAATAACATCTGGAATCAGATGTACTTTTTTCTTAAAAAAATAATACTCAAACCGATTAACTGATTATCTTAATAGTTAATGATCAATTATTTGATTCGTCATTGCCACAGGATTTAAGAGCAATAGATACCTGTGGAGTAGCACTGGTGTTCGGAGAACTCTGCTCCTGATTTCCTCCTTCGCTGGCCTCCAGAGGTTGTTGATCGTCAGGCGCTAAACCAGGGAAACACAAAAATATTTGAAGTCCTTCTGTCCTTAATTGTACCTACTGCGATACACACAAACTAAGGAGTTAGTACACATTCATCATTCAATCTACTTTGACACATGACGCGCACCTGAACTAGGCACAAATAGGTTAGCGGGCATGGGCATCGGTGCCAAAGGAGCGAAGATGTCTGCAGGAGCCGGGCCCAGTCCGCCTGGTTTAGCAACCCGGCTGGGGTTCAGAACGTCCACGTATCTGCTCTTTGTGCCTGAGAAGATAGAAAAACATGTGAGTGATGAGACTTGGAGCCAACAGGTGTGAAAGACGATTGATCGGTTAGACAATTGCATTTCTCAGTGACAAGTAATTGTACAGTGAAAAGTCCCATCTCACCTGCCCTCCTGGAGAACATGTTGACAGGAGGACCACTGCTCGGGGGTGCAGCCGGCCCTCCAGGTCCAGGCATCTGAGGCATCTTGGGGAAGCCAGGTGGAGGTGGTGGAAGGGGCTTACTCTGGAAAAAAAATCACAAGTGGTTGAGCTATAGAGCTTTTAACACTCTGCTTAGAAAATATAAATCTGAATCTGTCTATCAATATGACAGACCTCCTCTTCAGGCTCGTTCAAGTCCACCCACTTCTGCTTCTTTTCATCCCACACAATCTGACAGCAGAACACAGGGCTCTATTAGTATGCATGAGGGTTAACATCCATTCAGAAAATGTGAAATGAATACTGAGGAATGCTAAGATGAGACCTGCACATAACACTTACTGATTTGTTTTTGTCATCAGGCAAGTGAGCCTCATTCTTCCCCTTCCTATAGAGCCAGTTCAGCCAGCCACCACCTCCACCACCCTGTGTAAAAAACAAGTGAAGGCACTGGTGATCACTAACGGACGCTGTAGGAGCACTGACTGGAGACCTAAGAGGTTACTGTGTGGGAATATGAACCTTTTTTGGGGAGTCTTTCTTGACTTTCTTGGCCTCTTCTTTATGGGGCTGTTCAGGAATCGATGGCGGAGGAGGAGAGGCCTGCTTCACGGCCGAGTTGCTACGCTCTCTTCCAGCAGAGTGAGTGGAAGATTCAGAGGTGGTGCGAGAGCGACGTCCTGAAGCCTGTCGACCAGACAACACAATATTCTGGTCAGAATAATACACATACATACATACACACACACACACACACACACACACACACACATATATAAAAACAATGTTAAAGGAGTGTAATAACAAATCAATGGACAGCACCCTTTAACAAACACATTGTATAGATTCAATTCATCAAGTCAAAATATCCTCTATCCTCAGTTTATACATGACATCCAAACGCACCATATGCATTGAAGATTGTGAAGTAGTCCTTGACCTCCTCCCGGGACCCTGTAGCACCAGATATAGTTATTATTTTTTTATTTGAATATTATTTTCAAATATACACAGAAGTACACCAAATAATTGTGATGCTGCAGGAAGAAAGAAGGCAAATTTCTTTTAGATATTCAGACAGCCAGATACTGACCATGTGAGCCATGTGGTCATAGAAGTCCATCTGTGGTGTCAAGGAGCTCCTGGGTGGGGAGGATGATATTGGCTGAGCGGGGTGCAACTCTGGTGGGGCATAGGATAACGGCTCTGTGGGTGGCATGTGCCCGGGAGAAGGAGGCATGTGATGGGGTACATGTTGGGGCATCTGGGGTGGCGGAGGGTTCATCTGTACAGGTGAATGCTGAACCTGAGGGCCTGGTAAATGTGGCGACATCTGGCCCACTTGAGGAGGCTGGGGACATGGCTGCTGCTGGGCTCCGGGGTACATCTCCATGTGCTCAGGTTGAGGCTGAAAGGGAGGAGGGGCAAAGCCAGGATCCTGTGGAGGGTAGACTGAGACAGGGACCCGGCCTGGTGGTCCACTGGGGGGCATTGGGTAGAACTGGGGTACTTCGCTGGAGGACTGAGGGGGGGCCATCCCGTCTTGGAGGATGGAGGTGGGAGCTGAGAGAAAAGAGGGATTATGCATTTTTGAACTTGATTCACAGTCAAGACAGGTGAGATAAGAGAGAACAGAACAATACATTTACACACACCTGGAGGCATCAGCTGCACTCCCTGCGGTGGAGGCCCGGGCAGTAATGAGCTCATTAGTGGGTTGTCAGGGGTGGGGCCATCCAGCTCCACAGGCATGCTGTAAGGTTCAGGTGGACTGGGCTGGTCCAAGTCAGAGCTGGGGCTGCTGCAGTCAAACTGGGTAGGAGTTGCTCTGTCTTCATTGTATGTAATTGCTCCCGTCTAAAAAAAAAAAAAAAAAAAGGCTGACTTTTCAAAAACAACTTTTAAAAAAAAAAAAAAAAACATGTTACTTCCTGGTCTTCAACTATAGTTAGAATCAAGTCCAAGTACAAATGTATACTAAAAAAAAACAAAAATCCTTTGGGCAAATAAACACATAAATATTTCCTCCTCCTCACCCTCATCTGTCCATCCAGCTGTCTGAGGTGGATCAGCCATTCAGGCTCATTGAACAGCTCCTGCTCTGGCTTTTCTTTTAGTTGTGGATCAAAGAACCGCAGTTTTTCCGACATCTGTCAACAAACAGCATGAACGGACACTTGTTTATTATCCTAAAAGTGGTGCATGTCTGAACAGAGGAGATGCAAAGGAAGCGAGCGCATACCTGGATAATTTGGCTTATGAAAACAGGAGAGTAATAGGAAGGCTGCATGAGGACATTCCTTGAAATAACTTCACAGTAGTGGAAGGCCTGCGCACTCAGGCCAGCTTCAGCCAAGCGGCATGCATAGATCAACTTGAACACCTAAAAGGGGACAATAGAGAGCAGAAACCAATGTTATCCTTTGATAATAAAACCACTTTGGTAGTCTGCATAGACCTATTTACTATCTAAAATAGTACAATCAATTATTAGGTTTTTAGGACACCTCTATAAAGAGACAGACTGTGTGCTTTTCGATTTATTCATATGTAAAAAAACAAAAAATGCACCTGGAAATTGGGTAGTGAGCACGACTGGGAGCCCAGAGATTGAGCGTACTCATAGGCCTCTGTCCTCTGGATAGCTTCATTGGTCGCACATTGGTAAAAGGGTAAACTGAGGCGAGGAGACAGAGATAAGGTTATACAGGTATGGCATATTATGTGCAAGAAGAAGAAGAGGATTTCCTTTATTAATCCCTCAGTGAGGGAAATTTACACACAAGTTATGAAAACACGTGTTATGAAACACATAAGTTGGCCTCTGATAACGTGTTTAGTCGCATGTCATCCTTATACCACTGGCTGTCGAGGTGGTGTCCTGGTGTGTAAGCCAGGCTGACAGAGAGCCACAGCCCTATTGCGCCATCTATTCCCATAACCCTGAGTAGTAGTGACTTCATGAGCTTCTTTAATGAGAAGATTATAACTATTAGGGAGAAAATCAGTCACACTGTGCCTTTAACTGAAACTGCTTTGTCCTCAAACACAGGAACCTTAGAACCCATTGCACAACCTGATGTCTGTTTAGACTGCTTTTCTCCCATAGACCTCCTTAAACTGACTTCAATGATTTCCTCATCTAAGCCATCTACCTGTCTCTTAGACCCCATCCCAACTTCACTGCTTAAATAAGTTTTACCGTTACTGAGCACCTCTTTATTAAACATGATCAACTTGTCTTTGTTGTCTGGCTATATACCTCAAGTCATTTAAAGTAGCTGTAATCAAACCTCTTTTAAAGAAGCCCACTCTTGATCCAGAGGTTTAAGCCAACTATAGACAGATATCCAACCTGCCTTTCCTTTCATACAATTCTATCTGTATTAACTGTTGTTATATGGAGTGTTAATGTGTTGCTCATTGTTGTTATTCTCTACACATGTCATTCTATTGCATGTCTGTCCATCCTGGAGGAGGGATCCCTCCTCTGTTGCTCTTCCTGAGGTTTCTTCCATTTCTTTTTCCGTTAAAAGTTTTTTTTGGGGAGTTTTTCCCTTAGTCGATGTGAGGGTGGTTGTAAAGGACAAAGGGTGTCATATCCTTTACAGACTGTAAAGCCCTCTGAGGCAAATTGATAATTTGTGATATTGGGCTGTACAAATACGACTAAAAGTGACTTGATTTGACATGCAGAGGAGAGGTGTAAGAGTGAAGGGGCTGCCCCGTATCCAGGCACCCCAAGCAGTTGTTGCTCTGTGCCTTTCTCAAGGGCACTTCGACAGTGCCCAGGAAGAGGAACTGGCACCTCTCCAGCTACCAGTCCACTCTCCAGATTTAGTCCAACCTGGACATGAACCAGCAACTCTCCAGTTCCCAGCCCAGCTACAGACTGAGCTACTGCCGCCCAAACTATACTGTGGTAAAAAGGTCTGTTATAAAAGATGTGTGTGACTCTAACCTGTGGTTGGAGCCAATCAAAACCATCTTGGTGCTCTTCTTGGTGTAAACTCCCAGACCAACTTGAGCCATCAAGTAGCAGAAGTGTGCAGCATCAATCAGCCCCTTGGAAGCTGCCAGACAGAATGTGAGGTGAGGTGTTTGTTATGTTCCAGAATGAAGACCTTATAAATTCAGTGAGTTAATGTGTTTTGTTGTACAGCCCTACCAAGAGTGTCGCCCATGGTGGTGATAGTGCGAGTGTCCAAATCCAGAGTGTGTGTAAGGTTAGAGAGCACCATAGCCAGGTGAGGGCGCCAGTCACCCCACTTCTCCTCTCCGCAGCACTGTGACAATATAAATATATCTCAGCTAAAGTGGCAATTAAGACACACAGGATGGCAGACACTGGGAAAAAGGCAAGCGAGAGGGGTAAAGAAATACGTACAGTGGCAGATGCAGGCATCCTCCCAGACATCAGCTGGTACACTGTCTGGAGGGGGTCATTGATAGGCAAACTGTTGGCAAACCTAAACGATAAGAGAGAAATATTTAAATCAGTTAAAATGACATATGCAGCCATGGTTAGGAGTTACAAACTTTTACATGACTGGTGCTTTACCTCGTCATGACACGTGCATGCGTCCTATTGTCCATCTTACTGGCCAACAGCAGAGCGTGGCCCCAAAGACCTCCCTTCATAGCTGCTTCCAGGGCATCCTAGTACACAGACAAAGTTTCAGATTTCACAAGATGCTAGCCAAATGACCGTATTACAGTTCAAGAACGTATTTCTTTACTTTCTTGCGACCAAACAGCAGCAGCTCCCTGAAGCGCTCCGTTTCCTTGCCAAGATTCTCCGGGACAGTCATGAAGGTGTCCGATAGGAGGGAGAGCGGTCCAGCTCCTGGCTCCTCCTCGGCTCGTGCCAGCGGTTCATTGTTAAAATCAATTAAGTTGGCTTCGTTGGGGCTTTTGCCCGGCAACCAGACAGAGCGATGCTCCTTCAGCAGGAGGTCAGCGATGTCTGTGCCAACCACCGTCTTCAGAAAAAGCGTGACAATGAGAAAGCCGTTTTAGAAAACAAGTCACATTCTCACTTTGACATATGCAATGTGTTTCACTCAGGCTTACCCCGTTCTGTCTACAGAGCAGCATAATGAATTCCCACAGGAGGCGGGCAGAGTCCCGGTCTAGGAGGCTGTTGTCACGGGAACACTCCAGCGCCTTGTTCTGGGAGAACTTTATTACGTCCACCTTATGGGTCTCCTCCCTGGATGTAAGATGGGAGACGAGTTAGCAGCAACTCGTCAAAGCTTCCTTTTATAAACACTGATGTCATCAATACAAACATTTTTAGATCATTAAAAGGCTGGTGTTAATAGGTAGTTTGTGTGGTGATGGGAAAGTCTTAAGGATGGATGTGGTGATTTATTTTTCCAACTACTCCATTTTGCTAACACTAAAAAACAAACAACAACAACAACAAAAAACAGATATATTCTTGAGCTGTTTTTTTTCATTTTCAGTAGGAAAGCAGGCTTTGTCTGCAGAGACAGACAAGGAAAGTATTGATTGTGGGTTATGGACTTTTCATGGGATCAACTCATAATACAAAAATATAGAACTGAGAGCCACTTGTGATGGACGAAAAACTTACTTAATTAGAGGTCCAGGGAAAGCTCGAAGTTCTGCCTGATCCGGGGTGTCCTGCAGCATGGTCTGCAAATACAGAAAATACTACTTTATATGACCTTAATGATGAGTAGCTGTCATATACATGGTCTCTAATAGTGTTACATTACAAGTGCTACTGTAAATTTTAATGATAAGCTTATGGGTTACAGAATTTTTCAGCATCATATTCCCTTTAAAAAAAGCACTAGTCTTTATGTGTGAGGGACAAGGTGTAACAGAAACTTTTACACACCAAACTTAAATCCCTTCCTGTTATCACTCGTCATGAAATAAACACAAAGAACCAAAACGTTCTGCAGTAAGGAGTTGAAACATAATGAGCTAAAAATGTACCTCCATGTTGTGGATGTCAACCAGAGCAGGCTGTCCAGCTGAGGGCAGATTGGGCAGAACTTGGACCAGATGACCACCAGGTCCGAAGCGGGCACAGCGGTGGGGTATGGTGAATTTCTCTGGTGTTGCAGGACGAGGAGGAGCTGGAGGGAAGCAGGTGGACAAAGGAAAGAACCAGTATAACATCCCAAAACTACTGGTTTACTCAGTATTTGACTGGTTATTTGTGTTGGTGTTATTAAAGTAAAGTGTATGTACGCTGCTCAGGGGCGATCCAGGTGCTGTCTGCAGTGTACTCAGAGGGATAGAGGTACTGGCTGTAGTTCTGAGTAGCATCTGTCTGGTTCGTGTACTGTCCATAGGAGTAATCCACAGCCAAAGTGGATGATGTGGTGTCGTAGACTGCTGACACTAAGTCAGGCTGGCTTCTGTATACCTGGCTCTTTGTGGGGGGGAAGACAAATAGAGTTAATTATTGTAACAGGAAGACAAATAAAACACCCACACACCATACATTTTCAAGCAGGATACAGTTAATGTGTAATTTCAAGAGACGAAAGTTGGGCAATTGTCAAGTGTGAATGATCCACCAGGCTAGTATTTATATCTTAAGATAGTGATGGAGTGATGCTGAGAGTCACAATAGTGCAAGTATGGGGTAAATAATGCAGCCTTGATGAGCATCCAGAGTGGTAAAAATAGTGTTGTGTCCAAGAAACAAATCCTCTTTTACCTGTTGCGATCGTGAGCTGAAGCTGCTTCGCCTGCTGTGGTGGCTGTGAGAGCTATGCACACTATGCGCCGACTGCTCACTGTGGACGCTACGGCGGTCAAAGTCATCGCCGTACGCCTCCCCACGTCGGCGATAATCATCGTCAAAACTGGCATCATATCCAGGATAGTACCGCCACTGATCATCATAGCCCTCTTTCCTGTGAGCAGAGTGTGCTGTATTTGTTTTTCTAATCATCAGATTGCACTAAGATAACCTTTAAATCTACATTTAAATTACACACATGTCAACCGATACATCTTGTTTTAGCAATATGCAATTAGTGCAACAGTACCAGTTTCACACGTACAGAAAAGGCTCTCTCTGCATACCTGCCAGGATACCCATGTTGATTATAGTAGTTGTCTCTGCCTCTGTAGCTGTCATCATAATTAGCCCAGTAGGATTCATCATAGTATCCTCTGTAACGCGGGTCATACTGTCCGTAGTATCCTATCCAAAGAACATACAAGGAGGAGGAGCATGAAAAAAGATGTGAATACACAGAAAGATTGTGTTTTGTGAACTAATTACTTTTACAGCAATTCAGTGAATGCATTCATATTCACACCAGTGGGTAATCACAGCTTTCAGCTCTGCGACTCGTACCTGCATAATCATAGTGCTTGGCATAATCTGCATAATATTCACTATAGGCACTTTGGTTTGCTCTGTGGTAATCATCAGGGTATCCTTGCCTGTGGGAGGTAAGCAAGAAAAGGGTGAGATCTACAGGTGAAACAACCATCTGAACATACTGAGTTTATTTTACACAAATTTACACCAAACAAAACCATTAAAGGTGGAGTTCTCAACATTCTAATAATTAAGTAAGACACTTAAAACCGACGTAAAGTACATGCCATAAAAATGAATGGTGTAAGGCCGAGAAGCAGTTTCACAGACCTGGATGAGGGCCTATCAGAGTACTGGCTGGCTCTGGAGCTGGGTCGCTCTGGCTGAGGCTCTCTGTATTGGTAGTTTGGGTCACGGTATGCTGGGGCCTGTCCTTCATATCGGCCATACCACGGATCTGGTCTGGCCCGGTACCCACCATCCTGTAAGATACAAGCAACACAGGATTTCAGGTTAAAAGTCTTTGCAGTAGATGCTCATGGGTCATCATGTGTGACTATATGAATACACTCACAAGCTAGCATAAAAAAGAAAAAAAACTTCACACATACTTGATAATATTGCTGTGCTCTAGAATCTCCAGGTGGAGGTGGATAGTGGCCAGGAGGATATGGCGCTCTGCTATCCGGGTATTCTCCATAATTCCCATAATAGCCACCATACATCTGTCCTGGCACTGGAGGAGGACCATAGCCTTGCTGGCTGCCTGCAGAGGAGGGTGGTCGAGGTGGCTGAGAGGCTACTGGAGGCACTGGTCCTCGGGGTCCTGGAGGATATGCAGCAGCAGCAACAGCAGGGGGAGGAGGAACACTCTCTGCAGCAGGCCCCTGTGCTGGGGGTGGACCCTGGTCTCGTGGGGGTTGTGCGCCACTTGCCATTACAGCAGGAGCATAATTTTGGCCCTGCAGTGCGTCCTGAGAATCTGATGTCTTAGGAGACTCAACTGGTGGTGGCTGGATGTTTGCCGCTACTTGGGACAGCACTGGTGGTAGCTGTGGGGTAGATGAAGAGGCCGGGGTCTGGACAGGGGCTCTTGCTCTCACCCCCTGCTGAGCATCTTTGGTGACCTGTAGGTAAAACCCATTACTGGACTGCGGAGACTCGTGTAGAGAGGAGGGCTGGCCAGAGACTTGAATTTGGGCTTGTGATTGGTGCATAGAAAAATCAAGCAGTTCATAATTTGATGGCTGATTGTGATTAGAGTCAGGAACAGACCCAAGAGAAGTCTGTGGATTAGCTTGGAGAGCAGAGTGGCTGTCACCACCCACTGATTGGCCCCTTGAAAGAGGAGGGCGGACTGGCTGAGACTGCGGCTGCAATGCAATGTCTGATTTTGCAGCTTCAGTGTTGTCCCGGGTCAGATTGAGCGGGCCCTGGTTAGAGGCTGAAGAAGTGAAGCTTATAGACCCAGGAGCAAACATTGGATTCTGATTAGAAGTTAATGAAAGTGGTTGGGAGGTATTGGCACCCTGTCCCTGTGCCAGCGGTCTCACAGGGGGAGGAGTTTCCCTAGGGCCACTTTGACTGGGTGATTGAGCGGGGGCACTGGGGGGAATCACACTGTAATTGGACACTGGCGGGGCAATCAAAACAGGCTGGTGGAGCGAGTCGGACACAAGGAGAGATGCATAGCCCAGGTTGCCTTGCGGGTCGGTTGACTCTGCCTCACTCACCTTTGGTGGGTTCTCTAGGTTCTCTGAGTGCTGCTGTGAAAGAGGCTGGATTCTCTGTGGAGGCTGCAGGTCCAGTGGGCCATCCTCTGGAGGCTGGATGACATCAGCACTGGGCTCCCGTAAAGGGGCAAGAACTGTCGGGGCAGCAGGAGCTAGGAGGATGTTAGAGCCCAAGCTTGTGGGATCGTGTTGAGCCCACAGAGTAGTGGCGGGGCTCTCACAGGGCCGGCTGGCCCCAAAAGCACGGGATGAAGGTCGAGAGTGAGAGTGAACCACTGGGTGTGGTAGATGAGGAACACTGCCTCCAGCCCCAGCAGGCAGCAGGTGTCCTGTGCCATAAATATTTTCCATATTATCGGGTGGCTGCTCCAGGTTGCCAGGTGTAGAATCTGAACCCCCTTCCACAACCATTTTAGCCCTATCAACTTCAGCTGGACGCACCCCAACCCCATGTGAACGCACTGGTTCAAAAGAACTGTTAGCACTGGCCTGAAAGATACCAGTTGGTTTGGGAGGGCTGGGTGTGGGAGGCCACGTCTGATCCAGGGGGGTCTGCTGTGCACCCATATCTCCAGCTGGAGAAGTGTCAATCTGCTCAAAGTAGCCCCCGGCGGCAGCAGACATGTTTGCACCATCAACAAGACGTGGACTTTCCTGCTGAATAAAAGTGCCTACTACTCCCTGATGCCGACGAGTGCCACTTCCACTTCCGTGGCTCATATTGCTGTAGTTGGAGGACACACTGGCAGATCTAATTGGTCTTGGAATAGAATCAGGAGTCTCCAGGTTCGGCCCAGTTTCAAACTGGTCTACTCCATGTACTGCGGGTGCGGGAGGGCTGCCATGGATTTCACTGGGTAACACTTCCTGGTTTGGGACACACTCCAAATTCTCTACATGGTCATACTGGGAATCAGGAGGCTTAGGGATACTGGCCTGTGGTGCATGGTTGCCATCACTCATGTATGGTAGGTTAGAATGATCTTGAGAAGGTCCTTGGTAATCCAGAGGAACATCAGCATGGCCACTGTGGGCTTGTGTGTTGCTATGGTGTTGGACGGATCCAGGAACACCATTCACTGCCTTATTTCTTTCTCCAGCCAGTGTTTCTTCATTTTCCACATCGTCTTTGAAGAACATAGAGAGAGAGCCAGACTCCTGAGAGTATGAGTCTGGGGTAGCACTGGGCCCACGTCCTGAGTTGGACACATGTTGGGATGCAGCAGGGACAGACTGGGATTGAGGATGGCCAGTCCCCATTTGGTGGTAGCCTGAGTCCTGTGGGGGTACGCTGAACCATGAGTCCTGGGGGACAGAGCTCTGGCTGAAGTAGCTCGGAGTTTGGAAGTGGGGATTATGCTGCTGGGATGTATTTGGGTCGGACCATTGAGAGCTGGGTGCATTCATAGAGTTCTGGGGAGGATGAGGAGCCTGAATCGGTGGATGTCCTGGTTGTGTTGGAGGGGTGGGGGTGTTGTGATGGGGTGATGGCGTGTGGGAGGGATACATCTGGTTCTGCGAAGGTAAATTAAAAGGCTGAGGTGGAGGATCACTTGTCGGCTGGAAATAGTTCTGAACTGAAGGAGGACGACTTCCATGGTCAGGAGCCCACTGGGAGGTGGTGGGAGGCACATGCTGGAAGGACGCAGGCTGAGGAGGAGGGTGTCCTTGAAATTCCTGGTTAAAAGGTGTCTGACCCAGTGCTGAGGCTGAGGCCACAGGCGGCGGCGGCTCTGTGGCCATGGATGGCGTTTGCTCTGTTGAATTAAAATAGCCTTGTTCACTGTGTGAGGTTGTGTATCCTGCAGGACTGGGTGCTGGGTAAACACCGGTGGAGGCTGTACTGCGAGGGTTGAACAGTGTCACCCCTGGTTGAGCGGATGGTGGAGGACCAGGGGAAGCTGCCGGGGCACCCTCCAGTGTCTGCGGTTGTGGAGGAAGCCCAAAGGCTGCCTGAGAATACGTGGTGTTAGGTGGGGCTTGCACTGGTGGAGGGTTGCTGTTGGGCACTGTCGGGAGACCACCTGCAGCCATAGGAGGAGGTGCTCTGACAAAAGCAAAAGGGTCCGTCATTGGCTGAACAGCACGTTGCATTGTAGTAGTCGCCGCTGCTGTATGCTTGTGAGGCCTGGTCCTGCGGAACATATTAGGTCCGGAAGGAGGCGGGCCAGAGGCTCCTGGAGGTCCGGTCCGAGGTGGAGGCTGCATGTCTGCAGGGCTAACCAGTCCAAGGACCAGGTCACTCTCGTAGATGTCACTGAAGAGACTGAAGTCAGGCAAAGCTAGGAAGAGAAAAGGAAAGAGGGAATTGTTAACAAAAAACTACACATGCTTCTCTAATGGATTTTGCCCCACCTTTATTTGTGTAATGGTCTGATCTTGTTTAAACGGTACAACGTTGCAATCGGCTCTACAATGTTATGCCAAATAATACAGTACTAACCTATGTCGAACAAAACACAACTGACTGATTGTAATGAATGCCAACTTTAATTACATCACACACTCACAAGTATTAATGGTGTTACATTTATTAGAGCCTAGTTCTCATCTTACTCAAACAATTATAAGACATATGATCATATAAATGGATGGAAATATGCATTTTATTTTGTAGAGGAAATAGCATACACCTGTCACACGAGTAGAAAATCTGTTGTATGTTAAATGTTCTCACCATTTTATTAAGCAAATATCACTGAAGCAAGAGAAGCTACTGGGCAAGGCCGTTTTAAATGGCAGAAAGTCAGAAGTTAATATTTAAAAGCACCACAGTCATTTTAAATATGGCATTTTCTAGAAAACACAGTGCCATTGCAATTAAAGTTATTGTGTTGGTCACGCTGCTGACTTGTGCAGCTTTATAGTATTTGTTTGTAACGGTGATGATGCAACAAACACGAAATATAAAATCGTAAAACCGCTGACTTAATTGATGGAATTATTATGTCAGATGTCAGATACACTGTGCATCTGTCAGTGGGGCGTTCAGGGGAGCAAGCAGGAACAGACACTGGAAATTTGAAACAAGAATCATTGAGATCAATGACAGAAAGACCTGGTACAGAAGTAGTCTTGGTTGAATGAGCTCTACACACGTGATCCCGGATCTTTCGAGCCTTGCGCCCCGGGTCATAATTTCACTAAGCACCGTTGTAACCTCCGCAAGCTAACGTTAGCGTCGACGACTAGCCAACTCACCGACAATCAACATGTAACACAACAAAGTTAGCTACTGATACCAATTTATGATCATTGGCCATTGTTGTTGAACTCCAAACGGTAACGTTAGCTAACACTTTCAGTTCTGATAAGACATTAATGTAATGTTACACATTAAGCTGCTTGCGAGGAAAGGTCCAGAGTGCTTGGCTCAACAGCTAACGGTAACGCTACACTGCTATACATGTCCTAAAAGCCATACCCAGCAAAACACTGCTAATTTTAAGTCGCCTGTCGTCCATAAATTGTCCGAAAACTAATAACTTCTCCTTGCTTCACATATTAGAGACACTCGCTGAGCAGTTACAGTTCGCTGACCACTCGTCGAATATAATTTAACAGGTTCACTGCCCGGTCAGCTAACCTTAGCATCGGTGCCTAGTTAGCGTGTCTTGCTAAATAGCTTATGCTAACTACTGGGGTAACAGTTCAATGCCCATTATATACACCCCATCAAAACATCCAGAGTAAAGCAATGTTAACAGTGTTGTATATTTACCCTTACCCGATGTCGGAAATGTGTATTAAAAAAAAAATAAATTCTTACAAATGTGCAGGACAGTGAGTCTGACACACCGCCACCATCTTCAACGAACACATCCTACTAGGCTACGTGTACAAGCAGCGTCACGGGCCAAACAACTATTGCGTCACCAAGGGGAGGGGCTTAATAAAGGTAGGTTCTGTGTATTTATCTGACTCAATTTATGTGCATCCGAGAATTTATAGGCGTTTTATGTTCATGTCAATTCAGTGCATTTGATATCAATCTTCAGAGAGCAAATGTGTTTGATCCAGTTAAGCAAACTGTGATCTAAATGGAAACACCACTATCTGGGAAAATGGGGATTACAAATTTACAGCAGGTGTTTACATTCAGGCGTGGCCCCCAGGACACACAGGCAGTTAAGAATGAATGGTCTTTTGTAAGTGGTGAATAGGACAGTAATAGATGCAAAGCAGTAAAAGCCTTTAACCTAACTGTTCTGAAGAAGTGGATGTGTGTGTGTGGTACATAGGCCTACCAGTAGTTAATAACAGTAAGATTTTCCATCCATCCATCCATCTATTATCTACCGCTTATCCTCCTAGGGTTGGGGGTGGGATGGGGTTGTGGCTGGAGCCTATCCCAGCTGTCTTAGGGCGGAAGGCACAGTAAGATTTTTGCTGGGGCTAAATTTGTGTTGCAATAGCTCAAAACAGATACTTAACAGATACTTAACAAATAAATCAACTGAAATGCTATATAAATAAGATTATCCTAGTCCAGTGTAGATAAATGAAAAACAAAATGTAACAGTTTTCCTATATCCCAGATCTAAGTGATATAGATGTATAAAAAAGATGAAAAAAAGATGAAGGCGAGAAAGGGCCCGATAGCATCAGCTCTAGACTTTTGAAGGACTGTGCAGACCAGCTCTGTCAGGTGCTCCTGCACATCTTCAAGGTGAGCCTGAGTCTGGAGAGAGTCTCAGAGGCTATATCATTCATCCAATGGGAGGCGCCCTTGTGCCATTTTATACACAGACCATAAGACTGTTCACCACTGTGTACTGTGGGAAAATACAGTGTTAGACAACAGACACTGGATAGTTTTAAGATGTTAAATGATTATCTGTATTGTTCACCTCCCATTCAAGAGACGTCTTCAGGATTTTGGTTGACTCACTTTTTTTGCGCTTTGCATTCTTTCTTGTATATTGCAAAAAGTCTGTTGCTTTAATCTTCATCAGTGAATCAAAACCAGTCTCTACTTTAAATTATCCATAACCACTGTATGTTTTCATGGAAAAGTAGTCAGTTCTCTGAGAACTGAAGAAGCCTCTTGGAAGCCTGAGAATTTTGACAGACATGCATATTTCAAATAGCAAGACAAAAAAAAAGACATAAAAAGATAAATGAGATCATGTGTGGGGTTCTTGATCAATGCTGGTATATTACTATTATTTTAATATATTGAAAATTCATCCCTTGTTTTAAAGTCAATGGAAAAGTTCACCTGGAACAGTCAAATACCACAGATGAGAGAAAGCACACACTTTTAGTGTACTCTTCAAACACTGATGATAAACAAATTTAATGCCTCATTCACATACCTCCTTTTCCCCGACTTTCACTCAGACTTGTCAACCGAAACCTACCTCACCACTAGACTGTCTGGAGACTGTGGGCCACGGGCAGGTTGCAACAGACCCGTTTACTGCCCTGGATGTTCCTCTTGGTGCACGATGAGCGTATTGAGTAATCTTAAGCTCTTCTCTGTGTGAAGCCTTGTAGCTGCTGGTAAGGTAAAAGCATGTGAGATGTGTTGTGCCTCTCTTAACAGGGTGAACATGTGATGAATCCTTATGATGGGATGTATTACTAAATTGATTAATATTTCAGTTAAAGTTACATCATTTCAATACAGGATTCTAATTGATGTTAATGAAATATACAGTCCCAGTTGGGACATAACAAAATTGCTGACAACAAACCCTTAAAATTTCCATATACCTACTTACAACTACTAGTACAACTGTATTTAAGGGTATTATTAAGATAGATTTGATGTAAATTTAAGTGTAACCACATACCTCAAGATGTAATGCTGTTATTGAAGCTGCCGATTAGGCTTTATAAGCAGGTAGTTTAATGTACCCACCACCCACAGTAAACAACACCTGCATCCCCACCTAAAGATGCACACACCACAACAACACTCTTCCTTTGGCTTAATTTGCTAATCAGCTGGCATTTGTGTGTGGCCTACACCACTTATTGTGGGTATATATGACCCTGACAGCGTTGGTCCTCAGAGACTCTGTCTACCCTGTCATTAAGGTTGTGTTTACAGGAAAGCCAGGAGAGTGGTTCATGTTTGGTTAACCACTGGCTAAACTCCCGATAAGCCCCAAACTATCAACCTGAGGCCTGCGGTTTGGGAAGTGCACATGGTCTCTGAACAATATCCCCGCAGTGAGTTCATCCTTGCTGAGGCACGTATGCTTGTAATCGTCTGTCACGTCAGGCAGGTGCTGTGATAGCTGAGATAGGAGTTCAGTAAAGAGAATAGTCAGAGGAGGGAAAAACAAATATTTAGGACTATGGAGTCCCTTCCTCTTTGTTTTTATCAGACATGCAGTTGTAGTTAATGGAGTGATAGGATAGATTGCATGGGCAGGTGAGGGCCTGGTTTCACACCACAGGATGCAAAGATTAGAAGGATGGGAGTCAAATACCTCTTATCGGAGAATCTCTCACATGATAAACCAGTGTGCAAGTTGCTGCCATGAGAACAATGAATATCTCTACATCTACAAGGTATATTTGAAGAATCCTCATATGACCATTAAGGTAAGATTGTAAGATTTCTGCATCAGTATTGTTAGCTATACATAAATTAACAGAATAAAAGAAATATTTCATTTAATGATTGAAAACAAAACTGTACACTTATGGATTCAATATCCCTTTGGCACAAAGCAGTTGCAGCCCAAAACTTCTAGCTAGCCCTTTCACAACATCTGGATATTACCTGATGCTAATAACGTGAAGTAGAGTAATGCTGAGGAAGTTTTAGTTGAGGCATCTTAATGTACAAATTGGACATTTTGGGTAAAATTGGGAACCATCTGAGACATTTTCTCAGATAACTGGAAAAAAAAGCCTTTACGGAGCAGTCATCCACCAGATGAAGACATAGATCTTGTCCCTCATCCAGAGACAGAAGTGCTGATAGCCGGTAGCACATCATGTGGTCACAAAATGGCAGGGGTAAAGACACTAGCTAAGGTAGTGGCTTTATAAAGTGGCGTTTATTTTGTCCTCTTTTACTGTCTGTATGTGAGTTTTGATCGTAGAGTGATGCAGGCGTTGGTGGCCTGGGACATAACACGGTAACATTAGCACAAAGTAGCAAACTCGCTACTGAAGTATTATATTTTTATACTATTGTTCTTTTGATTATATTTCATACTATATTTTTATTCTATCGTTCTTTTCTTGTGATCATATGATTTTGTCTAATCATAGTAGCCTATATTTTTTAGACCATGTAATCAGAACAAGAAGTGTTAAACATATTTAGCAGCTAAGGGTAAAAACGGTAAAAAGGTGAAAAGTGCAGGAGACAAGTTGTTCTGTCTAGTCTCTTAAAGGTTGCAGTGGAAAGAGGAACTACTGCCAACATACCTACAACCTACAGAACAACGAACTGGACCAGACCGGCTTAAACCTGAAGACATCAGCAAAAATACACATATAATCCACCCACACATAATCACATGATTTTAACACAATAAATACTGGGGTAGATAGAATAGACGGCGGGACTCTTTGTCTATCAGCTATACTGTGTGTACTAGTTAGGTAGAGCATAGACTCCCCCAGAATTCTATATACTTGCTTTTATTGATAAAAGAAATTGTTAAAGGTTGGACGGTATTTGTGTGAGGTCTTTTCGTATATGCAGATTTGATACATGCACAATTGGTCTTCTGAATTTAATACATGATGTTTAATTTACTTATTTAAAGGGGAAGAAGAAGAAAAATCCAACTACAAATTGGTGACCCCGACGTGATCTGCAGAGAAGACCATTCGTCCAGAAGGGACTGGGGGTGAAGGAACCCAGGTGCCGTGGCCACACCCAAAACAGGTAAGCAGTAACCTGTTGCTGTAAAGCCAAATACTGCATATTGGAGACGACTAAATTGAGGCACTAATGGTTCCTAAAACCACCAGTCCTTAGTTTAAATTCAATCAGTAAAAGCAACATTAAGGTTGAAGTAAAGAAGTACAGAGAAATAAAGAGAAGAATACAGAGAAACAAAGAGAAGTACAGAGAAATAAAGAGAAGAATACAGAGAAAATGAGAAAAGGTCTAGACAGGGAAAAGAATAGGGTGGGAGTCCCTAGAAAATTACGGTTTTCTTAAAAAGATGGCGCCAAAAGGGTTAAAGTCCCGGAGCATTAATACCCTCCAAATTACACTGACGATATGCAAATGAGCGCTGTTGGGGTAAGGGCCCTGAGAAGAGATTCTCTAAACTACTTGTGAAAGAGTGTTAGAACAGGATTCTGTTTTAAGGATATAAAACCTGATTCTGTGTGGGCTGGGTTCTGAAAGTCCAGGCATTTTGGTAAAATTCATGAATACTGTTGGGAATTAACCCCCAGTTTGACTCCGCTACTCCTCTGTAGGAGAAGTAGTAGAAGCTTGAGTCAAAGACAGTTATTATACTAATAAGCCGGCTTTCATGTGTGGGTATTTTTTGGGGGGGTATTTGAGTGTTATATTTGTGGTATTTCTTGGGAATATCAATAAAATTATTGCGTAAATACCCCACTTCGCACAAAACAGTTTTGTGTAGAAGCTTAAGTGGGTGATTTGGCAATAAGGGCGTGACCCATTGAATTTCCAAAATACCAGCGTGATAAATCATTGTTTGTGTGCTGGCACACTTACTGAATAGAAACATGGCAGAAGAGAAAGAGAAAGCACAGTGGAATCCAGAGGATTTCTTTGAGAAAATGAAACAACAGGCTATAGGCGGTATGTCAACAGAGGAGAAGGAGAAAGCTAAACTCTATATAGAGGGGTTAAAAATGCCGTTACTGTATGCTGGGGCATTAGGACCAGGAGGCAATTCATCTAAGATAATAGAGTGGTCAACCTCAAAGGAGGAGGAAGTGAGTAAAGAATACAAACAGACTTCTGAACAGGAGAGGAGTGTACCATTTCTAAAGAAGCTAGGTGATGAATGGCGAACTATACACCTGTGTAGCCTTGCAGCAGCAGCTCTAGGGTATATGTTTCCTAGTAAGGATGAAAACATCTGTGATCATATAATCCCTTCAGAAAAAGCAGACAAACCACCACCATATGAGACACAGAAACACACCGCCCCATCTGGCGGCATGTATCCGATTTTACAAGTGAATCAAGGTCTTTTAGACTGTTCCATAGTTCCAGACGCATCTGAGGGACAGCCATTACAGCGACAGCAAACCACAAATAGCTCCACATTGACATCTTTGCAGGAAAAAAGGAGAGACCAGGGGAAGTCACAGACTTTTAGGGACAGTGTTGTTTCAAGTACAGACAGTGACATAACTGGAAGAAGTGAGCAGACTGAGGACGGCAGTGACATGGCTGAAGACAATGACTCCCTAATAGAGAGACAGTTGGAACTTTTGAGACTGGAACACTCACTGCGAGAGACGAAAAACATAGTACAAACTGCGGTAGCTGAGGGACATAATCACCTGAGACAGCTGAATGCGACCTCAGACACTACGGGCCCAATGAATATCTTAGGGACAGTGACATTAACACCAGCAGATGACTCGCCTGTAGCGGCACGCACTAGGCAACAGATGGCAGGAAGAGACAGTAAACAGTATGTGAGACAGATAGAGAATAGAGGAAGTGAGAATCAGCAGCAGGCAGACAAAGGAAGTGAGACAGATATGAAGCTGAACGTGTCCCACTGGGTGACTACAGGTCAGGTGACAGGAGGGCCCCCACCACCAACATCAACACAAGGATACTTATATCAGTCAGCCCCACCACCACCATTGTCTGGACACATGATGCCATTACTTCAAAATAATCAAGGAGGACATAAGTATGTCCCCTACAGCATGGTTGATATAGCTACTCTGGGAGACAAACTGCCTCCACTGTCGTCTGGGGGTGGTGCGTGGATGTCAAAATTGAATTCATACACGGCAGGAGTTACTATGGCTTTAGGTGATTTGCGTCGTATATTGTCCAATGCTACTAGCGCTGTTACCGCCCAGGAAGTTGACCAACAGACAGGGACTTCTGGTCTGCCTGATCACACACCCGCAGCTCAGTGTATTGTTCAATGGGGCAATTACCTGTGTAATAAATACCCCAATACTGATGGAACATTAAACCACCTTAAGTATGAAAAACTGAAAGGTGAAACAACTGACCAATATTTCCACCGCTGTAGAGAAAGTTGGATTCAGTCTACTGGTGCAGATCCAGCTCGCGACCCCACCTGTGCTCTGCTGTACAGAGCAGCTATTGAATATGGTTTACCCTCTGAAGTGGTTGCAAAGCTAAGAGATAATCCTGACTTGGCAGGAAATGTGAATCTGGGGAAATGGGAGAGACATGCTAAACATCATGCCCGTGAATATGACACAAAACAGCAGAAGAAACAGACTGAGAGGGACGAGACTGAGATGACTTTGTTAAAAATGCAGTTGACCCAGTTACGTGAGCAAGTGAATAAAAATAAAAAAGATAACAAGACTAAAACAGGAAAACAGTGTGCAGTAGTTGAACACACTGATGATGAGAGCCCACAACTGATGATGATGCAACAATGGGTAGGCCCACGGGCCACTCCTAATCGTGGTTTCTCGCCCTCTCATGGTCGAGAGCGCGGTGGAAGTTATCGGGGAGGTCCCCAGGGAGGCATGAGAGGACGAGGAGCCTATGGTCCAAGACAGCCACCTCAACCTCAAGGCTGTTTCATTTGTGGCCAACCTGATCACTGGGCTAGACAATGTCCCTATAACGCCACAGGGGGCACTGAAGGCAACCCATATCCACCACCATCCACTCACCAGGCACCAAATGGTGACAAAGCACCAGCTGGATTCCAAGGCTGGGTGGGACTCCAATAGGGGTGCCCAGGAGGCCCTCCTTCAGCATTAGGGGAGGCAGAACCAATGCTGTGGATGGACAGTGCTAGTGGATGGTAACGCTGTAAGCTTCCTTGTCGATTCCGGAACTCGACGTTCCACGTTATCTACAGCGGTCCCACGATCTAAGCTGACTACCTGACCACCTCACTTGCTTTAAAGGGCTTCTCGGGAGAAACACAGCAACTGCCATTGACCAAACCTCTTAAGACTGAGTTTGCATCCTACTCATTTGGACATCAATATGTTTTCACTCCTCAATGTCCATTGCCTCTTTTGGGAGAGACATTTTAACAAAATGTGGAGCTGAGATTCTTTGCTCCCCTGATGGTGTGACTGTACGCTTTTCTGATGGCACAACAGTGGATTGCACCTCTGGACTAGTCTCATCCGGTACTGAGGGCTCATGGATTATGATGCCTCAGACAGAAGATGCTGCTAATGACCCTAATAGGGTCATGCATATTTTGGGTCCGATTGCAAGACGCAAGTGGTACCTCCCACTTCTGTACTGACTTTGTACAACCAATGGCTTCCTTGGATTCACATGCTAAACCCTTATGGTCCTCCCATTGATCCCATTCACTGTACCCTCCTCTGTGACAGGTTGAACCAAAGTGACGACTACTATGATGAGTTCATTAGCTCTCTTCCTCAGTCGTGGCGCCTCTCATCTGCAGGGTTATATGTTGGACCAGCAGGGGTCTCAGCACCAGTTCTATTGACACCTGAGCAGCAACATTGGTTTTGTATGTCAGGTGAATCATTTCCTCATATAACTCTGGCTATTAATCCTCATAACAGTGCTAAGGACCTAGGTCCTATGACCAAAACTGCCATGGAGGCTTCAGATTGGGTTCAAACACAAATACCAGCAGTTCTCTATTCAGCCTCCACTGACACCTACTGGATTAAACATCACTGTACAGATTCAGGTGAACTTGAGACACAACTTCTTGACAGACAACATGGTAGGGAATGTACTGACCACCCTTTTGCGGCAGCCATGTTAGATACCATGCCTCAGTCCTTGTTGGCTGAAGGCCCGGGGGATGTGGGGACCCCCTTGTCAATTAAACCAGTGACCTTTGACATTGATTTGACTAAACCCATTTGCAGGAAACAATAGCCTTGTTCTGCTGTAGCGACAGGTGGTGTTAGGGAAGTTATACAAGGGCTCTTGGAAAAAGGTGTCATTTATCCCACCTCATCCCCATGGAACACTTCCATTCTTCCAGTAACAAAGCCAGGCACCACTACCTATCGTATGGCTCATGATCTACGTTTGGTCAATGAAAAAACCCTTTTTGCGCCACCTGCAGTCCCAAATCCATATACCTGTCTTTCATCCATCACTTCTCAGTATACCACCTTTTCAGTTATCGATCTGAAAAATGCCTTTTTCCATATTCCACTTCACCCTGAAGTGCAACCAGTGTTTGCTTTCACTTGGGAAGGACAGCAGTATACATACAAAGTCCTCCCACAGGGGTTTCTTTTGAGTCCTGGTATTTTCAATCAGGCTTTGAAGTCTTTTCTCTCTGATTTGACTCTTCCTCAGGGTACTTGTCTGCTCCAGTATGTCGATGACTTGTTAGTGGCAGGTGTGTCAGCTGAAGCCACTCTGGATGCAACCCGGCTGGTGTTGTTAAAATTGGCAGGAGGGGGTTTCAAAGTATCTAAATCCAAGCTTCAATGCGTCCGCTCCCAAGTGACTTTTTTGGGTCGAGTTTTGACTGGTTCTGGTATTGATCTCTCCCCTGATCATAAAAGTGCTATTTTGAAAGCTAAACAACCAACCACTGTAAAACAGTTGCTTTCATTCCTTAGCCTGGTTGGTTATTCTCGACAACATATTGCTGATTTCACTGAAAAAGCTGCTCCACTACGACGCCTCATTGCTCAGGCAGGCCACAGGAACCTCCATGCTCCTCTTGAGTGGGACATTGCCTCAGAGGAGGCCTTTATTCAGCTAAAACAAGAACTGGCGACGGCTGCTAAGCTAGCTCGTCCTAACTATGATGAAACGTTTTTTGTAGATGTTGCTGAAAAATCCGGTCATGCACATGCTGTTCTTTATCAGATGGAGAGCGGCAAGAGAAACATATTGCGATACGAAAGTGTGACACTTGACCCAATTGAACAAAGACAGCCCACCTGCGTCCGGCTGGCTGCAGGTTTGGCAACTCTTCTTTCCAAATTGGAACCGGTGATCCAGGGACATCCAGTAGTGGTTGATACTAACCATGGCGTAAGAGCTCTTATTGAATCGAGTGCATTCACTCTCTCTCCACTCCGTCAGGTTAAATTGGCATCCGTTTTGACACAACCACATGTACAGTTTCAAAATACTCGCATGAATGCTGCCAATTGTTTCCTGGATGGGGAACCACATGATTGCGTTCCAATTGTCATTGTTAACGCACGCATTCATGCCGACCTCTCTCCGACTCCACTTCCCAACCCTGATGCTAACCTCTGGACTTGCTTCAGAGACGCACAGGGGGAGTTGAAGGTGGGGTGGGCAGTTGTAAAACAGACACAAGATGAAAATGACAATGACCTACTTTTTTGACACTCAGGGCAGGTCAGTTGGATGGTCATTTGTCATCCCAGGCAGCTGAAGTGGTAGCCCTGATAAACGCATGCTATGCGTCAGAAGGACAAGATGTAAATATCTACACAGACTCAGCTTATGTATATAGTGCTGTACATATGGAACTCAAACAATGGGAAGAAGGGGGTTACAGAACAAGTACAGGGAACCCCATTAAACATGACAAGCTAATGAGAAAGGATGTAGAAAGTCAGAAGAAGACATATGGTTGCGTAAGAAGAATAAGCCAGTGATTCCAATGACGGCGATGTCATCTCTACTGACTGAGGCACATGGATTGACACATGAGGGACAGACCCAAATGATGAAATACCTTACAGCAACAAGGCTGTATAGAAGCATATCCCACTAAAAAAGAAGATGCAGCATCTGTCATAAAATGGCTGATAAATGACCACATACCAAATCATGGTTTCCCCAAAGTCATTTGATCAGATAATGGAACTCATTTCAAACAGAAAGATTTGACCCAGGTGGAGCAGAATATGGGATTGAAACATTGTTATGGGTCAGTGTATCACCCTCAGTCACAGGGGAAGGTAGAGAGGGCTAACAGGTCTATAAAGGACAAGTTAGGCAAAATATGCGCCACCACTGGTTTGAATTGGATACAAGCTCTGCCTGTAGCTCTGATAGCATTAAGAACACAAATAAATGCTAGAACTCAATATACACCATTCGAGTTACACACTGGTAGAATATGTCCTGGACCGGCTGGCTCAGGAACGACTTCTACACTGGACAAAAGGGAATATATGAAACAGATGTTTGCAGTGTTAAAACAGCAGCAGGGTACGGGCGAAGCTGAACAAATACAGGGAGAAGAGCAGGATAATGCATTCCCCTCACATGTAATGGTTAAAACCATAAAGAGGAAGTGGTCTGTGCCAAGATGGCTGGGACCTTTTGAAGTGACGGCTCGCACTTCACATGCAGTAGAGGTAAAAGAGAAACCAGGGATCTGGTTTCATTTGAGCCGATGTGCAGGGATAGATCAGAATTGAGTAAGATGTTTTTTCTGTGTTACAGGAATCATCTGGAGTAGAAGACCACCACAGCTGTGGTTAGGACAATCTCGGGCTCGAGACTGTTAATAGGAGATTATTGATGGACTATTTTGTTGTTTTGAACTTTTGAAAGAACATTTTTATATATTGGCATACAATTATTGCTTTGCTTTGCTTTGCTCGAAGATTTCCATATTATTAGGGTGTAAGACAGACCAAGTGTTTTCATTTTTATTTTTTGTATTCTTTATTTTTTATCAGTAGTTTCATAGGTTGAGTTGTTTTTTCTTTTTACGGATAATCATTTACGAGTTACTAAAACATCATGATATCTTTCTCAAAGACCTGCAGACACGTAGCGATGGGTGTAGTGGCTGGCATTCTAATAGTGGGGGCTTTATGGGATATAATACAAGCCGAAAGAACAGACAACAATCACACAGACGGCTACCTCTGGCACAGATACAGAAGAGCTGTATACACCACTGAGGAACTATGCAAAAACTTGTCTTTTCAGTTGGCCTGTGTGCCTCTAGGAGAAGTTACAGTGATTTCCATTCCCTTTACTAGCCTGGTAAATAGCAAAGGCCTAAGAGCAAAAGACTGGAATTATAAACCATGGTATATGACAACTGAGGAGGGTCCGAGATGGAACACCCTAGTAGCTGAATGTGGGAAGGATTGGTCCTCCTATACGACGACATCAGTCGCTAGACATCTACGTCCTCTGATCACTATGAGCAAAACCTCAAATCAGCTTACAATAACGGTCAATCTGACAAAAGGCTCTTTGTGGACCCCATGGCAGGAAAGTGTTCCTCACCCTTCAGGCACCAACCAAGATATGAAATGTATTAACTTATGGCTAGGGGCTTGGTCACATGGCAAAGACCCAGCGTTCCCCCTACGCATGTGTCAATTCAACAAAACTGACACAATCACCACTCCTATGGTATCTTTCCCAGCAAAGACAGTAGGATGGAAAGTTCTCAATTCTAAAAAAAATGACAAAACAAGATACCTTTGGATTGTTAACAGGAGTTTCCGGCTGGTCCAATAATTGGTTATTATTAGCTCAACAGGCAGGTGAGGCGGCAAAAACTGACTGTGTTGTCTGTCTAGTGTCCAGACTTCTGCTGAGAATAGTACCTCCGCCACCCCCGTTACATAGTGATTGCATAATTGAACTTATGACACAAGACAGGTTAACTAAAAAGTGTACCGAATGGGGCACTGTTTTCCCACGACGGAAGTCTGAAAAAACACGACCCATCTCCAACAAAGAAATAGCACGGAATAACTATACTTGTTTTCAAGGCAACACCCAGAATGGCACGGATGTGGGAAGTTTCAACTCATCCTTTTGTGTATCGGTTACCAACCTGACTCAGTGGGCACACCGACGCCGATCTGATTTTTGGTGGCTATGTGGGAATAGTATTCTACGTGAAGCCCTCCCTAAACAATGGACAGGCCTGTGTACTATAGTCACTCTCCTTCTACCAGTGACTGTGGTTCCCCTCCAACTATTTTGTTGTTTTGAACTTTTGAAAGAACATTTTTATATATTGGCATACAATTATTGCTTTGCTTTGCTCGAAGATTTCCATATTATTAGGGTGTAAGACAGACCAAGTGTTTTCATTGTTATTTTTTGTATTCTTTATTTTTTATCAGTAGTTTCATAGGTTGAGTTGTTTTTTCTTTTTACGGGTAATCATTTTCGAGTTACTAAAACATCATGATATCGTTCTCAAAGACCTGGAGACACATAGCGATGGGTACTAACTAGTACTAACTAGTACCTAACGATACTAGTTAGGTAGAGCATAGACTCCCCCAGAATTCTGTATACTTGCTTTTAGTGATAAAAGAAATTGTTAAAGGTTGGACGGTATTTGTGTGAGGTCTTTTTGTATATGCAGATTTGATACATGCACAGTTGGTCTTCTGAATTTAATACATGATGTTTAATTTACTTATTTAAAGGGGAAGAAGAAGAAAAATCCAACTACACTACGCGCTAGCATGATTAGCTTGTTTTAGCTGCCCATTTATTTGCCTTGGTTGTTGTTTGTAAAATTTTGTAAAAAAATATTATGGGAAGATTTTAGCCAATCTTTGTCTTGTTCTGAGGGTATGCAGAATTAATAGTTTGCTCACATTTCATATCTGTGTTGTCAGGTGTTTGCTGCCAACCAGCTAGCCTCAGTACAAGAGGCGTTCAGGTTCAATGTCATGTCAGGTATTAAGTGCTCATGAAACGTTTCACATGTTTTAAATGGAAAATTTGAAAATGAAAAGAAATTGATTGTTACAGCTGTAAGATGAATGTAAATTAGAAAGTGAACTGTTTTGTAAAGTGGTATAAAATGGAAATTGACAATAATTTACAATTTAAAAATTGTATAGGTTACACCCATTGGACTTTGATTAACAATCGCTCACTCCTAACATCTGAAGTGTTTCAAGGGAAAGTGTTTTGGGAAGACTGCCCGTTTCCTTGTCTTGGCAAAAGCAGGAAACCAGTGAGCCAACATGTTCAAGTAACTCTAACGCCTACGTAAAATACAGTCATTATTGGGGCTATTAAGTACACCTGTGTTTGTGTTGTTCCACAGAAGATGGCACCATGTGAGCGAACCCAGAGAAATCAGCCAGCAGTGAACAGGCTGTGTAGCCTTCAGGCGTAAATGCTCAGGTGAGTTATCATGAGACAGTGGTAAAATAAACACATATGAAACAGTGGGCTATAATGTCATACATTAAAAGTGTTGATTTATTGGATTGTTAAGGAAAATATGCTCAATATTGGTAGTTAATTAAGTTTAATCTTTTCAACCAAGATCCTGTGGTTTTGTGTTTTATTAGGTGTGTATGTTCGGAAAAAGATGCAGTCAGAGTGAAACAAAATGACAGATTGAAGGGCGCTTATTAGATTACTCCAACAGTCCTGTATCACATTAACCATCAATTAGAACCAGATGCAATCATCGCATTACAAAATTAGGGATAATTTTGTTTTCATGTTGATTAAAGTGAGAGTTATGGGACAAGACTGGACGAGGAGAGTCAAGTAATGTTTTTACAAGTGGAAGATGGATTGTTTTACAAGCAAAGGCGTGCAGACGTCACATCTGTTCCTGCCACTCCCTTGTGGGGCCTGAGAGCATGGGAACCTTCAGCAGCTCCAGTGGCTGCAACAGGCTTTACAGAGTTCACTTCATTTATCAATTTAAATGGTAAAAGAAGCCATGCACAGATCCAAACACATTCTATTAGATGGAGGAAGGATGGATACTTAGCAGAGTTCAAATCCTGCTCTGCACATCAACCCAGTTGTGACATGAAATAAGCTTTGCATGATAAGTCTGTGGATACGGCAGTGAAAATAAAAGCATCTGTCATCAGTATTTCACGCATGCAGCATGTTCTGTCTATGTAAATACATCCAATAAAAGCATCTCCTGAATCTGGGGCTTCCTGTCTGCAGCTTGTGGCGAGCATGGTGCTCAGTCTGCCAGAGAGGGTTTAGAGTTTCCCTCACTGTCTTATCCTGTGTTGGCCCCCCAGAATGGCAACCACCACACTTTAATAAGCCATTTCACAGGGGTCAATTCCCCTTTCTCCACGGCGTCAGGTGGGTCGTCCAATTCACCCTCTTCACCCCTTCCTCGCCCAGGCTCCCCCTTTGGCATGTGTTCAGCCCGGCGTTGTTTACCGGACGAAGCATTTAGAGGGGTTAGCGTTTCACCATGGCAGCTGTTGGCACCATGTGCCTCCCCCTCTGGCGGCTGGTCGACGGCACGCAGGCCACTGCTTCACACACCCTCCAGCTTCCCCCCGAGGACCCTCCCCTCCCTCCTCTCGCCCATCGCTTGGCCTTGGTTGAAACCAGTAGCCTCGATCGGATATCATATAGCAGTTTATGTGAAGACACAGTTCTGGCTTTAATTAATGACTCCTGTAAGCTTGAGCCCGGAGAAGTCAAACTCAGCATCAACAAGGAGTGACTACTTTCTACTGTACACACCTAACACGTGCAGACTGTATTCATTTTAGCTCTACAGCTCATTTCACATCTACATCTCATGTCTGTCATTTGCAGGATTAAGGGCTTCTGTCACTGCATTTTCCATGTCACCTCTCTCACTGATTTCTCTGACAACTGTAACGACCACCAGGACTCATGGAAAAAGCTGACATAAGGTCTCAACTCAAGATTGCTTGAACCAATCAGTGTCTGCTGTGTGTGAGGCTATGCATCCATAGAGGTGAGTGAGCATCAGTTATATCAGATCTTAGAGTCATTTCTTCTGTTTACTATACAAAATGACGTTTTCACTCTTCTCTTGACTGGCTTTGGCAAGCGTTTGAATGATAAATGATGTTTATTTCATTGTCGTCCCTACTTTCTGCTGACAGCTTCTCGGCTTCTCAGATGTTCTGTTCAATAAACCAAAACTATGTCGTTTGGTCGGTCCACCACATTGATCTAGAAATATCTCAACAGCGTCTGGATGTATTGCCTTAACATTTTGTGCAAACATTCATTGTCATCACGATCCACTGACTTTTCGTCCAACGCCATCAGCAGACTGACATTTTTTTCAACTGTTTGATGATTTTAAATTTAGTGTGGATATCTATGGTGTTCATAATGTGTCTTAATGACATTGGTGTGCCCTTGACTTTCCCTGTAGTTTTCCTGTTAACATTCTGACACGCTAAACAAAGACACGTTACCATTTTGAGTCAAGTAATAGACTGCTTTGTGAAGCTTTAGAGTGGAAAGAGAGAATGAATGTGACTTATCTCTGTGACATTCAGCTCTGTGAATGAGACGTGGCTCACTAATCAGCCAATAAACCACTCAGCAATTTCTGGAGGACTAGCTGTCGCATTCTGCCGTGATTCAAGGTGATGTGCAAGAGAGATGCATAAACAACTCTCTTAAATATAATTTGAAGACATATTCTGAGATCCTACAGAATACCTCATTCTGAGCATCTCTGTGATTGGCAGATGGCTGTGTTTTTGGAGAGACGGAGGAGATCATGAATGTGGGTAATCTCATCCCACCCTGCTCCAGAGAGACTAGTGAGTCTTGGGAGAGTGGTGTAGAGGAACAAGGTCAGGGTGACAGTTGTCAGACCCCCATCCATACCATTTGGATGGAAAGTGATACCACAGACAGCTGAGGCAGCTTCTGTCACTCTCAGGGTTAATTTGGAGCATCTTAACATTCACTTTGCTCTGGACGGATTTGTAATGAACGTGGAACTGGGGGGTAAATGGAAATCTCAGCATCTGTGTCTGCTTACCTCAACCCCCTGCTCTCTCTCGCACTCAAACAGCGAGCATCTCGAGGCCACAGAGCACATTCTCCAACCTCAGTCACCAGAGTCATGCAGTGGCTCATAACTCTTTCAATTACATTCACTGTGGAAAGGCCGGTCACCCCCCTGCATATATCCCACCCCACCCACACACTCCTAGAACCCAGATCATTAGCCCCTCTGTGAATGTTTTCCTCCTTCTCCACAGTCGGACTGCATATCAGGAGGTCCCTAAAATAAACAGAGGGGGTATGGGATGAGGCTCTCTGGACACCAGATAGTCCCATGCACGCCATCAGCGCCAGCGTGTGGATTCATGGAGTGGACAGAACAGCAGGGTGATAATGGCTGACACTATATGTAGTGTACAGTGAATATACTGTTTCCCAGAAGAGGATATTCTCTTTGTAATAAACAAGGTCACATGTTCCATTTTCTTCAGTGTGAATGACTGAGGGGCACTAGTGTTTCTATGTTGGCTGACTTTTTGTTTAAAGGGGAACTCCGATGATGTTACACAGCAACGACTCTGTACAGGTCTTGAGGAGAGTGACTGCTTGTTGTTGTAAAAAAAAAAACTGTTTTGGCTGCAGAAGAAGCAGCACAATAATGTCCCCAAGAGATGACACTTGATGTCACAAGTGTGATATGAAAATAAAATAAACATGCATTTCTGCTTTAGGATAACGGCTCAAGAGTACATTAGCTGCTGCTAGGCCGACTACGAATCATCAACCTGGATGCATCTCTGAGTTTCTTCAAATCTGCTGGAAGGATTGGTGCTGTTTTTTTTACAGATGTTAATGGCTCTCCGACAATGTGTCTTAATGACGTTGGTGAGCACCCTGTACTCACCAAGGTAACTGCTGAGATCTGGGAAAGTGGTGACATTAAAAAGAAGTCAAATGAGGCAAGAAACAATCATGCATTTTATAATTCTTTTTTGGGAAGAGAAAACCAAGGTGAACTGAAAAATGATCAGTCAGGGTGTCCTGATTCATCTTTGACCTACACTGTACTTGTATCCATACACAGTTCTCCTGTGCAATAAGGGATAGTTGTGCATATTCATTTTCAAATAAAGTAGTTTCTAAATCTGTTCATAACTTGCCCGATCGGTTCATCTCATTCAAACCTTGCTTGTATGTCACCTTGTTCCCAGATCTCATTTACTCCAGCAAGCACACTGATATCTGAACTGGTAGAAACGATCACCAAAAAATGGAAGAAGCCATAAACCAGAACGAACCTTTAATGACAAAGTCAGCCATGATTATTTGCCTGAACCCTCTCTTTGTACCTCTAAACTTGGCCTGCTCTCAAAAAAAGGGGGAGAACGGATACTGGCAACCATTAGTGTCCATTAGCACCAACATCGGTGATGTATATGAAAGAGAGAGATTATTATTCACCGTTAGTTATGACAAAGAAGAAACGCTTTTCAGGCTTACACTCAGTCCAGCTATGTTGTTACTGAACCATCATTCTAGTTATCATTTGTCTCACCTATGCATATGTTTATTCATACATTCACTTCTTCTGAACCACAGAGGGAGAATAATGGTGGTGGTGGGGAGGAGGGATGTGGGAGGAAGTTGAATCTAAAGTCTCTCTTCTTGCCTCTTGTTTACATTCCACCCCACAAACCCCCTAACCAGAGCCCCAGCGCCTAATCTCATCAGTAAATTCCCCGGCTGAACAAATATCTCCTCTCCTGGTGAATATTCTCACTCTTTGTGTTCACACACACACACACACACACACACACACACACACACACACACACACACACACACACACACACACACACACACACACACACACACACTCTTTGGGTTGCCTCCTCTCTCTCTCCACTGAGGACTGGCAACACGTCAGCAGGATTCTCATTCTCACCTCACCTTTTCATTTTCTCTTTCGTATCACTTGTCTCTCCCTCCCTCTTTCTCCTCATTTTGTTAGTTACAGACTGGTTAGAGGGAATGAGAGTTTAGTGTGATGGGTTTGGGGCTCTGTGGGTTCAGCAGAATAACAAGTGTCTTTGTTCCAGTGTTGCAGCATTTGGCTGGAAGGAGACACACTGCCCAGAGAGAGACGTAGGGGTCAGGACGGGGAGGTGGATATGAAAGACAGGGTGGACAGACAGACATAGATGATTATGGGCCTCCAACTGTGCAACCCCGACCCGTTCGTGCAGCTATTATGGATCGGATCAGTGGGCCTGTAAAGGACGATTGAGTGGCCTGCTGCACTGCTGCAGTCCCGAGCCAAAACCAGCCAATGATGCTGTGGAAACGGTTAGAACATCTGCTTAATGGGGCAGCAAATCGAATTTATGTTCTGCTGTGATTTGCTGATGCAGTTCATTTATTTATTTGTGGTGAATGTCACCAGTAAAAGTACATTAAAGTCAAGTTCACACTGTACAATTTTCAAAGTTGTCTTGTAATCAGGAGTCTTGTGAAGTTTTGAAGTTGTTGTTGACTGTCTGATGACGGGGTCGCTCACCTACTACCAGCTACCAGATGTTTCACTGGGGGAATCCTGGTGACGAAACAAGAAGCGATCCTTGTTGCTTGTTGATGTGTTGGCATTGGCACATTTCACAAAATTATACTTTTTCATGCAGTCTACAATTTCCACTATGTAGACCAGTCTCTGTGTTATGTGTTATATTTATTCATGTAAACATCTAACATTCTTTCGGTGTGAATATATTACCCGACGTGAGAGGATCGACCCAACATGGATTTTCCTCTGATCTGGAGATTTTGTTGGGCAGATCCAAAAACTGTAGACAAGAGGAAGATCAGGGCTAGAGTTGTGTAGCGTGAATTCAACATTACTCAAGTATTGTACTTGAGAACAATTTCAAGAATTTCTGTTTTATACACTATCACTACTTCTCAGAGGCAGAATTTTGTATTTTATGCTCCACTTCTTTTGTCTGAAAGCTGAAGTTGCTTTACAGAGTACAAGTTTTGCTTTCTGTCCAGGGAAAACCATCCATCCATCCATTATCTACCGCTTATCCTCACATAGGGTCGTGGGGGGCTGTAGCCTATCCCAGCTGTCTTAGGGTGAAAGGCAGGGTACACCCTGGACAAGTCTCCAGTTCATCACAGGACACATAGAGACAGACAACCACTCACACTCACATTCACACCTACAGTCAATTTAAATTAGCTAATTAACCTAATCCCCATGCATGTTTTTGGATGGTGGGAGGAAGCCGGAGTACCCAGAGAGAACCCACACAGACACGAGGAGAACATGCAAACTCCACACAGAAAGATCCCAGGCCCGGGAATCAAACCTGGTACCTTTTTGCTGTGAGGCGACAGTGCTAACCACTGCTCCACCGTGCCGCCCAGAGAAAACCATATATCTCCAAATTTAGTGAATTTATCTTTGGATTTTTCTGCTAAACTATGAATGAAGTGTTCCTTTATGGGTTGAAAAATTCTCCCACAAAACCCCAGTCAGATTAGCTGGAAAATGCATCATCACAAAGCTGTAAAAGGCTGACAATTTGTCTGCATAATTAGTCCTTTATATATTTATTTTTACTGATAGGCCTAATACTTACATACTTTTACTTTTGCTGTAGTTTCACAGTATTGTTGTGTAAAGGATCTGAATTATTTCTCCACCAGTTGTGAGTGTATTTCTGCTGTTGTCCTTTCTGTCACAGAGTTGTGAATGAGAGCCCATTTCCTGAACTTTTCTCACTCTGGGTCGTATAGGTGGGGGCACACCCCCCAAAAACGTCTTTGGCTTGTGTGTGTGTAGGTATGTCTACGACAGCATGGAGCCAGGCCCTTCCTGCGTCCCATTGTTCCTTTGTCAAACACGCAGATACACACACATGCACATAGCCAATTAATATTTAAGATGCTATTATAGCGTAGGACGATCTGCTCTGTCTTCATGTGCTGACCTGCCACTGTGGATTAGATGTGGCAAAGTACCCGATCTGTAATACTCTTGTCGTTATTATCATTGGTGTCTGGGCATGTTTGACATTAGCATGACACTCCATACATATGAAAGGCTTGTCTAAAAACTGAATGTGACAGTCATCAGAGGGAGGTGATAATTGGAACACCTGAGGATCTCTGTTCTATGATCCAGGTCCAGTTACTCCAGAGGGAAAACAAACAGAAGCTTCACACCACCGGAGGAGGGGAAAAGGTGATAAACTGATGTGCTTTTCCAATCACTTATCTTCAAATAACCAACAGAGGATAGAGGTTTTCCAACAAACAGCAGCCAAGTCAGTCCAAGCCCTTCAGTAAATACTGGGCCATCAGATCGGCAGAGAGTGTGAAGTACGTTAAACAGCAGTAGACTAGGCTCAAAGTCTTTCTTTTCTCTTTTCGGTCATAATGTGATAGGACGGGTTTTTAAACTGCATTAAATAGCAACTTACAGATGTGGAATAGCAGTAGCTGTTAGAAAATATGCAACTTCTGCGACCAAAGCATTTGGATAGTTTTTCATGAATGAAAGTTTTGTTCAGAGGAGTAGTACACCTGAAGGAAGGAAAAATTGAATTTGTTCTCTTCACTGTCTCTTCATCATAAGACTCCAAAGTGTGTTGAATGTGTTAATGTACAATTAACCGTTTAAATGGCCTTTACAGCAATACCTGTCGTATGGCATTAAATACATTAAATGTTTTGATTACACAGCTATTTTTACTATTTTCTTAAGTCGTAACTTAAGTCAGTACCTGTAAAATGAGGTGGATCAACCACCCAGTTAACTGGTGTAAATATTTATTCTCTAATTATACTTTAATGCAAAAAGTAAAGCAACAATCAACTGATTAAAAATGTTTAATTCACTTTTGTATAGCAGATTATTATAAGAATATACTGTAATGTGAGCAAGACAAAGCACACAAAGCACTTATGGCTGCTTAATGAGCTGCACTTGCATTCAGCTGGTATTTTTGTTTAATAGCTCCAATGTTCAAAGGAAGAATACATTGCACCTAATTGGAAGCCATATTTAAAGACTGTTGCAGAGAGAGTAAAATAATATTAACAGTGGCTACTTTATCCAGCTGTGTTGTAACTGGTTGGGTGTGATGTGAACCAGAATAATGCCTCCAGCTCTGTGAGGTCTGATAGCAGGATGACATCATGTAGTCCTTGTCAAGGGGAGCTACTTTTTATCAGGACCTCTGGCCTCGCTCCATTCAGGCCAGAGAAGGAAGGAAGGCCGTCTGAGTTAGAGGAATTGCAAAGTGCTGCAGGGTCGGAGTGTCCAGGGTTCAAACAGCAAAGGGGCAGTCACATTTATATTTAATCTAAAAGAAACAACTCTGTTGTCTTGCACTTTGCATTGACCTCTCCGGGTTTCATTTCTATATTAAGCTTTTGTAGAGTTTATTTTCCGAGCTTCGGGGTCTTCCCCTCTCCAACCTTGTGAATCCATCACAGAGCATTTTCTCATGGTTTTGAACACCCCCAAGACAAATAAAGTCAGAGAAAGTCTCACAAGCAAACGTGCAAGCTCTGATTTCATGACAGATAAAAAGACTGCCCGCACTTCTGGCAAATCAGCACTTTGTGAATTAAAGCCTGAACCACACCTTGCTAGGTGTGTTTAGGATGCAGGAGGCCATGTGGTAACAACAGGCATGACTTGAGCTGACTGTGTGCCTGATAGATCTGACTTTTCTCACGGTGGGTCAGGTGTTTTGCTACTAACACCCAACACGCCTGTGCACATCTCTTTTATTTCACACTTCACATTTTCCTTTCTGTTATGCAATACATTTGTAGCTGATGGCTCACACTCTCTCTCTTTCCCTCTCGTTTCTTCCGGTGTTTCCCACACTGCACACACCTCTAGAGACCTGGCCCCTTTTGGCAGTGATCCATTTGGCAGTTACACCGACAGAAGGACCAGCATGTGCGTGGGCTTCATAATAAAATAATCTTTGCCCTGGGGTGCTGAAACTCTGCGGCTACTCCCTGACAGTTTCACTTGCCCTGAGAGAGAGAGCGAAAAAAACCTGGCACAGGCTGTGATGTGTCTGTGCAATGCTGTATGTCATAACTGAAATATCAAGTAATGCCATGCTGCATCTGTGTAAAGAATATTAGTAAGAATATAAGCAGTCATGTGTTTTCCTGCAGAACATGGACCCACACAGCAGAAACTGTAACAGGAACTGCAAGGTGTCCTAATAGAGCTGAACAATCCAGAATACCAAGAGTCAAACACATGAAGACTGGGATCCTCACATCAGATGCACTAATGTGGAGCATTGTTATGAAACTGAATTATGGCTTTCTGCTGCATTCATTCCTTTATTTCATTTAACATAGATTATCATTTTCTTCTTCTTTAATATCAACGGTGGAAGAACTACTGAAATATCTTACTTTGATTAATTTAGACAAAATCTTACTAAAAGTGCAGATGCTCTATATTATAGCAAAATGTACTTAAAGTATCAATAGTGATGCTTTATTGTGCAAGAACCACTCTGATGTTGCACCTAGTTATGAATGAGATTATTAAGCCTCCTTATACATGATTGAGTTGTTTAATCCAGTGATTAACAAAGACTGGGTAGAGACCCACAGATGGCCAGTAGAATTTATTCGGGTCACCAAATAGATTTTCTGAAGTTGTATTTTATATTAACATATATCTGCCGTAGAAGTTAGAGCCACATGAGGGAGCCTGAAAGTCTGTATTGTTCTTGATAATGTAATTCTGTTGTCATTTTTAATAACACATGCATAAAAGGAAAGGGTCTATCATTTCCTTTAACGTGGCTCAGAAAAAAAAGTTTAGGAAGTGCAAGTTTAATCTTTAAAAATTTGATCAGGATGTACCTAAAAATGTTGCAATACAATACAATTTAAAAAATACTCCAGAACATGTCCTAAGTAAAATGTAGTTTAAATATCTTAAGTAGAATTACTTCATGCATGCAGGAAAATGACCTTTGAGTGTTATGATATTATATAACTGAGACATTGTTTGATCAAGGTGGAGCCAGCAATTATTTCATATGGTCAGTGCATCATATTTTATGATACAATACAGTTTACCATGTGTACAATCTTATTTTTTATTCACTGACGGGGCATTTATAGCTGCCAGATAAAGTAGTGCAGTGAAGTAAAAAGTGTAAGTAGTAATATTTGAGGATTTTCCACCACTGTCTGATGCTAATCATTTTACTTTTGGACATTGAGGGGAATGATTGTTTGCTCCTGAGGCTTTTATTTGGCCTGAGGAGGAGGAGGAGGATAGGAGGAGAGGGGGTGGAAGAGGAGTGGGAGGAACTTGCAGAGTTGCCTTCACACAGAGTTCATTGAGCGCTCAGAAAGCACCAGACTGACACCTATGAGCTCCTGCTGAAGCCCTTTCCTCTGTGGCTGCTGGATTTACCTGTTTTGGGATATTTATTTCAAGCCTGGACTGAACCAAACTGGGGATCTATGCGAACCCTACGTGGGAGTCAACGACATTTGTGAAGTTTGAACAGGAGGAATGTATCGTTTCTTTGTGAAACTAACATTTCTGATTCCTGCCATCGTCATCTCACAAGGTAAATAATGTGACTGTCTGCAGCTCAGCAAGGGAAATTCAAAGTAGACTGTGAAGAAGTTAGTGAAGTGAAGTTAGTTGTAACATGTGAGCTATAAAAACTAGAAACTGCATGAAATCTAGTGAAACTTTCATTGAGTTACTTTTCAAGCTTTTCTGGGTCGTGGGAATGAATAGAAGTGCAGGAGCCAGATGCTGCAGACTTCCTCCCTCAGTGTGAAACTTAACTCTTTATTTGGTCTTTTCAGCCACTTTCAATATAACAACTAACATGTCTGAACACTGTCATTTAAGTCCTGACTTGTAACAATATTTGATTTATTGTACTTGAAATATATGTGGATGTAGGTCTGAAGTTGCTCTGAGAAGCGGTTTTAAATAACATGGGAGATAATGGGAGCGGGTGCGTGTGTTGGGGACGCGGTGGGGGGGGCACCTTTTGTCTGCATGTGTGGGAGAGTGGTGCCGGGTGGAGGAGGTGCTGTTGTTCCCGTCTGCCCGGTAAACAATGCCCGAGGAGAGTGTTTTATGGCTCGTGCTGGACTCTGATTTCTTTTGTTCCGCATCTTAGCCCCGCAGCTGCTGCGCTTTCCCCGCAAAAGCGTGCCCCCCCCCCAAAAAAAAAAGCCACGCACCACGCGCTCTGGCCTCACCGGTGTCCACAACAGGCTTCCCACTATCCCCCACGGACAACTGTGTAACAAATCAATTAAAGATTAGGATGTGTCCAGTAATAAGAACCTGTGGAGGAAGATGTATTAAAAATCTCACTGATGAATATTTCCTCACTAATCCTTCTTAATCCCAACAGCCGCTTTAACACCACAGATTGCACATATGCTGTTTGACCCATGATGTGTTTTTAATATTTCTCATGTACCCAACAGGTCTAAAATGCTCCCTGCCCACTGAATCGTGCCTAAATGGAGGAAGATGTGAAGCCACCTCTAATGGAAATGGAGAATGCAAGTAAGTAAAAAAAACTAAAAAGCACCAACATGATGCACCAGATGTTGGGCTGTGCAGAGGAGGTATTAGCATTTCCTTTTATCTTCTTTTTGTGCTGTGAAATTTATGCAGTGTAGTGTAATTTTGCAACTTGAAAGTGCTTTTTTGGTTGGAAAGAAAGGGGCCGCATATCCCCCAGTTTCATTCCAGTCTTTGAGCGGGCCCCGTGCCCAGCAACCAGAGGCCCTTGAGATTTCTTCAGGGCTGGTGAGTTCTCGTACCGCTACAGGAGCCATACTTTGCTCGTTGAGGCTGCACACACTCCCCCGAATAGAAAAGAGTTTAAGAAGTGAGGAAATAAAAAAGAAAGTGCCGCTCCAGAGAGGTGAGCGAAGGGTAGCTGGACAAAGCCCCCCCTCCCCCCTCAATCAGTAGGCCCGTTAATGAATGCAGGGCCCCTTCTCCAGCAAAGTGAGAGGACGCGTCCAGTCCTAAATCTTGTTTTTCTGCCCTTTCATGGGCGACAGCTGGGGTTCGCCTGCCGCCCGTCACCCATTGTCCTGCAGTCAGAGTAATGCTGTGTGACTAATCTGAGTGGGGCTTCCCATCATGCCACAGCCACCCCAAACACCACAACACACACCAAAACCCTGCCACAACCCCCACCCACCCCCAAAAGGCTTGGACACCCCCACCTCACCCGCTTATGATCTCCATTAGAAAGCCAGATGGCTGTGAAATGTAATTGGATTGGATGTCAAGAGAGAGAGATTAATTGGAATAAAGTGCAGAAATTTGAAGGCAAACAAGTGGGAGCAGACAAATGGACAGATTGTGGGCTGTTTGTTTAGGCTACAGACTGCTGTTAATAGTTTGTTTGTGAGACATCTGATATGCTAATATTCCCTTTAGCTGACCTCTGTGTGAGTCTGCAAGCTTCCTGATTCACCTTGAATGTTCTTGTGCAAGATGACAAAGGAGGATTTGTGGTCGGTCCTGAGGGGAGACAGAAAAAAATGGAATTCATCATTTCTACTGTGATTGCCAGTTGTGGTATTTTTTATATCTAGCTGTAAAGACGCTCAGGGGTGGCCTGGTTTACCCTCTGGGCATGTGGTCATGCATGGCAGCCGCTTCTCTGCTCTGTAGGGACAAGGGGGAGCTGTTGAAGTAGCCCCAGGGCCACCAACTCACAATATCTAATCTGCGCACACACACAGGCGTCCACACGTGTGCACACAGAAACTGTCCCACCACCCTCCTACACCACAAAGCTGTTATTGTGGTCTCCATCTCTGCTCAGTCCAATTAAAAGCAGACAGGATAAGAGCATCCCTTGGTCTCTCTTCCTCCTCGCTCTTCCTCTCATTAATCATTCATCCCTGCCAAGCCAAGCAGTCGTCAGTCACTGGGTGCACTGGGTCACTCAGTCAATGCAGCTCAGGGGTCAAAGCGTAGCTTCTACACCACGGAGGCTTCCAGTAATGATCTGATCTATGTATGTTCCATCAGTTCTGAATTTTGGGTCATATCAACTGGCAAATGCTCAGTTAGGAATCATGTGGTGACTTAAGTGGGGAGTCCACCCGGGGGAAACAGATGTTTTGTGGTCTGGTGAAAAGAAGAGACAGTGCCAGCTATGCTCCAAATTCAGACTTGTGTTGAGTTGTTTTGAGGTCAAAATGCTTTAAACCTACACATGCAGCCAAAGTTACCAGTGAGTCATGTAGCAAGTTGCAGTTTCGTACGGCGGTGTCTAAGCATGTGGTGACACAGATTTGAGTAGTAAGGTAGATTTAAATCCTCTTTTCAGCACAGTTCTCACGGGGTGTGAGAGCAGAGAGTTAAATCACATGCTGGCATAGAGAACAAGGTTAGGCTTGGTGTAAACTGTGGTAATCAGATGCTGCACAGAGAGTGGGGTTATTTTGTCGAGACAAAATTGGTATTCCAAGGATGCTGAAGGGATGTGCTCTGTCCTTCCTGCTTCTAAAATTAGTCACTCTTAATTTAAAGCTTTACAGTACGGATGATCTTCCCCAAAACAGGAACTAGCCTGTGTCCTGTTTATTAAATTGCTTGAGGTTGAACGGACTAACCTGCATCTGTCCTATGAAGAGCGCAGAAACAACAAAAAAGTGAGAACAGAGGAGGGGTTTTCTGACAAACTGTGACCGGTTGTCATATCTCCATTTTATGAATTATAAGGCTGATTATGCATCATGTTGATGTTATAAAAGTCACACTCTGCCTTTGGGCAAACACCAGGGCATGTGAGGGGAAAGAGTATCAACAAACATCTTCATGCTTTTTCTATTCTTTTTGAAAACTTGGATGGGAAACGGTCAATTAGTTTGTTTTATTGCAGATGTGCAAGACTAGAATTCTCTTTAAAGCTGCTATACATAGTCATAATTACTTCACAGATGAATTTATTACAAGAAAAAAGACTCCAGTCTGAGGGAAAATTTGAACCAGGTCCAGACCTATGTACTTGAGTTTGTGGTGATACTAACTAGACATTGAAACAACAAGGAGCCGCTGCAATGGGGAAGCACTCGGTCATGATTCTGTGAAGTAAAAGGTTATCTGAAGGTCTGGGGCTTCCTGTTTCCCATGCAGCTGTAGCCATCTTGTAATGTAGACAGCTCAAAAACATGTAAGGGCATAGCGTTGTGTGAGTCAAATTTAGTTTCCATTTGTGAGACAGTGATGAGGGCATGACGAGGTTAAAGGTTGTTGCCCTCACCCCCCACCTTCAGCACGGCTTGACTGAACGTTGATGCTGCTTTGCTGAAATAGACACTGTTTTGGTCTGAGGTGACTGTTAATAATAAACTCAGATAACATCTCAACTGTCTCGCCGCATGTCTCAAATACTGCAAGACGTCTTGACAGAAATAGACTGAAAATTGAAAGTGTGCCGTGGTTGGTGCAGTCGGACCTCCCTGACCTTGCATGGAGCTGTCTGGTGTTGCGTATTGATGATAAAATGTCTCACCCATAAAGACTGCCCAGAGCGAGCTCAGCACCACTAAAAGACGTTCCACTCTCCCTCAACAAGGAATGTCGCTCTTCATTTGTCCTCCTATAGGATTACAGAGCAGGTCTCTGTTAAGGCTCTGCTTCATGTGGGCTTTAGCAAATCAGGTGCACAGGGTCAAGTGTTCCTGTTGGTGTGAGGCTTCTATCAGGGTTTAAGCATGAAGGCTGCCACTCCCAATGGTTGGGCCCATTCCCCAGATGCCAGGGTCCCCCGATAGAGCAATGAATTAAGTTGTTGGGACAACGTGTTTAGACGTTTGAGTTTGAATCAGAAGAGCAGCCCCAAAAAGCTTCTGCGGAGAATATTGTCTGTCCACACACAGATATTCCATACAAATAGTGATGGCCTCAGAGCAGACTGGGTAGTGACCAGGATCCTGTGAGTCTGGAGATGCTCAGAGCTGCGATCAAAGCTGTGCTGTCACAGCACAGAGATAAGAGGCTATTTGGCTCGAGTGGGTGCTGAAAGTTTACATGCACCAGCACCGGCTGTCAAATCTAGAGAGGCCAGCTCCTATCATATGTGTTTGTGCATACCGAGCGCTTCCTTATCTGTGTTTTTCATTATCTCATTATCCTTAATATCACCATACTACACATAAGTAAATCTGCTACTAGAAACTAGAAAGACTAGGAAGAACTGAACACACCTGATTAATGGTGACCTGAGATGTGAGACCAGGTGTTTATCACTGATAACCATCATAAAAGCAGGTGCTTTTCCTGGTTTGACTTTGGTAGGATGTCGCCAGAATAAGGTCTACCACACACACACTCACACACACACACACACACACACACACACAAACTGTTGAAGTTATGACAGTGTTGAGTATTTTGTGTGTGAAAGTGATTTACAGTCATTAGTCAAGCAGGTGCTCACTTCTGTGGCTGACCCTCATAAATCTCCACTCTCCCCTCCTTTTACAGAGTGGCACAGGAAATAGGCTAATCACTATCTCTTTATGAGCCTCTTTGACACATAGCCCGAGAGACATAATACAAATCCATTCACTTGCTTTATATTGCTGTTATTATGCACACCTTTAACGCTACCACTGCGGTATCAAACCCACTGATCCTTCTGAAGTGCAGTCCTCTTGCAGATCCTTACTGTTCTTACTCTTACTTCTAACAGATGTGGACCCCAGGGGTCAGACTTTGGCTAATGATTAGACACATTCAAGGGAACATCAGCTAACTAGACTAAATGAATGAGGAGCAAAAGGCTGAAACAAATAGCCATGTAAAGAGGACAAAGGGCTCAGTGATTGAAGAGCGCGACAAGTGAGAAGATGATGTTATACCTTCAGAAACAACACAGAATATGAACTTGTTACACATTTACTGTACGCCACCCTCGGCCACTTACAGAACATTTTCCACAGCAGTGGCATTTCCAGCAGCACAGTGGGGCTGGTTTTGTGTCGGAAGATAAAGTCACCCCAGAGTAGCAGATGGCAGACTGCAGCCAGCAGGGAGAGGAGAGAAGGCAAAGAGGCCGTCCCACAGTCACAAAAGTGTTTGGGGTCAGAGGTCGGGGAAGCATCTGCTCCGGCCTGAGGGGACATTGCTTCGCTGGGAGAGACCTGTTGCCGTAGTGTGTTCTGCTTAGCTTTTCAGCGTGTGGGTGGATCTTTATCTCAGACTGCTCTGACTTCAGGACAAAGGGGATCTATTACACTTAGTTAGCGTGGGATGACACACACACACACACACACCATAAATAACATCTGTTTCATTAAATGGAGTGATGATTTTATATGAAGAGGGTGAGTGATTATTCAGTGTGTTTTCATAGTAAAGTGGGACAGGAAGAAGAGGAACTTCAAAGCTACCACAAATGCTTTTACGATCTTCTGCCAGTTGCAACTGTCTGGGCTCCCTGTGGGGCTCATGGCACTGATTAGTCTCACCTAACTAAGTCAACAAGGGAGTTTTCAGCAGCCCCGTGTGACATAAGGGTAGCACTGAAAAAAGTGCAGAGAGTTGTAAAAAGTCAGCAGAGGAGAGAAACAGAGCAATGAAAAGCTGAGGAGCTGAGATGAGTGAAGGGAAATAATAGTCTGGGTTAGTGTAAAAAAAGGAAACCAAAAGAGGAACAGGTAAGGAAGGGAGGAATTAAAAATGGTGGTTGATGGGGGGTGAAGAGACAGAAGTTGCAACAGCTGACTTCACATGGGTTCTTTATGTCCCCAGAGAAGAGGTTGGCTTGTCAGCACCCCCCATCTGACAAGGGGACAGAGGGGACGGAGGGAGGAGGGAAAAGGAGGAGGAGGAGGAGGAGCCCTGTCCAACAGCTGCCTTCATTAACATGCACACCTGCTCCCTGTGGAGATACTCAGAGGCCAACAGATGCCCTCCCTTACACGTAGACACTCACCACTCATATGCACAACTACACACTCCCGCACAAGCCTCAATTCAAACATAAACATTTTTCCTGCTGACTTTAAATGCTCCTGCATGTGTAAATTATACAAGCAGTCTAGATCAATATCAGTGTCCTTCTAGTTTGTTTTTTGAGGATAACATGTATTACGCCACTCAAACACTGCAAAAACAAGGCCAACACACATTGTTGCTGAGTTTCCCTTCAGCCAGTTTGAGCTGTGTGACTGTAGCAGCATCCTTCCTCAGTCTGGATGGGAGGGGAGCACCCAGGGGCTTAGGGCCTGAATCATATAGGTCACCCTGAGCCGACACAGCCCCCTTGATCTCTACGGTCATTCGGGATGAGTGTGGACAGCACAGGGCGAAAGGTAGATGGGAACAGGCTGCTGTGGCTAGACTATTTAGTGGCGTCTGTTGTCCCAGCAGAATGTGTTTTCAAAGTTCTGAGGGAGTGTAATCCAGAGAGACACGCTAGAACAACATGCCGTCCCCTTCCTCCTGCAGTGGGACTTTACTGGGCGGGAAATCTCTGAGTCCCTCTCCCTCGTCCCACCCTCCCCGTATTCCCTGTTGCTTTGATAATTGCTCCCATGAAGTAAGGAAATGAATGATTCTCATTTTCTAATCACCACTTTTCCTTCCCCTTCCTGTCTCCCAGGTGTCCCAGTGACTATGTAGGCAACCGGTGCCAGTATCCAAGCCCCTGCAGCCCTTCACCATGCCGCAACGGTGGCGAATGCCGTGCCATTTCCCATGGCAACACATTTGATTTCCGCTGTGTTTGCCGCCTTGGTTTCACTGATCGACTATGCCTGACTCCCTCCAACCATGCCTGCATGAGCTCCCCCTGTCGCAATGGAGGAACATGCGATCTCATAACCCTCACTGCCTTCCGCTGCCGCTGCCCGCCGGGGTGGTCAGGTATGTAGATTCAACACCATCTCCCCTTTCTATCGTTTGACCATGAACCATAATAGTTTACACTCATGTTGTTGTTCTTTTTTTAAGGTAAAACCTGCCAGCTTGCCAACCCGTGTGCGTCAAATCCATGTGCAAATGGCGGACAATGCTCAGCCTTTGATTCCACCTTCATTTGCACGTGCCCACCCGCTTTCCATGGTCAAACCTGTAAGCAAGACGTTAATGAGTGCGCCCAGACTCCCTCCCCCTGTCTCAATGGTGGCGTATGTGTGAACGAGGTGGGCTCATATAACTGCCGCTGCCCACAAGAGTACACTGGCCAACACTGTGAGACGCCCTACATGCCATGCAGCCCCTCGCCATGTCAGAACGGAGGCACCTGCGTGCAGAAGGGAGAAACCACCTATGACTGTAGCTGCCTTCCAGGTAACAAGCATGAATACACACAAACCTAAATATACAGAGCGTTACTTTTCTCTGTTTCTGATGCATATGGCTGGTGCAGCAACAAAATACACACACACACACACACACACACACACACAATTGTTTTCCTATTACATCAGTTGTCCTAAAAAGCAGCCTGTTGTTGTGGTAAAAGCTGATTGAGTGGAATGGGTAGTCTCAGGTTACCCCCCCCTCGCCTCTCTCTGCCAGCCTCCACTGGCAGGATGCAGTCACACAGACGTTTCCTTCTGATAATCACCAGCAAACCAGCGGTGCGCGTGTGTGCGCACACACACACACATAAACGTATAGATATCCACACCCTATTCATGGGGTTACATGCACACAAATATCTTGTTTTTCAGCTGAATTCTGTTTGGCGTCTTTATTGCACTGCCACCCAAAGCCGTTGCAGCGTTGTGTAAAACTTTTTGAGTAATTGTGGTTACTGCTATGTGAAGCAGGAGCTGGAGTTTTCTTCACCGAACCTCATCATACCAGCACATTGCTGTTTCTCTGAAAGCTTCACCATGAGGTCATCATATATAGCTTGAGTGACTCTGAGTGCTCATGAACAGCACAGAGTGAGATGTTTAGATATGCAGATGAATGAGGGATATTGTGTGTTAAAGTTTAACCCATGCTGTGCCTCTCTCGTGGGTGTCCGTGCTGGAATGCAGCTAGATAGCGAAGCTGCACGGGCACCTGCAAAGCTCTGGGTTGATAGTTAATCAGACTATCGAGGCTGTACACCCACTCAAGCCTTTGATGTTTTAGGAGGACACAAAACAATCTGACACCAGGATATTGACAGTTTATCTTTCTCTTAAGTGCACATTGATAAGGGCAGGAAGGATTGGCCTTATCATTAACTTGTCTATAGCCATGTTACTCCCCATTTTTTCACACTGTGTCTCCTTCTGTCTCACAGGCTTCACTGGTCCACACTGTGAGCATAACATTGATGACTGTCCAGGCCACAGCTGCCAAAATGGTGGTGTGTGTGTGGATGGTGTGAACACCTACAACTGCCAGTGCCCACCTCATTACACAGGTGATCTTTTGCTTGATAACCATAGAACAATGAAATCAGACATATATAAAGCAAGCATTTGTAAATCTCACACTGTGTGCCCTTATTTCGTTATAAACTCTTTCAGGTCAGTACTGCACAGAAAATGTAGATGAGTGTGAGTTGATGCCTAATGCATGCCAGAATGGAGGCACGTGCCATGACACCCACGGTAGCTACCACTGTGTCTGCGTCAATGGGTGGACGGGTGATGACTGCAGCGAGAACATCGATGACTGTGCCAGTGCAGCGTGTTACCATGGCGCTACCTGCCATGACCGTGTAGCCTCCTTCTTCTGCGAGTGTCCTCACGGGCGCACAGGTATGACTATCCACAGGTGTCCCTAGATACCGTACACACAGATTGCACTCTTATGATTAAATGTAATGATACACCATCTTCTCTGGTGATGCTCACAGGTTTGCTGTGCCACCTTGATGACGCCTGCATCAGCAATCCATGTCAAAAAGGTTCCAACTGTGACACCAACCCGGTCAATGGCAAGGCAATCTGCACCTGTCCCCCAGGTTACACCGGGTCAGCCTGCAACCTGGACATTGATGAGTGCTCCCTCGGTAAGTCTGTTATGGTATACTGTAGTTTAGAAATGATTATGCAGAAATTACCACATATATGTGACAACATGTGTCTTAAATGTTATAGGTGCCAACCCTTGTGAGCACGGTGGTCGCTGCCTCAACACCAAAGGCTCTTTCCAGTGCAAGTGTCTTCAAGGATATGAAGGACCTCGTTGTGAGATGGATGTCAATGAGTGCATGTCCAATCCTTGCAATAATGATGCCACATGTCTGGATCAGATTGGAGGCTTCCATTGCATCTGTATGCCAGGTAATAAAGAACACTGGCATATTGCATGAGGAGGGAACATTTAATACACAAATCTTTGTTATTTTGGACCATTATTAAATCCTGGGACATCGAACCAAACTGCATTTGACTAATTACTCTTTTCTCTGCATGTGTCACAGGATACGAGGGTGTTTTCTGCCACATCAACACAGATGAGTGCGCCAGCCAACCATGCCTCAACAATGGCAAGTGCATCGACAGGATCAACTCCTTCCACTGCGAGTGCCCCAAAGGTGAGAAACTGTCAGGGACTGTGAAGACAATGGGTGCAGAGGGGAGGCTATAAAAGAGTGGATTATTAACTCAGGTGTCAATGAGTATAGCACACCATATATGGTTCACAGATTGAATGTAAATGATTTACTTCCTCTAATAGTGTCACTTAAGGTTTGTGGTTGAGTAGGACAGAGCAGATCAAGTTTCAGAAGCATTAGCATATTTGGCGGGCATGAAAGTTTGTGTTAGAGCTTAGCGCCAAAATTGGGGGAGGGCGGGCATTAGTTTATGGCCGGTGAGCTGCAGGCCATTGTGTTGTTGTTTGAAAGGAAGATTTCACTGCACAGTAAGAGCTGAGGAGGGGGTGGGGTGGAAGGAGTGTTGAGGAATGGTTTGTTAGGACCTCCAGTGTCCTGCAGACCTACTTTAGATGTAAATTGGTTTTTCTGTTCTCAATTGTTGCACTATGCACACTGTAGCTGTGATGGAATATAAAAGCTAAGTCATTTTTGAGGAATTGTCACACATTTAATTTGAGGTAAATTTTAATTCTACATTTTGTTCAATACAAATGCAGGTTTTTCTGGGAGTCTGTGTCAGGTGGACATTGACGAGTGTGCCAGTACTCCCTGCAAGAATGGAGCTAAGTGCACCGATGGTCCCAACAAGTACACCTGTGAATGTGCTGAAGGTGAAACAAACAGTTGTTTGTGCTGAATTTTCATGCATTGAATTTTGTTTCTCTCTAACATTGTCATTGCTCTATTAAATATGTGCTCTGTATTCCTGTCCAGGTTACACAGGGCAGCACTGTGAGACTGATATCAACGAGTGCTACTCTGACCCCTGCCACTACGGAACCTGCAAGGACGGCCTGGCCTCCTTCACCTGCTACTGCCGCCCTGGCTACACTGGCCGCTTGTGTGAAACCAACATCAACGAGTGTCTAAGCCAGCCCTGCAAGAATGGTGGCACCTGCCAGGACAGGGAGAACACATATATGTGTGCTTGTCCCAAAGGCACTGCAGGTGAGACTCAACACATCAACATTCTGCAGATTCTAGCAGTTAAAATGTTGAAATGTTCCTCATGTTTTTTTGTCTACACACGCTCCAATCCACAGGTTTCAACTGTGAGGTGAACCTGGACGACTGCAAAAGCAAACCCTGTGACTACGGGAGGTGTATTGATAAAATCAACGGCTATGAGTGTGCATGTGAGCCTGGCTACACAGGTGAGCACTGGGTGGAGTTTACAGGTGCAGGTGGGGGATGGCCCCCTGAGCTTTGGTGGGGGAGCAGATAGGACAGGTGGCTGGCGGGTCTCCTGCAGTGTCAGGTTGCCTGTGTGGGATGGGGGGATGTGGGGCAGAGAAAGGAACACAGTCCCCAACCTGATACACACACACACAAAGCACTAACTTTGTTTGCAATTTGAAAGGGTTGTGACGTTGAGTCTGGAAAGAGTCTGTAAGATGATACGTTAAAAGGAAAAAGAGCCTGGCCTTTAATTACATATCTGATGTTTAGCAGTGTGTAACTGCATGTCAAATCCCATAAATCTCTCACTCACTTTGCTGACAAATGTCCACCTGTTATGTACCAGTATATTACACTTTAGTGAAGAAGACTGATCCCAACAAGACTTCCTCCCTTTCACGGCCCGGAAGAGCTGGTTCTGACTGGTTGTGTGATTATGCCAGAAAGGGGGGCAAGGGAGGAACAAGTGTGTGCACACAGGCTTCTGTGCATCCCTCCTCCTCTTCCTCCCCTCCATCTTTTTGTGCTGAAGGGGTGAGTGTGGAGGGCACGGCGGGACTGAGACACAGAAGGACAGAGGACTATTGTAACTGAAGATCAGGCAGTTGGGCCCTCCCTTCCTGATTGATGAAGAGCCGAGCAGGAGGGAGCTGGGTAGGGGATCAGAGGGGGGTTTAATTGTTAGTCGGCCGTGTGTGAAATGGGTCTGGCCTTCTGTCCCCTGTAAACAGCCCTGGGTGAGGTTAGTTCCCGCTGGACCGGGTGGGTGGTGTGCGTGTGTGAATAGGGAGAGAAGCTGCCCGCCCACCCCCTCCACCTCCTGGCAGCACCTCCCCCTCTCAGATCCAGCTGAAACCCTCCTTCTGCCTATTCAACAGGGCCCCATTCATTCAATGGAGGAGGCCTCCAGGGGCCGCCAGGCTAGGGACACGTTGGAGCTGCTTTAGCTTCTGCCTGTTGAATGTTTCAGAGGTTCTCTATTGTCCAAAAGCCTCAAAGAATACCACACCAGAGAGCAAAGTGTCCAGCTGTGGGGGCATTATAATGGCCAGTGTAGATATTTATCAGTTCACATCTTCCAAAAGAAATATATGCTGCATTGCTAAAAATCATATCTTTTCACCTTTCAGGAACAATGTGTAACATCAACATTGATGAGTGTGCAATCAACCCATGTCACAACGGGGGTACATGTGTTGACGGCATCAACAGCTTCACCTGCCTGTGTCCAGAGGGCTACAACGACGCCACCTGTCTGTCTCAGGTGGATGAGTGTGGCAGCAACCCCTGCATCCACGGCCGATGCCAGGATCTCGTCAATGGGTGAGTACAGACACAAATTTAACATGAACGAGCAGCTACCAAAAACACCCAACAGATAAAACTGACCTGACATTTCCTTTGCATTGAAGCTACAAATGTAGCTGTGACTCTGGCTGGAGCGGCCCCAACTGTGACATCAACAACAACGAGTGCGAGTCCAATCCATGCATGAATGGGGGAACCTGCAAGGACATGACCAGCGGATACCACTGTACATGCAGAGTCGGCTTCACTGGTCAGTTACAACCCTCACCACTTCTTGTCACTCGCTTTATTTACCTTTCCTCATTGAGAGTTTGTGTGTTCCCTGTTAGCCCATATCTAACCCAAATGTGTTCTGTAATCCTGCCACTGTAGGACCGAACTGCCAAACTAACATCAACGAGTGTGCCTCCAACCCCTGCCTCAACCAGGGCACCTGCATCGATGATGTGGCTGGATACAAGTGCAACTGTTTGCTGCCCTACACAGGTATGACGTGCAGCTGCTTTTTTATGCTTTTACCTGGGCTGTTTAATTTAGTTTGCTGTTTGCACAGGTCTGAAAACGTAATGAAATTTCCGCTTTCCATAAAGATGGCTTATCCAGTCCTGCCGTGTGTTGTTTTAGAAAACATCAGCCAGTGGCCACAAACTGGGATGTCTGCTTTTGGAATCTCTGTTTGGAAAGTTCTGCCTATCTGGTGTGTGTGTGTGTGTGTGTGTGTGTGTGTGTTTTGGAATAACATGGCTAATATAAGCCGGAGAACTGGAGCCCTATTCCCACTTCCGCCACGTCCTGTTTCCTGTCTGTGATCACACAATAGCAGGAAACAGGAAGGCCCTTCCTGTTTGGCTAAGTCGTCATGGAAATGGATAAGGAAGTGGGATAGAAAGTGGAATTTAGAAATTTACTTCAAAATTAAAGCTTGTTCATTTTTGACTGATGATTTTGTGACTTGGTACTAAATGTTGAAGTCCATATCCAGTACAGTGCAAACACTGATTCTGCCTTTTCTCTTCCACCAGGTGAAAACTGTGAGACGCTGCTGGCGCCCTGCAGCCCCAGACCCTGTAAAAATGGTGGAGTGTGTAAGGAAGCCGAAGACTACCAGAGCTTCTCTTGCATCTGTCCTGAAGGATGGCAAGGTATCTATCCACTTATGCATTTCTGCCTGAACATAAATCTGCTCACCCATTAGACAAGAGAACTAGAAAAGCACTCAGAGAGCACAGACCTCCACCAAGGCAGCGGCAGCTGCAAATTTTTATTATTTAAAGTTACCCCCGTTGCCAAGGAGGTTATGTTTGAGGGCTTGTTTGTTTTTGTTTGTTTGTTGTTTGTTTGCAGAGTAACTCAAAAAGTTATGGACGTTTTTTTCAGGATTGGCTGGAAGTGGCCTTACTTAAAACCGATTAGTTTTTGGCGGTGCCGTTGAATGGGATCCAATCACCACCAAGTCCACAACTTTTTTGAGTTATTTTGCAAACCAACAAACAAATAAACAAACAAACAAACAAACCCCGGTGAAAACATAACCTTCTTGGCGGAGGTAATTAGCTTTTCTTTAACTATCTTTCTCTTCTCCTCAAGGTCAGACATGTGAGATCGACATCAACGAATGTGTGAAGAGCCCGTGTCGCAACGGTGCCATTTGCCATAACACTATGGGTGGCTACCAGTGCAAGTGCCAGCCTGGTTACACTGGCCATAAGTGTGAGACAGACACTGATGACTGCAAACCAAGTAAGGAACAGATTACCACCATTCTAGTTCTCATGTTGTCTGCGGTTTAGAACTATAAAGTGACTATTTTATTTCCTCTTTTCTGTGTTTTAGATCCCTGCAGTAATGGTGGTTTGTGCCGAGATGGCATCAACACCTTCACGTGCACCTGTCTGCCCGGCTTCCGTGGCAACAGATGTGAGCAGGACATAAACGAGTGTGAGAGCAACCCCTGTAAGAATGGAGCTAACTGCACCGATTGTGTCAACAGCTTCACCTGCACCTGCAGGCCTGGCTTCAGTGGCATCAACTGTGAGATCAACACCAACGACTGCACTGACAGGTAGCTCACCTTGTTGAAAATGTTTGTTTATTAAAGCTGTCGAAGCAAGTTTAAGAAGGTTTTAACATTTTGTATTTCCTGTCTCTGCAGCTCTTGCTTCAATGGTGGCACCTGTGTGGATGAAATTAATGCATTCACCTGCCTGTGTCTACCTGGATTCACTGGCAGCTATTGCCAATATGATATCAATGAGTGTGACTCCAAACCGTGTCTCAATGGAGGATCCTGTCTTGACAGTTACGGGACATACAAGTGCACCTGTCCCCACGGCTACACAGGAGTCAATTGTCAGGTAAAAATCAGGCAAAATTTAAGCTCTGTGGTGGTTTCTAGCATAGTTCCACATTCATACAGTCTATTAAATATTTTTATGTTTTTGTTTTCCTGCTAGAATCTTGTGCGCTGGTGTGATTCATCCCCCTGTAAAAATGGAGGCTCATGCTGGCAGCAGGGAGCCTCTTACACCTGCCAGTGTCAGACTGGGTGGACTGGTCTCTATTGTGACATCCCCAGTGTGTCTTGTGAGGTCGCAGCCAAACAGCAAGGTAATATAACATGCCAAAGTAACTTTCTTTAATTTTTTCATTTAATTTTTTATGTGTTTTTTTTTCTCATATAAAACATTTTGAATCTACAGTCCTGTGTATGATTTGTGCATTCCCTAACTCCTTCCTCATGGATTTCAGGGGTGGAGGTGGCTCACCTGTGCAGGAACTCTGGGCAATGTCTGGATGCTGGAAACACTCATTACTGCCGCTGCCAGGCTGGCTACACCGGGAGTTACTGCCAGGAACAAGTGGACGAGTGCTCACCTAATCCTTGCCAGAATGGAGCCGCCTGCACTGATTATCTGGGAGGCTACAGCTGTGAGGTAGGTTGATTTAGAGTCAATAAATCACATGGAAATCTAAAAATGTGACAGGAGAGTCAAGAGTTACTGTACAAAATGTGATAATACCAAATAAGTATTAATTAATGTAATTTTCCCTCTCTGTCAGTGTGTTCCTGGCTATCACGGTGTAAATTGCTCCAAAGAGATCAATGAGTGTCAGTCACAGCCCTGTCAGAATGGAGGCACATGCATCGACCTCATCAACACATACAAGTGCTCCTGTCCCAGAGGAACACAAGGTATGTATCTGCGTAGCACATTAAAAGTCATTCATTGGCAAAACAAACCAATTTGATTCCCAGAATGAGGATGGGAATATTTTCTAACGCAGTGTTTCTGTCACCTGTAGGTGTCCACTGTGAGATCAATTTGGATGACTGCATCCCCTCCAGCGACCCACTGACCAACGAGCCCAAGTGCTTCAACAACGGCAAGTGTGTGGACCGCATTGGAGGCTACCAGTGTTTGTGTCCGGCGGGATATGTAGGGGAGCGCTGCGAGGGAGACGTCAACGAATGTTTGTCAAACCCCTGCGACCCCATAGGATCCTACAACTGCATTCAGCTCACCAACAGCTACCGCTGTGAATGTCGCACTGGATATACAGGTACAGCAGCACATAACAAGACTGTGATCCCTCTGTGTGTGGAGTATCTGAGTGATAGACAAATAATGACGCGTACATTTTGCTTCTGTTCTCTAGGTCAGCGTTGTGACAAGGTGTTTGATGGATGTAAAGGAAGACCCTGCAAAAATGGAGGAACATGTGCTGTTGCCAGTAACACACCTCATGGTTTCATCTGCAAATGTCCACCTGTGAGTACAGACCATTGACTTTAGAGATACAATCCTTTTTCCCCTCAAGTATAGCACAATAATGATAAGCTCTGTTCATTTCTCTCCATCTAGGGTTTCACTGGCTCTTCTTGTGAGTATGATTCTCGCTCCTGCGGGAATCTGAATTGCAGGAACGGAGGTACATGTGTGTCTGGCCACTTGGGCCCACGCTGCCTGTGTCCACCCACCTTCACTGGGCCCGAGTGCCAGACCCCTACTGACAGCCTCTGCATCTCCAACCCCTGCTACAACGGCGGCACGTGTCAGATCACCCCAGATGTGCCTTTCTTCCAGTGCAGCTGCCCAAGCAACTTCAACGGCCTGCTGTGCCACATCCTGGACTATTCCTTCGTCGGAGGCTTTGGCCGGGACATCACCCCACCACCGGAAGTGGAGGTGAGCTGCGAGATTCCTCAGTGTGATGAGTGGGCCGGGAACCATATCTGCGACTCGCTGTGCAACAACCACGCCTGCGGCTGGGACGGAGGGGACTGCTCACTTAATTTCGATGATCCTTGGCAAAACTGCTCAGCGGCCTTGCAGTGCTGGCGCTACTTTAACGATGGGAAGTGCGACGGCCAGTGCAACAGCCCTGGGTGTCTCTATGATGGCTTTGATTGTCAGGGACAGGAAGGACAATGCAAGTAAGTGTAGAAATTTGAGAAAAATACTTGTGTCATAGAAATATTCTGGAATTTGTAGTTGTGTATCAGATTGCTTACCCACTCTCATTTTTCTTCCAGTCCACTGTATGACCAGTACTGTAAAGACCACTATGCTGACGGTCACTGTGACCAGGGCTGCAACAATGCAGAGTGTGAATGGGATGGCCTGGACTGCGCCAACAACATGCCAGAGAAGCTGGCAGACGGGCACCTAGTTCTGGTGGTCCATATTCCCCCTGAACAGCTTAAAAATCGTTCCTCAATGTTCCTCAGAGAGCTCAGCAGTGTTCTCCACACCAACGTGGTGTTCCGCCGTGATGCCAAAGGTGAACCAATGATCTTCCCTTACTATGGCAACGAACAGGACCTCGTCAAACACAGTGTGTTGAAGCGCTCTGCAGATGGTTGGCCCGAGTGGGCTTCAGTGCCAGCCAATGTTCTGGGTCAAGTGAAGGAAAGTGTGTCTGCCATGGTCAGCACTCGGAAACGCAGAGAGCTGGATCCAGTGCAAGTCAAAGGGTGAGGCACGCAGAAGTGACAGAAGTCACAATATCTCATCTGTATGTTCATTACCAGAACAAATCCATAATAATTGCATTTGGATGCAAGTGTTGTACGTTAATATGGGGCACATTTCTGCTTTTAGGTCTGTGGTATACCTGGAGATTGACAACCGTCAATGTTACCAGCAGTCTAGTGAATGCTTCCAGAGCGCCACTGACGTAGCTGCATTCCTTGGAGCGCTGGCCACCAGCGGGAATCTCAATGTTCCCTACATTGAAGCTGTCACCAGTATGTAACTCATACAGCCCTTTTGTATAATACACACACACACACACACACATATATATTCATTATATATTCATTGTGTGTGTAAAATATATATATATATATATATATATATATATATATATATATATATATATATATATATATATATATATAGTATATATATACATATATATATATTATATATGTATATATATATATATATATACTTATATATATATTATATATATATATATATACGTATATATATATATATATATATATATATATATTCATTGTGTTATATTAACAAATAGTCACCTACTAAGAAATCCTAAGTAACACACAATGACTCTGACTGTCTTTCCAGGTGTGAGGCCGACTCCCTCCTCTTCAGACTTCTACCCCATGTACGTAGTCTTCCTTGGCTTGGCTGCTTTGGGTTTCATCTGCCTCGGTGTTCTGGTGTCCCGTAAGAGGCGACGAGAGCACGGCCAGCTCTGGTTTCCTGAAGGATTTAAAGCGTCTGAGCCAAGCAAAAAGAAGCGCAGAGAGCCACTGGGAGAGGATTCTGTTGGATTGAGGTAAGCAGAAAGAAAGGAGGCAGCTATGCTTTAATGTCTACCTACAGCTGACTGGCAGCAATGTACTGCATCATGTATACCATGTAACTAAGCTGCCTACTCTTTTCAACAGGCCCATGAAAAACTCTGACATCAATCTTATGGATGACAATCAAATTGAATGGGATGATGAGGATCCAGACTGCAGACGCTTCAAGGTAAGAAAAAAACAGTCTAATCTTCTCTGAATTAACTATGTTTCATCATTCTCATTTTCCCTGTGTGCTAATCATACTGATTTTGTGATGACTGGTGTGTGTTTCAGTTTGAAGAGCAGGCCATGTTGGATTTGAGTGACCATACTGACCACAGGAAATGGACACAGCAGCATCTGGATGCAGCTGACCTGCGTATTGCATCCATTGCTCCTACCCCTCCTCAGGGAGAGATCGAGAATGACTGCATGGATGTGAATGTCAGAGGACCAGGTGTGTTCACTTATTTTATGATTTACGGAATCATTTACCATTGTGTATCAAGAAAAAAATACTGAATGGATTTTGTAATATTCTGTTAACTTTGACAAACACTTGACTGGGAACTCATTATAATCCTCTTTCAGATGGTTTCACTCCCCTGATGATCGCTTCCTGCAGTGGTGGAGGACTGGAGACAGGTAACAGTGAAGAGGAAGAAGATCCCTCAGCAGAAATCATCTCTGACTTCATTTACCAAGGCGCCAACCTCCACAACCAGACTGACCGCACAGGCGAGACTGCCCTCCACCTGGCCGCTCGCTATGCACGCTCTGATGCTGCCAAACGCCTCCTGGAGTCCAGCGCCGATGCCAATGTCCAGGACAACATGGGCCGCACTCCGCTCCACGCGGCCGTTGCTGCAGATGCACAGGGAGTGTTCCAGGTAACATCTTCCTCCTACTGGAGTCTTATATCACTCCTGGCTTTGCGATCAGAATATGTCAAGCAGCTTAAAAGCATTTCACTAAACAATTCTTTGTCCTTGCAGATTTTAATCCGAAACCGCGCCACTGATCTTGACGCCCGCATGCACGACGGAACAACGCCGCTGATTCTGGCAGCCCGACTGGCGGTTGAAGGCATGGTGGAAGAGCTTATCAACTGCCACGCTGATGCTAACGCCACTGATGATTCTGGTAGCTAGCGTTTTATCATCTCCACAGATCCCTCCCAGTGTGCTGAGCTGTTCTGATAATCAACCCTTACCCTTTTTATAGGTAAATCTGCTCTTCACTGGGCTGCGGCTGTTAACAATGTAGAGGCTGCTGTGGTGCTGCTGAAAAATGGTGCAAACAAAGACATGCAAGACAACAAGGTATGTGAAATGATGTAAATGTGATGGAGCTATTGGACAAGCATTAGCATTCACAGTGCATGGTGTATTAACTGTTTTTATTTATTTTTTTTGCTTTTTAGGAAGAGACACCAATCTTCCTTGCAGCCCGTGAAGGAAGCTTCGAGACAGCCAAGGTTCTGCTGGAACACTTGGCCAATCGCGAGATCACTGACCATCTCGACCAACTGCCCAGGGATATCGCCCTGGAGCGCATGCACCATGACATTGTCCGCCTTCTGGATGAGTACAATGTGGTTAGGAGTCCCGGGCTTCACAGCGGCCCTCTCAGCACGTCCAGCCTCTCCCCACCTCTCTGCTCCCCCAATGACTACCTTAGCAACCTCAAGCCCACCTTGTCTGTCAAGAAGGTGCGCAAACTGACCTCCGGTGGAAAAGGAGGGAAGGATGGGGGCAAAGATAATAGAACGAAGAAGAAAAAGTCACTTGACGGGAAAAGTAACTTACTGGACACAACAGCTGTCCTCTCGCCAGTTGATTCCCTCGAGTCGCCCCATGGCTACCTGTCCGATGTGGCCTCTCCTCCTATGACATCACCCTTCCAGCAATCCCCACCTATGTCTCTGAATCACCTCCAAGGCAGTGGAGATCATATGGGCCAGATGAGTATGGGTAAGGATATGGGCTGCATGTCTTTTGACCCTAACGCACCCCGTCTATCCCACATGCCAGTGTCCAGCCCCAGCAGTCAGGGCACCACATCCATTGGTGGCAGTAGAGGAGGCCAGTGTGACTGGGTCTCCAGGATGCACCCAGGTGTAGGTCAGCAAGGAGGCTTCACCCAGGCACCACCAATATCCCACAACATGATGGGCGCTTTGCACGGAGTCAGCACCGCCACCCTGTCTCAGATTATGGGCTACCAGAATCTGCAGACCAGCCACCTCGGCTCATCTGCACACATGATGCAGCAAGCTCATTCACGGCAGCTCCAGCACCAGAACTCCAACTCCACCACAGCTGGCCAGTCCCTCAACCAGAGCTTCCCAAATGTTGAGCTGAATGGCTCCGACATGCCGCAGAACAACGGCCGCTCTATGCCCATCCACACCGTAATGCCCCAGGAGACGCAGATCCTTGGCACCCAGTTTCTTACCCCTCCCTCCCAGCACAGCTACTCTGGCCCCATGGACAACACACCTAACCACCAGCTACAGGTGCCCGACCACCCGTTTCTAACTCCCTCCCCTGGCTCCCCCGACCAATGGTCCAGCTCGTCCCCACATTCCAACATGTCCGATTGGTCAGAAGGCATCTCCAGCCCGCCTACAAGTATCCATTCGCAGATGAATCTGATCCCAGACCAGTTTAAGTAGAGACTTTCAAAATGGGCAGAACTCTTAAGTGGCAAAAAAAAAATATATATATATACAAATAAAGTTCACACAGAAAGAGAGTGGCAAGAATGTCTCAAGACTGAAGATGCTCCGTCTTTTTAATTATGAGTTTTTATACTAACGATAAGAACAGTTCTAGTAATTTTGTATTTATTTATGTTTTTTTGACCTGAAATATAAAGATGCTTTTATATTTATGCTTTTTTATTTTCTTTTCGTTATGTATGGGAAGATTGGAAACCGTTTAAAAGGAGCATCTATCAGGCTCCTAGGTGTGTACACTGGCTATTTATTCTTGTGTTGCTATATTCACTGGATTTATTTTTATCTTCTGGTCTTCAAAAATGTTTATTTTTTAGGATTTGCATTGCTTTATGTTTGTACAGATTGTTCTTCAACTTTTATAGATTATTTTAAATTCTTCAGTATTAATTATATTTTAACCTCATTTGTGTTTTAAAATGACTGTTTTTGTTACTGAACTACATTTCACTAAGTCTTATCACTGAGTCTGTGTTAGATGATTGATGTATATATATATATATATATATATATATATATATATATATATATATATATATATGTGTATGTATGTGTGTGTGTGTGTGTGTGTGTGTGTGTGTGAGTAACTGAGCGGAGGTAACAGAGACCTTAAAGCACAGAAGAAATGTCCCTTAGGAGTTGAAAGGTGCTTTTCAAAATGGAAAAAGTGGAAAGTGCACCTAAATCAACCTGAGCCTATTTTTTATTGGTCTTGGCTGGTGCTGAGTAATTGATTTGTGATTATTTATGATGCAAGGAATGTTTCTTTATTTCATATTGTATCCCAAATCAATGATTGTGGTTACCATGTTTAACCTGTGATGTGTTGAATTGCAGACCTGTTGTAGAAAAGTTGAAATGTTACATTTGCCACAGTTAAAGATAGTGCCAGTGTAATTTTTGTTTTTCATCGGAAAAGCAACGTATTTGTGAGATTTCTTGTAAAAAAATATTTTTTTTGCGGTGGAGAACCTGTTTGTGAAAGAAATGGGGACCTTTGTTTGTGTGTTTACTGACACCACCTACACTTTGTGTGGTTTAAGGTGTCTAAATGTCATGTTTTATAAACTAATTCAGAGATAAAAGATGTTTTTAATGAAAGATGTAATTCAAAAATCACTGTTCATGCAAAGGTGTAGCAAAGTATTTCATGATTAAAATATTTTGTAAAAATTGTCTTGATTCAATAAAATCTGCTGTTAAGTTTTAAGATATGGCTTCTTTTCTTGTTCTAAATTTCTCTCTTGCAATATTAAGTTGTTTACCGTAGAGTCACCTCATCTGTAGTTTAACTGGTTTGATATGAAAATTAAAGCTATTTCCACAGGAGTTGGTATCTACCGCTCTCTTGTGGTGATATCCTGATAGTAAAACAGTGAAAGCGATATTACTGTTGAAAATTATTCCAGGTCTTTTAGCAGATACTTTAGACTTAAATAAATAGTTGGATACCACCATAGAAGCATAGCCAGCCTTTCACCCTAAGACAGCTGGGATAGACTCCAGCCCCCCACGACCCTATGAGAGGATGGATGGTTCTAAAGGTGTGTACTGGAAAAAGAGAAATAGCGAGCTTCATGCATACGTGCTCATCCCTTCACATTAAAGACTTTGTTTTTGTTACTTGGATCAGCTACTGCCTATGCATTTCCTATTTGCCTGGTTTTGTATTGCTTTTAATGCATTAAAGTTATTGACTATGTGAAATCCTTGGTATGGAAAAAAACATATTTATGCAGCTAAAACTGAATTTGAATCTTGACCAGTGAATGCTTTTCATGCAACAGTGTTTTCAATCAAATCTGAGCTGCTGGTGGTGACTGAAATCAGCAGTGTGCAGCATCTTTTATGAAATAACTCATGAACCATCAACCTCACATTCTCTGGAGGACTTCCATATCCCTTTAAACGTCTCAACCTAGATATATTAAAAAAAACGTATATTATATTACGTTATGTTGTTTAACATTTTCATTATTATGCATAATAAAACATGATGTTAGTTATTGATTGATGAGCATCAAAGCTGCAGATTGTGGATCAGTGGGCAGCTGTCCGTGGTGCTGACCAGAGGACTTTAAGTTCTGTGTTTTGTGTGTGTGTGTGTGTGTGTGTGTGTGCGCACATCACATCAGTTGGACTTTAGCGTCACAGCCTGTCTGTCCCGTGCAGACACAGCGCCCTCAGCAGGTGAACAGGTGTACTGCAGCAGAGCCGGCAGGGAGGATAACAGTCGTCCCCATAGAGACAGGCTCCTAAACAGGACTCCGTTATTAAGCCAGCAGTCCTCTCTCAGAGGCGATGACATTGTTAATATGAGACAGCCGGCTTTTAAACATGAATAATTTCATCGAAAACAAACTTCCGCATGGTTGCCAGTCACATTTTTTATTATTGGATTAACGACCATCAGCCGCCAGCCGCAGCTTTACCCTGAGAGGCCGGAGATTTGTGTCTGTGAGCAGGGAGGAGTCCTCTGTTATCTCACTGAAGCTAGCTCCAAGCCAGGGTAGCATGTCGGCGTTTTAACAACGACTTTCAAACACAAAAGCTGTGGAGAGCAACCCCAATGTGCTGTTAGAGGTGAGTCTGTCATGATTTATCATCTTACATGGCTTCGTGTGTGCGGGCAGTTGAGCTAGCTAACCTAGCTAACGGTAACACGGTGGACCTAACGGGGCTCGGCAGGTCAGTCACTGGTCACCACACACTGGCCTCGACTGGAAAATACAAGCAGCAGCAAATAGGCTATTTCTGTCTTTCTTTAGTGGTTGCTAATTAACACAGAGCTCCTCTCATTTATGTTAAAAAGTGATGCTTTTTTCAGCTGAAACAGTGTGCAAATATAAGGTGTTTTGTCTGAGGTTTTTATAGTAATGATGACATACGACTAAAGGAATATGACAGCAGCATGTACAGCACCAGCAGGTTAAACCAGGTGAGCATTTATGTAGTATTTCATCATCATCATCATCATCAGGGCAGGTGCTGTCAGTGAGGCCCTGGTTGTTGTTCTGCATATCAATGATGTAATGCAATGAGCTGCTACTCCCAGCATTAATGCCTCTCTGTGTGTCCTCTGTTCAGGATGGATGTGGAGGTGAGGGCTGGCAGGGACAGCGCCTGGAGGAGAGCAGCACCACCACCACCAGATGATGCAGGTGGAGGAGGCATGGAGGCTCAGGTTGTACCACTGGAGCTCTATGACTCTGCAAGAGCCAAAATAGACTCAAATCTCCGCTGGCTGTTTGCCAAAGCTTACGGTATAGGTAAGGCTTCCTCTGCATTCACCTCTCACTGATCAGACTCATAGTAGTCACAGGATGCTGTGGTTTTGTTTATTTATTTATCCATGTAATTATTTGGGTAAAATTTGAACAGAACATTTTCATTCAAGTAGTGGTATCAGCAGCTGGAAAGTATTACAGCCAACATTGTATGATATTTGTGCAAAATAGACTTGGTATTGTAGTTGCATGAGTTGAGTTTGCTTTTAATTGAAGCATGACATCACTTCCTTTTCTGCCATGCTGTCTTGGCAAGTTTCAAGAACAACAGACCTTTATAAGGTAAAGACAAAATAGCAACCATACTCGCTATTATATTGCAGTACTTATATTATTAAATGATATATTATACTGTAGACATGGTGTCAGTTGCATAAGAGGATTTAGAAATAGTGTTGTTGTAATAAGAGTGTACAGTGGAGATACAGACAGTAAACATGGGGAAATAGAGATGGGACATGCAACGCAGGTCCCTGTCCAGAATCAGACCAGTGCTGTTGAGGTTAAACTGAATGTCTTTGGGGCTTTGGACCAGACATTTGAAGACCTGACAGCAGGGTGAGGTAGCCCAAATGCGCAATAAAAGGCTGCAGGCATCAATGAAATAAATTGCAGTACAGTCAAATGCATGAGCTACACATTCAAGCAATGCATGAAGAGATTGATATGTAAGTTGTTATTTTATGGTTTAATCAGTAAATGATCCAAAAAAGCAATATGATTATTATATATTTTGTTATTTACAACCTCTGTGTTTACAGTAACATATTTATGAAATGTCTCAAAGTTATGCAGTATTATTCAGATCTCTTCTTGGTCTTTGAACCATCAAAAATCTAAACAAATGTCTTGAGGAAAAGACAGCGCCATAGCAGCATTTCAGACCTTCACATTAGTGAGTGAAGACTCTCTCCACATCTCGCCATCAGCCCAAGTCTCTTATTCACGGGTCGCTAGCCTTTGCAGCTCTGAAGAGGTAACCTACAACATTCAAAATGATTTCTCTGCATGGTCGGGCTGTAAGTAAATGTCTGGAAATTACTCCTTGAATGGGTGTTTTTGTGCTACTCGCTGATAGCTCTCTGGGGAGTGAGAGCAGGAGATCAGCTGTGCTGCTCCTCCAAGCCCACCAGACCTTCATAATTAGCATGACCATCCACCATCATATCCCTTTTATAAGCCAGATGTACTGTAGAGTTAAGTGTTCCCTGCCTTGCTGTGCTGTGTCCTGCTCTGCAGAGGATGACTCAGTAAGTTGACTCTTAGAGGTGAACAAAGCCCTAAAATGTAAAGCTTGTAATGTGTGGTCAGGCAAATAGCATCCGATCAGGAAGGATGGCACAAAAATGATTTGTGAACCCATAGAGAGACACCTTACTTTGCAATGTGATGATAAAATTTTCCCAAATTATTAAAAAAATACATCCATAGCCAGTATTGCATCATATCATCATGATTGATATCACATTAATCTCCCAACAGCCAATGAGACATCATGAGCTCTATCTGGCTGGTTGAAGCTTTACCTCTCTGTTACCCAACAGGGCACCAATCAGATGCCTGTAATAAACAGCAAAGTATCACCTAACTACCCCCGTTGAGCTTCCTGCTTCCCTTAATCTGATTGGCTCCTCCTGACATCACAGAGTGCCAGGGACACTTGACTCATGTCTAGTAATAACTACACTATCTTGACTCTTCACTCATTTTCCACACAGAACGGACGGTACATTACTCTCTGGTTGTTGGTACAGTTTATGTAGTATGAGGAGTAGTTAGTGTAAACACATCATGACATTAACAAAGAAACAGCTTGGTCACTTTGTGGCTGATACCCATAATATTAACTGAACATGACATTGATGTGATACTGTTCAGGAGGATATGTTTGGTATTGTTGACATGTCCCTCAGCTTACTGGCTACACTGCAAATTATTTGGTTCTTACCAAGATAAAAAAAACATAGATGTCAATAATTTATCTTGCTTTAAGTGTTAATTTCTTAACACTTGTAGTGTATTATCTTAAATCATGAAATCTTTTTAAGTGGAATGATGTTTTTTGCAGTGTAATGCTCACTCACAATGATGCAATGCAAAAGCTGCTATATTTAGGTTTAGACACATATTCATTGTTCTGGTTCGCAGGCTATGATTCTCGAAGACGGCTAACTGACTGGAGCTTGTGATTATATTATAGGTCAACATAGTGGTGTTACTATGGTAGCATTCAGTGCACCCACACCTAGTGGACTGAAACTAGATTTGTATTTTAGATCTAAAATCTTTAGGGCGCTATATTCCCGTATCAGTGGTGTGTTCTTGTTTTAGGCAGTACATCATGTTGACGTACAGTGTGACTGTTTTCTGTTTGGGTTCTGTGGTACAGTCTCTGGTTATTGATAGCAAACGTGGAGGTCAGAGCAACCAAAGCAGTCTTATTAGATTAGAGAGCAAAGCAGTGCTGCTGGGATGACAGTGATGTCTATTGACTGTGTGTGCTGGTGTGACAGTCAGTCACATGTTTAAGTGTTTAATTGGATCAAACCTGAAGGCTTGTGTCTTTGTCCAACTCAGCCTGTTTGTTTAGACTCATGACAGTTTTATTGATGGTTTTGAGAAACTCCAAAACTCTCTAAATGCAATTACTAAAAAACAACAACCTTTTGTTTCTCAAGTGATGTTCTGTGATGAGAATTAATGTTCACTGTTCACATAATAACCACAACAAAAGTGTATAGCTATAAAATGTAATACTCAGTATATTTTAGAGGATTAAATATACATGAGACCTAAAATGAGAAATTATATAATGCACATTTTTGACATATTTTCTTGTTTGCAATCTGACAGGTGTACCTAACTAGTTCCATATTTATCATTATATATCACATGCACTTTTGGATACACTGTTTCTAAACTCAGTCTCAAAAAAAATGTCATTTCTGTACTGCAGTCTTGGTCCATAATGGTCAGCATGTACACCAATATCAATATATCTGCAATTCAATAATATCTCACTATATTATGGGACGTAACAACATGTGCATGCATATTTTCAGATCTGCAGATGTCCTCACTACATTGTTGACTCGGGATATGTGCCGCATTTTCAACACATCATTCAATGAAGTGCCAGGGCCGTACATGATGAGTGTGAGAAGCTACACATCCAAAGTATTGGCTACATGCATTTCCCAGTTTTTGTCATGTTTTCTACAGGGTCAGATGTGTAAAGGTGCCTACAGGGTGCATTGGCTTACTAGACGCTATGTTTCCCCAACATGCCGTCTTCAGAAGGATTCTCCATTAAGCCATCTTTTTGCAGAGAGTAGATGAGTCTGACTGTCAGCAAGATCTCTGCTGATCAATCTGACCTTGTGTCTGAGGGAATAGGAACAAAGGCTTTCCCTGCACCCCCTCCTCCTGATTTCCCACACACACACTCATGTACAACAGGGTGGCCTTTGACGCTTGGATCAGGTGGACGATAAATATCTAAGGAGTATTAGCAGCTAGGATTAGGACAGCAGCTCCTTCCTCCCCTCTGATTCCCCAAGCACACAGACCTCCTGATGTCAGGGACCATAAAATGATTTGACGAGCAGGCCTTGGTGAGGGGGGTGAAGCAGCAACCCAGCCCCCACCTTCAGTCATGTCGGCATTCCCCATCACCATCTCCACGGCAACCTTAGAGGATGATTGGGCATTCTGGGGCTGCTGAGGGCTGAGGAAGTGGCAGGGTAGAGAGTGCTGTGTTTGGAAATATGAGACTTGCTCTTGTTGAGAGAGACACAAACGAGACAGATCAAGTCAGTCCTGCAGGGAGGAATGATGAGCAGTTTCTGACATGATCTGGGATTCTCATGTACATATGGCAGCACACAGCAGCACAGAGTGAGACAATCTGGTGTGAAGGACAGCTGAGGTTTTCATGGTGGACTGCAGCTCCGATCTGCCCCTCTTGTGTGTGTGTGTGTGTGTGTGTGTGTGTGTTCACTGCTGGTCTTATTTTGTCTCTTCATCTCAGCTCGCTGGCTTCTAATGTGCAGCTAAATGAGAAAAGATAATGTGAAATGATTTGATAGCATCATTTATCCTATTTGTAAAGTATCCTGCATTTTAAAGTTTTATGCTGTTTGTTTTGGTCTCATCATTTCATTTTATTTGTGAAGTCATTGCTGAGATCTTGAATGACAGAAGCAGGTATTTTAGTTCAATTAATTCAGTAATATTAATCATTAATATATGAAACATTGCTCAATCCAGTTTTGATTCCAGTCTCTCACCTGTTTTTTTTTTTTGGCCCCCTCATATGCATTACAACACTGATTTCTAACCATAACAGACAATAGTCTCCCTGTTAATTCCAGCCTAAATCTGCCCAGAATGTGCTGGAAGCTAAATTTCGTGAGTGCTTCAGGCCTTAACTCTGGATTAGCATGTTGAAGGCGTATAAAAATAGCTGCCCCTTGTCTGTGTCTATGAGCAGGAAAACACTCTGCTGGTTGAGACGACACCATCAGCTTAAGTATCACCGCTAAGTCCTGTTAGCTCATTGGCTTAAAGCCTCTGGTCCACCTACAGGACTTTAGCTTTGCTACCTGGTTTGTTGTTTAACCATTGAGTTTGTGTCAGTGCTCTCCTCGTGTACTGGTTTCTTCTTAGACAGTCCTTGAAACTCAGTTACATAACATGGTGCATGGATGGATACGTGTGTGAACAAAAATAACTTGCATGTGGATACGCGATGTGATTTGTGACTCTCTGAGCTTTAGTAGGTAATAGGAACTCACTGGTTCATCTAGTAGAAATTCATTTAATAGTACATACTTGTCATACTCTCCAGATCACATCCCTGCAGACCTGCGGGACCCCTTCTACACAGACCAGTATGAGCAGGAGCACATCAAGCCCCCCATCATCCACCTGCTGCTGTCTGGAGAACTCTACTGCCGGGTGTGTGGGCTCATCCTGCATGCCGAGCAGGCCGCCTCACTCCAGAGCCACCAGTCTGTCATCCAGGCCCTGTCCAGGAAAGGCATCTACGTCCTGGAGACAGACAACACACCTGTGTCTGATCTGGACCTCAGCTCATCTCCCATCAAGATGGTGGGTATTTCATTCTTACGGCTGGTTGTAGGCCAACATTCACTTTTGCTCACACAATAAAGCTAACAGCAAGAGCTGGTGAACATGGTGGAGGCTACAGCATCCAATGAGACAGATGTTTCCCTCAGGAGATAGAAGACCAAAAGAAAGCTAAAAGTAGAGTGAATACTGGACTGATTGGGTCATCAGGTGACCAGATGCTGGTGGATGGGTAATACGTTCTGTATGTTATGTAACACAACTGCTTTATAACACCTATATGTGGTAATTCATCAGTGTTGGGGTTACAGCTCGATCCACTGTTTCCAAGTGACTAAACAATTAGTACTGATTTAAAGGAACACATTTAGGGGGAGACATGGAAAATAATATATACACTAAAGTGTATAATTACTTGATAATAACAATTATTATGTTATGGTTTGTGACGAATGTGCTGTTAATATCTGCATATGGAGCCAGCTGCTGTCTACTGTCTCTATAGTAGCTCAGAGTGGACACAAAGCCCTGTGTTCACTTTTGCTGCCTGTGCTGGAGTCTATGACGTTATGAGTTAACCTCTGTCACTCACTCCACTGAGTCTTTGTTTGATATTCTCAGAGCTAAACTACTGCTCCACTCACTCACTAACACACATTCAGTGCTGCCTCTCCCTTGCTTCACCACTCACTTCCCTCCTACTACCTCTCTAATCAGTAAGTCAGTTCATGTTCACTTATGTAGATGAGGGTACATTCTCTGCAGTAGTATAACCTAGTGATCTGGCATCCCACACTTGCCATCTGGCAACAAGATAATGTGACTTTGCTTTCCAGAGCCGAATATGAGCCAAGAGTATTGAAATAAATAATGCACCAGTGGATGTTTTGCAGGCTTTAAGGTGTGCATTTAAAATATTCATGAAGCAAAAATGAAACAAATGCCCAGCCTTATTTCATTTAATATGATCCCACTCTTGTGAGGTATTAGTCATATCCCAAAGGGGAAAAATGCAAAAATAAGCAGCAGTATATGAAGGTAATCTTTACTCTTGGCTAGAGTTTCCTATTAAGTAGAGACACTGAAGAGAGACTGAGACCGTCATTAAATCTAATGGATTCTTTGTTTGAGAATGAGTGGAGAGAAATCCATGTTCCAGACCTCCAGCTAAACACACACACTCTGTGTTTCATTTTGCACAGCTCCAGCTCACCCCTGGCCTGTTTGCACCAGTAAAACAGTGTGTGAGTCATGAAATAATGACAAACAGTAATGATCGTCTCTGGCTGATATCACTGTTCGAACTCTGCATGTTTCAGTCAGAAAGTTCTGCCTTGTTTCCATGGCAACTGAGTGATGCTGGATCTCTTACCTTTGTGATTGTAAAACCAGCCCTGTCTTCAACAGAAGAGCACACACCCCATCTGTACTACTAATAATAATGAAGTACAATACTTGTTTGCAATAAAGTCAGCAAAATCCACATTCTTCCAGAGCGCCCACATCCACCTTATTGATGCCCTGATGATGGCCTACATAGTGGAGATGATCAGCGTAGAGAAGGTGGTGTCCAGCATCAAGCGTTTTTCAAACTTAAGTGCCTCCAAGGACCTGCCTTTTGACCTGGAGGACGCAATGGTTTTTTGGATCAACAAGGTAAGAGGCAGCCATGGGCGTCTATGTTTGACACTTTTGTGTTCTTCTGTCTGTGTTGAATCCACTGCTTCTGTTTTGCTGCAGGTGAACATAAAGATGAGGGAGATCATAGAAAAAGAGCTGAAAATGAAGCAGCATTTGCTGGAGTCACCCAGTCACCAGAAGGTAACAGCTTGTCTCACACTCACTTTCTCGCACCAAGCTTCCTCCCTGTTGAACTGTGTCTTTCTCTTGGGATTTGTTGTTGTTTATCATCTGCGTGGCTGGGATTTTACACACATGAATCCTGTCCACAGTGGGAGCAGTATTAATCATCAGGTGTGTGCGTTTAGTCATTGGATCTTGCCTGCATTGTGATCTGATGAGCACCTCACATCATCTTCTGATCTAAGATTTGTTTACCGGTATGGATTATAAGCTATACATGTAAGTTAATGGCAGGGATCAATAGTTATAAGTAAGTGTAAGAGTACATGGTGAATACAGAATGCTCATGATTATGTCAATGGTATTGCACTTAATGTCCCATTATTGCACACTGTTCATTGGATTTGATACTATCATAACCTTAACACAGTAATTGCCAATTAAGTTCTAGAGTTAATAATAAGGAGCATCTGTTGTCTGTATTTTATGAGTAGATTTATGGACGTTTATTTGCGATGATACCCTTGGGACATCTGCCATGCTACTTGTCATGTTTATGTGTTCATATTTGGCTAAGTTATGACTCTGCATCCTCTTTTCTGCCTAACCCTTTCCACTTGTCTTCATAATCAGATCTGTCTCCACGGTAACAAGAGATAATCTGATTACTTGTCACTATATATGACCCTTGACTTGTCTGCTGCTCTTCCTGTTTGTGTCTTCCCAAACTTTCCTCCCCTCCTTCCTGCCTCTCGGATACTAGTCTCCCTCCAAATGGTACTGGAAGCTTGTACCTGTAAGTGTACCCAATGTCTGTATGTCTGAAGAGTGTGTGTGTGTGTGTCCGTGTCAGATCAGCACATAAAGGAGCCAGAGCACCGATGCATAAATGTTCAGTGAGCGACGATGCCACAGGGCCCCTTAGTGGCAAAGGAGGAAGCAGCAACCTCAAACTCCTTTTCCCCTGCTTCTATCATGCATGAAACCCAGCTCCTTGAATATTCAGCTGAGACTTCACACTTGCCACCTTGAAAACTTCTGTATACCACTGTACCTTTGACCTTACACCTCACACCACAAAGCTACCAGTCTGATGATTTCACTCATCCAGTCATTTCATTTCTATAACTTCCTCCCACATTTCTTTTTTCCCTCACCAGCCTGATATATTGCATGCTCTGGATAGCTGCTATTTGGAGCCTGTGGAGTTCTCCCACATGGTAATAGACTCACCATTGACTCTTTTCTTTATTCCATCCCACCCTTCATTGTTTTCCCTTTAATCACATACACTAACTGCTAAACCCACCTCAGCTTCAGTTAAGTTTGTGGACCTCAAAGAGGGTAATCATCCTCGATCACCCATGCCAGTCTGTTTAAGTGAAGGCAGACATTATTGTACCACATGATGTGAAGCTCAAGCACTGGATGCCACTCTCCACAGCAGTGGTTCCCAACCTGCATGTCCTGGCCCCCACTTGGGTCGCTAAAGCTTCCCAGCAGGGCCTTCTTGATTTTTTTGAAGGTGTGCAAGACAAGCTTTTTCAAAAAAGAATGAAATTGTTTATGGACTATGTCGCGCCTCGCTCGTGTACAGAAAAAGGGATCCCTTGAGGAAAAAGTTTGGGAACCACTGCTATACAGTATGTATTAAAGAGAGACAGAATAATGTTTACATGTTTTGTGACTTTATACTTCTGTGTACTTTGTTTTAAACTTGTGCCCTCTCTTCCTGTGTAGGTGCGTTACCGCAGAGATCACCTGTCAGGTCGGACACTTCAGCACTTCCCTCTGGTGGACGACCTGCTGAAGGATGTGTGTGATGGCACGGCTCTGCTGTCTGTAATCCATTTCTATTGCCCAGAACTCATTAGACTGGAAGGTAAGGTAACAGTGGACTACTAGACCCACTGAAGATACTGTAGTTTTTCTCTCCCCAGAGCCACAGTCCACCAATCTGCCACTTAGTTATTACAGCAAACTTTTACAGCCTGAGAGTATTGACCGTTGTTGTCCTATTCTGTGCAGATATCTGTCTGAAGGAGGTCCCCTCCATAGCAGACAGTGTGTACAACATCCAGCTACTGCAGGAGTTTTCTCATGAATACCTGAACAAATGCTTCTATCTGAAGACTGAGGACATGTTATATTCTCCTCCTGTACTAAAGGTAATATAAAAAAAACCTTTAAAACCAAAAAACAAGTTCCATTGAGATTGTCCTGTCTTCCTGTTGACATCTAACACAGTCATTATGTGTTGCAGAATAATGTGATGGTCTTCATTGCTGAGCTCTACTGGTGGTTTGAAAGTGTGAAGCCAGACTTTGTACAGCCCAGGCACCTTCAGGAAATCAGAGATGGTATAACTCTACTTTGATAGAATTGTTTGCTGTTAATCAAACTGCTAGTTGCTCTTATAAATAGTTATAGGATCTCTTCTAATAGTTAATATCCTCTTCCATCATTTTTCCAGTGAGATTGCTGCTGCAGCCCAAGAATTCACGATCCCACATTCCCATCTCCAACGTCTCCAAACGTAGTTTCCTGACATCTTCAAACTCTGCTGACATATTGACCACGTCCCCGAGCCCTGACCTCAGGTGATACTGACTGACACAGTCAGTCACAGGTTTACTGAGTGTACATTAAAATATGCATTTTTGGTCATTGACAATTGCAATATGATAAATGTCTCTACACTTAATTTATGGCAGTATTTCTCCAAATATTTTAATTATATTTGTGTCAACTTGGATTTAGGTGTTTAATAAAGATAACATTATTTAAACATTTCAGCTAAAATCAAACCAGATTCAGCATGAAAACCCAAACCTGTCTGTCTTTTCTTTTCAGCACTAAACCAAGCTTAAGCCCTTCTCGCCCTTCACTACCCCTGAGACAGAGACAACAGAAAGTGTCTGAGAGCATTTCAGGTAATATAAAAATATATTTACACAGCCTTCTGTGCAGATTTTGTTCCCCAAACAGAAAAAGGAGAGGGAAGGTAGAGAGTGTGAAATGTAGTGAAGCTGTTTTATGTTTTTCCATATCTGAATGTCTACATCTAACAAAAACAAGTTACTTGATGAGTTGTTAATTAAAATGTCTTTTCAGAGTTCAGATTTCTTTTATATTCGTTCGTTCTCCAAGCGTAGGTTATTAAAATCGTGTTGCATGTTTGTGAAGTCCTGTGTTGTGATCTGGAACATATTTTTTGTACAGATCTGAGAAATAGGTCCAACTCTCCGACACATGATGGGCAGCATCAGGGCTCAATACTGGCCTGGCCAGAGAGGAGGCCAAGGTGAGCAGTGTGATTACAACCTTCACTGCTGCTCCATGAGTCATGATACTGAACTCACATGAATGTCTCCCTGTCCAGGCCTTTGTCCCAGCCGGTGCCTTATGCCCTGCATTGTCCCCTGGAGGAAGAAGCAGACAGCATCAGCCTTGCTCGCTCTATCAGCAAAGACAGCCTGGCCTCCAACGTTATGACCATCACCCCCAAACACATATTGGCTCAACACAGACTCAGTGGACAAAGCCTGCTGAGTCACATGCGTATAGAGGATGAGGAGGAGGAAATAGAAGAAGAGGAGCTGGTTGCTGTAATCCACCCTTCTGCATTTTCTCGAAGTCGTCTTGGGAGTGACATGGAACAGGATGAGCTGGAAATTCCGAGAGCAGCCTCCAGCTCAAGGGTTTCTAATCCTCGTCGATCTCCCCGTCTTGACACAGGTCCCATTACGCCTGACCACCCCGCAGCAGGCTACTATCTGGAGCCTTTGATGCCTGCCATCGCTAAGCCGGCCAAAGAGAAGAGCATCAGCCTGAACAAGGAGGAGGAGAGTGGTGAGAGTCACTGCAGAGCTTCTGCTAGGAAAACAAGCACTAATGTACCCCAGAGGAAAGAGTCAAACAGAAGTACGTTCATGCCCATACCTGTGGCTGAATCAATCCCTAGCTCTCTCAGGCCATCCACAGAGGGCTCAGTGGGCATCTCTCAGGCAGAGAAGAAGCAGTCCCTGGGCTTTTTCCTCCATATGTCAGGAGAGCCAGACTGCCACAGTCCGTCCTCCATGGCACTGGAGGTAGGTCACGACTCAGACTCTGACATTGCAGACCTCGAAGAAGATGATGAAGAGGACGATCAGATGGAGCTGACTAAAGAGGTGGTGAAGAGAGGAAAGCTGTGTGAGTTTGGAGAGGCAGAGGGTGAGTCAGCCAAACTGAGAGAAGACTCGAAGGTTAGTGAGCGGGATGATAAGGAAGGCAGCAGTGGACGGTCAAGCCCCTGTCTCAGCACCACATCGTGGGCGAGCAGCTGCAGTGCTTCAGGCAGCACCAGTGTCAAGATGACCAGCTTTGCAGAGAGGAAGCTCCTTAAACTTGGCCTCCGCGATGGATTCTCAAGTACCAGCAGCTCTCAGAAGACCACACCAGATGGCTCAGAGGTTGGCCCCTGCCCCCCCTGGCAGCTGAGGAGTGACTGCATTTCCAGCTGGCTTGGGAAGGAGCCTAGCTCTGTGTTGGGGAAGAATATGGTAGTCAGTCCCTCAGCGGTGCCTTCAGAGCTACTGCAACTTCACATGCAGCTAGAGGAGCAAAGACGAGCTATCGAGTATCAGAAGAAGAAGATGGAGACCCTATCAGCACGGCAGCGACTAAAGCTGGGGAAAGCTGCATTCTTGAACATCGTGAAGAAGGGTGGAGGGAAGAGTGACACACTTCCCCTGCCCCTGAAACACTCCCAGGAGTCCTCAGAGCTGGCTGACGGGAGCAAACTGAAGACTCAGTCATGTAAGGATGACTCCTGTCTTGATGCTCTGAAAGTGCAGGCAAAGGCAGGTCAGACAGAGGGAGGACAGATGAACAGGAACAACAGGTTGAGCACCCTGTCCCTGGCCAGTGTGGCTGAACCTGACTTGAATGAGTGCTCCCACTCCATAGATCTTCTCAATGAGGCTATTAGCTCCATTCAGCAGCAGATGATGCAGCTGTCCTTACAGCAAGACCTGCTGATGAAGCGTGTGGTCTCACCTCCAGAAAGTGTGGAACCAAGCCCCAGCACAACCCCCAACACAACACAGTCCTCTACCTCAGACTCCAGGGCTTTTGCAGTTCACTTTGTAGACATCGGTGGCAGCAACACTGCCCCTACCCGTCGTCCACCCAAGCTAAGTTCGAGACAACGCAGGAAAACTTCAGAGCAAAAACAGAGTAAAGAGGACAGTAAGATGGCTTCTGTCAAGTCAAATACTCAGTTACTGGAGTGCAGAGAAAACCCTGGTAAATCCCAGGAGAGGAATATCGTTGAGAGCTCCAGGCCAGAGAGAAGCATTCAGAGAAACACCACCTTCAGAGTCCGCAACGACACCGACCAACACAGCAGTAGAGAGGGAACTGGCTGCTTCTTGGACACCACATTGACGCCTCCTTCACAGTCTGCAGAACAAGAGGAGACAAACTCAGGGATGGAGGCTGTGGGTGGAGATGAGAATGCCAGGGTCAAGGGTCAGTTGATTGAGGTGGACCTATCAGAGCTTAAGGATCCCCTGGAGGACGGCAGCACAGACATTACAGACTGCACGGTGGACGGCGAGCAGAAGAATGTGCTCGGTTTCTTCTTCAAGGTGAAATACTTGGCTGTCTCAAATTACTGTTTGCAATAACAAGAGCACAGCCTGTGTAGCATAATTACTAATTCAGTGCTGCTTTTTAATTCTTCCAGGATGATGAGAAAGCAGAGGATGAAATGGCCAAACGTCGTGCCGCCTTCCTCCTCAGACAGCAGCGCAAAGCTGAAGAGGCACGACTACGCAAACAGCACCAAGAAGTGGAGAGTGAGCTCAAACGTGATGAGACCAGGTACAATTTTTCCTGCTTGTATTTGAAAGATGATACCATGTAATATTTATGTTTAAGATTGTACATACAGTATTATACACAGGTGGCATGGTGGAGTAGTTGGCACTGTCGCCTCACAGCAAGAAGGTACCGGGTTCGAATCCCGGTCCCGGGGCCTTTCTGCGTGGAGTTTGCATGTTCTCCCCGTGTCTGCGTGGGTTCTCTCTGGGTACTCCGGCTTCCTCCCACCATCCAAAAACATGCATGTGGATTAGGTTAATTGGTTAATTTAAATTGACCGTAGGTGTGAATGTGAGTGTGAGTGGTTGTCTGTCTCTATGTGTCCTGTGATGAACTGGAGACTTGTCCAGGGTGTACCCTGCCTTTCACCTTAAGACAGCTGGGATAGACTCCAGCCCCCCACGACCCTATGTGAGGATAAGCGGTAGAAAATGGATGGATGGTATTCACAAAGACATCTTGCTCTGTACTCATGAATGTGTTTTCATTAGGACTGTACCTAATAGTTAAAGCTTCAAAGCTTTGTTTGTAACCTTTACATTTGAATTATTATTATTATTATTATTATTATTAATAATTTACAGAGACATTGAGTGCACAAATCCATCGGATTCCACGTTCTCTTCCTGTCTCTTTCTCTTGAACACACACAGTGAGTGAAGCAGAGCTCAGTCCAAAAGTCAAAAAAGAAGCTTTGGATGTCAAAATCAGCCTGAGTCACCATGCTGTGGAGCGAGATGAGCCTTGTGAATTTGCAACCTATGCAACCTAATTACTGTCAGAGCTTTCATTTATAACTACCAGTGCTTCCATAAATATACCGAGAAAGAAATCACAGAGATGCAGATTTGCCCTTTGTAGTGAAGTATGGAAAAATAAATATGGAAGGTAACTTGCCATGGAGTTTTTATTTGACAAGTTACAGACAATTTCACTGTGCAGACTCAAACAAGACTAACATCACAGGCGACCTCGACTACAATGATTACAAACTACCAGAGGTCACCAGGTAATGCTAGATTCTGTCTTAACTTCAAGGCGTAAGGCAGAAGAGGAGCGCGTTCGTAAGGAGGAGGAGAAGGCACGACGAGAGATAATTAAGCAAGAATACCTGCGGAGGAAGCAGCAAGCGCTGATGGAGGAGCAAGGTGTGGTCAAGCCTCGTCCACGCATCAAATCCCGCAGGAGCAGGCCTAAATCACTCCACCGAGAAGAGTCCAGCAGCCTCTCCAAGGGATCTACCACACGTAAGAAGAGCATTAACACTCACACAGCTTATATTTTCTTGCTCTCCATGTTGTCTTTCGTGTTTGTTGTCATCTTATGGATATGTGCGTGTCAGCCTAAATGCTCATATACTGTGAGTTGTGTGAGTTCATGGCCACCCCTGTCTGTACATGTATGTTATGCAGGTAATTCTCTGAAGAAGTCCATGTTGATCAAAGCCCAGAGCTCAGCAGCAGGCTGCAAGGGAGGTGAACCTTGTACCCTGCTCTGCATGATGTCATATCAATATACATACACAGCCTAGTGTAGTTTGTCACAACTGCCTGAGGAATCAGCTATTTCATACTACTCACACTGTTTTAGAGAAGCTGATTTGGACTCATTTCTGATCCATTTTGTCATCATGCTGTCTTGCCTGTCGTGCAGCTTCTGTCCCTTGTTTGAATCACAGCATTGTAAACAGAGTATACACAGTAAAGTAAAGCAAATCCTTCCGTCTGTTCAGCTGATCTGAGCTGCAGTCATCGAGGGTCGACACTCTCTCTGGCGACTGAGGCAGACAGCGTCATCTCTGGAGGGGCAGTGTCACAGAGGTGAGACCTCCTGAACAGAGGAGACATCTTTTCCTTGTGTATCCATGTGGTCTCTTGATTGACCTGGAGGTGTGTCCTCCAGGGCCGGCTCTGTTTGCTCCATGGAGTCGTTCCCTATGCTGAGCAGAGCGTCGAGCAGGAACATGGAGAGGGACTGGGAGAACGGCTCCATAGCTTCATCCATCACATCAACCGAGTACAACGGTGAGCAGCAATGCTGAGAAATTCTTTCAAATTGCGAAAGTTTTGGTCTTATTTAGTGTCAAGATGCAGAATAGTTTTTGTCACTTGCTTTAAAGAAATACTTTTGGGAAATGCTTAATTTTGTTGCTGAGAATTAGATAATAAGATCAATACTGCTTTCATATCTGTAAATATGAAGACAGTAGTTGCTTATTTTCACATATATGCAGTTAATTTGTGACTTCCATCGGATGAAAATGTTCCCATGTTTCCCAGTTAGTGTAGTGTAGGTAAGTGTCTATGAAGAGAGCCAGCATCCCCACGACACTGTGGTTTACAACCAGACTGAAGCTGTGTGCAGTCCAACCACAGTTACACAGCAGATCTGCTGGCTGCATCCAGTGCTGATACTGTATGCACATGGAACGAGTCAGCTAACTTCATTGTTGTTCATCATTAATTAATAGTCCTGCAGCGAATCATTTAAAACCTCTTAAGTTATAACTCCCTCACAACCGACTATTCCTGCCAGTTTTTACCATAGTCACCAGGGTAACCATTGTAACGGCTGCACATGTCCTGTCTCATGTTTTTATTGTATTGCAGGTAGATGTGTGTCTGTAATGAGCAGCGTGATGTCATAGATAATGTTTGAGAACCTTTTAAAAACATTTAAAATACCAGTAACTTCCCTCTGTGATTATTGTGATAAGCCATGATTGTCTCAGCCTTGAATGCACCCACCTATAATAATGGCTTTGCTGCCCATTCTCATACTTAATGTGCAGAAATGAGGGTTGTATTAATCTTTTATTTAACTTGGCAAGAAAGCAAATGTGCATATTTTACAAAACTATGTCTTTGAACACTTACTGATCCTTTATGCATTTACCGCATGAATCATTTTGTTTGCCAAAGGTCCAAAACTCTTCAAGGAGCCGAGCTCTAAGTCTAACAAGCCAATCATCATCAACGCCATTGCTCACTGCTGTCTGGCTGGAAAGGTCAATGAGACCCAGAAGAATGGTATACTGGAGGTTAGTGGGGTCACCTGAAATTCATTTACTGCTAGGGATAAGTTGTTGTGAATACATAAAGTAATTGTGTTAAACAATACTGGTTATGTTAAGTAATTAGCCTATTCACAAAGGTATATTTTTGTGTCACTGCTCACAGGAGCTGGAAAAATGTGAGTCCAATCACCTGATCATCCTCTTCCGCGACGGCGGCTGCCAGTTCCGCGCCATCTACTCGTACTCACCAGACACGGAGGAGATCATCAAGTTCACGGGCACAGGGCCGCGCTCCATCACCCGCAAGATGATCGACAAGCTCTACAAATACAGCTCAGACCGCAAGCAGTTCACCGTCATCCCCGCCAAGTCGGTGTCGGTCAGCGTGGATGCCCTGACCATCCACAATCACCTGTGGCAGGTCAAGAGACCAGGGAACGCACGGAAGAAGTGAGGGGGAAGACACTTGTTGTCGTTTCTGTTCTGATCTCCTACTGTTGGGCAGGACCCAATGATCTCTTGAGATGGCTAACGTGTTTGTGTGACGGGGGAGGGGGGTCAGATGTTCTCTTAAATGGAGAGTTCAGAGTGTGGTAGAAAATGAAAAACACCTGCCAACTGAATGTCTTTTTTCTTTTTCTCGTGTTAGCTTTTCTGCATGTCACACTTTTATTTTGTGGGTATGTCCCACTGATGGATTCTCATGTAGCAGTGACGAGAGGATGGACAAGTCCAACACCACTGAATCTACTCACAGTAGGGAGCACACTGCTAATTTAAAGTGGAGGACTTTTGGTAACTGCTATTTCAGCTTGGCAAAAAAAACCCTACTGCTGTGATTAATGCAGACTCCACATACAGAGCCCCTATTATTCATCAGTAACTCAGAAGAGGGAACTCACTTTTTTCTACTTAAGTATTAGTGAGTGGCCATGTCCAGTCTTGTTTTCTGGTGTGTTTGGGAAAGTGTGTGTTAGGGAATGGGAGAGCTTGTGTTTCCTGCTCTGAATGTTTTTCTTGATTATGCTCTAAAACTGCGACAGACTTATGGAGCAAAGCAACATGTTTTTAGTGCTGACTTCTGTTTTTACAGATGGGGTAATTGTATTCAGGTAGTATTCAGAAGGGTCATATCAGTGAATTACACATTATGTTGTATTAACGTCATATTTGTATTCCACCAACTGTCGAGCCACCTGAGACCCTGACTGGTTTTTACTGCTGAACCAAAATGGACTGAGCTATGCCGCCTGGCTGTTTTTCCACTCACTGAGTGGATTCTGGTTAGACATGCAGTTTTAGTGTAGCTTCTGGCGCTCAACGCTAGTAATTTCCTTGTAATGACTGACTGTCAGCAGCTGGTGTAATGTGAGGGGGAGGGGGAGAACTGCACAATACTTGATATTTGTTTGCTGCATTTTGTATATTTTTGAGTAGTATTTTTGTACATTACGTACAAGTTATGTTTACTAAAAACGGGCACTATTTTGAGGTTTATTTTCCGTTACAGCCTTTCAGAGAAGTCACCAGTCTTATTTCATTGTGTTAAATTGTATGTTTATTTATTCTCAAGAGATATAATAAAATGCAACTAGGTACGTTTTCTGATGAAGTGTGTATGCTTGTGGAGTTGTCGTGGTCTGTTTTTCACTGCTGCTCCTTTGCTTGTCTCTTCTGGACGGGGTGTGTTGAGGTGTTGAGGTCACACTTATTCACACATAAATCACTGCACCCCAAGTTCTCAGACACACACTTTACCTTTGCCAAGGAGGTTTTGTATTCAGCTCTGTTGGTTTGTCAGAAGGATTATGGAGACATTTACTGGCCCAGTTGTCATGGTGGAAGGTCTCATTACATTTGGGAGTGGATCCTAGTCACAAGACGGGTACACAAATTGTTTTTCACTTTTATTAGTGTTGTGAGACCGGGCATGGCCTTGGCTGCTCTCAGAGTGCCTCTCTAGTTAATTTCTACTAGACAGGAAAAGGCAAAATAAATCCAGCCTACCTACACACAAATGGTTTATTCTTCCTCACAGTATACACAGTAGTCCTCCACCCACACAGGTGTTTTCAGTTGAGCAGCCTGATTAGTCCTCGGCTCCAGTCTTGATTATCAGAAATGTGACTCACCTGTTAGTCACACATTTCCCTGCTTCCTCTTTCACGTCACTGCTTCTTTTCACCCTTCTTCCCTCTTTGCTTCTCCCTCCTGCTCTCCATTAAAGCCTCATATTACTGCTGAGCTGTGCTTCACACCGAGTGCAGCTTCATGTTGTCATGGTCTTCTGCTTTCTTTTTCGGCTGCTGATGTTAACAAATCTACATTGAGCATCAGTCTTTACTCTAAAACTCTAACCTTTTTCTGGCTGTAGCTTCTTATTAAGCATACAGACACATTCATTCTCCATTTGACATAGAGAAATGTAGCATCACTACAGCCATTTTTTCATAATATAGTACTGAAATGTGCAAATTGAAAATAAAATGAAACAGTACAAATATTTTTAACATTCAAATATGGATGAAGTCAAACATGCTTGTGTACAGGATGTTGCATTTTAGAAATACATACCTTGTCCAAACAGCTACAAATATAAAGTTAATGAGCAAATTCCTCAATTAAGCAACACTGAGAGAGAAATGAGGTTTTCTGATTACTAATATAGTACAAATTAAATAAATTCCTTTATGTCACACTACTGGAGAAATGCTGAAAAGTGTTCAACTAAGCACTTTGTCCAATCTAAGAAATGTACTGCAGAGAAACAAGTAACTATCATTGTTCGCACAGCACTCACTAATTACGACCTTCACACCACTGAATAACTACTTTTATGGTTCAGCTATATAAGCTTTAAAGGAAAGCTTTAATGCACATCTCACATTGAAGTGACACAGTGTTAAATGTTCAGCTGTGTGACTGGTGTCATGGCCCAGGAGCATCTAGAGTATGTGCTTCTGATTTCTGAAAACTGGAATAATTCTGCAAAATCCAAAATATCTTATTTAAAGAAGAGAAACAAAACATACAGTTTACTGTGATCCTAATTCTTTTGGTTTGATTTTGTCTTTTGTTTGTCTCACTCCTGATTCAAATCCCTTCAGTTAGGTGAATTTGTTGGTTAATCAGTGCATCCCTGACTTCTCATCTAAGAGAGCTTTCACAGCAGAGAATACAATATTCTTACAAACAACGTCTGTGGCAGGCTGGAGGATGAAGGATGGAAAATGTCACCTGCCGAACAGTAGGCACTCACATAATACAGTTGTATTATATGGAACGTTGTAGAACAAGTGGTCCTCTTTCAGGTTGGACCTGCAACCAGACCCTCCACCCCCATGAAAGCTGGAAGGGGTTGATCATGAAGGTGTGCACCAGTGAAGGGCAGCATGGTATCAGAGCTGGGTGTCCTCTCTGGTGTCCATGCTGGACTCGTGTCTCTCTTTCAGGCTGCTTCTGTGGACTGGAGGCTCCTCTGGGACATGAGCCAGAGGGTCTGAGCGAATCAAGTACCTGAGAGAAAGACAGGAAGAAAGACGGAGAAGGGGCAGAGATAAAGAAATCAGATCAGAAGCATTGCAACATGGGAGCTCAGCTTTCAGGTGCTTCTATGAATCCACTTTCACCAACCTGCTAGAGCAGAAGTCACATGAAGGAAGAGATAGAAATACGAGTGCAGGATGCTGTCTTGGTGATGAGCAGGAAACAGCTGTTGCTACGGGTACTTGTTTGCTCAGGTGTCGCGTTCAGGGTCCAAGTTGTGACATATTATTACCTCATACTAAATTAGTTATGATAGGTAAAGGTACATTTTAATGTTGTCGTATTGTGTCATGAAACTTGAGGCAGATCATTAGGGATTATAACAATAATGCTAGTAAAGGTGTGTATGTAGAAGTACATGAGATTTAATGTTTTGTTTTTGTCCCCTCAAATCCCAATAATAACAAAAAGGAAATCATAAGAGATGTTTTTGTTTAACCATCCCTCTTCACTGTTGATTGATTTGCATTTATATCCAGTGTGAAAAATCTGCTTTGCTTTGATTATCGCTATCATTATCACAGCTCTGAGGAATAAACAAAGGCAGCGGTGACTCAGATTTCAGCACACTCACCATTTGTGCTAAACAAACAGACACAATGCATGCTTACACAACATCATTGAGCTCCAGCCTGGTGTCAGGAGACGGGTTGATCAGGACGTAGGACAGGGTGTTCTGGTGATCGTTCTGCTCATCTGAAACACAAAATCTCCATCAGCAGACTGGCATATGTCACATCTGGTGTTAAAATGATGGAATGATCTTTACCCTGCAGGTATCCCAGGTTGACTCTGTTCATGACATCGCTGGCTGTCAGATTGGTCAGATCCTCTGCACACAGCAGAAAAACAGAAGCAGAGGAAGACATGAATGGTGGGGAGAGGGACAGCACTGAGAAGTTGGAGGTGAATCCGTCCTCACCATATCCGGTTGTGGACAGGCCCAGGTGCCTCATGCGGTTTCGGACCAGCTCGGACAGCTCTTCCCTCTCAGAGCGGCGGTAGAGGCTGAGGCGCTGCTGGGCGATGCGTTGGCCGTGGTCCTTGCTCGACTCTCGGCTCACTCCCTGCCACCTGGAGCTCTTCTTGCTCAGACGCCGTGCCCACTGCATGCTCTTCTTCCTCAGCAAAGGGTGATCTGATTGGTCGTTTCCACGAGTCTCATCCCCCCTGTCCTTATTGTCCTTGTTGTCCTCGCAGTCGTCAACACTGACTGACACCTGGGACTGGGGTATGGAGAGACAGGAAGTTACCAGGATGTTCATGTTCATGAAACTGTCAGTCAATCCACTTTGGTACAGACTGAAATATTTGATTGGATAATGGGTGGATTGTAAATGGTCCAAGTCAACTGACTTTGGTTTTCCAACAAAATGACCAGTTTTCACTTGTTTTATGAATTACCTCAACAGCTACTAAATTTGTTTGCACACTTCTGTACAGAAAATCCTGGTTTCCAGAGGATTAATCCTGAGGACTTTGCTGATCTGGCTGCTGGAGCTCACCTCTGATGTCGGGAAAATGTGTGATTCTGTCCGATAAATGCCGATGGGAATTTCGGCACTGGAGGAGCAGAGTTTCTGGAACAGTCTGCCATAAGTGCTGATCCACAGATCTTCCTCTGTTACTTTCATCTGCGGCAAGAGATGCGTGATTAGTGATAATCTGGAGTACAGCACTGCGTCTGATCATTTTCTTCTTAACTCACAGCACAGAGGAATCCTGATCCTGGAGTGGTGTCCAGCCCCAGCAGCAGCCTCGCAATGAGGATCATGTAGTCCTTCACAAAAGACTGACGAGGAACCACAGAGGAAAACACTTTTAGCAGTGAAAAACAGTGAAACTTTTCTGTTAACAAACTGAACACAAGAGGGCACTTTTGCTTTATGTAGTAATGCTGCTCTGCTGCTTTTCTCTGCTGAGTTTCTCAGCTGCTGTCAGGCACAGTCATTTCTTCTTTCTGAAAGGAGTTATTTGAGGTGCTTGGCTGTAGGTGTGCGTATCAACCTGATACAGCAGGGTGTCCAGCATGCTGATACTGAACACTCTCCCTGCAGCGAAGGGTAGGCGAAACATGAAGGCCAAGTTGGAACCTTTGTCACGCTCTTTCTGTGAGGGGAGGAGAGAACCAGGACGCACTCAAGACACAGCAATGATCAACAGCATTTAAAGGTCTGTCCCTCTGCTGACAGCGGGGGAAGTCAGACGGAAAATGGCAAACATAATAACAGAGTAAAGACTGCAGAAAAAACATTGACTTCCCCAGCTCCTCTTTACAATTTTCACAATTCAAACCACAGCATTCACTGCAAGCCCTCTTAATAGGCCTTACCTTCTCCAGCTTGGACAGGGCCAGTGAATAGCAGTCCTTTGCTCTGAACTGCATGAATCTCATGTTGGATGGGTGGGTAAGCTCTGTGATGATGCTGAGACTGGGAAACAACCTGGAATGAAAGACAAGGGTGTTACATTGAAAAGAAAAAGTCAGGGGACGACTCTATGCATCATTTTTCAGCAAACTTTCAAAACAGCTTTTGCAAAAACTGCTGTCATCCAAACCTGGTTTCTCAGATACACACTGCAGAGCTGTAAAACTAAAAACAACGGCATGAATAGAGACAAACATTACAATAAAATCAGATTAATAACCTGAACATTGTCTGTACGTTGACGATAGTTTTAGCGTCAGCCATGTAGTCCTCCTCTGCGCTCATTGTGCTCTCTTTATCCACAACAACCAAATTATCAGCGTAGATGATGCCACACTGCAGCAGGCTGTCCAGGCTGAAACACACACACACAAAACACTGAACAGCAATTTGCTGGAACGTGCTGAACACATAATTAAAGATCAGAGGGATAAATGTAATATGCAGCATAGTAAATGACAATAATAAGCAGCAGGTTTAAGTCTTGATGTCTTACTTGTCTATGGTCCCAGCCATGTAGTAGACCATGGGAAAGCAGCAGATGGCCTCTAGAAAGTGATTATCTGGCCTACAGGAAACATGAAATGAAACATTTTGTTTGTCTTTTTTTACTCCAAACCACACAACACATTGCTGAGTAAAAACAAAATAGGTCTTTTACACATGTATGATACACAAAGACTGAGCTGGAGAAAGTTGTTACACACATTATTTGCAGTTATGTACAGTAAATGTAATGTAAATATGATGTATTGGTTGTTCTTTTATATGTATAAATGGAAAATGGTTTGAAAGCGATGTCATCAGTGTGAATAGGTTAGCAGCACCTGGTGGTCATTTAGCTCTTTTTGATGGCAGGGGTGCTGAAGATAGTGGAGGGTGGAGGACAACACGAGGATACAGGCCTCATAAAGACATCTTGGATATGGATATTTGATTTCTGACACTACTGTCAACCAGTAGTTTGACCCTAACACTCAAATACACCGTTAATCAACTCCTGGACCATCAGAACCATCATGGATCATCAAACAGTGACTAACCAACCAAAGGACAGTGCATCGATGAACGTTATGGTGTCTGTGTGCAGCTGCTTGTTTAGTTTAGAAACCACAATCAATGTGTTGATTTTGGCAGTGGAACAAGAAACACTTAATAATGGTAACATGTAAGTGTATGAATGTGTGGGTGAGTTGCTGTTTTTCATTTACCCTCTGTTTGCTTCTCCAAAAGACACAATAATACTTATTCACGGCAAACTTCTATTTTTTAATAAAACAACTTTTTAGATGTGTTGGATAATTTATCTTGTTTTAAGAGTTCATTTCTTATTTTAAGTGTATCATCTTAAATCAAGAAATGTTAAGTGAAATGATCTTGTTGCATGGACAGATAATTTCACTTGTCCTTTTTCCTCAGATTAAATGTTTTTATCCTTTTGCAGTATAAAATGTTCCCTTTCTAGGGATAAATGTGATGTGAAAAATAACCACTAATATTTGTGTTTTGCCACAGTTGAGGGTCCAGACTTAATATCACTGGGACATTGGCCACCCCTGCCTCCCCCAGCCATGGATGTTTTATTTCAATGTTTGCCAAATTTTTGGAAACTGAAATGAACAAACTAACAATATGAAAAGTATACATCATTAAAAGCAGGTATTTCATGATAATTAATTCTCTTGGGTGAATTTTGGAAAATGACTGAGGAACAGTTTCCTGGCACTTGCATCCAAAATCTTTGATTTATTGCACAGTAAACAGAGAAAACATCTTTATGCCTGCTTTAGGGACTGTGTGATGATGTACTTTAGTCAGTAGTGTGGCCTCAGGAGCCTCTGTGGACTCTGCACTCCCCACTTGGTGTGTCTTTAGGTTGAGGGATGAGTCTGTCTGGTGCTCACAGAGATTTAGTTGCTTCATTACTGCCTGTCCACCTCTTCTGCATCTGCCCAGTCCTGCTGACTACAGACCCAAGGCTGTCATAATGCTTCAGTTGCGTATCCAAGTGTGTGGGTGTTTGTATTTGTGCAACAGCGATAGGGAGGGAAGGATGAAGAGCTGCATGGGAGGGGGGGCATTGTCATGTTTGTGTTTCTATGAGAGTCCTGCAGAGCTTGCATGTGGGGGCTGAAAAGGGACACATCAGGGCTGTCGATGACAGCTGGCTTGGCGTTCTCCAAAGAAATAATTTTCTTCATCTTTTTCGCCCCATGTGGCAATATATATCATTCAGGTTCAAGGCAAAGCAGGTTGCTATGGTTACTGTCTGGAGCTACAGAGCACCGCAGCGTTTTTATTTTCTTTGTCGCTAAAAACACACCGTCAGTGAGCAGCAGCAGTAACCTCACATCACGGCAGACAATGGAGTTCCACCTCCACAGCCTTGTCCTAAGTGCTCGGCTGACGTGAGCTTTCAGCGGAGGTAATGCTTCCCAGCATGAGAAGCTGAATGACAGGGTGAAGGTTGAGAGAAAGGTGTGTGTGTGTGTGTGTGTGTGTGTTGGTGTGCACTCACGGGTTATCCAGCAGCAAGACAATGGGGTTCAGTTCTTTCCTGGGTCTGTAATAAGCTCTGAGAGGCACTATGAAGTTATAAAGGCCGTTCCCTGCAGTCTCAGCAGACACGATGATGAGCTTGTTTTTAAAACCATAAGCCTTAGCATCCTCAAAGCTGTTGTGCCTGCAACCCTGGGAAAAAAAAAAACTCAGGTATTTTAGGTCTGCTTTAATGATGTGAAGGACAGAGAGATGAGGGAGGCAGTAAGTGATTGAGTGACTAGGTTGGAACAGCGACTGCCCACCTGGTCCAGTCGTAGGCAGCAAAACGGGGCTTTTTCAGCCAACAAATGGCACAAGGTGGGCGAGCTCCCAATGTACGGAGAGTTAGGGGGATAACCTTTCACATACCTGCCAACAAATCCAAAAAGCATGAATGGGAACAAACTGTATTCAAAATGAAAAGAAAAGGCTAAAGTTGGTTTCCTAGAATTCACTGAATCATTCATGTTACCTTGGAAATCAGTGCAATGATAACAGGTAGGAAAAATATGATGGTCTGTTTTGGAGACTTCATGATGGTTCAGACTTAATCAGATGATGTATGATTGTTTGCTTAATTTGCATCTTGCATATTCATCATGTTTATCATATATTAGATAACAATTAATTTAGGCTCAACTAGAGTCACAACAGTAATAATTAATTGAACTTTTTATGGAACTAAAAGCTAGTCTGACTAAAATGTAAAACTACATGCAGAAAAATATCCCTTTGTGGAGGGTATATGGTTATATGTTCAATTAATACAGATTAAATAATTAAGAAGCATATTTGCTCCTGTTGCACTTTGTTGAGATTGAGGTCATTTGAATCACAGTCTAATAATAGTCAATCTATAAGAATACAAATATAATAGAAATAATTGACTTTGTGCTTTCCATTACTGAGAGACACAAACAACCCGTCAATGATTTCATGGTCTTGAATGCTAAAAGGTAACTTTTTCTGCTCTGCCTCCTTGTGATTAGGGTGTTTATGCAAGCATAGATAGATAGATTAAAAAAAACATAAAAAAGCATAAACCATACTCAGTAGACGAGTGGCCTTTCTCATCCGTGAAGACGGAGTCATCTTCTGATTGGTCACTGAGGAGGTCACATGGCAGAATTGAGGAGGAGTCGGCAAGCTCCTGAACCGGAGCAATGCTGGGCCGGCGGCCTGCTGTTCCATTTACTGTAGGTGGGATCAGTTTAGCACCCGAGGCATCAGGTGGACTTGTGTTCTGCAGATCCATGGCAACAGTGCCTGCAAATTACATCCACCTGAGCTTGACATCACATATAACCATCAAATTCATTAATACTTAGACTCCTTTAATCAACAGGAGCACTTGATCACACCCTCTCACCCATGCTGGCGATGATGCTGTGCACAGGAAGCTGTGAGGGTCCGTCATAGAGTCCCCCGGCAGCGCGGCCCTTCCTCTCCTCCTGGTTGAAGATGAAGGCTGAGTTCTCCTCCTTGGTGATGTTGATGTAATAGCAGGTGTCTGTGGCGGCCATGATGTGGCGTGGGCCAGGGTTTAGCAGGATGCTCTTGTTGTCTTCCCTCTTGATGCCGATCAGACACACGCCGTACCTGCACGTCACATACCTGTTGTTACTTATATACTGGAGGGAAATATTGTCACCATGGTGTTAACTCATTCGGAGATAGATGGTGACTTAAAAGACACTTATTTACATGAAAAGCTCTATGATTATTTCTTTAACATGCACATACTGTAGGTCTGGCATCCTTACAGTGATGACAAGACTTTAGTAGGTAGTAGTAGTAGTAGTAGTAATAGTTTGGTACATAATCACTGCAAAATCCCAAACAGTTCAAAAAGTAGCTTACAGGAACTATATTAAGTGTTATTTATCAAGATTCAGGGATTTGGCAATCTGCAGACAGAGACACAGCTCTTTCCCCATTTTCACTCTTTCTGCGATTGCTAAGCTACGCTACGCTACATAAACCAGCTGGTGGTTATAGCATCCTGTTGCATACAGACATCAATACTATCTTCTCATCTGACTCTTAGCAAGGAAGCCAATAAGCATAAAAACTCTTTCTTTTGTAGAGTGAAATATATTTCACATTTATAAAAAAAAAGGTTTTTTTGCAGTTGTCATTGCATTTTTATTCATCTCGATAAAATTAATTTTAAGTGAGGTTGAACCAGTAGTGCACTGCTGCTGCTGTCAAACAGCAACAAACAAACACCAACCCCTGTAAATTGTTACATTTTCAACCTGTCAGCATCTGAGGAAGACGCTTTAGTGTACACGTCGACTCACTTCTTATGAGCATGGAAAGAGGCGTATGTGAAGCTTTTGCCATTGTACTCTCCGAAGAACTTGCTGTCACACACTCGGATGTGGTAGACCTCGTTGCCAGAGCAACATCCGTACATCCTCTGCCACTGCTCTGGAGACTGTTGTCCTTCCCTGCATTCATACAGGGGAAATCATATTGATCATATATTGATAATAAACGTGTTACCCTTGAAAGTGTAGGGGGTTTTCAACATATACTGACATATATATATAGAGTACATACAGTCTATTCAGGATCAGTACATCCCTCCAGACCCTGTGGGTCTCCTGGGTTCTCTGGAGGAAGCATGTGTCAGTCACTCTGCTTTACTCTGAAATAAGCCCTTTATAATTATAACAAATGGTAATTACAGTAATTACTCAAGAGCTTTGATGGCAAGAGATGCTCAGAACAACCCTGAGGTAGTCATTTATATATGTCCTTCTTGGTACTTCTTAATATTAACACAAGATGTATTATTCTATGTATTTCTTACTCCCTTGCTTCCATATTGTAATTAATTTAAAGATAAGATAAGATAAGATGATTCTTTACTCCTTCCACCAACTGGGAAATTTCCATGTTACAGTAGCAAATGGACAGTGCAGCAGCATGAAGGCCTTTTAAATCCTTGGTGCTCTCAACGACGCCAACTTATGCAATGCAAATCATGTACATAAAACATATACATAAACACACTCCTTCATACACAGTCAGACAACTATAATACACATTCATGTGCACCTTTTGTGTAAATATTTGAGATCTCAGAGCCTGTTCACCTTTGTCTGATAAAAATACTTTGTAAAGAATTGTCAGACGCACAGTAAGTGTTACAGCCCTCTGATTTCCCCTTTTATGCAGCTTCCCTCAGTCACTGACATCAGCTTTTAAAAAGGATCCGTTTGCATGCTGTGAAAAATCATTTCCCACTGGAGAGCTTTTCACACTGTTTTACAAAGAGCACATCCTAAAAAAAAATCCACTTCAGTGCTGCCTTTTTTTCATTTCAATACACTCTCTTTAGTTCCTGCCATATTCCACAGTGAACGAGGACTTTTGTCTTAGCTGGGGCTAATTTCTGCTCGCTGTGCTAGCTCCACGTACACCAGCAGACACGAACACATGAAGCCTGTTTTCATGAATCTCATGAAGTTGAATCAAAGAGCTATGAGGCTACTGACCGTCCACGGGAGGTGTGTACAAGCAGCGTGACCAAGGTGGAGGTGGCGGGACACACACAGTTGAGGGCCAACATGGCATATTTGAACTCCTCCTCACAAACAACGTGATCTGAAAAGGATCCCAAGCAGTACAAGTTATATTATCATGTTTTACACTGAAATGGTGCTTTACCAATGAATTTCTTTTACAGGACCAATTTGACATTTTGGAGAATATGCTTATTTGCTTTCTGAAGAGTTAGAGAGATCAACACCTCTCTCTTCTCCAAAGCTAGATGGAGCTGACAGTTGATTATTTTGGTGTGAGATCAGTGGAATCTCTTTTATCTCTCTCTTGCTCTTATCTTAAGCTAAACTAATTCTCTCTGAAGTTAAAAAACTCACTGACACCTCTAAAACTTTAATTAGCTCTAACACTAAAAACTCTAATTAACACGTTAAGTGTTGTTAATTTCGTCAATAGGAAATCCTAACCCTGTGTACTGCCAGAGTGACTTCCTGGAGTCTTTACTGGTTGCCATGCAACAGGAAATCAGAGACTGTTACAGTTCACAACTCTATAACTATGAAAGACCATGACTAATCATTTATGCTTTTGAAAAAGATTAAGCAAACAAAGATAAGGCTTTGAGGTGAAGGTATGTATATTCATTTAAGTTTGGATAGAGCCATATTTACTGTGTCCAGTATTTATGCTAAGCTAAGCTAATTGAGTCATATTTAACAGGCATTTACCTTTAAAGTGCATATGGTGAACTTATTAGTAAACAGGTCACATAATCAGGAGTTATTATTATCATTCATTTGTGATGAATATGAGTGGTGCCAAATGGAGTCAACTGAATTTGCTTTGCCACCAGAAGAAAAATTTGACAATATTTTAATTTAGTACTTGTTTCTGTGCCATAACTCTGGTTTTGACTGTTCACACTGTTCGTAGTTGCTTTAACAGACAGATACAAGAGTGAAAGCAAATCAGCATTTCACTGACAGTTTAGAAACTCGCCTGCAAATTTCACATGGAACTTGTTTTCAGGTTTGAGTATCTGGACATAAAGAGGACAGTTTGGAGCAAAGTCCTTCACTGCCCAGGCTCTCAGGATGGTCTGGTGGTCCTGAGGGACAACAGAGAAACAGAATGCAACTTCACTGTTGCACTTTCATAGTAATCTCCTTTAATTAATTGTCTTCATGACTGACAGCATTAATGACTTCATCTGAATGGCATCCCCTAACTGGTAAGAGCTATTAATATGTAATGACTGCTCTTCTTACCGCAGCCATGCGATCCACCTCGTTACGACTGCTTAGAATGAAGCAAGCCTCTGCATCATCCATCCTGCGGCCAAGTTGACAAATAATTGAAGAAATGTATGAAGATCAAAGGTAAATTTATCAAACACAAAACAGCTGAAAGGAATCATAACCTCTGCCACAAGAGAGTCAACCAGTGACCTTTGACCTATCAGAACAGGCAACAGCAGCAGTATGTGCACATGTTTATGTTTACATATCTATACTCTTTAATTATGTAGATTTTGTGTTGTTTAGATTTTTAGTTTTTTTTTGTGCTAATACTGCATTTTTGTATTATCTGCACTGTGGGTATCTTTTCAAACAAGCTTAAATCTCCTTACTTTTCCTACTATGTATTGCAACTGTTTTAAAAGAAAATCTATCTTATCTTATCTTGATTTCATTGAATTAATTTGAATTTGAATTAATAACAAACACAGAGAGAGTGGCCTGGAACGCTCTTCACTGTATATGTGCTGTAAAACTGTTTTGCATGTGATTAACACAGACAGGAGAGTGCAGGATGCAAAACAAGAGTGGGAGGATATGAAACGGCGGCAGAATGCAGGATATAAGTGCAACACATAAACCCAGTCCTCTGCTTCTGATTGATCCAGCACAACCCCACCAAATGTTAACACTGAAGTTATATAACCAAGCTCAACAAAGTAATACTTTGGTGTTTGTTGTAAGGTGCTCCATAAGTTACGGTGCACTGGGCTATGGTGTGTTTTTTACACACAGTTTTATGTTTTTTTGTGTTTTAGTATTGTGCTTCTTTAAATTTGGGGGGACTCAAAACAAAATGGTCAAATTGTAACAGGAGAGATGTTGCAAAAATAAAATAAAAAACTTTCTAAAATAAAATAAAATAAAATAAAATTAGTAATGCTGGGTCTCTGGTGACATTGCCTGGGTTGGAAGAAATTCCTGCAGACGTAAGACTAACTGCAATGATGAGTGGACCCATTTCTGTATATTCAGTTGGATTCCCCATGTGAGCTTTTTTTTGTATCTCTGTCATGTGATGAAGATTGAAGGTGAAAGTTGTGGAAATTAACTTAACCTGATGAACAGACTGACAGCAGCTCTCAAAATCCTTTCATGACTCAAAGTTGTGGTTTGAGACAGATCATGTTTGCTCTCCCAGCAGAAAAACGCTCCATTTCAAAAGAAACTGGTCGAGCTTGAATGAATAACTACAATGTTGTCTCATTATAAGGCAACACAATAGCTCTGACAAGCCTATTTGAGTGAGAGAGGAATGAGAGAATATTTAGGCGGCATTAAGGACTGGCAGAACAATAGATATTCATATCCAGCTGATGGTTTACAGCAATTATTTACACCTGCACACATCTCACACTCATAAATGATGCATAGGCCAATCACTAAAATATATCATCCCTCCAGTGTTGGTAATGGAGATATCAAAGATAGATGAAAAAATTAAGATGGCTTCACATTCAATTATAGCAATTACACAGATTGCTGTAATCACGGAGGAATATCAGCAACTATTCATGCTAGCAGCACTGTGAGGCGAGACGTAGCGCAAAACTCTGTAACTCTGCAGTGGATATCTCTTCCCAGTCCATAAATCATCAATCACTGCTCTCTTTGAGGCAATAAGGCTACCAAAATATAAATGAGATCATTTCTGTCCGAGCAAGATGTCTGATATTGCCTCATTGGCCCCTCTCACGCTCACTGGATTCAGGATGTATTGTATATTTTATGAAGTATTATCTGAGAGGAACAGTCTCTACCCTTGATCACATTTGGCTCCCTCTCCCAGAAGGCTGTCACTTTCATGTGACGATACATATATTATATTGTATTTTTCTCATTAGTATCATTGATATCTTATTTGTTTACTTTTTATTCATTATTTTCTTGGTGGGGGGTATATCTGTGTATAAAACAGTTGCCTTTCTTCCTTTTCACAAGGCTCTGTTCCCCAATGTTAACCATGTTTTTTGTGTCTGCTTAATTATTCATTTCCTGTTTCAGTCCATTTGATACATTATAACTGACACAAGCTTGTTTACTTTGTTTGTTTCATGGGTTCATAGGATATTTGTTGTTCTGCCCGGGATGTCGGTGTAGCTCAGCTGCTCAGCTGATCAATCAAGGAGAAATAAATCATCCATCCATTTTCTACCTCTTATCCTCACATAGGGTCATGGAGGTGACTGAAGTCTATCCCAGCTGTCTTATGGTGAAAGGCAGGGTACTGTTGTGGTCAACAGTTTACATACATTTGTAAAGGACATAATGTCATGGCTCTCTCGAGTTTCCGGTCTGATTTTTCTCTGATAGAGTGGAACAGATACTTCTTTGTCACAAAAAACATTCACAAAAAGTTTGGTTCTTCTAATCCCCATGCATGTTTTTAGATGGTGGGAGGAAGCCGGAGAACCCGGAGAGAACCCAGGCAGACAGTGCTAACCACTACACCACCGTGCCGCCCAGAGCTAAATCAGTGAGGGTGCAAACAGGTTTGTCCTGTTATGTCCTCTAAGCAGAAACTGCCCAGCTCAGATGGAGGAAGAGAGGTGAGACAGTACTGCAATAAATGCTGTTCTACCATATTTGGTGTGTTCATTGTTTTGTATAGATTATAATAGTAAACTAGAAACCTTTTATTAATGGTAATTTCATTACTTGGTATGACTTTGGTGCCTGCTCTGATTCACCCACCATGTGCTTATTGGACAGGTGGTACGTTCCAGGAAGGTGAGGCTGAGGATGAGAAATGTCATTCGGTAGAGAGGGGGGTAGAGAGTTTACTGTGAGGCTGCAGCTTTTTGTTTGGTGTTATTTCTCTGCAGTTTACTCTAGTTTTATTGAATTTCCTGGGTTTCATTGTTGTCCTTTGTTCTAGTCAACACTTAGCCATTAAATTTCAAATTTTGCCAAAACACTTTATCTGCCCTTTATCGATGTGGCAGCACTACATATAGGTTACATATCTATGTATGTATGCATATGTATGCATGCATATTTATGTGTGCATATACAGTATATTTGCTTATATTTTGTAAGGTCTCAATTTATGATGCTTGTGCTACAAGTGCTGACAAATTTAAATTCATGAAATTAAACAAAATACAAAATTTGGTTGCAATTGAACCAGTACATATTGGGATAAATCAATAAGTCTGGACAAAAGTAACAGGCTGGAGGACAAGTGTCACTTACTTGGCTCTTAGCAGGTCCTGGTCTTTGAGAACAGATCCTTGCAGATAGATGACCCTTTGAGACCACAGAGGGATCTGCAGCACTCTCCTCACCTGGAGGTCCATTTCACTTGGGCACAGGATCACCACATAGTAATCCTTTAAGATTGCACAAGAGTCTCTTTATCCACTGAGGAAGTGATTTTTTTCCCCTTTAAATATCCTTAGAAACACATCATGCAGACCTTTATCACATCCTATGTGTATGTGTACCCTAGAGTATGCATTATGTTGTGTTGTTTTGTACCTGCAGTCTGGGATGGGCGTAGAATTCATTGAGAAAATCCATGAGCAGGTCTATCTTCAATGCGCTGACACACAGCACAACATGTTTCTCCGTCTGCGCTCTGTGACGGCTGTAATTCCCTCCAGACTTCTGTCTCTCCATCCACAGGTACATCAGCTCCTCAAACTGACACACAGCAAATTAACTCATGAAAAGTCAGTCACTCAAGGAAACATTCAGATGTTAAACAAAATGATTGCAGCTTCTTCCCACCTGAAGAGGCAGCACCACCAGAGCCACGCAGATCATGATGACCACCAGCAGCTGGGAGGGCCATATGCGGGGAGTGACGTCTCCAAAACCCACCGTGGAGAAGGTGACGATGCAAAAGTAGAAGGAGTTGAACAGGGACAGATTTTTACCTGCTCGCTCCAGGTGCTGGATTCCACATGTGCTGTTTAAGACAGGGTACATAAAACCAGTAGCTGCATTTATGACTTAATGAGAAATAGAACAGAGCTATCTGAGGAAAATGTGCAATTTATGATATTGGGCTATACAACTGACTAAGACTAATTAGTCTTAAGTATCAATATGTAGTACAGTTGTTTGCATAGTTAAAATACATTGCTAAAAAAAAACTAAGCCGTTTTTTTGGCCTTTATAAATACAATTGACTTGATTTAATGTATTTTAACACAATCACTTAATAAATTAAAATAAAATATAAATTTAAAATATTAAATTAGAACTTGATTTGTTTTATTTTTTCTATGTTTTCCTAGTTAATTTTATTCTAAACTTTTCTGGTTTTTGGTTTAAATTAATCTATTAACCTTTACTTTACTGATCCACTTATTTATACATATTTAATAAGTTCAGTTTGTTATGTTGATTGATTTCCAGTGGAATTTCCTATTAAATGTATTTATCATTAATTTAATATAGCAAAATGGTTTATTTGCCTTCCTGTTGAAAAATTTAAGAAATTCTTATGTCCAAATAAGCTCCAGTGAACTAAACACAAGTCTCAAGCTGGCTTAGCATTGGGAATTAATTGAAAGTGTACTGACCTGTTTTCTCTTTAATTAGGAGCAAATGACACAATTTTTACTTTGCAGGAAACTTCCGAAAAATATTAGGAATTTATGGACCAGGAAATGAAAGTATCACCAGCATTTCCTTATATATTTATTTCTGTCCTGTCCTTGCCCTGGCTATTCACCAGCTGATGCTAAGCTACATGCTATCATATGCACACCAGTGTACTACACAACAAAAGGCTTCACATAGAGGAGCCTCACCCGGTGAAGACCAAGCAGAGCAGGGTGCAGATGAGGATGAGGACCTGGTTGAACATGGCTGAGTTGGTCCTCTGGATCGCTCTGTGGACGTCATTCTACAACAACAGCATATTTTAACATTTGAAGCTAAAAGCTCAACTCCATCGCATAAAAGAAACATGTTCACATGTCTATCAAATATTCTCTCTGATCAACCACTGAATCTGTCACATCATTAGTTTAGATATGAGATGGCACTGATCATTCTGCTGGGTTTGTCCTCCTGCAGCTGAGCAGCATGGAAACAGAACAACATGATAAAATGCAGAGAGGGTTGCACATGATCCCTCAGTGGAAACCTGCAGAGCAGAGCAGAGCCAAAGCTGGAGAGGGAGAGCCTCAACAAAGTCATTAAAATGTTGATTGAAAACAAGTCATTAACGGAGACAATTACGTTAATGCGCTTCACTCACGATCATGTTCTCCAAAGCACACTTGGCCAGCCAGCAGTTGAGAAACACGGGAATGAAGATGTTTCTTATTGAGGGCCAGAAGATCTGAGGAGCAATGGAGACATTTCACTGCAGCATCACAAACAGGACACACTAGTGCTTTACTATATGCATCGAATGTAATTTCAAATGTAATTTCCCTCATTGAGGGATTAATAAAGGAACAAAAAAAAAAAAATAAAAAAATAATAAAAAAAAGAATGCTTCCTTTATGAAAAACCTGCATTTATTATCCTATATTTTAACACCAAAATTGACCGTGGTGCAGTCTGCAGGTCTCTAGCCCAGTCTTAAAATGCTTTTTTATAGCTGCTCTTCTCGATGGCTAACATGATGTCCCATTTAGCTGCTGTGTAGTATCCATCCATCCATCCATTATCTACTGCTTATCCTCACATAGGATCATGGGGGGCTGGAGCCTATCCCAGCTGTCTTAGGGTGAAAGACAGGGTACACCCTGGACAAGTCTGCAGTTCATCACAGGACACATAGAGACAGACAACCACTCACACTCACATTCACACCTACGATCAATTTTTTTTCGGTCATGTTTTTGGATGGTGGGAGGAAGCCAGAGTACCCAGAGAGAACCCACGCAGACATGAGGAGAACATGCAAACTCCACACAGAAAGACCGGGACCGGGATTTGAACCCGGTACCTTCTTCCGCCCGCTGTGTAGTATGTGGATTATTAAATTATAAAAAGCATTATTAAACTAGTGTGCAATCCCAAACACACTACAGCCAAGATAGCATATGCTACAGTACCATGCTCATGTCAGTGCTAACATGCTAATGTTCATCAGGCAGACTCTTAACAATGTTTACGTCTTTGGTTTAGTGTGTTAGCATCTATTTTTTGCTAATTAGCACTAAATGTGGCTAAAGAGTCCACACTAATGGGAACTATGTTTTGTATAGTATATTTTATATACTATACTATATATATTGTATAGTATATAGTATATTTCAAACATTACAACCTATTTTACTGACTCTGACTCAACAATTATTACATCCCCTATATTCTTGAAGGTTAACATTATAAAAAAAGATGAGTGTTGACATCACTGTTGTTCACAGTTTAAAGGATGTGGTTTACTAGAATGTAGGAATCATGATGAGGATTTCAGTGTTTTACCGTAATGATGAAGGGAACTGTGTTTATCATCTCCAGAACAAAAGACACCTGGAAAATCTGCTCCCAAATGTTCCCCTGAAATGAAATAAAAATATAAATAAAAGACCTTTTTAACAGTTTCACCTGTAAGCACACAATAGATGATGAGCCACTGCAGAGATGCAGCTCTTAATTGTAGTCTGTTACTTTCCAAGACCACTTAATCCTTTACCTCAACCAGATCCTGTAATTACCATTGATTCCTTAATGTAGCCGTGACAAATGACTTGAGGCTAATTATGCCACTTATGGATTGTCAGTCTTACTGACTGTAAGTGACTAATAGCTGCACAGACTGTATTACTGACGTGCCTGTAGTCTCTGTGTATTTACCTTGTAGCTCAGATACATCAGTAGCATAGTCTCCAGGAAACTAATGATGGCTACAATCACCTGCACAAACCAAAACAGTGAAAAAACAAACGCATCAACGATTTACAGTTTGTTTGTATTAATTGCTCTTCATCTTTGAATATATTCTGTTGTGACTCACTTGTATGGCCCAGACAGGAACCTTTCTATCCACCCAGAAGATCAGCTCCCTGTCAGACAGAGCACACAACAACAACTCTTTTATGAGAAATAAATATCCTGGACATCAAAGAATAGGCTTTATTATCTGTTCTGTTAATATCATCATTGAGAGATCAATACAGTCAAAATAAAAACGTATATGACCAAGCTGTCCATTATCATATCTTTTAATGGAGATAATAGCTGTGACAGTCTGTCCAATTAATGTGTCCAACCTTGATGTCATGCCAGGTTAAGTAATTAGGTGAGTGCAGGAAATGAGGTACAAAGAGCTGGAAGAGCACTCACAGATCATTGCTCTCACATTATAATTCTCTACTAATGCGACCAGATCACAAATCACACCTTGTGCTTACCAGCTAATTTCTCTGTCCTGCACTGATCCGTTCCACTGGCAGTCAACACTGCAAAATATAGCGAGGAACAAAAAATAATGAAAAGTTAATGAATGTAGGTTGTTTTCCAATGGATTTTTTATCCATCAGTCCCTTATATCTTCTTCTAAGGGGAGAAAGTGTTGTATACTCTACAGATTGTGAAGCACCCTGAGGGAAATAAGTGATATTGGGCTATGTGTTACTGTTGTCTTTCTTTAAAAAAAATCTCAGTGGCTGTGTTCCCACATAAATCTTTTGTCTCTGTGTAGACAAACCACTTATTGTTGCCACTGGGAGCGTTCTGCTGTCCTGCACTGTGACCGGAGCTGGCACCCTGACCAGGGTTATCTGTCACCACTCGGATGATGTAAAGCAGACAGGTGAGCAGCTTCAGGGAGAAGTTGAACACACGAATCCGAAGGCCTACAGGCGAGAGAGACACAAATAAACACTCACTGTAAACAGTGCAGCAAAGTCTGGTTTCACTGTGACTCATAAGTAACCTCATTTGGTCCATAATGCACTGGACTGTGAGAACGCTCTTTGAATCTGTCATAAGAAACATCTGTCTGGTCTCTGAGGAAAAAAAATTGTCAGTATTGCTTTTTATTTGTTGACCTTTAACGGACCCCGAAAACAGAAAGTTTTGGGGTGTGAGAAGTGGTCGACGCATCCACTTACTTGATCTTTGGTTTTTGATGAAGAAAAGCTTCAAGCGCTCCTTGAAGGTGTTTTCATTCACATAAAACTCCACCTGCACCCTAACAAGGAAGAGAAGGAGAGGATCTGTCACACGAGTCAGCAGCAGCAGATGTTTTTTTTACAAGCAGGTTTTAAAGTATTACGTTTCACACAGCATGAATATTCATAATGTTTTTTTCCTAATCATCTGCCTGAGGAGAGTTGGCTAATCACCTCTCTCTGATTTTGTTTTCCAATTACTAGACAGGGTTACCACATGCAGCGCAAACCAGAGGAGCAGCTGTTACAGTATGGAGGATAGTTTCACTCAGAATCAAAATAAAGGTGAAAATGGAAAATTAAAAACTAAAATGCTACATTATTGTTCAAGTACACAGGATAATCAAGCCATTATGAAATGAAAAAATGAAAAATGAGATTTGAAAACTTTCCTGTTGGAATAAAGAAGTAGAAAATGAGGTTTTCATTCATGTTTGTCTTCATGATGTTGATTTGCAGGTTATGGATATGGCAGAACACATAACATACTGTTTTAGATGAGCCATCAGGAGTAACTTTACTGTGGTATAAAGAAATATTTACACTTGCAGCCTGAAAAAGGAGGAAGTGGGAAACAAAAGTACATGGATTTTAATCTGTAAAATGGAGCACAGCACAGAGAGGATAAACTCATCTCATACAGTAGGTAGCTTGGCAACACACTGAAAAATCTTAACACCGTTATAGTTTTCACAGGACTGCCTGCAGACAGGTAAAGACGAAAAGAGAGAGCTTAGACTGAATGAGGAAGGTTTGAAATCTTGTGATCCTGCTGCTGTGATCTCAAGCTCCAGAATGTGGCTGAGAGGCTCACAGTGGGGAGGAAGAGACAGTGTGGGCTGTTGGATGCCCACAAACACTGTTTTGGGTGTCCCTCAGGTCTGTACTATGACAACACCACACCACAGAGTGAAGAAAACCCTCCAGAGATGAAACAGTGAAACACTGGAAGAGAAATCCTCTGCAATGAGATCTGAACACAGCTGCTGGATCTGCAGGGCACAGATCCGTCTGTCTCTGAGGCTCACGCCTCCACACACACACACACACACACACACACACACACACACACACACAGCCACACACACGCACACACACACAGTGGTGCAAGCAATGAACCTCAATCAGCTCCTGTTGAGCACACAATCACAAGCAGAGGAGGTCTGACGTTAGTCATGTTGCCTGTCATGTTTCCGGCGATAAGGCGCTCTGGGAGTAATTGGATTCTTTAAAATGACTAATTCTGCAAAAGTTTGGCAAGTGCAATCATCTCGCAGCTCTGGAACAGACTTGATTTTATTAAATGAAATCACCTTGAGGTGTTCATCAGCACCAAAGAGACACCTGCTGCTCTGGGTACAGCAGGTTCAAATGAAGCTGGGGACTTCTCTCATGAAAACATGTTGGCGACATATTAAATAGAGCTGAAACTATTCAATCAACACATTAGTAGTTGGAAGTGAATCGATCAATAACCTAACATGACCTCGTGTAGTGAATTTATTTGGGTGTGAGACAAAAGAAACAATGGGTGCAGCTGAAATATCAAATGTTTTCAAGTTAAAACAAGGTCAATTACCTGAATATTCAATTTTTAAAAAAAAGTATTCACCAACTGTTTTTATAAAGATGTTATTTCTTACGTAAAACTACTGAAAATGCTGATCTCTGGTTGCTTCTATAATATAAATTTCTTTTCAGGCTATATTTTGGACTGTTGGTTGGACAAGATAAGCAACAACAAGACACCTCTTTGGGTTTTAAGAAAATTTGATCAACATTTTACATCATTCCGTAGACAAAAGTATTAATGGATAAATTGAGAAGACAGTAATTCAAACGCTTTATAAAAGAACTGAAACCATTAGTCAATTAATTGAAGGACACTCAATTTATCAGAAGTATTAAAAATATAAAAGGAATTAATAATAGGAAATAAAATATAAATAAAATAATGGGATGTGCTGGCTTTTGTAGTGTTCCATGAAATTCTATTGATCTTTTAAAAGAAATTACTAATAATCAGGCAGTTTTAGGCGCCCTTTTCAACTTGGCAGAGCCAGCACATGTTGTTCATGTTCTCCCTCCATCTTCCATCACTAAACTGTTGCATAACAGCAATTTGTCTCAAAATTAATAACAAATACCAGAACTTCTCATAATGCGGCACCATGGCTTCCCATTCAGAGCATCCAGCACCAACCCACGGACATCAGGACATCATGGTCCTACCTCTGCCCGGCTTCAAACGGGTCCGACCTCCAGGTGCCCACAGTCGGGCTGACCCAGGTCTGGATGATGATCCTCGGATCCATTGAGGCGCAGCTGCGTCCAGCAGACAGTCACTTCCTGCACTTAAAGCTTCCAGACCAACGCGCCTCCGTGCAGCTTTAAAACAACACTAACTGTGTTTGTCGAAGATGAATTATCCAGAAAAATATTAAAAACCATCCAACATGAAGGAGCTTTAACTAAAATAACTCAAAGACAAAGCAGCGTTTGATTGATCATTTATTTTGAGGACTGAAGCGCTTATTGTAATATTTTTAGAAATGTATAGCCTACCATCTCTCTCTCTCTCTCGTGCGCGGGCCTGTTGCCACAGCAACGTTGCTATGACAGGAATAACCCTAAAACGATGCTGCAGCAGCAGCAGCAGCATGGTCCTCTCCATCAGATCTGCAGCTCTGCTGATGAAGATGGAAACATGATGGCATGGATCAGCTAACAGAAACACTCATTTCTCTTCTTTTATTATTAGCCTATACTATTATTTTACGGATGGCATCATCAGCTGCATCTAAGCCTTCATGGCATCTATTGCACGTCTGTCCATCCTGGAGGAGGGATCCATCCTGGCGTTTCTTCCTCCCTGTTAAAAGGGTTATTCCTCAGTCCATGTGAGGAGTCGTTTGTAAAGGACAGAGGGAGTCATATCCTGTAAAGATTGTCTGAGGCAAATTTGTAATTTGTGATATTGGAATTGACAAATAAAATTGACATGACTTGTTTTTTGTTTGAAAAACTCTTCTGTCAACAGAAAGCAGAAGGGGTGAGGAGGAGGAGGTTTTAGCATCATCAAGTGACAGACGACAGTGACGGAAAGATGTTTTTTCTTCTTGGATTTGAGAAAAATGCAGACAAAGAGAACACAGAACAATGCTCTCTCTCTTCTTCTCTCTCTCCTGTCCCCTCACTTCCCTCCAACCTTCTCATCTTCTCTTAATCTGAAGAGTCTGAAATAGTAATTTATAGATGACCTCTGAGTCAGTGCTTTTTGGAAAAACACCAGAAGAGGCCACTCCACTTGAACAACCCCCACTCCCTCGCCCACGCTGGCACCGCCACTCAAGTTCCACGAGAGGACCCTTGTGCTATAACACCTGACTGCAAAATATGTGACATTTTCACATGCATTACACATTTATGTTTCACCACATGTATTTCAGAAAGCTGGTGAAGACAATTTCAAATGGAAAAAGTAAATTGGACAGAAGAAGAACATATAAAGGGAGATAAAATGTGAGAAAGAGTTCACCAAGAGAGTAAGACTAAGGCTGATGGTTTGACAGTGTTGTGTACATTTTCTTCTCATGCATGAGAAAGGAAACTGAGTGATGAATGATAGCTGGGAAGACATGACCAGTGACATTTAGCAGTTCACAGACACACAGTCTGCAGGATGACCACTGATCAACACACTATCTATACTGTTTAAGAGTTCACTTAAGAAATGCAGAGTATGGTATTTATATTTATAAGTCTTTGCTTATATTCACTGACCTTTAATAAGAGTTGACATCCTGCCCTCCTCTCCTCCTCTGATGTCTTTCTGTTGATCTGGATGTGTGTATATATATATATATATATATATATATATATATACACAAACAAGACATTTATATATATATATATATATATATATATATATATATATATATATATATATATAAAATGTATATATTGTCTTGTTTTTCACCTGGAAAGCATTTAAGTCAACTATGATTGTTTGCTTTATAAATAAACTTGATTGATAGACTGATTGACTGGGGACAGTCCTGTCTAAACAGGAGCTGAAAAACATGTAGACAGCTCTATTGAGGAGGAAACAGCGGTGGTTGAAAGGTTACAGATGACTGAAAGGATTGGCTGAGCTCCTCCAGAATCCTTCAAAATAAATGTGTCATTACAAACAGCACTGCTTTCTCAACGGTTTGACTGCTGCTGTAATTACATCTAAAATTACATTTGATCATCACTCTCCTGAGGTCCACCTGGACACAGCCCAAGCTTACAAACTGAATAAATATCTTTAAGGAACACAAATATGAGAGCATAACCAACTGCTCAGAAGTGTTAAATTCAAAACTGCTGCAATAACAGGAAAAGGGGACACAGGTTTTCAAGTTATTTTAGTTTCAGACCTGAGAAGCAGAAGCGATCTATCTCCTCGCAGTGTTTTGACCCTCAGGACCAAAACAAATGAGGCGGATCTCAGAAAAAAACAGAAGGTCTTGTCTGTCAAGCTCGGATGCTGCAGCAGACAACATTAAGTGAGACGGTATGGATGTGGAGAGGTGGATAACAGAGGGACTGATGACAAGATCTCATTTTAATATTTGTGTTGTGAATTAGGTCATAGTGTTGTTGTTTCGAGTCAGACCTTTTGAAGCCTCAAATTCATTCTTATATCTGACACACACCGAGCCGAGATCACAACTTCACACACAGCTCCTCTTTCTCAGCACCATGGACAGCAACCCAAACTCTGTTTCTGGCTTCATTTCCTGTTTCCAGGCTGATCGGATCCAAAGCACAAAACACCACTCACATCATATTACAGCAGGGTTAGAGAGCACTTCACACTGTACTTCTGTTTGCTGTTGTGTGCGATCAGACTGCAGGGGGTAGACAAGGTAAACACTCCATGCACAATGACTCTGATGTAATTTTAAAGCAAGCAAACATTCACAGAGTGGTGCCAGCGGGGTTGAATGCCACTTCAAGTATTTGCCAGCCGGAAAAAAGGTCTGGAAATGAGCATTTAGGTGAGATGATTACCAAAGCTGTGACGACAAGCTTATTGCCAATATTCTCTGCCACAAAATAAAAGGGTTTTCTTTTCATATGCCAGAAGAAATGAAGACAAAATGACATCAGAAAAGAGGATGTCTGCTTGAAGAAAGATGACTATGATGGACAAATAGACTACAAAGAGAGAGAACCAAAGATAATTATAAGGCTGTCCTCAACTCCACAATTCCTAGTCAACTAAGACTCATAAGAATTTGTCAACAAATCATTTAGTCGATTAAATGGACTGATTTATGAAAGTTTATCTACAAAGAATCACACAGAAGCACCACTTCAAACCATATGTTTACAAGAAATGACCTCATAAGTCACTTGGAAAATAAGTCATTCTGCATCAAAAAGTATTACTAATTGACAAAATAACTATTAGTTGACTGAGAAAACAGACAATTAGATGATAACTATTATTAATGATTAATCTGCACATTCTTTACCTGAATTAATTGCTCTGGTCTATAGCTTTCAAAAAATTGTGAAGAAGTGCCACAATTTCCACGATCCTGTTGTGATTTGTCTAAATGTCTCAGGAGGAAGAGCGTTCACCCACTAACCAGAAGGTTGGTGGTTTGAAGGCCCCTGCAGTCTGCATGTTGAAGAGTCCTTGAACTGGATACTAAACCCATAATTGTGTCTAAATGTTTATTGCTTTGATCTCACCCATGTGTGAATGTGTGAGTGAGAATGGGTGAACGCTGGCTTGTGAAGAGCTTTGAGGAGTTAAAGGATACAGATAATCAGGTGCGCTAATTCACTAGATAAAGTTAAATAAAAACTCTGGTATGTCTCACAGTGTCAAACAATAAAACAATAAATAGCAGCAAAACAATAAATAAATAAAATGTGATGTTTGTGTCTCTGCCTGTGTCAAACAACACCACTCAGCCTACTTCCTGTCAGTTAGCGTTTCTCCTCACGTCCACGCTGCTGCCTACCTGTCATCATTCTGGAAGCTCTGGTCCCCGAGCAGCAGGTCTCTGAAGCGGAAGCGAGGCGGCAGCGGAGGCACCTCCTCGCTTTCCTGCTGCTCCATCTTAAGAGTGGAGATGTCTAAGATAACCCCGCTGCTGCCGGCACTGGTCTGGAGCGGCGCTGGAGAGGATCTGAAGGAGAAAAGTAAAGAAGCAGAAGGGAAGTGAAGGGAGGAGAGGGAGAGAAGTATAGGAAGTGCTAAAGAAGAAGCAAGGAGCACAGGGAGGAGGAAAGGAAGCAAGGAAAGGAAACATTGGATGGAAAAGTGCAGGTGGTGGACTGATGCAAGGATGCAGAAAGGTATGGGTTTGAGAAAATATAGGGAAAAAAAAGATCCTGTCACAAACTGATGTTTCAGTGTCTCCACGCTGAGTTTATAGCTTGAGGGTTTCAGGCTTTTCCCTGTCTGTTTGCAGCTTTATATAGCTGTAATATGAGCTGTTCAAACAGCATCCTGAAGTAGAGCCAGCCAACATATGTTCATCCAAAGCACCATGCCGACTGACTGCTGTACTACAATGATACACACATGGGGCTGCATGGGGTGGTGCAGTGGTTAGCACTGTCACCTCACAGCAAGAAGATAGTACTGGGTTCGATTCCTTACCTGGTGACTTGTCTGTGACAGCTGGGATAGCGACCCCAAGTAGGATGAGCGGCTGATAATATTTGGATGGATGGATACACACATGCATTAATGAGGATTTTTTGTTTCTCATAAAGAATCTAAAATGAAAAAAAAAATGTTTAGACTTTTATTTTTAGTGTGGGAAGGTTTCAACTCAGAAGGTAAACTAACTACAATTACTCAAGCACTGCTTTAAAATACTATTTGAGACACTTGCCTCTAAATTATTTTTATTAGTTCCTTTTGCAGATTAGGGCTAGGATAACCCTAAACCTAACCCTTGATTTGTGACTCCTTACAGAAAATTAGTGTGTATTTGGGTCCCTTTGTCACTTTCTCAGATGTGTAAAGTCCTCAGAATATTTAATTTAAGAGCTAAAATGATTTCACACAAAAAACAGAAAAAGATTAGAGAAAGTTAAACAAAATAATGCTAATTTGTCAAGCAGAACTATAGCTTTTTTCTTTCTTCTGTTGTTAATCATCTCAGCCCCTCAGATTTATCTTGTGAGTCAGAACCCTCAGTTGGAAAACCATTTGTATAATTATTAACAATCTAATAATGCCATACAAAATATTCATTGCTTGCAAGGGGTTATTGCTTTTATGTGTGAAGGTGAACTGCTGTCGGTTGCTTATAGAAGAGTGAGATGAATGAGAAGCTTCGGTTACTCATCACAGGGAGATGGAACAGATGCAGTTTATGACTCAAATGAGGTAGAAGTGATTTGGTGTGTAATCGTCTTAGAGACAGGTGCTGTTATTCAGACACAGAAATGGCTCAAATCAGAAGAAGATGAACTTATAGAGTCGACAGAGAGGGAGAGCAGAAAAGCCCTAAACCTGTTTACTCTCCTCTCCATCACCATGACTGCCTGTTTGTCATCGCCCTCTATTAAGCTCGTCAAACTTATTGCATAAAATATGACAGGCATATTTCCCAAGTGGTCCAGAGAAATCCATCCATTGAACTAAACCAAACAAAAAGCCAAAGGCAAACAGCACCAGGCTCATAAAACACACGGTGGGGTCATTTGATGCATGAGAGGGAACAGAACATGTTGAATGAGAGCTTTTATGGTTTGAGCTGTGTGTCATTTAACAACACATCTGGTACATTAGGTTCTAACACAACATGAGTTTTTTAATGGAAAAGTAACACAAATGTCCCAAAGAAGACACAGATACTCATCACATGCCAACCTCACAGAATGTGTTTACTATTGGTGCAAGCATTTTCATTATGATGATTATTCTATAGATAATATCCAGGATGTAATACTGAAAGCAGCTGAACACACTACAGTGGTGAGAGGATGAGCACACTGCAGTGAATGGATGAAAAGCACTGATACAAACTGCACCACCACACACTGAGTGAAATGTCATAAACATGAAGATGTTTGGCACTTTGCACAGTTTGCATTGACCCAACACACTAGAAGCCATTCATCATGATGAGATGGAAACTTTGCTCTCTCTCTCTTACCGTGACTTGTGGTCGTTCACGGTCCCGTCATCGTGCACAAATGTCTGATTCACGTAACACTCGCTGCACATGTTGCCCGGGGATCCGGTCTGGAGAGCTGCGGTGGTCGGCGATGAGTCCCCCTTGATGAAGTCGCCTTCCTGGGTCAGTTGCATCGGAGGGTGATCTGCCGGAGAGGAGCGGACAGAAAGACGCGCTCCTCTTCCTGTGCCTGTGTGTTGGATGCTGGAGATAACCCCACCTCCTCCTCTCACCTCCTCTCACCTATTCAGGTGCATGTCCAGAGTTTATTCAACCTACGCAGATGAAGAAGCTGCGAGCAAAGTGACAACTGGCTGATAAACTCTTTAAAGCAGAGCATGCGTTTGAAATGATTAAAAAGAATGAAATATCATTATAATATTATGGGAGATGCAGAGGACATAACGGTGGTGATGAACTGTCCTCTGTTCACCTAATAACTGTTGAATTATCACTCTGCTCCATCCACTGAGTCTGATCTGGAGAGACATCAGCACCACCTGTTGGACCACCTTCAGGAATAAAAAGTTCCCATCTTCACTTTGACCAGGACACTGACTCCAGCAGTCTTTAATATGCAGAATGCAGCTATGTGGAGAATAAACAGAGAGGTGACCACCACACAATTACAATCATACATCATCATAATCGAATCAGTGGTGGAGACAGCTATTAAAAATACAACAATATAAAAAGATACAAGTAAAAGTTCAAAATCCTACCTAAAAGTGCTGATATCCAATCAGCTAAATGTACTTAAAATATCAAAAGAAAACACATTTGCCATGTGACAGTGTTTTATTCTTTCATTTAAAAACTACTTTTGTAAATTAAAAAAAAGGAGAACTTTTCATATTCTCATTCACAAACACCTGAAACATGACTAAGACACTTCTGTGAGAATACAAAAATATATTATCCTTACTATTCATTAGTAATTAATAGTAGTAAAAAAAGTGAAAAGTAGCAAAGCACTGTTTTTCTTTTTTTTTTTGTTTGTTTATAATTTCCAAAATAAAAAGGTCTTCATTAACAAGTCAGCTCTGCTTAAGACAACCAAAACACATAAGCTACCTATGGTAAACAAACTAATCCCAGCGGTGTGTGTGTGTGTGTGTGTGTGTGTGTGTGTGTGTGTGTGCGCATCAGGACAGCAGGATGATAAGAAACACAGTGGTTTAAGATGATTAATTGCTCAAGTCATATCTCATAATTCCACCTTCAGCCAGCTGTCAGTGCTCCCCAGGTGAGCTGAGCTCAGATCATCATCCCACCTCTCTCACAGAGGAAACCCAGGTCGAGTCTCATCCAGAGAGAGATGCTGCATCTTTCAGTGTAATATCAGAGAGGACAGCAGCACAGCCTGAGTGTGGTAAATAGTTTAAATGTTTTTTTAAGATAAGATAATAACCCTAAAGGCCTGTAAAATAAATAAGAAGCAGTGGCATTAATAATCAAGTGTTTGAAGTAGACTAAGTAGAAAAATGTATATTAGGAGAGCCTCAGAAAGTAGTCTCATAATGTTGAAATGTTCGGACAAACTGAGTTTAAAATGTGTTTTGCAACATGAGTCTGTTTTAATTTCACTCCACAGAAGACGGAGGCTAGCACCGAACAGCAGTGATGAGAGAAGTCAAAGGATTTCCAGAAATGGAAAATAAGATGTCAAGAGAAAAGATTGACTGATTTGATGTTTTATTATTTATTTGATGATGCAGGCAGGAACAAGTATGGAGGAGACGTGGGAGAGGTGATATGATTCACTGGGGTGACGGTGACTGAGGTTGTTAAACACTTTAAGCTCATGATGGATGTTTGGGATTGAGTCAATCACTGCGACTAGAGCTGCACGTCTTTTTTCTCCTGCTGGAGAGGAGAAAAGCCCAATATATGATCCATCCATTTTCTACCGCTTATCTCCACTTATCCTTCATCACAGGACACATAGAGACAGACAACCACTCACACTCACATTCACACCTACAGTCAATTTAAATTACCCAATTAACCTAATCCACATGCATGGTTTTGGATGGTGGGAGGAAGCCAGAGTACCAGAGAGAACCCACACAGACACGGGGAGAACATGCAAACTCCACACGGGATTCGAACCCAGTACCTTCTTGCTGTGAAGCGACAGTACTAACCACTACACCATGGGAATTTTGTTTTGTCAGCAGATTAAAGGAATAATAATTTAAGTATTTATATTGAGCTACATAGCATTCATTCATTTAAAATCATCATAATGTAAAACTTGAAGGAACTGAGGAGGAGGCACGTGGTAATAAAACATGAGACAATGGTGATGCAGAAGAATTATCCCTGCAGGTTCTCAGTCAGGTCTGTCATCATCTTTCCGTTCAATATTTTTAAGCTTAATATGTTTAAAATAAACATAGTTATGATGCTAAATGGTCTTTTTTTAGAATCATAAATACTATATTCATGCATTAAAATCATTTTAATGTTGCAGGTACTGAATATTGAAGCCCACCTGTGGTAAATCTAGCTGAGTGGACATGATTTGGAAATGCACACACCTGTCTAATGTCTCACAGCTCTAATCAGGCCAAAAACTGAGCCATGAGGTGAAGGTGCTGCCTGCAGAGCTCAGAGACAGGAAGCTGTAGATGATGTGTGTATTTAATCCTGTTCTTCAGTGGGATGAGTGGGCGACCATAGTGAGCTTTTTAGGGGGAGAGCTCAGTGGCTGTATCCACTGAAACACTCCACTGGTCTGATGCCTCTCCTCCTGTTAGGACAACACAGGAATGTCTCAGAGACAAAACTGTGAGTGTCCCTGAGCGGCCCAGCCTGGAAGGTCTGCCGAAAATCCACACATCCAGGTGAGCCAAGCTTCTCTCCTCCTGTCTAAGTAGACTCATGACTGTTTTACTTGATAGCAATTTTTATTTAGAAAAACACACACAGCTTTTGGAAAGGTGCTGTAGACATAGTTTCTGCAAAAAATATTATTGTGAAATAATTATTAAAAGAAATTGGCTGGTCCAAACTGTTGAAAGATTTCTGTTGTTTGGTTCCCACTTCTAACAAGGTGGGAAAACATGTTTCCCTTTTCTTTTGAATAAATTTGCTGAGAATCCTGTTTTTGCTTTGACATTGTGGCATAATGAGTGGATTTCTGAGACAATAAATACAACCCATTTTCAGCATAATTCAAGTGAATTAGACTGAATAGTTTTCCCCTGTATCTGCTAAACTGTAACTTAAAACTATATATATTCAAAATTACATTCTTGATATCTGGAATAGTTTTTTTTTTGGATATCTGAAATGAAAATTATGACTAGTAACAGTTGGATTTAAGATATCTGAAATGGGAGTTTTTCCTAGTAAGAATTCTATTGCAGATATCCAGAATGTCATTGTGAATATCTGAAATCGAAAGCACAATACACATAAGTATAATAAAGAGTGAATGAATAATGTATCTATACTGTAAAACGACTTTGAGTGTCATGAAAAGCACTATTTTTGCAAGTACAATGCATTGTTATTATTATTATTAGAGATCTCAAATGTTCTTTTTGACTATGAAGAATTGAATTACAGATATCTGCAATACATATCCACTCTAGCTTTTAAATGTTAAAACAATTTGCCACAGGTAGGCCTACTTCTGTAACAACATCTGAAACTGGATTTTGAGACTCTGCCTGACATCTGATGACCTGAGTGTCTGTGAGAGGAAGAGCTGAAGTATCGCCCTCTAGTGGAGGTAATAAACACCAGCTGAATCTCAAATTCAGACCCAAACTGTACCAGATGACCATGAGATCTTGGTATAACTATTGTGAAGCTACTAGAACTCAACTTAAAACATAATATGTACACAATAAAAAAAAAAAAACACAATAAAGTACACATCTGTTGTCAGACAATATCATCTTTAATACAAAAACAATCATTCCATTTCGTAAACATTTTTGACACATGAAAATGAACTGAATGTCTGAAAGATTTGGAGCGTGGCAGTCTGATTAATGACATCTGAAAGAAAGTGTTCATGAATATCAGTATATTTGTATTGTAAGTGCCTGGATGTTGAACATTTAAGGGTAAACTTCTACATCTTATAAGCCTCTTTATTGCTTAAGTACTTGGTACAGACTAAGAAACTAAACGGGTGTTAACATCCTGTGCTGACTTCTTGTCATGTGATGTGGCTATATGGTGATGTATTCATTACTTTGGTGACTCTGTGCAATCTATGGCACTACATTTGAGCATCGCTATTCTTTATGGAAGTTCATGTTGTTGCACGAGCATTGCAATCAGAATTAAACTAATATTGTATTTCCATTACTGCCCTTAGAAGATGCCAAATATTTACACCCATGACACCAACTAAAGAAAGATGATCAGATGTCTAAAGTCATATTGGAAAAGCCTGATAAATACTGTATATTCATATGTGTGGGTGATTTAAATGAGGAGCACCTGAAAGCTCCAGCAAAGCAGATAATGGAGAATTATTCTTTCACTTGGAAATCCTTCTTGAGTAGTTATAGTTATTTATAACTTTTTCTTTTGATTATTGTTGCATGGTTTTATCAACTAAGCCCTGTGTCCAGATTTGTTGTCTATATCAGAGAATGACTGTATGAAATAATGATTATAGCAGAGTCTAATATGATGACCAACAGTTTTTTAGGCACTTACCCTTTATTTAAGCAACTAGAAACCCATGATGTGTGGCAGAGTTGTTTTGAATCAGTCTGCTCCTTCTGTGCTGACTGAGGCCACTGCTGACACGTAATAAGGTCCCTCTCTGAGGTATGTCTTCAGACGGATGTAATGCTGGCTACCCAGCACCTCTGCTGCTGTTGAGGAAGCCACCAGTGACCCCACCAGTTCAAACTTGGCATCTTTGGCCTCCTTCGTCTGACCCGTTGAACGATCCAAAATAAACTCCATGAAACTGGGAGAGCTGATCATTAATTTCTGACCCCACAGCTGAGTGGCTATAGCCTGGGAAACACACACAGATCCACTGATGAAGATGGATTCTTCAGTTATTTCACAGGTTCTCAAAAAGTCAGTGACACAGGAGGAAATGATGGTAGTTAGAAACAGCTGAGCACTCACAGTGAATATCCGCAAAGCTCCACAGTGCAGCTCTGGGAACGGCTGAGTGCTGATGTTCCGGATCATGTCCATGGGCTGGTTGGACAAAAGGTGGAACCAGGACTCTGACAGAGCCAACAGGTCTTCTGTCTGGTCCTCTGGCTGCAATAAAACAAAACTGATTTAACATTTTACTACTGAAAATGACATTTAAAGAAAGAAGGAAAACATTCATGGTGATAAATACAGCATGTGCACACACATACCTGCAGAGTGAAAAGTTGTGATAAGGCGTCCAAGCTGCGAACTCTGAGCTCAGTGGCTCCAGAGCTGGCAAGATGGCTCATTCTTGTTAACACAGCCTTGAACTTTTCTCCTGAAGACACACAGAAAATCACCAAAACATCAGCAAGTATTTCAAGACATGTTAAAATGCAGAGAGGGGCCATCGCTGCTTTGGCTTTGATTGAATAAAACCAGGGGAAACAAACCTGTTTTCTGAAGGACCTGCTTCCCCTCCACAGTCGATCCAAGTAGTCCCAAAGTGTCTAGAGCCACTCCAATCATTGCAGGGTCTGGGTCCAGAGCCATCTCAAATACCTTGTTCTGGAAGGCCGGGTAGGTTTCACAAACCTGCTGAGGGCTGTCCATAATGGCCAGGTTTCCAAAGAACTTCACCAAACCTAAAGGGATAATAGTCACACTGTAAAGGACTGACTGATGCAGCATTGCACTGGTGTGCTTAATAACAGAAGATGCCAACTTAAAACAACATTTCATAACAGCTTTTGAAAGACAATCACCGGGAAGGTAGAGGGAGGAGAAAGGGTCAGTCTCTGCTCCTCTAATCATGTTAGAGATCTTGTCCATTATACCCTGCTGGGCCAAATACTGCCGACCATGCTGACTGTGGGCTAAAGTGGTCACCATCTCAATGGCTGTGGCTCTGGAGAAAAAGATGACAAGAGATCCAAAATTGAATGATAGAAGAGAGAAATAGTATTAAAATGTAGCAACACCTGATCTGCTGTTAAGTACACTGTGATTTTTCCAAGCAGTTTCTCGTTTACTGTTTATAGCAGTCATCTCATTACCTGATCAATATATCCTCTCCTGTCAGTTCTCCAAGCAGCTGAGAAATGAAGCTGCTGTTGGCACAGTAACCAAGAGAAATGGGAGATACAGATGAGATGTCCACCACCAGCTGCAAGAAGCAAGAAAAGTTAGGAAATCAGTGTGAAAGTGCTTAAAATATATGCTATAAATGTGATTAAAAAACACAACAAAACTGCCACTTTTGCAACACGAGCCACAAAGAAACCCAAAGTCAAAGGTTAGTTGAACGTACCTCATATATTCTGTATCTGATGGTATCATTTGTGGCCATCACATCCTTCATGACTTTCAGGAGGTCGCTGTGGAACAACTTGTCTAAGCCAGGCTTGGAGTGGCTCAGTTTGGACAGGGACCTGATGGCCTACGAAACAGAAAAATTACTACTGCCCACCGAACATTCATTACGATCTGCTGGATAAATCTCAGGACTTGAGTCATCACCTGCTTCGCCACGGCCATGTTTTCTTCCCCGACGCAGCGGATCACAGCTGCAAGGACGTCATCGTTGTGGAGGATTTCAGTGGCGGCATCGGGGTGCTCCACCATTCTACCAATCTGACAGAGAAACAGAAAAACTTGACAAGGACTATGGTTTAAAGCAACTGCATGTGTGTGAGAGTACGGTGTGCCAGCAGCCTACCTGTGTCAAGGCCAGTATCTTTACCGCTTCATTCGGGTGAGTGAGACCTCCTTGCAGCTCCACTCTGTAGCTCTGGGCCAAGGCCACAGGGCTGAGGGCCATCAAGATGCGTTCAAGGACGTCCACACACAGCTCAACCTGCTCCCTGTGAACGTGCTCACATTAGTAACATCATGGCTGCCATGGATGTAATCACTTTGTTTATGAATTGTTAAAAATATTGGAAAAACACTGCAAAATAATGTAAGTTAATCAAACCAGCAAATATTCACATTTAAGAGGACTGACCAGATGAGTTGGTGGTGTATTTGCTTGAAGGTTATGTAGACAATCAACTGTTGTCATTTATTTTATGGGGAAGTGTAAACCTGGCAGTATTAGGACAGTTTGGTGGTATTGGTTTGAAATTTAACAATGACTATGTCGTTAAATGCTAATATTCAGCCCTGAAGTCTATGTTGGACAGTGTCTCATCAGTGTTTCTGCATCTGCTCTGTCTGAAATAAATTATTGGGACTGTGTGGGAAAAGGTCAACTATTTCTGTTCTGTTATTTATTTTTATATGTATACACACACACACACACAACACTCCATAAACACCCCTTTTATGACACTAATAATGGGGTTTTGTGTCCACATCTGCACTGTCACATCCTGGTAGCATTGTAGCCAGTTAGCTTGCTAACAACTAGCACAGACAAAATGCAGTATTTAATTAGCTAGCTAGCCAACTCACCCTACCGATGTACCAACACAAGTTAACGACACTAACATTGCAGTGGCAGCAGAGTGATTCAGCAGTTAACAACCTCCAGTTTGCTAAACTCAGTTAATGAAAGCATTGTGATGAACCAACCTGTTATTTGAGTTCAACAAAGAGAAAATCCCTCTGAAGCTCTGTCCGCTCACTGAGTCTCTCAACGAGCTCAGCGGTATCGACAGCAGAGCAGTTTTCAGGCTCTGCAGCTCCTCTACTGGGTCTGCAACACTGCATATTTCTTCCAGTAGGCTCTCAATGGAGGCCGCCATGACTGTGTGTGTTTGGGGAAAATGAATCCAAGCTGCTTCTTCATCATTTACTCTGTAGACACGAGACGTTATGACGCTTTACCGCCACCTGCTGGGCTGAAGGGGGACTGTCATGCAACCAAATTATTATGGCCAAACATATCCAACACTCTACATTTGTTTGTCTAAAGCAAAGGTAGCGTGTGTGCGCACACATACCTGCAGAGTGAGGGGTTATGATAGAGTTGTGATGCTGAAAGGCGCCATCACTGCAGGAGTAAGAGTTACACTGTAAAGGACTGAATGATGCAGCATTGAGTTGTGAGTAACTTTTGATTTACACACAGCAGGATCCAGGATCCACTGCCCTCTGGCAGAACTGCCAGGCTCTGCAACATCTTCATACCTCAGGCACAATGTTAGCCAGTAGTGGACAAAGTACTCAACTCGAGTCAAAGTATTGATACTCGTGGTCAAATCCTACTCAACTACAAGTAAAATTAGATCGGTCAACAATTTGCTCAAGTTGAAGTACTGAAGCATTTCCTTTAAAAGATACTTAAGTATTCAAAAGTACATTTTCTAATATCAGTACATTGCTGTATTGGTTTTTTTTCAGGTCGGACAGTGAGTTCTTGAATGCAGAAATGTAGTTCTAAAATACTTTTGAAATCATAGGAATCATTTCTCATTTGCTAAATCTACTCTAACGTGGAGCTTGGATATGACCATGGGTGGTTTCTCAGCTTGTCTTTCTCTTCCATCTCCACTGAGGAGTTTTGTCTGAATGAAAGTGATACACAGAGTGAGGATGGCGTATTTCCACATCCATCCCAGGTGTGAGCGGTGACTGTGATTGGTCCATTCTGGAGGAGCACAGAGTGTGGCCAACAGGATTAGAAAAGAAAAACACCAACAGCTGACTACAAAGCTGTGCTGAGCCTAAAAGGAACGAGCAATGACAAGCTTCCTGGAAATGTAGTGGAGTCCAAAGCACAATATTTGTCTTTCAAATGTCATGGGGTGAAAGTCATAAGTATGCCAAAAACAAACCAAATACTCAAGTAAAGTACAGATACTCAAAAAAAAATGTACTTTGTTACTGTCCACCACTGTAAATAGCCTGTAGTCTGTTGCTGGGTTGGGGATGATGCAATAATTCAGTGCAATCATAACAAAGCATTCTTATATCACTTTATTGCTGTTTATTGTTTGTTTTATTTTATTTTATTACTGCCTTTTTATGTTTTATTGTTTTGTTTGAGACATTTATTTTTTAAATCCTGAGTGCTTGTGCCTTACTTTTCTCCCTATCTATCGATCTATCGATCTATCACATGCTCCACAACCATGGCTTTTTATAATCAAACTGAAAATCTTTTGACCAAATAACACGTTACTTGCTGCTCATAAATTAATTATTTGTCATAGCAGAAACACAAATATTAACCACAGTCAGCTCACTCTCAACTGTAAAACCTGTACTTTATTTGTGGGATGTGCATGAATGAAAAGTCATTTACAGTTAGTTTTGCGAATGATGACATGATAGCATTGGGATCTGTTTTTGTGTCACTATTTGAGAAATGCTTGACTTATGTTGCAGGCCTGTATAAGCTGAACATTAACTTCACTGTGGACTATCACTGCTAAATTCAATTCATCCAAACAATAAAGTTTACAGTAGCCTATACTGTATCAGCGTGTGCAGCATTTCACACTTTGTGTGTTTTCACATTCATCTGTTGAAATGGGGAAAGATTCTCTTCAATCAGAGTTTAACACTATATGCTGTATATGCACACTTAAACATGTTATTGTTCCCTCCTAGTATCATGAATGTTGCATGCACGATGCAGGATGTGCTCCTCTTGATGAGGCATGTGACTTGGGGTGCAGGGTTACATGCTGCTAGAGTTTCATGACAGTGGAAACCCTGTCTGTCAGTATTGTTGTTGATCTGACTCTGGGAGGTCCTCACAGACAGCACAGAGAAACAACGAGGCTGTTAAGGCAGGAGTCATGCAGGTACAGTTTTAATTATTTGCAGCTTATGAATCATAATGTCACTTCAATTGACCATTGCCTTGATGGTGGGTTCATACGCTTGTCTTTTTCCGTATGGTGCTTCAGTGCTCTCTGTGCAAGCTTCGTACCCACCAGTGGTGTTTCCTCCTCTTCAACGTCCTCCTCTTCCATGCCCTGCTGTTTGGGGCAGATATTGTTGAGGAGTACCTCCTACAGCCTACGCCTGGCGTCTACACTGATGGCTCTGTCATTGAAGTGAGAGAGAAAGCGAGGAAACTGGACCAGAGCAACATCAGGGACAACGTGTCCCAGGCCTACCCTATCGCTAACCCTGAGGCCTGCAGGAACTATGACCTCTTCATCCTCGCTCTAGTCTTCAGCTCCACAGCTAATGTCACCCAGAGAGATGCAGTCAGGAGGACGTGGGGCAACCAAACTCTTATCCAAGGCTTCCCAGTGCGCATACTGTTCTTCTTAGGATCAGCTGAGACTTCTGTTGCACAAAAGGCTCTCATGATGGAGTCTGACCTCCATGGGGACATGGTCCAGGGTCATGCTGTGACTGACTCATCCCACCGTGGTCCAACAGAAAGGACGGTGCTGGCGCTACGCTGGGTGATCACCTTCTGTCCTATGGCACGCTTTGTTCTGCTGACCAAGGACTCTGTGTTTGTGAACCTCCCTGCCATTGGAGGCTACTTACTCGGGCTGCACAGGCACCCTGAGGACCTTTATTTGGGCAGGGTGATCCAGAGAGACCCTCCTGACAGGGACCCCACCAGTCCAGGCTACCTGCCCCCAGTGCTCTACCCTGACAAATACCTGCCTGAATACTGTGACGGGACAGCTTACGTTCTGTCCCAGGATGTGGTCCGGAAAGTGTACGTAGCATCTGCAGCGGTCCGTGCACCTGTGCCGGCTGATGTGTTTGTGGGTCTCTGTGCTCAGAGGGCCGGTGTCTCACCAACCCACAGCGCCAGGTTCTCAGGAGAGAAACATGTCCGCTACAACACCTGCTGCTACCACTACCTGTTCAGCTCAGCAGCGATGGAAAGCCATGAGCTAGATACAGTTTGGGCAGACCTACGACAAAAGGGCAGAAGATGCTCACTGCTACAGACCTACTATGGCCTGGTGACCTGCAAGGCCCTCACCTACCTGGATAAACTGGCCTTATTCAGCTAAATTATTGATAAGTATGTTCAATCGTTTTGTGTGTGCATGAGCGAAAGAGACAGGAAGTGGGACTGAAAAAAGTGTGTAAATAAGTTTGTAGTCCTTTTGTGTGTGAAGACCAGTGTTTGTATTTTGCCTGTTAAGTTATTTTTGTTAACATTACGCTCCTAATTTGACTGAATTTTGCAGCATACTGTCTAAATAAATAATATCCAGATGTTATGTATATTAACATCTGGTTGGTCCAGTGTACAGTTCAATACACAACAGTAGCTCAGTCTGTAGGAAGTTGACTTGGGAACTGAAGGGTCATAGGTTCAAGTCCTGCACGGACCAAGTACAGAGTGTGGACTGGTAGCTGACGTGCCCTTGAGCAAGACACCAAACCTCAAGCTGTCCCCTGACATTCAGTGCATAAGTCCTGTTTAAGACTGTGTGTAAGACCTGTGTGTGCAATGTGCAAAAAAGTGTAAAAATGTCTCCTGGGGTCAATAAAGTATGACGTCTTCTTAATACTGGGACACCGAAAATGGAACGGTCCATCTTTAATGAAATTATTAACTCCAGGGCTGGATTTGAAGCTTTTATCCTGTCCTTATCAAACATGCAGTATAACAAGCAGATCAGTCAGGGAGATATCAATAAAGTGCACTCTGTTCATGGCCACACAATCCTGAGATGAGAACTAATCGGGTAAAAATCATTGAGAACAGCTGTGTGAATCTGCGTTAGGCAAAAAACGTGAATTCTAGCACAGCTAGTTAAAAACCCTAAATGCCAGTAAACCATAAAACATCTTCACAGTTAGTTACTGTAGTTGTTCACTGTGGGTACAGTGCTGACATATGTCATCTGGTAATTTACTCTATATTTTAGAAATTGTGGTGATTTGTTAACACATTTGTTGTAGTGTTATAGTACCGTTATAATAAATGATTTTAAAATATAGTAAGAGATGAGATGAAACAACTTGTTGGCAAAACATCTTTTTATTGTTTATGGCAAATAAAACGACATTAACTTTTTAGTCTTCCAGTGCTTCTTTGTTACAAATATTCTTTATCGCTGGTTAACCAAAAAAACATCTGTGTACAAGGCGATGTCCACAAAAACTTCCAGACTGATTCCAGCAGCTCAGGGTAGCAGTCAGGAATGTCATAATATCATAAACTTGGAAAATGGTCTTTGTGTTAATTTGTGAGTTAATATTTGTGATTATATTATTTGTTTCATATATGAATAAAGTAACCATGTTTTAAGTCTGATGCCACCTCTCAGTTTGCTTTTGTCCCCATTTTCTGCAGATGGAAATGACAAAGATAAATAGTTCTGTCAGGTATAGTTTTTTGGCTATTTAAACAAAATATATGAAGCATGAGTAATTCATACAGTAAAAATTACATTTATATTATTTTATATAAGTTACCAGAGACCAATGTGGAAAATTATTTCTGTGGAGAGATTATTGGAGACGTTAAGATCATATCTAATGTCCAGCTATTATTCCTTGTGACTCCTAGCTCATATACACAGCCTGAGATACTACAAGCAGTTCACCTGTTTGCCAAGTGAGTCTACAAAGCAGGAACATCCACAGCCCAGCTATAGGCATGAAAATGATATGCAGTTTAGTTGTACTTTCAATTCCATAATATTACATGTAGTGTATTGGCCTTCAGTTTCAAATTTAATAATAACCAAACTTAAGTAGGGTTAGGATAAGCCTAAAATAAGCCTTCTCAGGTTCAGAAATTAAAATTATACATTGGTGATTCAAACTGAGTTTCTAGTGATACATATTTTCTTTATTGTCTTAGGGTCAGTGAAGATGATGTAACCTTAACACAAAACACCCTTAAGCCACATGGTAAACTATATCTGAACAACCGCAAAAGATAATTGTTAACAGCACTAACACAAACTGTGCACACCTTAATCTCATTTAATCCACCACATAGGTACATTAAAAACTAAAGTTCATCTTCTGACTGACACAATGTCTATTCATTAAGTAAATTACTGAAAGATAAAATATTTTTACTTTGTGTTTGTTTCAACAGATGTAGCTGAATCTGGCAAAGTTGCCTGTACAAAAGTAGAATAATCAGTCAAACAGTAATAGGTCTTTTTAAAAATTAGATTAAACTTACCTTGGCCAATTATGAATCACTATTTTGCCTATTATAAAGGTAAAGATACAAAGTCACATACATGTATAAATACATCTGTATTTGTCTCATCATCAACTTGATGGACTTTCAAGTGTTGTTTGACACATCAGTTTCAAAAAATAAACTGTACCAATGAGGACATCTAGTGCAAAACCTGAAGAACAGCAACACTCAGCCTGTACAGAGCCTGTGCCTCAGTGTACAAATAGTATATGAGGGAAAACTCAGAAACACTTTGCATAGTCCCCTCTCTTCAATATTGATATCCAAGTAGTAAAAAAAACATAACTGTGTATCACCCTTTTCCATATTATAGGGTGACTAAAGGGTGTGGCATTTAGTACTGCAGGAAATAATTCTGACTCACTTCAGTTTTAGATTTCCAGCAACTTTATGTCCTTTAAGTGCTGCTCAAACAGCCAATAAGAGCTGACCGAACAAAACGTGTCCTACAAACCTCTTCTCTCCTGCTTCGCTGCAGCTCTCTGCTCCACCTTGGCCAGCGTCCATTGTGTCTGCAGAGCGCTGCTTGTCTCACCTCATCAGGCCAAGCTGCTCAAAGAATAACATCTCAGCATGTCTACAATCATCCTGGCTGGTGACCAATCACAGCAGCAATTTGTCCGACATGCCATCAGTGTGAACTGGGATCGCTCGCCAGGATTAATCCACATTAATAAGAATCAACACCTTTCATTCATGGCCTCCTGACATCTCTACCTGCTCTCTCTGTCCGTCTGTTGCCAAACAACCGACTCCAAGATGCTTTAGTTTTAGCCTGTTGACATCTATGGTTGCTAATGTTCTACTTGGGCCACCAGGACGTGGTTAGCTTAGTTTAGCGTATGGGAGCAGGGGAAAACATCTAGCCTGGCTCTGTACAAGGTAAATGTTAAATTTTCACACTTTTTATTTTTTACTTTATTTTTATACAGACTGTACAAATGGGATAACATATTCATTAATTAGTTTTTGTTAAGCCAAACGTTCAGGTTAATTTTAAAGGTAAGATGTGAAAGTGGTATCTTCTAGTCTAACTCCCAGGAAGAAAGCAAACAAATGTATTTTCCAAAAAGTGCTCCTTTCAATAGTTGAGTCAATAATCAATAAAGCGGAGCATCTCCGCTCTGGTCCTTAACCCTGTGGGGCCTATGATTTTTTATTGCAAATATTTGTATATAGTATTACTTTATTTCAATTTTACATTTACATATTCATATTAGCAACATATATTTAGTTTTTCAAGTTCCAAAACAGTTGATTGAGCATGTTTGTGGTTTTTATTGTAATAAATACAATTTTTTTAACTTTTTTATTCAATTCGAATTTGATTATTTTTTGGGTCAATATGTTAATAGAGTAGGTTACAGTCAGATAATAACTATCTCTTCATATAGAAAAAAAAATACCAAGAATGAGCATGTTAAACATTTTTATGTGGTATATGGAGACAAAATCAAAATATTAAAAAACGGCCAAAATAGACTCACGACCCAAAGGGTTACGGGCCAAAGAAGGGCACTAACTGTTGGCCTTAAGTCCACAGAAAATTTTTACTGTAGAATTAAGGCCAACAGTTAGTGCCCTTCTCTGTATGAGAGCAGTCCTCATACAAAGTCATCACCATAACCTACTGGATCAAAACCCTGTCGAGGTTTGGAGGGACGCTCCAAGAGAAAGTGGAAACAGGGCCAGCCACATGTACACTTCAACACATACATACACACATGCGTACGCACGCATACGCACACATAACACAGCCTGCAGAGATTGTTAATGTGAGGTCGAGGGGTCGGTAAACTGCATGTGGGTGGTGCAGCGCTCTAATGAATGCCTCCCCTCAGAGACATGCATCTCTGCAGAGAAGGACTCATCAAACCAGAGAAACGCTGTTTTATTTAGACTGTTTACACTGACAAAACAAGGCGGGCGCGCCACAGCCACGACCCCTGATTTAAAGGAAAGGGTCAGAGGGAGTTAATGCCCCAACTGATGAAAGAAATCATTGTGAGTCATTTTAATTTTGCGTGTGTGTCATCTATGGGAGCATACAGTATGTTCTCATACATGCCATCCTTTGTCGTGAGTTTGTCGTGTTCAGATCAGAGGCTCAGTGTTCATGTGGCCCTGCAGCCCACGTTCATTTACGTAGAAGCACTAACCTCAAGGATAAGACCTCTTTTTTGACAACATCTGTGGTTTCTTCTCCTTTCCCTTTTTATAAACTCCATAATCTTTCCTATGAGGTTTTGGTAACTTTGCCAAGCCAGTAGTTTGTGCCTCTCTTACAGTTGCTTTTGACTTCTTGTGTTTTAATTATATATTCTATAGCTTTTGGCTGTTCTTCCTGGAAGTTTTTCTTTAAAAAAATACTCCATGTGGTTGAAATTAAGTACATAAGTATTTTGGCACATGTAACAGCTGAAGACTTCTCGTAGTGTCAAAGTACTCACAGAGGTCATATTTTGGGTGATAGCATATAGCATATTCTTAATAATTATATAAAGCTGAATAAAGCATAATGTAAATAAAACTTCCAGGGCCATGGATATTAGAAATACTGTCATTAGTCCAGTTTCCCCAACAAATGCTGACCCAATTGACAAATCTTTATAGTACCCAGCACAATCTGGAAAGTTATGTTCCCACATTATGAAAGTGCACGGTCAGTTACATTAACAGGGAACATATTTTCCCCCAGATTGTGTTGATTTGATGTGTCACAAATAGGTTCCAGTCAAAGATGTATCCCACATGAAACCAAAAGTCACATACCTATTTTAACCCAAAACATGATTTCTTTTTTTTTTTACTAAACTTCACCAAGCTCTCTAAACCTCAGTGTAACTGAGAATGAGTGGTTAATACTATAAACTACAGTATAATGTTCATATACAGTTGTGGTCAAAAGTTTACATACACTTGTAAAGAACATAATGTCATGGCTCTCTTGAGTTTCCAGTCATTTCTCTGATTTTTCTCTGATAGAGTGATTGGAACAGATACTTCTTTGTCACAAAAAACATTCATGAAGTTTGGTTCTTTTATGACTTTATTATGGGTCAACTGAAAATGTGAGCAAATCTGCTGGGTCAAAATTATACATACAACAATGCTAATATTTGGTTCCATGTCCCTTGTCCATTTTCACTTCAATTAGGTGCTTTTGGTAGCCATCCACAAGCTTCTGGCAAGTTTCTGGTTGAATCTTTGACCACTCCTCTTGACAGAATTGGTGCAGTTCAATTAAATTTGTTGGCTTTCTGACATGGACTTGTTTGTTCAGCATTGTCCACATGTTCTCAGTGGGGTTTAGGTCAGGACTTTGGGAAGGTCATTCTAAAACCTTAATTCAAGCCTGATTTAGTCATTCCATTTTGATGTGTGTTTGGGGTCATTGTCCTGTTGGAACACCCAACTGCACCTAAGACCCAACCTTCAGGCTGATGATTTTAGGTTATCTTGAAGAATTTTAAGGTAATCCTCTTTCTTCATTATCCCATTTACTCTCTGTAAAGCACCAGTTCCATTAGCAGCAAAACAGCCCCACAGCGTAATACTACCACCACCGTGCTTGACGGTGGGCATGGTGTAAAAGGCCTCACCTTTTCTCCTCCAAACATATTGCTGGGCATTGTGGCCAAACAGCTGGATTTTTGTTTCGTCTGACCACAGAACTTTCCTCCAGAAGGTCTTATCTTTGTCCATGTGATCAGCAGCAAACTTCAGTCGAGCCTTAAGGTGCCACTTTTGGATCAAGGGCTTCCTTCTTGCACGGCAGCCTCTCAGTCCATGGTGATGCAAAACATGTTTGACTGTGGACACTGACACCTGTGTTCCAGCAGCTTCTAATTCTTGGCAGATCTGCTTTTTGGTGGTTCTTGGTTGACTCTTCACCCTCCTGACCAATTTTCTCTCAGCAGCAGGTGATAACTTGCATTTTCTTCCTGATCGTGGCAGTGACAAAACAGTGTCATGCACTTTATACTTACAAACAATTGTTTGCACTGTTTACTCAGGGGGAATGCTTGTTGTTCTTCATTTATTGGGGGTGGTGGTGCTGCTTTAAAATGGCTCCAAGTGACTTTCCTGACTTGTTCAAGTCAATGATTCACTTTTTCAGATCCGTGCTGAGCTCCTTTGACTTTCCCACTGTAGTGTTTGTATCCAATGAGCCCTATTTAAATGGCCTCAGAGAAGTCACCAGCTGTAGTCACTCATGATCACTCACAAGAAGTTAAGAGGCCATGCTATGAAGCTCATTTCATTGACACAAGTCCAAAATTTCTGATTAATTTTGCTGTATATTTTTGACCCAGCAGATTTGGTCACATTTTCAGTTGACCCATAATAAAGTCATAAAAGAACCAAACTTCATGAATGTTTTTTGTGACAAAGAAGTATCTGTTCCAATCACTCTATCAGAGAAAAATCAGAGTTGTAGAAATAACTGGAAACTCAAGAGAGCCATGACATTATGTTCTTTACAAGTGTATGTAAACTTTTGACCAAGACTGTACATGCATACAAATGTTGATCAGAATGTTACTAGTTTTAAGGTGTTTGAACAAAAAACAAAAAAAATTGATACATTTTGTTTTTGACTCAATGATAAAGAGTAAAGTTAATTAATCAGCATTCATGTCTGTACAAAATTTCATGGCAGGCCATCCAGCAGTTGATATACAATGCTAACAAATATAAGAACCAACTTCAAAAGACAAACAAACAAAACTAAACAAGATGTAAAATCCAGTGTATGTTGCACTATGAAAAGTCCTCTTGATGTCACTATACCCACCAAATCTCCAGAAATATCACCAAGGACACAACCTCACTGTCTAGATGTGGTTGGCTTCTTTTGTGTGCTGCCAAGTTTTGGACATTTGTGAGAAGTCTATCCAAAACGATGAAATCTTTAGCTGTTTGCTTCTGGTACTACTACTGCAGTTGTGCGCCAATGGGCTGGGCCTTGAGTACTGACTGATTTATTTAAGGGATCCTCAGTCTCTGCTGTCAGGATCAGTGCTGGGTGGAGACTCAGTCTGTAATGGAGCATATCAGGTCACATGTTATTAGAGGCTTGTACTGTATTTGCTGATGAGCTCAGGCGTGGTTATGTGGTATCGTCCCCTCTACTTTGTCTCTTATGTTTGTCGTTAGATGATCAAGATATCTGCCTTCACTCTAATGCTCCACTGCTCCCTCTCAGCTACTGACTCAGCTGTTTTTAGTTTGTGTATTTCTTTCTAAAGCATGCCAGTCCAAGAAGGTTAGACAACATAACAACGTTATTGGTCAAAAAATAATGCTACAACAGCAAGAACAACAAGAATGCTACCTTGGGTTCATATTTAAATATATATAGAAACTTGATTAATTTACAGTAACATACAGTGTATGTGATATAAATATAGATAAAGGATTACAACTGTGCTGTATTATATCATCTATCATTCATTAACTTGGAATTTAAAAATATGGCCCACAAGTCGTCTGAGATATGGCTCTGTGCACAACTTTTTTTCATTGCTTTGGTTTTGGGTATAATGTGAGCCCTTAAAGTGTGTTGCAATGTCAACAGACTTTTCTAACAGAGCGGAAGAGTTACATGGCTGCTGTGTTTTAATCATCACAGTGAGGCTGAACAGGAAAGAGCCAGGAGCGAGCATAAGTGTGTGTAAGTGATTTACAAAGAAGACTTGAATTGTAATGATAGTAAATGCACAGCCGGGTTTCTCAATAAAACCAGCTCCTCATGCAGCGCGTCTCATTACAGCTTCCTCCTCAGCAGCTCCACAGGCACTGATCAGCGGCCCAGAGATAGCCATCTTTAAGCATGTTTCTGTATATCAAACTTAACCTAACTTGTGCGGTCATGGTTTAGATTTAGAGATCCAATAAAGTACACCAAGCACAGATTTATACCAGGCCTACTATTTCTGTGGGACTACAGGAACTAAGTAAATCCGGTAACTGTGTCCTTTTATATTATTGTTTTTGTGGTCAAAACCTCACGCGGATGATGCCTCATGAAGTGAAGTGTTACCATCTCACCCCACTCTCATTTTCCTTGCCAGTCAGCAAAATGTTGTTTTCCTCAGCATGGCATCTACATCTGGTTATAGATCCTGAACGAAAGGCGGGTAAAGTGTTAGGTGTTTTAGACATTTTGTGAAGTGTCCTTTTTTTTCTTTTCCGTTTTCAAATGCCACACTTATATCTGTCAGTTATGAGGCTAATAGGAAGATGCAGGCTGTTAGTTTAGCTAAGACTGGAAACAGGAACATGAATATATTCAGGTCATGTTTGTTTATGCTGTACAAAAAAACAGAATTTCAAAATGACAATTTAATGAAGTTAAATGACAACAATCAGTAACTCTTCACTGATTGCCTGCCAGTCTCTTGGAACCAATAAATAATCCAGAATGTAACGCCCTTTAAACTGTGAATTATCTTTTGTTTTTTGTAAAATTTGCACCAACAAGATAAAAACTGTTATTGCAGTTTAAATGTGCTGGTAGGCAGATTTCGTGACATTTGGACGGAGCCAGTGCTAAGCTAAGCTAACCCGCTGTGACCTTATTTTTAGAGCAACAGTGTGTAACATTTTGGGGGCTCTATTAGCACAAATTGAATATAATATTCTTAATTATGTTTCCATTACTGTATAATCACCTGAAAATAAGAATTGTTTTGTTTCCACCAGCTTACAATGAGCCCTTCATATCTGCACAGGCAGCAGGTCCTCTCCTCTCCAGTGGTTTTGCACTGGGTCGCTCATGTTGCTGCAGTCTGAGAGGAAAAAGCGCAGGGGAAACTCAGTTGGTTGCAGTCTGCAACCACACCGCTAGCTGCCAAATGTCACACCTTTAAATAGATATGTTTCTCACTGTATATGCCAGGAAGTGGAAAAGCATCTCAGTTGTGGTCACTTAAAATGTTCATCTTTTCCTGAGCTTGAAAAGACCACTAAAAATCTGCAGGAATGACTGTCATGAGCTAATAAACTATTTTTTTGTTGCACCCATAGTCCACCCTTATCAAAAAATGTTTCACAGTCACTTTAACTGATAAGATGGGTGTAATTGAATCTATAAGACTCCACTCTTATTACCAAAACTGCCTGCAGATTGAAGATTTGCCTTAAGTGTCTGTAACATAGCCGTCTGGTTGAAATTGTATCTCGAGCTAAGGTCAGCGAAGCAATCTTCTCTATTTCTGCTGGCCCCAGATCAGTGGTCCCATTGTCCTCCCTCTGAATGTGATCTTAATCTGACCTGAATAGAGTTTTGTTTCAGCGAGGACTTTCAACCAGCCAGACGTGAGACACAGTGCAGCGGTAAGCTGCTTTGGGACTGTGAGGGAGGTTTCATAGCACTAAGATTTGCAGCTTCTGGTTTTACTGGTGTCTCTTATCTGTGCATTATACCACAGGAGCTCTTGTAATACTTTTTATTGGTCTTCTTAACTCTTATATCTTGTGTTTATAATTTTCTTTTATTGAAATTCCTCAGCTTCATTTGTATTTGAGGGATTTTTAGTGGGTCCTAACATGCAGCTTGAGAAAACACACGTCTCTGCTATGTCTGTGCAGTACATTGTCTGGTATGGAGAAAAAGAAGCGACTATTCTCTAATGATAGCTCTGACTCTGGTGTGTTCGGCAATGCATGCTTTATTCTTGGACCAAATCATTCTGTTGGATCAGGTGCCAGAGAACTGCTTCTGGGATTATTGTATCCTCTTACTCTTATTCTGTGTCCTTTTTGTTCCTCTCACTCCTGGAAGATGCTTTCTTACTTTCACTGCTGTCTTTGTCACAGTCTCTTGCATGTCTCCATCCGGACACCAGAGACTGAGAGACTGATGGACAGACCAGCCGTTACATGCAGAGTCTGTTTCCCGTTGCTCCAGGGATGTTTAGAAGTTGTCCGCTTGTTGTCGGTCAGCTGCTTTGTCCAAAATGCTGAGTGTGCATCTCCATTGTCTGGTCAGTGGGTCTTCACTCTTCTTATCTGGCTTTTATCTGAAACAACCTGACCACTGCTGGGAGCTCAATTAATTTGTTAAAGGGACACTGCACCAAATCTATTCACGTGAAATTTACTGAAGTGTGAGAAAACAATCCTGAAGATGTCATCATCATCAGGATGACAACATCAGCCCCGATGATTTCATGAGGATTATCAAGACTTGGACTTTAAACTTTTTTTTAGACTTTAAACCTAACAAAGAAAGCATTAAATACTGGAATGAAAGATGTGGCCATCAGGGAGGGTCCAATTAAAGATGCTATTGAGTTTCATCATGGGAAATTCATAGGTTTTCTACTCATGACAACTCTTAATATGTGAGAGGATCTATTGGCAGTCATGGACTATAATATTCATACCATTGCTTTCATTAGTGTATAATTTTTCTGTTTTCGTTATTGTTGATCCCTTCATATTTATGTGGAGCAGGTCTTCTTCCTTATTTCATGTTTCTATGGTCGCTCAGAAAAGGACAACCCAAACAGGGACATTCACATTTAGGGACACCATGGTCCTCTGACACACTTAGAAAGGTAGGGGTGAATGGAGAGGTCTTTCTTTATGCCAGAAACTGGCTGAATGTGAAAATGAAGAGTGAATTAACAGTGTTGTTTCCTTGTTTCCTGTCATCTCTCTACTATCAGCTGTTCAATAAAGGTAAACAAATGCCCACATTGTGTGGAGTTTTAGAAAACAAGACATGGATAAATGATATTTATGATGCATTTTAAGACCAACCAGAAACTCGAAGGAAGAATAACAACAAAGTGCATGTATTTTGAGTGAAGTTATGGCAGAACAGTGTGTCTCCGTCTCTGTGGTTTCGTCCACAAACAGCTCAGTTTATAGCAACCAGGGAATATATTCCAACTTATTCTTAAAGAGAAACATATAGATAAAGTTAACACCTGTAATTGTTTCTTTGCTTTCACATTCTGACTGAAATATCTCAGCAACTATTAGATGAATACCATGGACTTTTGTACATATATTCATGATGGAAAAATAAAAGAATTTTACTCACAGATATCTTCCAAGGCTATACAGTACATCCAAGTATAACTATTGTGTGAGAAGGTCTTTAGTGTTTCCACCTACATGGTTACTTTAAATTCCTCCTCCTTAAATAGTTCTCTGATAGATATTTCGTAGAAATGACTGCAGCTTTAGAAATGTTCCTTGAAAGTAAAATGAGGTATATCAGTTATGGTGCTGTCTATGCGTGTGTGAGCAGTGTTGTTTTCTATAGCGGGGGAGCAGTATTTGGCTTGAGGGGTGCCACTTCCTTTGATGCATGTTTACAGTTTATGTTGTACATACAGTGTGGACGCAGCAGACGCACCCACATGCATTCCTTCTTACCCTGTGGCAGACTGAAGGTAGTCTTTTAATGGCAGGAAGAAGGACTCCACCCTTTTAAGTACAAAGTTGAAGATTTTATGAATATGTTGGATACTCCATGTACTGGTTTCAGGAAAAGAGCCTTAATTTCATGTCTCATGTCTCAACCTTGTGACAGTGCGTTGATGACTGTACTGTTTCTGACCATCAAGGCTAAAGACTATGATCTTGTTGTGCCAAAAATATTTTACAGAGGAACAAAACAAAAACATTTGTAGGTGGAGCTGTTTCCGGCACTGTAAAACCAACCTGATTAACATAGAAAAATAGATGTAACAGAGTGTGTTTGGATGGGGGATTTACCTCTCAAGACTGTTGTTATATTTCTAAAGACTCTGGATTTAACTAATCTCACACATCCAGGACTGACTGACACCTTATCATAAACAATATTATAGGGAGACTTGAAATGACCGTACACACAGATGAAAATAGAGGTTGTCATCCACTTACCTAAATCCCCCTTTACAGGTGTGTGAACGATGTGTTGTTAGGTTTAGTCCACACACAAGGAGTATAACGAAAGAAATACTTAAATCATTTGGATAGTGGACTGCTTTTATATAGTATTTCATCCATGGAGTTTATCAGTCTGACTTAGTTTCTGAAATGAAATAGAATCAAACACAATATTTAGCTCATTATTGGCAGACATTGATTTGGAAGTTGATGACAATATTAACATAATCAGGACACTAAAGATAAAATTTTACAAACTGGTCTGAAACACAAGGATACAAATATTCATATGCACAGCTATGGTTATGTGTACCATTCATTTGCCTCTCCATAGTTATCTCTGCCAAGGAGGTTATGTTTTCACCTGGGTTTGTTTGTCTGTTTATTTGTATGTTTGTGGGTTTACAAAATGACTCAAAAAGTTATTGATGAATTTTGATGAAATTTTTGGTCAGAAGTGGCCTAACTTTAAACTGATTAATTTTTGGTGGTGATTAAAAATGAATCAGCGTTAAGGTAGGCCACTTCCGGCTAATCCTGAAAATTTCGTCAAAAACTATCCATAACTTTTTGAGTTACTTTGCAAACTGACAAATAAACAAGCCCCGGTGAAAACATATCCTCCTTGGCGATGGGGGTAACTTTAAATAAAAAGTCACCGCCACTGGTCTGCGCTCTGTGAGTGCTTTTCTAGTTTGACATGGAAACTCAATATGATTGTCCACATACAAGCAGAAAAATCAGCAATGGCTGTTTAAAGTGGTTATGAGCGTCATAGGTGTGGTTCAGAAAGAGCCTGCTACACACACCAGAAGGTTTTATCAACGATTCACATGGACAATCACCAAAAAAAGGATTAAGAGAGACAACAGTGACCTCTAGTGACCACAGTAATTATGATGGGAGCTGTCAGGCGCTGTAGTAAAATCAACATGACACACCATGGTGGAGGTTGCAGAGATATATGGGGCACAAAGCACAGAACTTTTACCCAGGAGACCAGGGTTCACAACCTTAAGTTTCACTTTCCAAACATAGTTATTCTAAGCTGAAGCAGTTTTTAACACTAAACTTAACTTAAGTGGTTTTGCTGCCTAAACCTAAACAGCTGTTGTATTCATTCAGTTTTACAATGTGTTAGAACATGCTGCTTTTTACTTTGACATTTAAAGTAGGTGTAGCAGGCCTCTACTGACCCACATACTGTATATGAGGTGTAAAACCACTGATGACGCACCTTTAACGAGTTGAATTGGGTTTTAATATCCGTCTGTCAAGGAAATTTATCCAGGAATTGAACACAAATATATCTGCATAAATACACATAGTGAGGAGCGCCCTGTGAAGAACACAGAGAACATCTGATCCAGTGGCAGAAGACATATTTTTTTCCTCATGTAGAAAATATGAGGACTTCTATCTCTAATCATGTGAAGGAAGGAGCCTCGTTCACAGGAGGCACTTTCAATGTTTATGTGTCACAACGTAAACAGATGAGAGAGTCAACAGGCCAGACTCAGGGTAGAGGAAGGAGTTAAAAAGGCTCATCTTTCATCTCTAGTTAAATGAAGCCTTTTGATGGATGTTTTCTGTGAAATGAGTCTCAGTGATGCCTTAGTGAGTGCCCTTCATGAGGCAGAGCCCTGGCTCTACACAGGCCTGCTGTTCTAGTGGGAGGCAAACACGAGGAATTCTCAAAAGTCCATCTGTCTCTTTTGGACCTGTTTGGATTTCTGCAGGAAGTTCAGCTAGCGAATATAGGTGTGACTGTACTATGATATTAATGAGTTTTGTAGAAAGGCCCCATTCAAAATAGGCCCTGAAAAAAGAGAGAGAAAACTCGGCCCCACAGGGACTTCACTTGAGCTCGCATCCTGCCTGCCTCCTAGAGAAGGAAGGAGTGAAATCAAATTTTATAAATTGCCCACTTATCTTCTATTTTAGTCGCTGGAACCAGAAATGGCACAGGACAAAAGTCCAGCTGCCAGTTCTTTTTGTTTTTTTTTTTGGCTGAAATAACATTTTTCCCATGACCGGAAACAAAAACCAGGAATATGAAAGAACAGGACACATGAACTCAGAACAGAAGATATAGGAAATAGACGTAGACGAATAGAAGTGCCCAGAGGCTTTTTTACAGACTCCAGCTTTAGACAAGCCTGTCATTAAGGTTTGGTTTACTGGGACAAGTGTGGCGGTTTAGGCCAGGAGTCTTCATATGAGACAAGGCTGCAGAAGACTGAATCCTTGTTGGGAAATGACAGTGGCCTCCGCCTGGTTGCTGGCACCCAAAATACACAGCTGGAGATAGCTAAGCATTGGGTTTGGGAACGTATATATAAAGTTAATTATTGTATATGCTCAAAGAAAAATATAGCAGGCTGCTGCTAGCTACTAATTTTCATTCTGTCTCTTGACTATTAGACTTTCAGTAATAAGCCCTCTCTGTGTGCACAAAGATTATTGGTTTATATTTGTTTAATCGCTTCGATTTGTGGAAATATCGATGAGTGTTTTCCCCTCTCTGTATTTAAAGCCATATGAATCACATTCAACTGATTTATTTTCAGAAATCACAGTAATATTTAACTGTGCTCTGTGGAAATTTGTGCACAATGTCAGATCTTTATCTGGAACTTCAATGAATTGACTGTCTGATGCAGCATGCATTGTGCACATACAACCACCAGAGGTAGCATTGTTCCTCTAGTCTGATCTGGTTTCAGGCTTTGCAAAATTTCAAAATGTCACTATTTTCCATTTTAATACTCCAGGTGTTGAGGTTTTCCTCAGATTCAAACGTGTCCAAAGCAGGTTTCTAAGTTTAAAACTGGCCGTGATGCTGCTGATTTGTCGGTCTGTATAGGAGACGCCAAGACGCACGGCTTATTCCTCCTACGCTTGCTAAGGGTTTGCAAATTTTACGTTGTGGTGAGGGCAGCCAGTGGCCGCAGCCACCAACCTCTCTCTCAGAGCCTTCATTTACCTGGATCCAGGAAAAATGGAAGACAGTGAAAGGGTATGTGTTGTGCTAAATCAAGAGACAGGAAAAGAACAAAATCACCATGAATGAAAGGAGGGAGCTGTAAAAAAATGAAAGACATTCATTAAATTGAAGAGAGGAAGTGAGTGGAGATTAGAACAACGATGTGAGGAGATAGATACGTAAGATAATCACATAAAAGTGACAAAGAGCACATGAGAGGCAGCACTGTGCCCTTCTTCGCCTCCTCCTCTAGACCTCAGAGCAACTAACCATGAATCCAGCTTTTGTGATGTAACAGTGTATTGACCCTTGGAGGGGCCCCGGACCAAAAGAGGGTGTTCACTTGAACACGCAAGGAGCTCTAAGCGCTTCATAGCCTCGTGTCCTCCGAGAGGGCTCGTGTTCGTCGACTGCCACTGGAAATGGCACTGGTCTCTCCTCGGCTCCCTCCCTCCTACAGAAATAACAGAGGCACATAGAGACTGTATTCAATGTAAGTATAAGTCACTCTGGTTACAGTCAATCACATGTGCCAGAGCTGCAGATTAGCATGGCTCCATGCTCCATGTACAGTGGCAGTCCAGTCCAACACAAAGCAAGTCATGAGCCCTGAAGGACTGCTTGTTTGGAGGAGAATCATGCTGTCTGTCATTAGTATGGACACTGCTTTTCAAGATCAATTCACTCTAAATGCAAACTATACGCAGTGTGTTATCACCACATACAGTGAAAAGCTGATGTCATGTCTTGAAAATATCCCAGAGGTTAGACGAACTGGCCTGAGCTCAGGAGGTGAAACATAAGCAGACAGACTGTGAAAACACAAATGGATATCCATCAATTCAAATCCAAGTTATTTATCATTCTGAGTGTTATGGTATTATAGTAATACTTAACACCTCCAGCACCTAAGCATAGCTTAAACCTGCAATAACTATCCTGCAAGCACAATTTCTGCTTAATTTATACATATTTGTGTATTCTCCTCAGTTAAATATAAAGTTGGTTGGTCAAATAACATTATTTTTGAAAAACTAACTACAGGTCCAGTCGTATAACTGTGTACATTGCTGTAAATGTTTGTTTATCCCTTTTGTGAAAAAAAAACTACAAACATAGTTTAAAAAAAATAACTGCAATAACTGTTGCCATTGCAAAATACATTTAGATATGGCGCTAGAAGAAAAGGCAGACGAGTCATACAGACGAGGATACATCATCTGGGAACCACAAATGTCTGGAACCAAATTTCATACCAATCCATACAAATGTTGTCAAGATTTTTTTCGATAAAAGCCGAAGGTGAAAAGCTTATTATAAGACAAAAACAAAAAAAAACAAGGTAAACTAATAACTCAAATAGTGGGTGCCACGAACCGGGTGCATTATGCCACATGCTTAAGGGTTCACCCCACATTAAAATGGTCTCACACAGAATAAGTGTGCCCATTATAAGGGCCGGCATTAATCTGCTCATGTGTCATATACTGGATGAGAAAGTGGAAACCAGCAGAGACGCACAATAAAGACAATGTGAGGCAAGATGGTGGAAATGTGCAATAAAAGCAGTTACAGTTGTAGTGATGTTATGGAACAAGGAAGTTATTCATACATGTTGTAATTATTTCCCAAACATTTTCTGATGATGTATTACTCAACTACCAAGCTTGAACTGTTTTTCATTTCTAAACTCTAACACTTATTGAGTCATAAAAGCATTCAACAATGTTTTACAGGAAGGGGATTATGTAGATTTATTTTGACCACTGTGGATATAGACAAACAAGCAGTCTCTGTCTATATCACAATGTTTTCAGCTGGGAGAAAAATAACATGACCTTTAACATTACCTATTTGCTAAGGGTGTATCAGGCATGGGATGATGAAAAAATTAGGAAAAAAAGTGGTATTAGACTAGTGGTAAACCAGCTGCAAAACATCTTTGATAAATTAGTGGTGCTTTTAATCAACTAAAATATTTTGCCATCCTCTAATCCAGTAAACTCCAGTCCTTTCCACAGATGTTTCTGTGGGCACATCATGTTGGGCTTACCCTCCACACCCAGCAATCCTCCCTCCGTTCTCACAGTTTCTGCATCCTCACGGTTGAATTCTGCAGTATCATTATCATTTATATGCTGTGCATTCCACTGGCAACACCAAAATACTTCTCTCATTTTACAAGGAAAGCACAAAAACAAGCATTTCAGAATAGAAGAATGCCAGCTCTTCAGTCCTGTATTTCTCAGGGACAGCACTACAACAAGACAACAGCCAGGCTAGTGAGGCTGCAGCTGCACTACAGCAGTGCTTTGAACTATATGCTAACATGCTCACAGAGGCAATACTGACATGCTGGTGTTTAGCAGGTGATATTTACGTTTGCTACTTAGTACTAAACATAAAGTGACACACTGTGTCTGATGGCATTGTCATTAATTTTGCAGGTATTTGGTAGTAAAACAAAGCATTTGGTGATTTTACGTGATGATTTTATGAAATCATCTCACAGTCAGGGCGACACGGTGGTGTAGTGGTTAGCACTGTCGTCTCACAGCAAGAAGGTACCGGGTTCGATTCGGGGCCTTTCTGTGTGGAGTTTGCATGTTCTCCTTGTGTCTGCGTGGGTTCTCTCTGGGTACTCCGACTTCCTCCCACCATCCAAAAACATGCATGGGGATTAGGTTAATTGGTTAATTTAAATTGACCGTAGGCGTGAATGTGAGTGTGAGTGGTTGTCTGTCTCTATGTGTCCTGTGATGAACTGGAGACTTGTCCAGGGTGTACCCTGCCTTTCACCGTAAGACAGCTGGGTAGAAAGTGGATGGATGGATGGATCTCACGGTCAAACTTCCTCTACCTGTCTCTCTGCTTCCTGGATAGGTGGAGCCTCAGAGTTAATAGAGGCAGCCGCCTCACCTGTGGCAAACTCTTTTGAGAACAAAGAAGCTGGCAGGCCTCAGGTGAAGGCCTCATCCCTACAATCATGTACCTGTGTATAACAGGAGTGGGCAAACTTTTTGAATCAGCAGGCCACAGTGGGTTCTAAAATCTGACAGAGGGGCCGGTATAGAAATATATCATCTACATTAGCGCTAAGATGCTCTCTTTCGCTTTTATTTTTCGTCCATTTCATGTTACAATAATACAATTAATACTTTTACAATGCTCTTTTGTGGATTATTTGTTTGCCAAATTACTGGAGAAGCTTGGACTGATTAAAAATAATGTTTAATCTAATTTTATCAGCATGTTTGATCGTTAGTTAGACTGTGTTGTTAGTTTCCTTGATTTTTTGAATGGCCTTCTGCTTCATAACCTGCTTTAATCTTCCTTAGTTATAACGCATTTCAGGCAGTTTGTCCAATTATACTTACCGTATACCCTAAATGCGTATATTTTATAGCAGCTTTAGTAATCAAGGATGTGTTTGCTGTACTGATTTAAGGAGCAGTGTGTAACATTTTGGGGGGATCTCTCAGCAGAAATGGAATATGATATTGATAACTGTGGTTAAACCAAACACTGGCAGAGCTTTTCACATTTTTACATAGCCTGAAGGTCACCGTAGTTTTCCAACAAGTAGTTTTACTTGTTAAACTGTGGCAAAACCGTGGCAACGGCAGCTGATGTCTGACTTCTCTTGCCCCTAAAGTAGCACTATTATGGTATGGTGACATTACATTACACTCAGCGGGTAATATCACCACAGTCTTGGAAAGGGAGGAAAGAGTGGGGGAGTGTTCAGTTGGTTGAAATCTGGAACCATGCCACTAAATCTTACACACTGCACCTTTAAAATATCAATATCTTTATTTTTGTGTTCATGTAGTAGTTTGTTTTGAAGTTAAATTACCCTTTTTGGATTATTCATGATTGGAGTTATGATGTTTGGATTAGTACGCTTCGTTATCCCTTTTCTTCTGTTGTCAGATTATAATTCTAACAGAAAATCCTGGGACCAGCCCATCCTACTGCAAAACCAGTATTCCTTCAAGCTAGATAAAGAAGGAGTTAGTTAAAAAAGGATGAATTCCATGCATACAGTCTGATGGAAATCCTCCAGCCGTCCCACGCACGGTGATGGTTTAACAGCAGCATGGAAGATGTCTGTCTTTCATACCCAAACACACTGCAGGTAAACGCAGGAAACCTAAGTATTATCATTACTAGTATTTATTTTGGCTAGGGAGCAAATGGTAATGTGTGTCAAGCATAACAATCTGTTGGAATAATTGACAGTCTGGCACTAAGGAGGAGAGTGTGAAGGGTCCTTATTTTGGGTCGAGCCAGAGATGTGGCAGAACGCTTCTATAGGACCTGCTGCAAATAGCGTGCATTATTAAAGCACTGTTAAATTATTGACCGAATGACGTGGTCCTCCTTTATTATCCAGCACCAAACTCAATTTCCACCATCCTGAAGCTTCACCTTCGCCACATTTACTAGGAGTGCCCACTCATGTTCATCTTGCCACTCCTATGCCATGCCCACTTCAAAAGGCACAAAAATGCTAAATGGGCAGGAAAAGGTTGCCAAATGAACTTGAAAGTCAGGAAAATACCAGCTTGTCACAGAGCTGCAGACACGCTTGGCATGAAAAAAAGTCACTATAGCTGACAAAGTGGCTTTGTTCTACTTTTTCCCATGTTTTTTCTGGCTTCTCATTCGATCACTGCTGCTCAGCTTTGATTTTGATGGGAAAAATACCTTGTATTTTTATATAGGCTCCAAAGTTACAAATTAAGGCCATTAAGTTGAGCTACAGGCATGTTTATGGGATGGGGTGGCTTCCTTAATATTTTTCTACTCAGCTACATGAGGGAGGGAGGATCACGGTGTCAAGATGATGGAGGACGAATGGGAGGAAAAAAGCACAGAGCAAAGTTTCTCTCACCAACTACACTTCAAAGTGCTCCTTCTAAAAGGATGGATTCAAAAATCAGTGTGGTCTTTATTCCCACCACTGTGGGATGTGTGGCTTGGCTTGGCTCTGCACAGAAGTACACGTTCAAAAACTTACACTATCCCAAAAAAAATCCCATCTGCCAACCAAACTCTGTAATAATATTTAATAATAGTGAAAGGTTTGTAAGAGGTCTTTGAAGCGGTTGTTAAGAGCCAATTATACGGTTCTTATGGCATGATGCATATTCAAATTGTTTGGTACATTGCATAAAACAATGACAGTCAAAAAGAGTTTTGCTTCATATTTCTGACAGTAATTAAACTAAGAAAACATGACTGGAATAATCACATAAATTCTCACACCAACACTCTGTAACTCTGCAATTCTTTTTAAATGCCAAATATTTAAGATAAGGCAGTTCTATCACTCTGCAGTAAGATAACTAAACGTCCTTCAGAATCAAAAGCCTCCTCATGCAGTAAGAGCCAGAGAAACGCAGAATGACAAGCATTTTTCAACTGCTATTTCTGCTCTTTTACATGATATAAGCCTTCCTATTGCTTGCCAGAGGAAATGAAATGTTTATTATGTAGCCCTTGGGGCTTTTGCAGCTAGACTTAAAGAAAGGATAAACTCTTCCTCTCTCCCCTCTCCAAACTTGACTTCCTCTCGTGGCGTATGGGAGGCAGGAGGTGGAGGTAGGGTCACAGAAATAGCAAAAGAGATCCAGAATAAGGAATGAAAGAGTGAGAGGGGGTAAAGGGATTAAGATTGGCAGCAAAGTCAGAGCTCAGAGTCAGTGTTATGTGCTCCGCTGGATGCAACCAAACACAAGGACATCATATCCAAATACACCACCTCCCACTCACCTGCAGTATGTTAAAGCCTCATGACCTCCCTGCTGCGAGGCTTCAATAAGGATGAATGTGCTTTAGATAAATAGAGGTCAAGCTGCTAGATTTATGGGAATGAGCAAGGGAGATTTACCTGAGCGCTAAACCCAATTTATTTTTCTCAATAACAGATTTGAAAGAATATAGTGTAATCTGTAATGAGATGAGATATGCTGGAGATGTCATCAGTATAAAGCCCTGTGCTTCAGGCTAACAGAACAGTAAGCCACGTTGTGCTGCATAAGGGACTCTCGGCTCCAAGTTGGAGTTTCTTTTAATAACAAGAAACGTTCAGCTCGGCCATAGGCCCAGCGGTGCTTGTGTCCCCGTCTAGAAGAGGAAGTTATCTCGCTGCTGTGTACAGGACACACGGGTCATGTGGCCCTATGACTTGTGTCCATCGGAAAATTCTCCAATTTCCTGCATTCACTTCAGTGCTACAGTCAGCATGAGTAAGATAAAGTTCATCAGAGCCATCTGAAATTGATTCCAAGGCACAGCCACTAGCCTGGAACAGTTTGGCTTTACAGGATGGCAGTTCCACATTTTTGTATACAATACAGTGTAGTTGTACACAAACACACACAAACAAAGCATCTGCCAGTGTAGTCTGCACACAGGCAGCAGCATTTACCTTTATATCCAACCTGGCCTCCTCTCCTTTGGCTCAATTCTGGAGGACCTTCAGTCAGATATTCATGGAAAGCTCAGCCAGTCACTGTTGTTATTAAAGAAACAGTGTGTAGGATCGTTTAGCAGCATTATTTTCATCAGTGTATCATCACCTGAAACTAAGAACTGGTATGTTTTCATCAGCATAAAATGAGCCCTTATCTACGTAGGCGGCAGCACAGTGGTACAGTGGTTAGCACTGCCTTGAGCAAGAAGGTATGAGGTTCGAGTCCCAGCCCGGGGCCTTTCTGTGTGGAGTTTGCATGTTGCAATGTCTGCGTTCCCATGTTCCCATGTCTGGGCTTTCTGCAGGTACTCCAGCTTCCTCTCACTATCCAACATGTATGGGGTTAACCTTAATTGTCCATAGTTGTGAATGTGTGAATGGTTGTCTCTCTGTGTCTTGTCCAGGGTGTATCCTGCCTTTCACCCTATGACAGCTGGGATAGGCTCCAGCACCTCTGTAGCATAGGCGGCTGACGATGAATGAATATCTACATAGGGAATAGGCCATGTTGCTCCTCCATGTTAGTCCAGCTTATACAAACCAGTCATTGGCTCTATAAAACCATGGTATAGACTTCTATTGCTCCTAAAGTAGTGCCTCACTACTAGTTGCTGCCAAATCCACAACTGTACCTTTAAAAGTAAAAGTTAAACATTTTAGATAGATGTGTTTTTATGATGTGAAGATCAACACCAACTCATATCGCTCATATGCTCAGTGGTATAAACGGTTGTGCTTTTTTTGTACAAACAAAACAATTGAAAAAAATAAGTATTAACTGCTTCCTTTCTCATCTCCACAGAAGGCTATAGTTTTGAGAATTTACAGAAACTATTGGATACCATGAAATGTTGTGACATCGACAGCAGCACCTATAGAGGCACCATCAAAGACACCTCCTTGTGAAGGGGAAACAGTTCAGGTTGGAAAAAAAGATGTTTCTGCTGGTCACCGGTGGAATCTAGGATAGCTGTGTGTGTGTGTGTGTGTGTGTGTGTGTGTGTTGAGAGGAAGGTGGGAGTGAGGGTAGAGAGGAATCTGAGTGAAAGACCATCTGTTTGGAGGGATCTGGGGGTCTGAGGCAGCGACACTTCCTGACCTCTTCTGAATTATGTCAGAATGATGGAGGCAGAGGAGCTGCACAGCGGTTCAGAGGTTGAGGGGAGCGTCTCCTTAAAATGTCCATAACTTTCAGTACCGGTCTTCTTGGATTATCAAACATAGATAGAATATAGATGTCCTAATATTTTATTATTCCCTGGAGGCAGAGTAACACACTTCTGTTTAACTGTTTCCTGTTCCAATAAAGTGGAAATATTGTATTTCTTCCCATTTGGCTCATGTCAGGAAGGAGACAGAGAGCAGTGGTTGATGGGGGGTAGGGTGAGACATCTCTGGGATAGAGAAACACTGAGCCTGGTGTAGAACCTGGTTCTGTGGGGGAGTGGATACAGCATCATAATGACCAAGCCAAATATTTGTCTAGTCCATATTCTGAGAGCATAATGAAGCCCTTTTAGCGAGGGCATCATTGGAATCTGGACACTGATTTCATGCCAGAGAGAGCAGGTTTCACTGGGCCCCGCTGTTTCCACTTAGGCTACCCGGGTCTCTGGTGGCCCAATCCAAATTCAATACAGAACATTGTGTCCAGAATAAGAAAGAAGTGTGGCTGTTTGGCAGATGACAGGCAGTGAATCGGAAATTGAAGTTGGAGTTAATTAGGAGGTGAATTGCACCATTATTCTTTGAATAGAATAACTTAAAGACCTTCCCCTACTGTACGTGCTGTCAGGGTCTGCTGTTTATGGAGGGAGGAGCTTGGAAGGTGGAATTTCACAACACCCAATCCAGCCAATTCCTCTCTCACATCTAAGACCCTGCATACCTGTGCACTCACTTACAGCATGTATATACAGTACATCCTCTATATACTCACACAGGTGCAGACTAACTTCCTGGCGTGTTGCGCCTTTCTGATGGTGCCAAGTTGGTCCTGTGTCAATATTCTCTCTGACGGCAGAAATATGTGTCAGGAATGAAAAGAGGCAAAAGCTACACAGCCCAGGACACTCTCCTTCCATATTGCAAGACATTTTTCCTGCAGGCTAGTCTGCAGGCTGTGGTGTGGCTGCACCCTTTGTCATTCTGGCATCAGAGGGAAATGATCTGGTTTGTTTTGTTTGTATGGGGTAGCACTGAGTCCAGGAGTCTTTGCAAAAATGATATGAGATATAAGAGATATAAGAGATAGTGGAAGGGGAGGAGGATACTGCGTTGAATATGCAGTCAATGGCCGTCTACAGCCTACATCTAGTGTGTCAGACCACCTGCAGGCTAGCCTGTGTGTATTCATTAAGTCTTTCCGAACAGGAAAGTGTGCAGAAATGATCAGGGTGGGTGGCTGAACATCAAGGTTTACTTTTTTAAGCCATCCCCAGTGTCATTAACATTTTCTTTCGCCTCTGACTAACAGTGACACCTTCTCCACAATATCCCAGAGTGATATATCACTATTTAAAAGATACAATCAGTTTGAGCCTCTGGTTCTGAATAGTTAATAGTTTAGAAAAGTTTAAGCCAAAGTTAAACTTGCATTTTCTCTGATATCCAGCAGCTGGTGACTCCTCTGTTTGTAATAAGAGGTCTAGTGTGACTGACAGTGATTGACAGGTTGCTAACGCGACCGTCCAAAATGCCGCACTCCTTTAAAACCAAAACTACGTTCACTTCAGTCTATGTATAAATAATTTGCCATTCATAACCCAAAGAAAAAAGGGCTACAACATTTATTTTTATTATACAAATTAATGAAATGACAATGTGCTAATAACTAAATGTGTCCGCTTGCACTTTGGTGCTGCAAGCGGACATAGTTAGCGACTGTAATGTTGCACCACATCCACCGTACATGTAAATAAGCAACCATTTGCTCACAAAATTCAATTTTACATTAAAAGGTTTTTACATCAAAGAGCAATGATAAGTCAGTATTGCATTCACAACTTGTTTCCTAAAAAAAAACATTTAAAAAATTTAAGATAATGAGATTCAAAGCTTAATATGTAATAATTATGGGATAAAAAACTTACCATCATATTTACCAAATATTCCAGCAATTCCTGCTTTTTTTTTTAATAAAAAGCTGTCGTTGCAACTTTAAATGATATATCTGTAACAATGTCGAATAAACTTAAGATGGCAGCTGCTATAGGTTGTTGTAAAAAAACGTGACGCACCCAAATAATTCAGCCTACCATTTAATAATTTGTGAATTGAAACCCATAAAGCAATAAAGGGACTGTGTTACCATTACAGTAAAGGTGCATCATTTAAGCACCTTACAACAACACTACAAGAAGAAAATAGCAAGCACTGCAGAAAACAAGAACAGAAACAGCACGTAGTCATGGGGAAAACTCCATATTTCACACTTCAACAAGTGCGGCTCTGTGTGGCGTCAACACCGTGAATCCAGGGTTAATCAGGTCTGAGAGCCTGGCCCCCAAAACAGCTCGTCTTCCCCAGCAGGTTATTCTGGTGTTATTATGAGAACTCAGCATGCTCATTATGGTTGTGGCACGGCTTTCGGGGTGGCTGTCTACTCTGGTGTGCCAGCACTGGAAATGCTTGTGGTGAAGGAATGACAGGGAGAGAGAGAAAGAGAGAGACAGAGAGTGAAAGGAAACAGGGAGAGATGGACAAATGTACATAGACAAAAGAAGATAAAGGGGTCAGTGTAGAGTATAGGGTGCGACAGAAAGGGAAAAGACAAAGAGAAACGAGAATAGAAAGAGAGAGACTTCAACATGGAGCCCAGTGTGACATAAATTACAGCAGAGTGGAGTGAGTTTGATCGCTTTCCTCCTCCTAGTGATCGCCAAAACCATCCCTACACACAGGAAGGAGACAGAACCAGGAACACAAACAAGTGGACACAACCACCTGTAAAGGAAAAAACACAAACCACATATACGCACGCATGCACATGGGTTCACCCACTCGGCACACACACATTCCTTGTATGAACAGTCTTCTTGTGTGCAGTGGAGCTGAGAGAGACAGCACTGTCTGGTTCAGCGCCACCACCTCTGTAACCTCTGCCACTGCCCAGCATGAAAACACACCTACACAGAGGTGACTGTCTTTACGGCCTATTTATTTGCTGGATGACATGAGGATATTTTCTGTCCACACGTGCTCTGAAAACGTTGCTGTTTTACATTACTTTCCTTCTGTGTTTTAAATAGTCAAAACAGCACAGACAGTATAATAAGTTCTTGTGTTTTTTTAAAAAACATAATTTCAGTCTGTTTTTAGGTTTGCGTCAACTGGAAATAATCCATCAGATAAATACAAACATGGACCGATCCTAGCGCCAGTCGATTTTCTTAGCTTTTAGTCTGCAAAACACTGTATTGGTTGTTTATGTGTGTATGTACTGTACACAACTCACTGTAAACATTGATATCCAGTCTGTTACTTCTTGCCGTGCATCAAAGAGCAGTCTTGTGTCCTCACTAGGCCCAGGCTGCAATTTGGGCTCAAGGCGTGGCCCGAGCACCCATTGGGCTGTGTCCGCCCTGTGCACCAGTAATGACCCCTTCCCTATGGGGAGCGTTTGATCTGGGCTGCCTGTGTGCTTCAGCAGGGGCCTATTTCTGGAGCGTGGGGGGGATAAAGGGAGCTTTCAGACTTAGTGCCAATGACCATAATTAAGCAGCTTTAAGGGGTGGCAGTGAGCGCGCGAGCAAGCGCCGGGTTTGTAATTTGGAAGCAGGGGGCAGAGTAGCTGTGGCTCATTGGAAGTGCGTGGGAGGGTCGGGTGGCACCAAGCGCTGAAACACAAGGGACAAAGTGTGTGAAGGGGGACTGTAAAGAGGATGTTAATGACTTGTGTCCATTAGCACCCACCCCTGAGGTGGGCTCAACGATGGCCTCGGGTCGTAGCTGACACACGCAGTTGACCCCACCCTAACAGAGTGTCAATCTGGGTGATCTTTCAGTGCTCGAGGCCTCTGACCAGTCAGCTCAAAGAGTGAGCGCTAATGGACCCAAGTCACTGACATCGTTCTTCTGTAGCCTCACCAGCTAGTTGTTTGTCCACTGGTGTTGCTGTGTGCTGCATTCATCTGAACAGGCTGTTTGCTGTAGTGTTCATTCAGCTTCTGTGAGTTGAAGGTGTTGTTGAAGTGATAAGATCCTCCCAACTCAAAAATGACCCATTTATCCGCTTCAAATTTGTTTAATTACAATTAAAAGGAGATTGCAAATAAATATTAGTCCTCATTTAGAAAAGAGATGATGGGCTGAGGTTCAAGCTGGGGTGTTTTTCTCAGATTTGTTGGAACTGTTTTATTCACCAAAATAAAAACAAAAGAGGTTTTGCTTCCACTCTTATGCAATGGATATGAATGTATAATCCTCATAACTCATTTTCTTTATTTTAGATCACAAAATGTCTCTGTTGAGTATGTTTGTTCATAAAGCGTCTCCTGCAGATGTCAGGTGGTGATTACTGGCTGCTGTGTGGCTGATATGTGGAGGTCTTTAGGATGACTTGTCCTGCAGAGGCCATGACCCCTCTTAAGGTAATGAGAGCTGATCCAGGAGCTGCAACCTGTCCATTAACACTCCTCTTACACAATGGACAGGACTCAAGTCAACAGGTCATTGGGAAAAGTTGCCTTTGCACAGTGTGTTTGGCAAAATAAGAAAATGACAACAATCATGATCTTAAACATCATTGTGAGCGTGCTTTGTATCTAGTATTTTAATTAATAAAGTTATCCTGTGTTAGAAGACACTGTTGTAAATCTCACACATCATCCCCTTTCAAAAAGTGGCTTGCCATCACAGGTGAATGCAGTCACTCAAATTATTACCCATTTAAGGGGATCATAAGGAGGGGAGTCCCTGGAGGAGCTATGGGCGTTCCTCTCTGGGCAGCTTCAGCCTGTGAAGAGCTGCCTACCGCGCTTCATTCACATGGTTTACCGGTGCGCGGGGCTATTGGATGGTATCCATGCATGTGGCCACCCCCTGGAGCAGGAAGTCGTGCAGTTGCTCGACACAACCGCTGGGTTTGTAACTTGACACCTGGCCGCGCGGCGCGTTTGCCATCGCTTTACCCACAGAAAGCCTATTTAAAAAGGAAAGGGATGAGTCCAACGCTCCTGACTCCGTAACCCCCCTCCGAAAAGCACCCAGCTTTCTCTCCGGCTGCGCGTCCCTCAATCTGGATCGGCATAAATGAATGAAACACAGGGGAATATCGACAGAACAATCGTGCAGGGAAACTCTCTGTCAAACCGGCCTGCCAGAAGGAATTTATGTCGGGCTTGACAGGCAAATCAACATGAGTTTCCCCCCCAGGAACTTCATCCCAAGCTTGTCAAATGCGTAAAACGGCGACTTGTGTCTTCTGCCCGCCTTGCAAAGGAGTCACTCTGTGATTAACGGTCAGGTTTTTGACTGCCAGGACAAATGAATACAAATGAATTTAGGCACCCGAAGGAGAGATTGCAGAACCTCTCACCTAGACACAAAGTAAGTACCGTTTTGTTGTAGTGTGTTTACTGTGTGCTCTGATGTGAGAGGATGTTGAGGAGAGCAGAGGAGGTTGAGGATCACCGGAGGGTCTGACTGAGACAGTTTAGAGGAGCGCATGGATCCATGTGAGTACCTGTGATTTGCCGGCTGGCTGTGGTCCAGCTCGTCATGCAGGACTGGTCTGCACTGGGGACCACTGAGGCTCTGTATGGGGTCTGTTTGTTTGACATTTCACCACAACTTTGCCAATAGGACGCAGTCTGACCAAATGTTTGTTGTTCCAAAGGTTCTTTTGGAAAGAATTTGTCTGGGTTACATTCATAGTCCACTCTGCCTGGAGTGCGCAAGACAGGTTGTGATTGCTCAAATAAATCTACTTTATTCATAGGGATTGCAAATTTAGTTTTGCAAATACATAATGTGTGCATGCATGGAGGAACTTTGCAACGTGGTGCATAATAAACTGACTCGTCTGACAGCAAGCAAAGCAAAGTTATTCAGTCCTATAAAGTTTCATGAGAAGTTCATCAGCATCCACTGGTTTCTTAGATGCTCTCCAGGGTGTCCCCTTACGCATTCAGAGCCACTTTTACGCACGTGTAGATGAAGAATAATTGTCAACTAAAACTGTCATTCATTTTTAAATAGTTTCCCCCAGACAAAATCCATGTATCTATTTTTTAAAGAAATCATCTGCATCTCGCCTACTCCATAGCATAAAATGCACATGGTTTACCCGCGTGTTTACAGCATTAATATTAACATGGCCCGAAACAGTGAGTCTGCTGGGTTGCCTGTTTTAGGGAGTACATGCAGCAGCTGTAGCGCGATTCACTTTGAAAAAATCATCCCTCCATTATGAGCGCATCCATTCATTTATGCGTACTTTACATATCTTAGGTTGATATTTGTTGTTATTGCTTAGTAATGTCTGTATTAGTTAATGGATCAGTGGTGAAATAATGCGGAAGCAGACAGATATTTAGGGAGCAGGAAAGTGTAGAGATTTGAGCCATAGTCCCCTAGTTTCTCATGGGAACAAGTTGGCCAAATGGTTTGTTCATCGCACCAGACTGGTTGTTTTGCAGAAATTTTCATTCGACAACAAAAAGTTCATATTAGGTTCATATTATCATGAATGTGGTGATCATTAGATCACCATTCATTTAGGATTTGCATACTTTGTAGTATAATAGTCTACCTGAGAGGTGTCATCAATCACCAGGTGTCCACGTGGTGTCGCTCTTTATGCTTCCTTCCCGGCTTTTCACATGAACTCATTATTGGGAGTGTTGAAGCATTCTCACTGAAAATAAAACCATAGCCTTGAATATGCTAAATAAATGAAGTACTTTCTGAGTCACTCTTAGGCCAACTTGAATAGTTAGTTTACAAAGCAGGAGACATTTAAAATGAGTCACACACCATTTAATGTGTATCTGCTCTTAGTCATAATAACAGTTCAGAAGATTGTTTGATAAGTAACCCAGAAATTAGTCAAGTTATTTTTTTTTTTTGCTATTTCTTGACTGTAGAGAGAAGAGATGATTGACATTATTAGATGTTAGTTACCCTCTCTTCCTCATCAATGACTGTTAATGTCAAGTCATCCATAGGAATTTTCCGCTGTGTGTGTGTGTGTGTGTGTGTGTGTGTGTGTGTGTGTGTGCTCAGGGGGCCGGAATGCCTTTGGGGAAACCCTTTCAGTGAATCTTTGAGTAGTCCAAACAGTTTTTTCCTCAACCTTTGACTGGTCGCTGCCTACAGACAGTCTGCTGTTTGAGTGTGTGGGGAGGGGAGGAGGTGGTGGTTAAAGGGGTCGAGAGGTTAGAATCAGAGTTTAGAAATAAGACTGCAAGAAAAGAGGTAAAGATGATGATGATGCCAGAACTCACAGCAGGGAAAGAGTGCATTAGCATGGAGGACACATGTCCGTTTTCGTGTGCAGATTCCAGCTGCAGATTGTAGAGCATTGCAAAGATGAATGTTGCAAACATTGCAACCAACATCTACTTCCTCTGACTCACTCTCTCCATCAGTGTTTTCCTCCGTCACACTGACTCCTTTGTTGATCAGTCTGCACACATTCTGTTTTTCCATTAGATGACTTGGCTGTTTGATAGTGAAGGAGGATGTGTGTGCTCTTAGCAGTTAAGAAGCTCAGTAAGTAAAGAAGGATCTTATCAGCGGTGCAGAGCAGCGTTCTTCATTTCTGTCCTTGGCTCGCATCACATATATATATATATATATATATATATATATATATATATGGTATATATATGTTGATTTTAGGGGTCGGTGTCATTCATCTGACCTGTCTTTTGTCCACTCAGCTGAGAACTCCTTCAGGGAGTCATGTCATAGCTCTCTGTTGCTGTATGAAAACCACAGTAAACAGGCTCAGTGTGCAGATGTCAGCCAGGCTGTGTTAAATGTCTACTATGCACAAATTCATCTCAACCACCTTCAAGGAAAAAAACCCAACCTGTCATGTACATTTCTAAAGCAGCACTATAATGACAGTCTAAACACACTACCAGGAACTTTTAATATGAAAAGCCAAAGAAAACTGCATCATTTCCCAGGAAACCTGGTCCAGTTTGCACAGATGTAAACAGCCCAAGGGACAGAATGAGTCTTTCTGCTGCAGTGAGGAAAAAAACTCTGAGCATCCATGACTCATTTTCAGAAAGCAGATCCCTCCTCAGCTGATAAGATGCTGAATGAGACTGTTACCAGCTGGAAGTCTGGGAGACACACACACACACACATACAGTAAGCATTCTGAATAACCACAGCCAGCTGTCTGTGGGGTTGATTGCGATGAAGCTTTATTAGCAACAAGGAAACCGGGAAAGAGGCAGACATAGACACCACAAACACACACACCTCTACACACACACACACACCACACACACACACACACACTCACACACACACTCTGATTATAATTGTCCAGGCTGGTGGGGGGAAGCAGCCGCTGGTTAGTGCAGAGGTTGTTAACAGGAATATTTCTAAAGAGATCTTTAGTGTAGGTAAATATGTTTATGCAACAGTTTCTCCACATGTTATGTGTTTGGAGCCCCGACCGCCTGCTCCACTCTGGTCCTCCAGCCACAGCTGCTATACACATTTCCTCCTCCAAAGTGAGTCTGGATGACCTCCAGCGGTAAACAGTGGCTCCGCTGCCTGTCAACAGATCTCAGCCCCCTGCTGAGCTCTCAGTCCAATCAGTCTGCTCACCTGGATGCTGTGATGGTGTGGAGAGAGGCTGCTTTGTGTCTGTGTGCTGATGGATAAGTCAACTGTAGAATTTCTGTTTTACAAACCTCAGATTGATGCTGTGTGTGTGTGTGTGTGTGTGTGTGTGTGTGTGTGTGTGTGTGTGTGCGTGCATTGGAGTCATAAGTGCTTTTGCAGAACCCAGTTGTTATTCCCATGGCATCAGGAGTGCAAATGCAAAGCATATGGGTTTGTTTGAATCTGGGTTTTGGTGTGATGAAAAGCAATGCTTATTATCCAATCCTATCATGATGCTCCAGTTTCGTAATCTCCATTTTAATGATTTTGTGCCATACATTTCCTAATGGCAGAAGTTTTGTCTTTATTCAAGCATGCATGTGAGCAACTTCTATATAAAGGCACTTAAATCAATAAATCAATCACTAACGCTTACGGATCTGCTGCAAAGTAGAAATAAGGAGAATTTGCCTTTGACATGTTGTACTTTTTGACCACCAGGACCAACCTATTAACGCTTAACAGCTGCATACTTGATTATTAACAGCTTTATAAAGGGTTGTTCATTCTAAATAGTACCAAATTATTTATATATAATCAGTTCAACAGTTGTATGATTCATTAGTGTGTGACTGCTGCCTTTCTAATGTCTTCTCTTCTCTTTCCCCAGGAGAGCCCTATTGCTCTGTACCGTATTATATTGTACTTGTTACCTGGGACTTACACAAGTACACTCTGAAGGTAAGACATGACGTAATGTCACCTCCACTACTTTCAACTCAGTCCCTTGATTTTCGCACTGAAATTTACAAAAAAAATGGAAAAAATTATAAAACCTACTGGAGCCCCGGGGTTTCTTGGTCTATTTGGTCATTGCCCAAGCACATAAACACATTGCTATGAGAATTGGGCCAATTGTTACCATGGCGACATGTGTTGAGTAAGCCGAGGGAGTGATCAGATCACAGATGCAAAACTGGCCATTATACAGAAATAACAGAGAAAGTATTCAGTTGACATTGTGCAAAGGTCACTGTTCTAGGCACAAAAATAACTTTATACTTTTATGATAACTATTTATCAGATGACAGTGTGTCAAAGTGTAAGGGGTTGCTCGGAGTGATGAAACTACAGAGAATGATCACCTGAAGCTGCAGCTTATTGCGAGGGTTTGAGGTCACTGTTTAGCTCTGCAACTTCACTGTTTTGTTCACTCTCACAGCTCTCATAGCGCCAAGCAGACACACACAGACACTGTTACTAGTGACTAGCTGGTGCATTTAGCAGTTATAGAGGTAGATATTCCCGTTGAGAGTGGGTGGAGACCAAAACAGAGCTAAAACAACCTAAATATTGAACTTGGACCAGGTGATCAGATATGCTAAATGAATAATAACGTTGCCCTTTTGGATGTTTAAATAATGGGTTGCCACATCAGCTTAAAAGGTAATGATGTGTCATTGTATATTTGGCTGGTCTTAATGTGACTGGGCAGGTAAAAATTGTTTCACTGTTCTGGCTTGTAACTGTTTGAGCTTCTTCTTTGTTCCATTAGCCAGTATCCCCCTGATGAAAACCTATAGATACAGTCCAGTGACTCGGCCCCTTCTCTTCTCCAATTATCATGATTAAGACTGACAGGAAGCTCAATAGGCCCAACACAAAACCAAAAGTATAACTCTGGTATAAAGCCTGTAAAAGCTTACATCTGTTCTTAAGATTTGATAAAATATATTTCCTAACTGTAAATAGATATTTTATGACAATATAGCTGGCTTTAGGCTCTGATTGGGAAACAGTTGGCTTGAGTAAGTTCTGGCAACACTGTCTGTGGCTGACATCACACAGAGTGGCTGAACTCTGCTGCATGTTATACCTGTCTCTCTCTCCACACTATCAACTGTCAAATAAAGAATACCTCCCAAAAAATGTGAATGCCGCATCTGCTGTGCTCATAGTTTTAAGCTGCAAACCATATTACCATGATGTCCCTGGTTTAATTTCAGCCAGAGACCCTTGTTACATGATTTTTCCATTCAGAGATATCATAAAAATCTCACTGTAGACCATTGTAGGCCAGCCAGACAAGGAGAGATCGTCTGAGTGTGTTACAGTGAATCAGTGACTTCATCCTCTGCAACGAATAACATCACATTACAGCCTGAAGAGCCTTGGACTCTCTCTCTTTCTCTGTCCTACTCGAGTGACTTGGCACAGAGTGAGGCTATGAGCTCCAGCCATGTGTTAAACACAAGTTTGTGCCTGCTGACATCCATATAGTATGCTGAATCTTTAACCACATGGTTGATGCATGCATAAGTGGTATTTAAATACAGAAGCTTGGAGACAGGGGTCTACGTAGAGAACAGATACATGTAATGCCACCCACCCCCTGCTTCCTGTACCTCACTGCCAACTCCTGTTGTCATTTACTGCAGAAGAGACCACACAGAGAGGATGGGTATACACTATATCCTATGTAGGTCTTGTTTCCTCTGGCTATTATATAAAGCCCTAATGTTTAGAGTCAAGGAAAATCTTACAGCCCTGCACTGAGTGTAGATTTATTTATGTCTCAGCATTTGCTTCACTGCATAATAAAACCATATATAATGTTCTATGAAATCAGATTCACAATGTGTTAAACCCTAGAATGAGTCAATAGCGCTCAGTAATTCCAGACTAGGCAGAATTTTTGTTAGACATGATACATGTGAGAACGCTTTCTACAAAAACATTTCAGTTTGCAGTCACTTCCTCCCTCAGGTCTAATTCCTTGATCACTACCACTACTACCAGGGATCAAATTCTCACCCTTACTTTTTTTTTTTTTGGAACTTTCCATGCAATTACACATTTCCAAAGTCTGAGCTCCCCCGTCAGTGGTTTAATGAAGCAAGCCTTGTACTATAGAAAGACAAGCATCTGATTGAAGTCCTTTCCCTCTCTGGATTACCCATACAGCAACTGTTAGGACATCCCATCTGTCTCTCTGTCATGTCATCATTTGCATCTTTTCACAAGCAGGGCAACTACACATGTCCCCATTAGACAAGGCCCAGTGACCGCAGGTCAAAGTGAGCCCAGAAACAATAAAGATGTGCCTCGGCCTGAGATCACAGGTCATATGGAGAATGAGCGCTGGGGACCCCTGAGATTGAAGTGCTGAATAGAGAGTCAGAGTTGGTGGAAAAGGCTGGAAATTGTACTCTGAGATGTTGCACTCCCCTGTGGTCACTGTGTGGTCATGTTCCGATTTGGCTGTGTTGATGAGAAGAGCAGGAAAAGGGGAGTTTTTCTGCTGATGCAGATCTTTTGGCTCATTAATCCCCTATAGCTTTAAAACAAAGAGGCCGGGCCTTGATATCAGCGAAGCAAACAGCACATATACTTTAACATACATTATGGCAAGCACTGAGATGTACTAATTGGTGGGGAAGTTATGTAATTTGACATTTAGAAGCTGAACTGTGTCCCTTGTGTATCCAACAGTCTCTCTCTTCCCTGTAGAGGAGAGTGTTGGCCAAATGGTTGCAAAGAGAGGATTTGGTCCTTCATCCTGCTTGTGCGTTCCTGGTACTGCTTTGGCCTTGACTGAGCTCCCCTCCCAATTACTTCCAACAAACACCAACAACAAAGTCACATGCCCAGGTGGAGGAACGGGGCAGTTATTGACAATGGAGTCCCTGCAGAGAAATTGGTAGAATAGTGAATTCATACATTCACTTATTTTTTATTTCTCTGCAGCATTGGGGATTGAAGCTGGACATTGTTCTTAATTGAGTAGCTTACTTACTTAGTGTACTTAGCTTACTGTGTATGTTGTACTCGTGTTTATATGACTTCTAGAACAAAAGCCAATTCAACCACTAAAAGACAGGAAAACAAAATTAGGCAGAAGAACCACAATGATTCGGTTTTGGCTTTTTGTCACCCTCTGGAGCTGTTAAAATCCAGCCACATTAGACTTACATTTTGGGGTAAGCAGCTCCCTCAAGAATTTGCAGGCCTGTATAGCAATAAACATTCTATATTCTGAGGCCATCTGTTGTGGGCATGCTTAAAGCTGTTTCATGTTTTAAGAGTCCTTAGAGTCATATGGTCAAAACGATGCAACAGCTCACCATGTTGGAGAAGAAGCGTGAGGCTGCAAACTGCTGACTTTTGAAACAAAAAGGCCACCACAGCACCCCTGAGCAGCCTCCACCCACTCATACGGCAGCCACCCAAGGTCATTCCACCTCAGCTTTATATATATATATAGTCATTTGTTTTGGCCTGATGTTGCACAAGACAGCCTACAGAAGCAGCTCGGTGGCCTCAAAACCCAGAGTTTATTATTCTTGGTATTTCTTTTTTCCCTCGTCTCTTCACCCTGCAGTGTTTGAGCTCTTACTTTATGAACTGCTGTTTTGTGTTGGCTGGGAGTACAGTCTGCAATGATGTATGGCTATGAATGCTGCCCGGCATGTGCAACACCAAAAATTTATTAGTTGCTATTTTGTTAATGGGAGTTATAGGAAAATGGCTCATTAGTCAGTGTAGTCAACCCAACCGTTACCACCAGCAAAGACAAAATATTGTGACTTTTTGGAAGCGCAAAGTACAGAATGTCCTTTTGATAATTTGTTGTTTGATATTTACCTTAGCATGATTATCCTCATTCATATCTGCTGTTTATGTTCATATGTGTAATAGTTGCTCTAGCTAATGTTCCTGATGCTTGTTTTCTGCTCATTTCTCCCTTTCACCTAGTTACCATGGATGATTTCATTAAGTGTGATGAGTGTTGGGTTTAGTGTTAACACAGTTTGGGTACATACAATAACAAGTTTCAGTGGGAAACTCTCCTGTGTCCCTTGTGAGATGTTAAAATGTTTGAACTTACTCGCTAAGCCTTTGGCATTTATACATGTATCCATTTCTCTTTTCCACAGAGATAAATGTAAGAGGATTACCTTGTTCCTGATGATGTATTTACGGATTCCAGATTATGTTTTCACCTCTGTAGTGAGGTTACAGAGTATATAAAACCAATTCACATTAAAAAGTGAAAATAATGAAGTAATAAGGGCACCACTGGTGCAGTGCTTAGTGCTGTTGCCTAACAGCAGAATAAGGGCTTGTTCTCCCTGTCGTAGCATGGATTCTCTCTGGGTTCTCCAGCTTCCTCCCACAGTCCAAAGACATGCATGTCTTAAAACTTAAAATAAATTATGAAATACACTAGCCAGGTACTAAAGACAGTACTTAATGATAGCCTTTTAATTTCACTTTTGTCTGTTTAGGTGTATTTGCACCTCTAACACCACTCTCCCTTTTCACCCAGATGTGGACATCCTCCAAAAGTTGGGGCTCAGGGGAGAGAAAGCGTCGCGCTCGGTGCCAGCAGGGGTCATTCCATTTAGATCGGGGATCATCCTCAATCAGCGGGCGCACATTGAAACCCCATTGCGCTCAGTCTTCCCGGCGGCCATCTGGCCCAACCTGGCACTGGTCCTGAGTGTACGCTCACACCGTGTCAACAGTGCTTTCCTCTTCACACTGCTCTCAGGCCGCAAGAAACTCCTTCTCGGTCTGCAGCTTACACCGGGCAACCTGGTCCTCCACACGGGACCAAATACCTCGGTGGCACTGCCCTATGAGCCCCATGATGGTCAGTGGCACCAGCTGGCTGTGGGAATTAATGGACAGAGAGTGACTCTTTATGCCTCCTGCGGAGAGCAGAGTGTTCATGCAGACTTTGGGTGGGACAGTGAGGAGGGACTGGCTACGGAGCTCCAAGGCTCCTTCCTGCTGGGGCGGACAAGCCAGCAGCAAGCCTCAGCACATTTTGAAGGAGCCATCTGCCAGTTTGACCTGGTACCTTCTGCACAGGCAGCTCACAACTACTGCAGGTACATTAAGAAACAGTGCAGGGAAGCTGACACATACAGGCCTAACCTTCCTCCCTTGTTGCCTATCCTACCACGAGAATCAAACACCACAGCTACCGCTGCTACCCCTAAACATGGTGGCCCGGAAATGCCCAGGAAGACCACGAGACAGAGCCTTGCCAGAAGTGTTGCCGCTGCTGCCTCAGCTGTTAGACATGTAGCCCCGACCCAAACAAAGCCCAGCCATGGGATCATTTCTACACCCCTTCTGGGAACTGTGATGCCAGTCACAGTACAGTTTGGTTTATCCTCCCCACCTCCCAAGGGCAGAATGGAAACTGTCACAGCACCACTCAGGACAAGAGTAACCCCGACAAAACCACCAAACCCAAAACCCACCACCTCTAAAGCCTCAAATCAGAAACAATCCAAACCCACTCCTCCAAAGCCCACTCCTCATAACAGCTCAAATAAGGTGATCGCAAGAACTGACAAGAAGAAACAAACTATTCCAGCCACTACCAGCACCAAACCCACCAAAACAAAGCCTGACTCTGCTTTATCTGAACAAGGTGCAGTCCCAAAGAAACCACAACCCACCGCAGCCAAGAAAACAACTCCCAAGCCTAAGGTTATGCCATCCAAAGCCACTCCTTCCAAACCCAAAACAAATTCTGTCAAAGCTGTCCCCTCTAAACCAACAATATCCAAAGTCAACCCCTCAAAATCAACGGTCTCCAAAACTGCAACTGCCAAAACCTCCAAACCAGTCTCCAAACAGGTCATCAAACCAACAAAGCAAGCCAAAACCATCAAGGCCACAGTCACCCCGCGACCCACCAGACCTTCGTACAATACAGTAACACCACCTGCCACTGATGGCTTCCAGAGCTGGGAGCTGCCACCTACTCAGTTCTCCCTGCTGGATGGACCTATAGGACAGAAGGGAGAAGCAGGACCACCGGTAAGCACCTCTGGTTTGTCGTTGTTTGTGTGTGTGTACTTGGTGTAGTGGTGGGGAACACCAGGACTGTAGCAATAAAAAGGCCCTAGACTATGGATGACTTTCAAACACATGACAGTGAAAGAGCATCTTAAAATCATTTCTGAAGCCGAAAAGGTGCCAGCGTGGCACAGCCAAGACTGGCACAGTATGGTCCCCTTTTTGGCTCTGGCCTTTAGCCTGGCTGTTGTAAAATCAGGATGAATAAACATGCAGTCCATGTCTGGGCTGTTTATGCTGGCAGTTGTGGATGGTGAGTTTGATAGTTTACTTTAGCAAAGTGGTGAAAGTGAGTGAAGTGCACTCCATTAGGGACGTTCCAGTCTGTGCTGGTCATTCTCACCAGTTAAAGGCCTTAAAGTTAAAGGAGTTGACTCTCATGCTCTGGGGCTGGAAATAAGAGACCATAGAGATATGTGGGTTAATTTGGCACTATCTCCTTTTCCTGCACAGGTTAGAAATCCTCCCTTTTTTCTCCCCCTCCCTTCCTCCCTCCTCTGTGCACTGAACCCTCTGGGCTGGGTGTGACGTGTCAGGTCTGACGCCTTGCCGTCTCTGCACCAGATTCCTCTGTCATAGACGGCTAGTGGAGGTCTCTTGGCCTTCTTTCAAAGCCAGGTCAAGGGTCAAAGCAGTCAGTAAACGCTATCAGTCAGCTTCCTAATGTGATGTGCAAAAGGTAGGCTAGACCTACAGTAGTAGTGGGAACGATGAGGCAGGCGGGTCTATTTTCACCTCTATTTTATCCACATGTGGCATCTCAGTTGAATCTTGGCCAACCACTTTGGGGAAAAGTAGTTTCATAGTTGATTTTATTTGTGAGTAAACTGTTGGTGTGTCAACTGTTTAATCATGTTATAAGATTTACATACATGTCAACACAGTTCATCTCAAAGTGTGTCTTCAGTAATCCAACCTTTGTGTCTTCTCAGTGTGTCCTGGGTGTGTTTGTACTTGTATTTAAAGCCTGTGATTGAGTCATTTCAGTGTAAGGTGTGAGCAGGGCTTGTGTGTTAGATGCGTGTGCCTTGCTTATTCATTGCAGTGGTCTGTAATTTGTCGCTGTAGATTGCAGACTATGGCGTGTCAATGGTTGGTTAATTTACATCTATGTTGATGTCCACAGCAAACTTGACTGTTATTACAGTGAACCAAATTACTGCCATTTAGAAAGCACGACCTGCAATCACAATATGAAGTGCTGTAATCCAGCACAGAAAGGAGATTGTAGAAACAAGATTAAGGGAAGATTTAAGGCCACTTACTGAAGGATGGTTTTATAAGTGCTGACTACTACTATAATGCTGAGGCCAACAAAGCCTTTGTCCTGTTGTGGAATTTTTCAGTAAATGACACAAATCTGAGATCAAATGAGACAAATGTCTGAATGTCCAGCCATAGCATGTTTCATCTGATTCAACGCAGTAATTTCACAGATTCCATGTTTCGACTCATATTGTGGATTTACTCTCAGAGTATATTAGAAATTAAACAGGTGCTTCTTATCAAAGTGTGTGCGTGCCCGCACGTGTGCGTGTGTGTGTGGGCGTGTTTTGCCGAACATATGGGGACATAAGTCTGATAACACACTCACATTGTGGGGACTCACGCTGACAATGTGGGGACTCACCGTACTTATGGGGACAAAGTGCAGGTCCCCATAATGTAAACTGTTAGATTTCAGGCTGAAGACTTGGAGAACATTTAATGTTACTGTAAGGTTAGACTTTGGTTAGGGTTAGGATTAGGATTACATGGGTAGTGGATATGGTTAAGGTCAAGGGAAGTGTCTAGGAAATGAATGCAAGTCAATGTAAAGTCCCCACAATACACAAATACACAGCTGTGTGTGTGTGTGCTAATACACACACACACAGATGTATGTGTGTCTGTCTCTGGTGTTGCCATGTAGTGCCTCAGGAGATCCCAGATGAACCCAGTCATGCTTCCTTTTCAGCATAGTTTGGATTTCATGGACACTCATGCCATGATGTGCATACTCTGTCTCTCACTGCTTCTCACAGCACAGTCTTGTACACACTCACACTCACTTCCTTGTACATACACACACATTTTGTTTTGAAAGTGAGGAGCCAGTGCAAAGCAACACATTTATTGAGGTTTCAGCCAACTTTATTGTTCATCACTGTTGCTGCTTGAAGCAATGAGAGTCATCGACTGAAATACACAATAGTTTGGCCCTAGACTGTGGTTTGGCCAAGAGAGGTATCCAGAGCAGAAATACATGTAGATGTGACACAGTTTGTCTCCACCTGAAAGACCTTTTTGTCCATCGCTGTTTAAAAAATCTGTTTCACTTCACACCTTAATGTGATTTACATGTTTTGGATTTTTATGTGATTGATGAAAATGAGGAGTTTTAGCTTTTAAGTGGAGCTGTTATTACAGTGAGTTAAAGTTTATATCAACCCTAAACCTGAATACTTATAGGAAAGCCAAACAAGTAAGTTCAAGTGATATTTTTTAAACTTTAAATCAGTAATTGCGTTCTGTTAGGTGGTGCAAAACATGTTCTAACTTCCTCAGTCATCAGCAAGTCTCAACATTATAACTGAAAACAGCCTTTGCCATCATGTGTTTGAAATGTGGCAATTGGAGAATGCTTACAGTTGTGGGAATTGCATGAGATTGCTGCCTCTTTGGCTAAAGAGCAGTCAACAAACTCATGTTCTCTCAGAAACAAACATGTTGAAGATGGACAGGTGCAAAGAGGAAAAGGCAATAGGTATAAACAAACAAACAAGTGTAAAGGAAGGAGGGGTGTGTGAGGTGTGAAGATGGACAGGAGTGTGTGTGGATGTTGACAGGTCCATAGGCCACCATAGAGCACGCCACCTGTAACAATGATGGTGGTCTCAACAGTGGAGGTCGTCCTGGAATAGATGGTGGGAGGCCAATTATCATCATCAGAGCGATGCGCCAGATTGCAGTCAGGCGTGCATTATATGGCTATAGATAATCACAGCAAGCTTTAGACTCAGGGTGTTTTGAAGCTGTGCTTTGTCTCTTAAAGTTCATAGCCGTGAAAAATGAGCTTGGGAACCACAGAAAGGCCACTACATTATCACAACAACTGCTCTTTTATGGCTGTTTTTACTGCATATTCATATCTAAGTTTCAGCCAACAGTATCGTAAACCTACTGTTATTTTTTACATTGCATAAAACAGTTTAAGACACATTTACATGTGGATGCAGAGCTCTAACAGGTAGCTACTGTCAGCCACAGCAAGCACAGTCCCTCTGTTTGTCCTCAATTCTCCTTTTCTGATTAAAAGAAAACGAATGAGCACTAGGCTGATAACACCACACAGGGGCATTGAGTGGTGGCAGGAAATGACCTGTTATTTCTACCGTTTCTACGGTTTCCTGCCACACAGGCTCAGAGCTTCCTGCTGGATAAGACTGAACTGTCATCACCTAAAGCAGGAATTACTTTAGAGGTGTTGTTTCTTTACCCTGCAGCTACTGTGCAGACGCATGGTCTTAATGACCTGATGGTTTTGATGGAGAACGATAGAAGGGGATTGCTTAGGTATTAAATAACATCTGTGTGCTGCCACTCAATACACACTCTCTCTCTTCAGGGATTGCAAGGACCTCCAGGGAAGCCAGGCCTGTCAGGCAAAAGGGGTCCTCGGGTAAGTCTCTTTGGCTACATCACACACTTGTGCACATTGTAGGTCTTAAAAAAGGTTTTATCTGGTGCTCCATCCCAAGATTTCTTTTTTTTTCTCTTCTATGGAGCTGTGTTAATAAGCATGTCTTTATTTAGGTTTACTGTTGGTGTCTCTGCGTGCATGTTTGTGTTTTTTTGCTACCACTGCTGACGTACATGTTGTTGAGAGCTCAAACACAAACGGTCAGTAAATAACCCCCCTGACAGAGCGGTGACTCAGGAAGACAGACAGACAAACAGAGAAGACTGTATCTGTGTGTTCCAGCCTTGGAGGCAAAGTCCCGGGCCATTTATCTAAAGTTACAATAATAACCTGCACAAACCAGGCTCCCACATCACTTTAAATCCCTCCCATCACCCAACCGACACACACACACACGCACACACATACACTAACGCACAAAGTTTTCCTATGCAGGCAGTTTGACCATATTCAGCACAGGGCTGCGAGCGTTGACCTCCCACCCCTAAGCATAAACAGGAAAGCTCCTATAAAGACGGCCTTTCAAAAGGCTGGCTGTGGCACAGGATGCCTAATAAAAGCACTGTAAACAGACAGAGAACACATGGCTCCACTAGACTTTCTTCTCCTCGCTGAGCTGTTGCAGCAAGCTGCACCAACACTTCATAGGAATCCTACTGTGGCCCAATGAAAGGCCTCTTTCTCTGAGGCAGTTAATGAAATAAAGTGTCTTCACTGAGTAAATCTCATCTGTTTTGCTCTGACATGTAGATTCAAACTGATTCAGGCTTTTTTTGTATCCCACAACTATCGGATGAAAATTGTATCCCCCTCCCTTTAAAGAGACACTATGTAATTTTTAGGTATTTTATTACCTCAAATCAACGTCTTCATTCATAAATAGATCCTCGTTGATGTAAAATAACATATGCCACCAATCTGACTTATCCTCCTGGGTGAAGAATCAGTTATCTGTCTTTACATAGAGTAGGTCGCTCATACAGAGGCTTCCATGTCTTTCCGGTCTATCAAAAACTACGAACTGCTGAGAAGGACATAAAGCACTACCTGCTAGTACCAATAGGACAAAATGCGTTTTGCGATTCACTTTTCACAGAGAAGCAAGGCGAAGACAATGGTTTTAATTACCTGGCACTAAACTAAAACCTGCACTGCACTTTTGGTCATAATACAAGACCATACTTATGCTGCGCCGAATCTTCATCGCCAAAAAAGTGTAAAAGGGCCATAAAACGACTGGAGCTCCAGGTCAGGGGCTGGGGATCTGCGGTGTTAGTGGCTGCCCGGGAGTTGACCCATTCCGCTTACCGTAGTTCCAACCATGTTGCAATGCATGCAAAGTCAAATTTAACCACTAGAGGGGAGAAAAAAATTACATACATTGCTTTGGCTAGTTTCTCGTACACTTGGCACAAGCTTCAGTTGGTTGCACTCTGCAACCTCGCTGCTAGATGCTACACATTGCACCTACGCTAAATTCAACATCCAGAGCATTAATATTGCAACAAACAACTATTTGCTATGGAAACAACAACATTTGTCTCCTTACTTTATTAACATAGTGCATGTTTTTGCATGTCAGCGTGCCCCACTAGCTAGCTCACTGACGCTGCTCTGGTACAGCTGTTACAGCTGCCAACCCAGCTGACTGCGTTGTTGCGAAGGCATAGCTAGCACCCTCAGGTTCGCATCTCGGGTGAAGACTGTTATCTCTGTCAGCACTTTTGTCATTGTTAGCACTGTTAGCACTGTTAGCTGTTGTTCAGAGACAATGACAGGCAATATAAATACTCCCAATCATGCATTTAGCACCTTTTAGTACATGTTAGCATGCTAACACGTACAACTAAGTAAGATAGCACGTTAAACATTATACCTTCCAAACATCAGCATGTTAGCATTATCATTGTATGCATGTTGGCAGGCTGATGTTAGCATGTAGCTTAAAGCAAAGAGTCACTTGCATGCCGTCAGACTCATTGTCTTGTTTTTATTTCACGACCGAAACTTCTGGCTCCTTAAATTTGAATTAATAGACAAACACCACAAACAGGCGACTCATTCAGTAAAGATGAGGACAGAATAATCTAAATGTGTCAAATACAGTGCAAATGAGTGACGATGCAATGTGCTTGTGTCTTTTTACATGTTTTTTTATTATTACTAACTGAAAGACAGTGAAATTGTGTGTGATCCCTCACTGCTTTAGATGTATAAGGAGGTCTTTGTCTGGATCTAATTAAAGCTATTTAAGCCACTGCAGCACCTCCCATCCCGTCTCCAGTAGCTGTTCCACAACATCAGGCAGGGATTTTCTTATGATCCAAATCAAACTTACCTGGAACAAAACTCCTTAAAAAAAACATTGAAAAACACAGAGCTGCTTGAACTTGTTCACGGATTATATAAGTGTGACTGTGAGAGGAGTTTTATGACCAAGCAGCAGCTTTTTCTCAAAATATGGGCCATAATTAACCTTTTTTCAGTTACAAATATGCACTTCTACACAATTCAGTTGGAGCCTGGACTGCTCCTCTGCCTGTGAACCCTCATCCATCAGCAGCATGTATCACTTCTTACTGATTTACATCCCATCAGACGTGGCCTTTGTCAGCTGCAACGAAACCAGCTGTTGAGCTGCCTGTGGCATTGTCAGTGGAAGTGGTTGGATTGCAACGCGCAAACAACGAAAACAAGCCCGGTCAACACAAAAAGCACTTGTAAAGGTCTTTTTGGTTTTGGTGCAGCTTTAACAGCGGCCGCATGCAAACACGCCACCAGTGTCTGACGATGACCTTGTAGTCGTTTTTGTTTAATGCGCACACAAGTACACATCAGAGCTCACACAGAAACACGCAGATGTGCATGCGTGCTGCAGCGCTAATCCCACGACAGCGTCACACAGACATATGTGGCTGTGTTTATGACCCGCCTGTATAAGAGGGAGACCGATTATTGTTTCCTGTGAACAAAAGCATTTATCAAGTTTAATTGCTGCTGCCATGTGTGTGTGTGTCTAGCAGACACTGAGCTGCTTATACACACATACACGCTTGCTTACGTGAGTGCGATTTCAATATAGGAAAAGAAATTCACTTCTTCATCATTGAATAAATTAACTCATCTGAGCTTACGCTGCAGGTTTGCAGGTGGCGTGACGTGACGTGATTTGATCAAAAGCATTGTCTCTGAGTGAAAATGAATTCCCGTTAGGAGGCTTTTTGCTGCAGAGAGCACTCAGACTTTTTTTTTGCATGACCTTCCACAGCCATAGATTACTGGAAGTCTGCATGATGACACACAGAGCACCATTGAGCCCACCGAGCACCACCCGTGAACCTTGACCTCTGATCCCACACATGTGAGTGTGAGACGCCGTTGCCAGGGCAACCACTGTCAGTAAAGAAGCCTTTGCCATAGGTGTCTGTGAATAGTCAGGGCGTCTGTTTGTAGGTGTGCAGTGACGGCCGTGGTAGGAGGGTGTGAGAGGAAGCGTGCGGTGGATGCATCGTGGGCTCACAGGCTGCTGTCTATCTGGGTTCGTCTGGAGCCTGAAGGGTCAAAAGGGTCTTTGTTCGGGTGAAACAAATCCGTCGCTTATCTTTCCTCCTAGCTCCCCCCTCCTCCGTCACTAAAGGAAGTCTCCCCATCTTTGTTTCACCTGCACGTAAAGCTTAGTCAGATCCCAGATGGACCATATAGAAACCTGGCAAACTATAAAGAGCTAAATAAGTGTGTTGGGCTGTTTTTGATAACTCCAGGCGATGGATCAGCTTATTAGGGGTCTTTACAGTCCCCAGTGTAAAGTGTGTATGTGGATCTGTCCTCCAGAACATTACTGTAATACTCTCCAGCACAGTAAAAATCACAATCCACCCTCCAATTCACTATTTTTCTCTCTTTAGGCACTTTAATAAGTGTTTTAATACCAGAATTTAAATGTTTGCCATGAAGTTACAGCCCTAATCATAATTCTCTGACTTGTCATTATTGTTGTAAATGCCTAAATAATACTTTGGAGTCCTTACTATTTCATTTTTCTCGGCTGCTGCATGATGTATTTAGAGTTTAAACATTTTGGCTTTTGCAGCAAATAAATTTATATATGGTTGGCTTTTACCCAGTGCAACTTAATTTACCCTGTTTCTGTAATGTAGTTTTTTTCTGTAATTTACAGGCACTAGGCTGAAAATTCTGCTCTTTTCTCTCAGCGATGCTTAAGGCAACTCGTTGCAACAGTGAGATATTTTCCTGACCACTCGGAGGCAAAATTTAAAATGTGTGTTGACTCGGATCTTTAATTAAGAGCACGTCCAGCAGGTTTTCACATGCTCTTAATCTTATGTTAGTTTATCAGGCGCTGGCCCTTCGGCTGTCATTTGGCATGGCCTCATACAGAGTCCCTTTTATCTTTTAATATGGTGACTGTATATACATTTACTTTTACAGGCCAGTGTTGAAAGTCAGACTGTGTTTACAGCATTGCCCATTAAAAGGCCTCTTCTAAAATATTCTTTGTGGGAATGTAACCTTCAGAATGACGTCTTGCATCCAGTTTAAGATCCACAGGCCGCATGTACAATATTTCTTGGCTTTAAGTTGCACATATGGTGTTCATATAGGGTTTTGTAGATCTAAGCACTGATATTTATATACCTCGGTGCAGGCAGCACGCATGCTGCCATAACAGGAACATTAGGAGTTATCATTTCTTTAAATTTTTAACATGTTGCCTCAACTTAGAATCGCAATGAGCTGCACAGAGCTAGCAGCATTATTACCACAGGAGCCACAGTAACGCCCTGTGTCGCCTCTTCAGAGGTTAGTGGTTTTTCATTTGATAGCCCTCATGTTGAGTATGCGCCCCACCCTGGTCTTCTCTAATTAGACACCTGTTGCAAGAGAGAGGGACACAACATGGAGGCAGGAGCGCAGCACCGAGTGCTGGTGCCAGCCCGTGCCTACCAGTGCACTGCCCAAGCTGCGGTACACCACGGGGTTAATTTTGAAGCATGTAATTGAAACATGTCTTAGTTTGTTTAAGTTTATTTAAGGCACGACAGCGGCCCTTGATACTGTCTGGACACACTTCTCGAGGGAACGCCTGCTGAATACAAACCGAAAATGAAACAAGCTTTAAACCTTAAAAGTGGAAATATGTTATTTCTAATACACATTTTTAAAAAAAATCATCAAAACAGCATTATTGAGTTCTCTGGATGAGTTCTGTGTTTCTCATCAGAGATAACAACACCTGTTTGCACGCTTAGTAATGCCCTGTTAATTCATGAGGAGCTCCGTTTCAAGTGAATCAGGCATGACTTTCATCAAAGCGCCCTTTGAACTGCAGAGCAGTGTATGTTGTCATGTCTGCTGCATCCGACCAGTATGTCTGTTTTTGAACTTTGCTTAAAGGGCTTTTTTTGTTGAGCTGTATAACCCAGCCCAAACCCCACAGTGCTACTTTAGTTTGTCCTCCATTGGATAATAAAGAACCTGTCTGGATGTTGCTGGATGTTGTTTTTTGATGCTGCACACCAGATCACCAGGGTAATGGCTTCCTGATTTTGTTCTAACTCACCTCAATGAAATCTGCGGACGTGGCTCTTAAAGCGATTGTGCCTATTTTCCGCCCTCTCTGACTCACTAGACCCTTGACCCCACTCCAGGGGTAGGTTAGTGGGCCTGAGGGCAGGAGTCAGGTCCACGGAAAAAGTCACTCAGATGAAGAGAAGGCAGACAGACAGACAGATAAATGGATGGTGGAGACGTAGCAACAACACCCCTTTGTTTCCGTCTGAGGGCTTCAGTTTAAACCAAAGAAAAATTGGTTTGAATTCTCTTTCCAGCTTCCAAAGGTTTTCAACTAAATTGTCCCATGGGGGCTGCTAGACAGGCCGAGATGGTTCACATTACCAATATGCTGCTACTGTAGATCTCGTTTTGTTTGCTTTCAGACACAGTTGTGTTCATTTCCTCAGCAACAGCCAAATGCAGGCAGGAACACGCGCCAGTGCAGGAATTCTGAATGTTATGATACAAGATGATCTGCATTACTCATTAGGATGCCTGGCAAATGTGTGTTTGTGTGGATGGGGGGTTGTGGAGGGTGGAGGCAACAGGGAGCAGGGAAACCACATCCATATGGTTGAAGCAGCTCCACACAGAGCCCCATTTTTCCATGCGCCTCTACCCCCAACACCAACCCCAAATACCTCACCACCCAACTCACACATGCATAGCTGATGTATAGGAAAGTGGGTTAAAGTAGTATGAAGCTTGAGGTTCTCCAGACAGACCCCCACCCCCCCAGTCTGCATCAGCTCTGACCCAATATGATGATTGATTGAGATCTTGTTCGCTGTTTGATTATGTTTTTCTCTTTCTTTCCACAGGGCGCCCCTGGTCCCCATGGAAACCCTGGTCGAGCTGGTCCACCTGGGCTCAAGGTATCTTCTTCTATGAGTGACAGTCCCTTGAGAATGTGTTTGATTTTCGATATCAGCTGGTTGCTGAAGAATCATGGCCATCTAAGCTCACAGCAGTGCAGCCACACCTGGCATTTTGGGATGCTACAAACACTGTGACACTTACAATGCTGTATCACTTTAACATGTGTGCAGCGGAGGTGAACGTCAGTCATATATATTTAAAGTTCACTAAGGTTGTTTGGATTCGTGGAGATCAACTCGATTTAAGCCCCAGATATGCTGAAATATGTATGTGTGTGCATTTTATGCTGTTTCTGTGTAAATGTGTGACTCCAGTGGGGAGGAGGGCGGTCTGGACACCATGCAGAGCTGAAGTGATTTATCAGAGCTCCAGGGAGATGCATTACTAGTCGGAAAGTGAGAATAAATCTGTCTGATTTTAACATGCGAACAGGAGATGCCCCTGCCCAAGACAAATTCTCTGCATCCCTCATCCGATTGCCTGGACTGGATGCTTTAGCAAACACCCTTGACCTCTGGCACTGTGTGCTTGGAGTACATAGTGTGAAGCACTTCATGCGTCCAGAGAGCATTATAAAAATGCCTTGCTCAATGGCACTGTTTGTTGTTGTCTTGTCAATGTAATTTATATTATTCCTTGTAACATTCTTCAGTTTTTATGATCGCCTTTACATCACCATGTGTCTGATTCTCACCCTTCATCTCTTATACTTAAAGGAATATCATTATATTTCATGGAATATGCTTTCTGCTAATAAGATCGATACCATTATCTTATGTTATTGAAGTTACATTCAGCAGCCAGTTAGGTTTAGTTGCCTGTTCCTTGTGTTTATGCTAAGCCAAGCTAAATGGCTGGCTGTATCTTCATATTAACTCATATGACATTAATATAAGCATTGACTGAAAGGTGGAGCCCAAAAGTTAAAGATGGGCCAACATTACTGATATATGAAGAGTAGTTACAGAACATGTTTTTAGTAACTGAGAGGACTGTTAAAAATAAGGTAGAATTTGTGATTTAACCATGCAAAGGACTCAGAAAGGCTAAATAACAACAATCAAAAATACATTTATTGATTTTTGAATTTATTAATGCATGGGTAGTTGCATGGAAACATCTGTTTGTCGTGTGAACAACACTGTTTGCAGTTTTCAGAGATCTCAACCTTTTTCTCTGTCTTTCTTTATAACAGTGAGCACTGAGTAGCATATAGAAACCAAGCTAAGACACTGTGCTCCGTTTATCAACCTCTTCCAGCGGCAGCAGCGACACACCTCCATACGCAACCGTTGCACACTACAGACAGCGCTGTCCATGGTGCTGAAACAACGTTATCTTAGTCTATTTATTATCATTTCAGAAAAAAAACACAAATGCACCTCAGGTTTTTGTTCATCAAAATATTATATCAACGATGTAGTAGCTTAGCTTATTCTAAAGACTGGAAACAGGGAAACAGCTAGCCTGGTTCCGTCCCAAATGAGCAAAAGTGCCTGCAAACCTCACTCATTAACACATTATACCTTGTTTGTTTTCGTGCAAAGCTTGGCTGGGAGCAGTGAATGTGGAGTCTCCACAAAGTCGCTACACCCGGCCAACAAAGTAATTAGTGAGCTTTATAGGTGCTCAGTTAGTGGACTTTGTTAATATTTCCCAAATGACATGTACATCATATAATCCAATAAAATCTTTAGTAAATAAGAATGAAAAATGGGAATGAAAACAATTGTTAGTTATACTAACAAGCCAGATCCAAGAACACTCAAAGAATACTAATGGAGTGTTAATGGAAAAAAGTGGAGTAAATACATGCTAGAAATATTTGAAACCGTGGCTGATTGAAGACTTCTTCTACCTTGCAGGTGTGTTGAGGGTAATGCTGAAGTGTTTGATGCTTCGGGGTGTGCTGCGATCTTTGCTCTTTCATCGTTAATAAATGAAACAAAGTTGTAAATAGCAGGGGTCTGTGCCCTCGGCAGGCTGCAGTCTAATTTCCGCTCCACAGCTTTGATGTGCTGAAACCCTGTTATTGTTACCTGCTGACAATGAAACTTGCTGTGTGTGACTGGAAGGGCATTGAACCCATGTACTGCACTGTGCCTCAGAAAAGCCTCTGTACTGTGAACTCCTGTTGTAGATTCGAGAGGCAAATCTGCGTCACGTTTACCTTTTTCTTTCTGGGCTAGTGCAATAATTTTAAAAAATATAACTGCAAGCAATATACTTTTAGAGACTGAAGTAGTTTTTGGTCATTTTCGCCCTTACAATGTCCTACTTTGTGTTTTTCTTTTCATCAGGGGAGGAAAGGAGACCCTGGCATCTCACCTGGGCCAGCACCTAAAGGAGAGAAGGTATTTTCCTCACACGCTACATTAATTCGTAACAATGTCCTGTTTGTTTGGCGAGCTCCTAGCACATTTATGATTGCTATTTTTGCAACTACTGATTGTTGCATTAGTGTCTTTTGACACTCTCACTTTCTGTTTAAGGGAGATCTAGGGATTCTCGGCCCGGTTGGACAGACTGGCCAGGAAGGTCGTAAGGTAAGATCGAAATCCCCAAATTCAGTGTTCTTAAATGCTCCCATTTACCGGCTGATGTTGTGAGTGAGGAAAGTGGTTGCATCTGCAAACTTTGAATAGTGAGGCCCTTGAAAAGTTTGGGAGAGCCCAGGAAAGAAAGTGTGCATGAGTCATTTTTGCCATTTCATAACCTTTTGTTTTTGTATTGTGTGTGTTGTTTTATGCATCACTATGTGTGTGTAAACCCACTCATCTTTGCAAAGACCTTTCCTTGTCTCCTCCTTAATTCTCTCCATCTCCATGCTCCTTGTGTGCTGTGCTCACCATTTCTTCCATCTGCGTTGGCTGGATCCAGCACAGAGGGCTTTTAATGTTGGCAGGAAGGATGTCATGAGGGATGAAGGGGGAGATTTTTTGTCAGGGGAAAACGAGGATGGGGGATCATGCACTCAAACACAAAATCACCAGTGTCTTAGATGTTACTTAAGTCACAACTTGAGTGATTCATGAGTGCAGGGAAGACAAAGAAGGACAGAGCTTCTGCTAGACAGGAGTGGAACAAGCACAGACTAAGGGGAAAGTTTGAGTTGTGTATGTGTCTATGTTTATGGATGTGTGCATGCATTCCTGCACGCTTCCCAGTGTGTGTGCACTTTAAACAGACATTAATTAGGTACCCTATTACTATACTGCAGTGATTCCCAACCAGGGGCATGCAGCCACCAGGAGGTGCATGGAAAAGTTGCTAATTTAAAAAAGAAAAAGAAAAACTGAAACAAACACCAGTTGCTAACTAGCTGGTTAGCAATTCAGTAGAGAAGTCCAAACAGTTAGCTGATGGTTGAAATAGTTAGCTACAATGTATGGATAAGTAGCTAGAGTTGAATGCAGTGTGGATAATTAGCAAAATTTAGTTAGCAAATTGAACAAGAAAATTTTAGCAGTTTTACATAAAACTCAACAGCTTTATATAATAGTATTAAAATCAACTGAAATGAGCACCAGTACTGTACATGTGGGCACCAATGCTATAGCTTATAGAGCATGATCACTGCAGCTGTCCTGATGTTTAGTCAGTCTTGTGTGTCCCTCAGGTCTGAAGTAAATACTTATGCATACAATCAGATGCATGTTGTGGTGGTGGACGAAGAGCTCATCAACTGCTTTAAAATCAAATAGAACTGAGCCTGCTGACGCACTTTTCAAATAAATTAGAAAGATTAGCTGACTAATGCAGAGCTGTAATGTACCTTAGTATGTATTCACTGACTTCTCAGAGCCACAGCGCTTTGTAACAGAGCGCCGCTCTCCACTTGGACTGATGCCTCAAGTCTAACATATGGCTTTTGTTAGGAGTCGGCTTTTCTCTGTGTGTCTTTGTGTCCAGTTGCATGTCTCTGTCTCTCTCCTCCACACACAAACTCAGTCAGAATGGAAAATGTAAAGCTGGTGGAAAACATTCGCAGATTTCCTTTGAGCTGAATGAGCCTTGGTGGTGATTTGACAGCTTGTCAGAAAGTTAGATAGTGAGGTGAGAATGTATATACCACTCTGAGGTGAGCCACAAATTATTGCCCAGCTGAAAGTGTGCACTCCCTACCTGTTTACGCCGATGCTCAGTAAATTGTCTTCACAAAAGCCCAAGGGTGCAATAGCTGCCCTTAAGAGTATATCAGGATGACATCACACCATCATGAAGTTGTTGCCATGGTATCTTCATCAACACACTCATCATCGTCATCATCGCAGCATGCCTCAGGTATTGGCCATTAGACCACAGACATGATGACTGTGGAGGAAACTTGTTAAATCAGCCACAAGGAGTCGGCTTCCTTTCTGTAACACAAACACAGAGCAGCTAATTAACCCATTTGTGTTCAGCAACGTTCAAGAAGTCTCAGCTGTGCTTCACACTGTTGATGTTAATGAATCTTGATCCCACATGCCTACACATTGCACCGCTGTGACAGAGAAGTGAGTCAAACTGCTCTGTGGTTGACTGTGTAGAAACAGGCTTCGTGTTGTTCTGCTCGTTTTCACTCAGCTCAGGTGGAAAATCCCTGGCATGTCCCGTCCTAATGCAGGTCTCTTCACTGAGACACACACTGCAAGGTCAGTACAGTACTGAGAAGCAGTGGTGGCTTTCACAATTACATCGCAGTGTTGGGCCACCCTGAAACACCCATGTACTGTTTCTTCCTCTTGGTACCTCTCAGGCTGTTTCGTCTCGCTCGTTTGGCTCTTTCCTGTGATGCTGTGGTTTAGGAAAACGGGACAACAGCAGCTTTTCTTCTGTTCTGCTCTGGATTTTTCCCTTCCACCTTCTTTGTCTTTCTCTCTCTCTCTCTCTCTCTCTCTCTCTCTCTCTCACACACACACACACACACACACACTCAGGCTCTCCATCAGCCTTTGCTTGACACTTCAACCGGGAATTCTGGAATTTGGCGGCTGGTTTTCCATGGAAAACTTTAATGGAGAAAGCAGTGGTGTTCTTTGAACGTGCGATGGGAGAGTGTGATTTTACACCGCCAGACAAACCAAGCATGTTCCGCTCTGTACAACATTTGTTCTACCAAGCAGACTAAATGTCTTTTCAGGATGGCGGGCAGGGTCAGGGAGAGGGGACACATGGGGCCAAACCTCAACTACAAGGCCACTCGTCTTACCTTACTGCTTCCATACTTCGGTCTTCTGTGACTATTCCCACTGCTAGATCTGTGTCTTCTCACTGATTGTCTGCCTTTTCTACATCTATGTTTCACACTGCAACTGCTTTTTTCCTTTCAAAGTCAAAACGTACTGGATAGCAGCACTGTGACTTAGCTCTGCATCTTTAAAAATAAATGGTGGTCTATGTGCAGTTTGTGTTTGTTAATAAATCATTTTATCTCAGTACCTAATACTGTTATGCATGTACTGTATGTTTTGGGGGATGCTGACAAAAAGAACAGTCTGAAGTTTTTGAAAGTTATAGTTGAGGATCAGCGTAAGTCTGTGGAGATACAGATACAGCATGCCTTTAGCATAGCTTAGCATTAAGAAGTCTCTGCACCTGGCTCTTTACATTTTTACATTTCTGTTTGAGTATGGATTAAAGAAATAATTGGCGGTGCTGGTAGGTGTATTTGTACGTGCACTTGTGAATTTATGGTTACATGCAGTCTTTTCAAAATAAACTGTTGTCTTCACAGTGGTTAGGTTTAGTAAGAAAGTAACAACATAGAAAAATAAATACTAAATAACTGAAATAGAAGTTTCACTTTATTTATTTATTTATTCATAAGTTACATAAAAAATAAATCAATGTTGACTTCTGGTTTTTAAACAACAGTCTGTGTACATGGATTACACACATTTATTTTGTGGGACATTCACTAATGGCAGTGCATTACTTTTCATAGGCACAGCTACAAATAGTGTGTGAGAACAGCCTGACTTTAGCCTGACAGCTGATGCCCACTTTCTTCAAGCAAGATAATTATCAACCCACTGATCCTCTCTCCTAACTCTTGACAAGAAAGCAAATATGCAAATTTCCAAAATTATTTTTTTTCTTTTAAAGCATCAAAGTTGGCTTTACCTACTTGTCCCAAGTGGTACAGCTCTGATTACTGAAAGGACTCAGAAAGTTAAAGTCAGTAGTCAACATTTCTGTCATAGCCATGTTGATCCATTTTAGAACCTCACTATCTGTCAACACTTTTATTTGGTCAGATGTGTAGGCCATCATGAATACTGCAGGAGTAACAGAGTTGTCCCAAATGGTCAGTTAGGGAGTCCATATGCAGCTACAGTTTTTGTTACGCTTCATTTTGAAAAAAATATGTCTGTCCTGAGACACATTTCTTTGTTGATAAAAAGTACCTATACAGGTGCTTTTCACGTGTCATACATACATGTGTGATTATTTTAGACCTCCTATGTATTTTCATTTCCTCTTTGCACACAGTGAACCATTTGTGCAAAGAAATGTACTATGGATTAATCCTCATAGGGCATTTTACAGTTGTTTTTCCTGACTAGTTTATATTCTATACAGATATTTTTCCTTTCAGACCAAGTCTAAACCGTAGTTCACCTTTCATACAAATACTATAGGTCCTATATGATCTTCCCTGCAGGGGCAAGACAGTGTATTAATCCTGCTTGTTTTCCGTACTCATGCAAGACAGTGTATTTTACGACATTAATGCGTCTGAAACTCCAAGACCTGTTCCAAACCAAACTTTTAGCTCCTGCCCACTGTTCAAACTAACAAATCAACATGCTCATCATCATCACAATTATGGGAGAATTCAAATCAACGAACCATCATTTTCTTTGCATGTTCCACAAGAAGCACAACAAACCGGCGCTCTGTCTTCCACCGTACTAGTAGCTTAATAGTGATACTGCATGCAAGCAAACATGTGCTGAGATTGTGGTTCGGACAGGGATTAGAGGAGGGATGTTTTTTTTTTTTCCGACGGGTAGATTTCAACCAAATTGTCCAGTGAGGTTCAGACAGATGTCTTGTTACGTCTGAGCCTGCCAGACATCCGCATTTATGTTCTGCTGTATATGCAGCCCATGCATGGAGCCAGATGATTGCTCTGAACTATCATCTGCTGCAGAGAGAGAGAGAGAGAGGTGGGAAGATGAAAGCACAGATTAATGAGTTGGGCTGATAATTTCTGCTACCAGGGCGCAGTCCAGCGGAGGCAGACAGTGGAAGACACATAGTTATCATCTGTGGCATACAGCCATGAACAGAAATGAGACTTGGGCTCATTTAAACACCCACAGAGTTGAGTGTGTGCAGAGTAGCTGGTAACAAGTCAGAGGAATGACGTATCTTCTGCAGACATAATATGTCTTTATTTTGTTTCTGCAGAAATGTGCTTAGCCTTCCCCACAGCACTTGTCATCTTCGTGGGGTATTTGGGTGGAAAAAGTGTGATGATGTGCTACCGGGGAACAGAAAAGCCTTCTAGGGGGTTAATCTGATTGAACACACATGCTCATTAAGCAACTGGCACTTAACATGGGCGGGCCGGTGGGAATGGCTGCTCTCCTTAGTGAGCTCATAATGAGTGAGATAAGGATCTGAGATGGTCTGGTGGGGTTGGGAGGGTTAATACCTGGGACCCACTGTGTGTGTGTGTGTGTGTGTGTGTGTGTGTGTGTGTGTGTGTGTGTGTGTGTGTGTGTGTGTGTGTGTGTGTGCGTGCGTGCGTGCGTGTGTGTGTGTGGGGGGGGCCCGTGGAAACTTAAGCCTGTACACATGTTTATACTATAAGTAATCCATGTAATAAGATGTATCTGTGTGGACTGAATGACACTGAGTCAGTACATCTCCTGAGAAGTGGATGAAAACCAGAGATCAACCAAAAGGAGAAATCTGGTTTATAATGGGAACAGTTGGACATTTAGAGAATTTCAGATGCGTGCAGGCGAGATGGACGAACACAAATTTATAATAAAAAAACACAATAACTGTCCAATAAGCAGCAGGCCATCAAATGGAAATTTTCAAACGTGAGATGACTGGGTGCCGTTTGTCTGCAAGTGCATCCATCCACGTTCACAAAACTATGGAAAACATACTTGTGTTAGGGCAGGGGCCTGTCAGCACCTGGTGACATCTCTGTTTAATGTGTGCTACTTGTGTGTCTTCATGAACCCGGCTGGTAGAGCAGTGGATGATTGCGCATGCCATCGGCCTGGGGAGCCCAGCTTCGACTCCCTCCCAGTCCCGGCTACCAAAATGGGCGAGGATTGCGTCAGGAAGGGCATCTGGTGTTAAAAAAAAAATAATGCCAAGTCTACAAGCGGATCATCCGCTGTGGCGACCCTGGAGGGGAGCAGCCAGAAAGGACAACAACAACTTGTGTGTTTTCATATCAGGCCCAAGCGTCTCCTCCTGCTGGTCTTGTGATGATGTTCAACAGATGATCACGAGACAGAAGTTTAGATTTGCCTTAGATATAGAGATAAATTATTGGATTAGCTCTGTGAAAAACAATTAAAAACAATATTGTAATGTAATGGATTAGGTTAATTGGCTAATGTCCGTAGGTGTGAATGTGAGTGTGAGTGGTTGTCTGTCTCTATGTGTCCTGTGATGAACTGCAGACTTGTCCAGGGTGTACCCTGCCTTTCACCCTAAGACAGCTGGGATAGGCTCCAGCCCCCCCACAACCCTATGTGAGGATAAGCGGTAGATAATGGATGGATGGATGGATTGTAATGTAATGTAATAATGTGTTGTCAACACAAATGCTGTGCCTTGTTTGAGTACTGAATGTGGAGTATAATGCTGACAGTGGCAGTTTAAAATGCTGGTATGAAGGTGGAAGCCACTGTGAGTGATCATGTATAATAAAGAGACGAGGGATGCTGTGTCCTGCCTCCCCTCTGCAGTCAGATGTCGAGGCTAGAGGATGGTTTACAGGAACTCAGGGAGTCTTGGCAATGGTACTCTGGAGCTGTGGTTTAGTGAAACGGGACACCAGGAGTCATTCCCTTCTTTACCGTTCCCCTTCTTTCTTTCTCTCTTTCTCTATCAAACTGTGGTTTGGCAAGGCTTCCCACCTTTTGATTTAGTTTTTCTCCACTCTTTGTTGGGGGTTGTCTGTGTTGCTGGAGTCAGCAGAACTGTAGAAAAAGCACCATGTCAGGATGTCTTCAGTGTGTAGTCTGTTCTGCAGGCTCAGGGAGGGTCCGCTATCTGACTCAAACAGGAAGGCATTTATAGATCCTCATCATGCCGTGATCCTGGAGCAAGCACTGTCTCTCTATGAACACAGCCAGCGGAAAGTCTGATCCCCTGACAGAAGGGCAGATTGATTCCTTGCACATGGCACCAAACCTTGTGCTGTTGTCATTAACATGCATCTTTTACTTTGCACAATACTCCACTTGTGTGTTTGCTGTCACCTGTTCATTATTTTATTTTGTCTCTTTATGTTTGTCTCTTTAGGGACAGAAAGGTTACCCTGGACCACCTGGACTCCCTGGAGAGCCTGTAAGTCTCCATTCAATAGATACCTGTTTCACCAGCACACTGTGTAAATGCCATTATCCCATGCCACTGCTGTTCTTCTCACAACCATTTATCACATTTGAAAATGTTCCCACATATTATAAGGCATGCCAAAATGATATATTATTATTATTATTATTATTATTATTATTATATATGCATATAATATCCCTTTTTGTGCATTTACCTTTGTAAGTGTCTCATGGAGTCCACCATCAAAACCCCATACCGATGACTAATCCCTCATAGTCTCATCTCATTCTTTAAAAACTCAGTCATCATCCACTGTTTGTGTGTGTGTGTTTGTGTGTGCGTACCGAGCATGCCTGCAGTGTAGCCAGATTAGATTAGCCTCTTATGAAGCACTGGTGAGGACAGACATCTGGCCAAAGTGCCGTGCTGCAGCGATGCTCTCCAGGATATCAGAAAGTAGAGCCAGAGAGAGAGAGAGAAGAAAAAAAAAACAGAGAGTAGAGAAACGGGAACAAGCCAACTAGGCCAACAGTGACATGCTGATGGCTATTACACCGCAGTTTTGGAGACAGTTTCCCTTTGTGTGACTCTGGACCGTTCCCCTCCACAGTGTTCGGCCTCTCTGACAGCATTTCTCCTTGATGCTATCTTAATCTCCCTCCTCTAGCTTTCCCTCTGTGTGGATATCAGCTCAATGAGCTCCTTTATTTAATACAACAAGTGGGAGGAGACACAATGGCGGCCGTTTAGTCCCACCCCAAAAGGACTATTTTAAGTATGGAGCATCTAGCCTTGTGTCCAGAGCTATTTCCAGTCAGGCTGGGTCATACTACTGCTGGTATTAAGGAAAGGCCTGAGTCATGGAGCTCAGAGTGGAACATTCTCTTCACTGTCGCTCAGTTTTTAGTAAGTCCTCGTTGTCCAGGTGACGTCATAGGAGCAGGGAGTTCCTCTCTACTCATCGTGGAGAAAGAGCAGGCCTCCTCTCTCACCATCATGTCTTTCCACTCTGTCCATCCTCGAACGCCCCCCTCTTTCCCACAGAGCGTCTGCTGTTGATGACCACAGCTCTATGGCCTTGAGTCTGAATCACCATAGCACCAATGAGTGACGGAGTAATAAGCACTGTTTGGCTGCTGAGAGCAAAGGCCAGCTGCTGTGCATAAAGTGTGGATGACTCTTACTGTTACTGTGATACACCATGGGCCGTGCTCAGAGCCCCCGCCTCACCACTGGCCAGTTAAAGATCCAAACTGAGTGAGGCCAACTTCTTGTCTGGCTTTAACTGGCTGCATTATGCTCTCTATTTATCCAAGAGAGGGAATGGAAGCAGTGCTCATGGCTGCACGTCCGGAGCATGTCAAAGGAAGTTACACATGAACACTTGTGTTCTGCAAATTTTGGATGAAAATTTTGTGTGTGTTATGCATACTTACACTCACTTACACATAAACCATACTCTTAATAAGCTTGTATGCACAGAGCACATCTCATCAACTCTCTGATATCCTGATATCCAGCAGGTAAACTTGGTAAGAGTGGGACATATGCAGTGGTGTGATACTTTTACTCACATGCCAAACTAAAGTACCACTTTTTTTTTCAGAAGGGGCTCTTGAAGAGACAAGCACTAAAACAAAGTGTAGATGTATAGAAGGTGAAAACAGGTATTCAGACAGACAGAATGAAAAAATTAGGTGCTTTTTGAACATTAAAGCATGTAGACAAGTATGAACCTGTTATAAATGCAAATAACCAACAGTATGAACAATACACTAACACCACTTTGACAAACTAATAGTGAAAATAAATATATACTAGTAGAATGTACACGTGTATAACCTTCATATGCTAGTACTATAGTTTTGATACTTTACAGTTGTCTCTCTCTCTCTCTCTCTCTCTCTCTCTCTCTCTCTCTCTCTCTCTCTCCCTCCCTGCAGGGAGAACAAGGTTCAGTCGGAAGCCCAGGTGCCAAAGGTTATCCTGGCAGGCAGGTGCAGTAAATCCTCTGCTGTGACTGGTACAGTTGTAGTCAGGGCCATAGTAAGGGCAGAGGGCCAGGTGGAATTGGGATATGTTGAACAGCTGATTAAGAGGAGGATATAGAGGAGTTGGAATATTTCACTGGAATAAAAAATAAAGTGGTTCATGATAACAGCATGACAAGCTACAAGCTGAATGGTTACATTTATTGCATCGCTACTACAGTGCATTTTATGTATTGTATGATGAGTTTATTGTACAAAATGATGTAGCAACTAATAATTTTACATTTTAAACAATGTTTGATGGAATTTACCACTTTTCAGTGACATGATGATACTGGATTATACCTGAAGTTGGGAGAAACTTCAGGTGTTAAAGTGTTGAACCAGCTGAAATAATCCCCCCCCCCTTGTTTCTCAGGGTTTACCAGGGCCGATAGGACCACCGGGCCCTAAAGGTGTTCGGGTGAGTTAACTCAAAAATCTTCCTTTTTCAAATGTACTCCTCAGGTTTTTTTAAACCTAAATTACGAACACTGGTGCTTTGACAGGACCAGTGAATGTGTTTATAGGGAAGGCGGTCAGCCTGACAGCTTTCTGACACTTTTTTTACTACACAACACTTATAGAGGGAGGCCCGCTTAAAACACGCTGAAAGTTGTTTAATTAAAGGCTGCAAACGGCTGGTATTTTGTGCTGTAAAAACCTGTTGTTGCACGAGGGTCGCGTGCATGTGCACATAGATGCTGCAGCATCCAAAGTGCGTGCATTCACCTCCGCACACATGAACACATTCATACACTCGACCAGCCACTATTAATAGTTCACCAAATTTAGGAGCCTTTACCTGTAATATAAACATTGTATCACTGTAAACAGACACTTACTGAAAGACTGACTGTTGATGAGCCTCCGCATAGAAACGCACACCCTTAAGGTACACAAACAATGAAACACACACACATATACAGTATATACAGACACAAACATAATGGGGACACAAACAGTGATTTTTATGTTACGTTCCAATAAAGGTTCTTTATCAGCGCCTCTTGGCTGCTCCGAAGCCTCCCCTGCCCCCACTGGCTGGAATTTCCTGTTTAAGCTCTGTATGAGGCCCTGCTGTCTTAAGGAGCCATTCGAGTCCTCCCGCTCTCTCTCTCTCTCTCAGCCTCTTTTCCAAATATCTTTTTGCAGCATACTCCACATTGTCTGCACTTAAACCAGCTCTAGCATCTCCTGGGTTCTACTGTTGTGGTGTGCTCTTGTTCCTTTTTGTGTGTCCCCTTCCTGCACCAGCAGCTCATTGTGATGTCCTGGCTATCTTCAGAGATCCCTGGCGTGAGGGTATGTGCCCTTGGACTACATCGTGGAAGCCAGCACCATGCAGTCCATGGGCATATACACTTGCCTCATGGCTTGGTTCTTCATAGAAGCCCGTCCTATCCATGCTGGACCCTCGACCCCCTGACACCTGACCCCATAGAGCCGACGGGACCTGACGTTCTTCTTCCTGCTGCTTTTATGGCGTTCACATACTCAGATCCCACATCCCTCCTCTCTCCTGTCCTTATTCCCTGTTTTCTTCTCTCCTCTCTCCTCTGCTGCAGGGTTTCATTGGAATCCCGGGGCTTTTTGGTCTGCCCGGGCCTGATGGCGAAAGAGTGAGTTCTTGTCCAAATGCAGATTGTCACTCAATAATTGTCAAAGAAATGCACACTAACCAACTGACCCCAGCTCATGGACCCTGTGCAATGAAAGAAAGCGCCCCCTTTGCTATTTCATTCAGCTGTCTTTTGTTGTTAAAATGTGGGAAACAGTCCCCAGCTGTCCTGAGATGCTGCTGTACAAGGTGGCGTGAGAGTGTTGATGACTCATATGATAATAGCCCCCTCCTTAGAGCCTTTGTACCGCCTGAACTCATCAAGGCCTCCTCCTCCTCCTGTACTGCCTCTAAAACATGAAGCGATTAGTCCACTTTTGATGTGCTCTAGGAGGTTTCGTCAGCGCAGGGCAGGCTGTGATCACGACCTCTGCAGCCAACCAGCCAGCCAGTTACCAAGATGGCTCTTACCTTAGCTACACACAACAGACTGTGGTGTCAACTCCCAGGAGAAGCTGGTGTTTATTTAACATACATGTATGAGACGGAAGCCTGAATCCATCATAATAGGCTGGGAAAATGTTGGCCCAGCTGCAGTCAGCTGTTCCTTACATCTGTTGAGATAAGCTCACAGCTTTTTAATCATGTTTTTCGATTTAAATCAGTTATGCTTTGTCTTGGTTTTTTTTTTAACATAATGCCTATTTTTTTCTATCTTCTTTGAACCCTTTCCTTTTCCCCTTCTGCTTTGTTTTCTACTCCACCCCTGCTCTCTCTCATTTTCAGGGCATTCCCGGTGAACCAGGGAAGAGGGGCAAGATGGGTAGGCCGGTAAAGTTTTGTCTCAACATACTTTACAGATAATCTTTTCAAAGTGTGATGAATTGTTCTCAGGTTGACTGGTTGTGTTGTCTGTTCATTAATGACTTTTGAAGGAGTAGGGGAGATGGTGTTAATATACATCAAACAATGTTCAAATAAGGGAATGATCTAAATTACTGTCATAGTCAAGTTTTAAAATTCATTCTTCTACGTATTTGGGTGATATCGAGAGCTTTTGGGCGCCCAGACTCCGACACCTACACTATACACATGAATATTTATAAAGTCTGGAAGTACGTCATTGTGTCGGCTCAATATTTCCACATTGGTTGGAGGGGTTAAATGCAGCCTTAATATATGTGGAGTTCCATCAGACGCACATTTTGAGCCTTGGATGCAGAAAGAAAGAGGCTTTTGTTAGAATAAAAGGCTTTTTTGGTCCCGCTCAGCAGGGAGCCAAGCTATTTGGAGGAATCTGTCGGTTCTGTTGCGTGGGTCAGATAGTGTTCAAAGTCAACCTGACAGACTGTTTGAGAACTTCCCAGCTGAGATCACCCTGCAGCTGTTGCTTATTGGTTTTTCAGTAAATAAGGCATTTATAGACCAAAAAGGCCTGAACACATGCAAGCCAGTGTCCATTTAGTGTGAGGTTTTGACAACTGCAGCTTATTCTGTAATTAAAGTTCAGGAAGCAGATGTGGAAACAAATTCATTATGTGTGAGACATTGGATTGTGTGTTTTTCAGTCATTTGCTTTTCTGCAACAGAAGCAGGTTTGGCACAGGTCATGCAAAGCTAAAAGTGTACACATGGAAGTGCTGTCGTCACAGTCTGGTCTTTACTCTGGGTGATTTTATGATTTTATAAGCCACAGCGCTGCTATTCAAGGCCGAAAACAAATTAATGACAGCGTATCACAATCCATAATGTTGTTTATGCAATTAGATGCTGAACACGATAGCAGAGTAGCAGCAGAGTCCTGTAATTTTGTTCATTTAAAAATTCTATAAAAGGCTATTTCAGCTGTTACAGCTCCTTTGTAACTAACCAGTAAATGTAAGTGGAAAACACACATGACATTGTCATTTGATTTCAGTGGAAAATGTTAAGCTAAGACGCTTACATGATGATCCCTGAGAGATCATCCCTCTCCTCCCTGACGGAGGACAAAGAACAGAAGAAGCACCTGAACGGCAGCCAGACATTTTAATGGCTGTAACCACAGCGCTCTGTCGAGGAAACGCACACACACACAATCAGTCCGCCATCTACCCATGAGCGATGAGGGAATAGATATATCTAAAACAGCAGAGAGCCTTAAAAAGTTTCCAAAGTGCATCGCCAACAGCTCTGCCTCTCATCTTCTTTTTCTGTTGTTGCACCACTTGTTGCACAAACTTTGTTTGTCTTTTTTGAGGTTGTCTTTATCAGGCTCGTTGGTTGTAGTTCTTTTGAATGCTGCTGCTTTGTGTTACCATAAAGCCGAAGAACATCATGTAAAAGCAGACAGCCTTGTATAACTCTCATCAAAGCCTATTTTATTAAGTGCTGCACTTTGCGAAACTATGTTTCCCACATTTGTTCATGGTCTGTACGACAGTGGTGACAGCTGTGTGATTCATCCTCTGGGTCACTGTCATGCTTCACAGATTCCTGTTGCACTTGTGCTTCCCCCTGTGCGCACAATCTTTTAGAAGCATGAAGCATTCCCATGCAGTGATTAGGGGGGATGTCATCTGATGGTCTAATAGGAACAGAAAAGAGCTTTTTTGTTACACTGTGCAATTACAGCACTTTGTGCAGTTGTGTTCGCGTCATTGACCTGATGGGATGTGTCAGTAGATTAGAGGATAGGTGAGCTTCATTATAGGCTTTATTATAGCTTGAAGTCAAATTTATCCCAGACACAAACACATTAAATAGAGAGTTCCATTTAGTCAGCAGATTCTAAGGCCTGTCACAGATTGCTGTAAATACACATGCTGTTTATCAAAATATCTCTACTTTTACAAAAAATAACTGCCATTTTCCGGACATATCTACAACAGTTAGCCTCAGGGCCCAGTCATTACAAGTGTTTCCGGATGGTTGTGGGATCAAGATGAGTGTGAGTGGCTCTCGCACTCGACGCAGTTTGTCTTTGCAGTCTCTTAGCATATCTCAGATTAGCATCCCGTTTACTGCTAAATGGATGGAGCAGTTACTTGGCTCTCTCCTTGGTGTGTTTAGAAAGTGAACTTGGCACTCAGTCTGCGCAATACAGCTGATAAATTTAATACACATAATAGAGGCAATTATGCTCTTATTTTGTACATATCTCAGATTGCTTTATATTTAATGTTATGTTTGAGTCAGTCAAATTGTTATAATTGCTGTGCAATTACAGTAGCAGCACTGTTGGTTGTGTAACAGCTGTATTTATGAAAAAAAGGCTCTATAAATTTGACTCAACGTTTGTGCTGCTGAAGGGCCATAATTTACCACACCCTCCTCCAATAAAGCACATTTTTGTCATATTTGTTTCTTTAATTCTGTAATTGAGGAATATGATTTTTATTATTGCAGCATTTTAGATTTCAAAATGAATGCTTTTATCTGATCTTTAGCGCTATGGAGATTTATAGCATCTTTCAGCTCTTTGTTTTGGTTTTCTGGTCTGTAACTGCTGTTTCTCTCTCAGTCCTCTCGTAGTTTTGTTTTCACACACTGCGGGCAGCTTTTTTCATTAAAAAACTCTTTTGATGAAAAACGACTGTAGGCCACAGTGTTAACAACTAGCTGGTGAACACAGTGGAAGCAGCTAAAGAGTTGACAGAGACCAAACAAAGCTGAAATGGTGACCAGAAACAAGACTGCAAATGAAAGCTAATCTGCTGCATATCTGCTGGGTGTGTAAATAAGCAGCTGTTTTACATAGCTGTAAATTGCCAAAAAAATAGACATTGCATGTTTAAAAGCAGATAAAAGTGAAAATGGATGAATGGATGTCTGCTGTTCATGTGCAGCTGACCATAAAAGCTTCTCTCTCTCTCTGTCCTCAGGGGTTTCCAGGGGACTTTGGGGAGAGAGGACCACCTGGACCAGATGGAGAGCCAGTATGTCACACACTCAACAGTTACAAACCTAAATACATCAATCCACATGTTCACACACACACACACACACACACACACACAAACTGAGATCAGTGGTTTCACTCACACAGCAGCCCCCTGCTGCTTTAGTACTGACGTTTTGGCACTAGTGCTGGTGAGTAAATCACCTGGCTGTCCAGCAGCGTGCCTGTGTTTTTCTCTTTCATTTGAAGTTGTTTTTTGCTCCGGACAATTTTTACTATATTTAAGTTTGTCAAATGCCAATAATTTTATTTGGCACTCGATTTTTTAAACTTTTAGTAGTTTGGGGGGGACTTACAAATTAAACTTTTTTTCATTCACCAATGTTAACTGGCCACCAACACACGCATACATTATTATATTATATAAGAGGTGATATCCAAGAATGCTAAATGATGTCATAGGAGGATGTGTTGAGTAATTGTTCAGCAAAGACAGTTTGCCAGTCTGTCCCGTGTCTGTGTGCATCAGCTTTATTTAATTTCAGCATTTTTCCTTTGTCTGGATATCGTTGTTCTGACAAATTCATCAATAAAACCAAAACATAAACGCATTAGCTAGTTGCTCTTTAACACGCTCATAAACATGAAGTAAAACAGAAAACCACATCCCTGGCTTTTGCAGTGGATCAGTCCTGTAGATCAGGCAGCTGAACTTAATCTTTTCTTTTTCCTGAGTGTAAGGCCTCATCTTCCAGAGTATGAATTGTGCATCAGACACATCAGAAAAGAAAAGTTTGTGCTTTTAGCTTCTGCAATGACATAAAACAAGACTGCACATATGTGTTAGTGGGTCTGTGAGGCTGTACTTACACCAGTGGGCAACCTCTTGGTCTGGAAAGTGAAGCTAATGCTTTCTAACAGCCAGCAGGGGGCGACTCCTCTTGCTAAAAACGTGTGTTTGTGTAGAGAAGAAATAATGAGTTCATGGTCTCAGTCTCTTGCTTCAAGTCTTCTTCAATACATCATGATGTAGCATGTCAGTAAAAATAGTCCAGTTAGTGTCAAACAGTCCATAAAGCAGGGGATGCTCATGGGTAGGGCTTCCTGATTGACTGGTCGCTCCCACAGCGTTGTCCAGTCTGGGAGTTGTCCACGTTTGTGTCTCACAACTGTAATCCTTTCACAGTGTGTTTCCAGTTCATGGAAGTTGACATTATCATTTTGGTTGTCTAAAAATGTCTTCGTCAGTGTTCGGTTTTATTTAACTCCACCCACTTGTGTCATTGAGGCAACAGCCAAGATGCCAAACTCTAGGCTTCAAATTGGCAGCAACATGCTGAAGACTAGCAGGTATAATGATAACACTGTTCCTGTTCTCATATCAGCACGTTAGTATGTTAACATTTGGCAGTTAACACCAAACATTAAGTACAGCGGAAGCTGGACGAACGAAACTGATGTCTTGAAACTGTGAACGTTGTTTTTTTTTCATCTGGTGGATGTTGAGATATTTCATTGGCAGTTGGTGGCACTACTGGAAAAGTCATTAGGATTCATCCTTTAAGGAACATGAATGTCTGTACAAAATGTCCATAGGCTCCATATTTGGAGGGAGAACGAACCTGCAGATTAAAAAGAAAAGCCTCAGTGGGATGATGGGCTTACACCCCCCCACCTTCACCTCAGACACACTCACATACACAGCCCCCTCTCATAAGCTGTGATGAACACTGAGCCACTCTTCTGAGCATGTTTGTTTTAAAAAGAGCCAATAACCCCAGAAACTTGCTCCTTCTCCCTTCATCTCACTGCCTCCCTCTCCTCCTCTCTGACCAGGGTGAGCTGGGAGCCCCCGGTCCAAGCGGAGTTCTCGGACTTATTGTGAGTAGCAGTGTGTGTGTGTGTGTGTGCGCGTGTGTGTGCGTGCTGTCCTCAGTTTAAACATCCTATTTTCCCAGCCACTTATTCCAGAAATACATAGCTGTGAATGACTGTATTTAAATGCAACCAAAAATGCCTGCTTAATTGAAAAAACTCAATTAGCTCTCATCCTCATTTACACTGGCAGCCACTTTGGTGGGAAACTAACCACTCTGTGTATGCCCTTTACAACTGTAAACATATCCAAAATGATGAAAATGGATGGTTTTTGGAATCCAGGCCGGAAGAGAAAGTTATTTTTTACCATAGCCTAAATTATGTGTTTTGTCCCTCCCATTTCCTCCCTTGACAAACACAACAATGATCCACTGATCAATTATGCTTAACGAAGCATCTCGCTCAGCTTGCTCACTTATTAACTATTTTTGAACAGGAACTGCCCCCTGCCCGCCCATCACCTAGCCCTCCATGCCCTCTCAGCCACATAATTGTGCCTGATTATAACGTCTCCCTGGTTTCTCTTGTCGTGTCCCGTCTTCATCCGTCGCTGCCGCTCCTCCCGGTCTATTCTGGGCCACCGGTGGTGGTAGTAGGCCTGTAATTGGAGGACTCACTGATTACAGCTCTGCCCTGAGCTCCGTGTCCTCTGCATCCATCTGATCCCACAATATACTGTACAGCACACACCGACAGCAACTGAGCTGCACTACAAATATATAAATATGCAAACACCCTTCTTACAGGCCATTGCTGAAAAAGTGTTGCATGTAGACAACTTAATTATCGGTTCATCTGTAAGTGTAAAATATTTTAGCACGTACACCATCATCCTGCTTTGAAATGTTGGAGGTAGAAAATGTTGTGGTGCTGGTCAGAATTGAACCAAGGCGCCCCCTGTGGCATGCTTTCACAATAAACCAAGAAGTCTGAGTTCAAATAAAGATGCTATATTGTGTTTCTTCAAGCATGTCACACGTCATAGCTTTCACAGAGTGACAAAATATTTAATTCATTGGGTGAAGACCATGCTGTAGAGCAACAGAGAATGAAATAAGAGACCTACTACTAGCCTGAGATGCTGTGATAGTGCTGTTTCTCCTCCACTCCACACACTGACAAGTAAGCAAAAAAACGAACCAGGTCTTTAATTGCAGCATGTAATTGTTCCTCGCTAAATGAAATGAAACCCAGGTCCTCCTTGTCATTACAATCTTGTTCTGTCTCCCTTTTGCTCTGTACCGTGAATCCTTTTCTTTCTCAGTGGTGGAGCAGATGTTACCTCAAGCCTTTATTCGTTACATCCAAGTCATGTGGTTCAGGCTTCAGATGAAACAGTATTTTATCTGCAGGTGGAAAGATCTAGTCTTTATCTCTCAAATTCTGTTATTGTATATTGTCATCCATCGTTTTCCATGGTGCTTCATATTCTGGAAGATAGAAAATTAGGCTTATTCTTACCATATGTTTGATGGATGCCAAATTAAACTGTGTACTCATTGTGTGTGTGTTTGTTAAATGAAAGTCAGGGATCTTAGACGTGTCTTAGACTTTGTGAATGATATCACTGAATTCAAATTTCCATTTTTGTCCCATTTTCTGGTGGCAGGGTGATATGGGACCTTTGGGAGAGATGGGCCTTCCAGGACCGAATGGACTGAAGGTAATCCTTCACACAGACTCACTGCCTTAACTCATGTTAGCTAGTTTGCTAGTTTTATATATGAGTAATAAGCAGAGTTTGCACAAAACAGTTTTTAGCAGAAATGTAAGCCATGTTTGGTTTTGTGGGTCCCTTTCTAACCCATCTGTTGGTGCTTGTTACAGGGGGTGCCCGGAAATCCAGGAGAACCAGGACTGAAAGGTGATAAGGTGATCTGAATATTCCTGTTATTGGCCCGTGTTTGAGCAGCATGTGATGCATCCTACTGTCCAGCTTTTAGGCATAGAGCATGCTTTCATTAGGTCCCACCTTCAACCACATACATTTCTTTACTCATAAAAAGCATGAGATGTGACAGGCTTCTCTCATTTCCACTAATAAGAATCATTTTTGTGTCATTTCTGTGAAATCCTTTGTGTGATATGTTTCCTTTTTGTGCAGTCAGTAAAGTTGTATGTATAAACTTAGTCTGACTTGTTGGAAATTACACTTGTTTGATTTATTGCAGAAAATTAGATGAAAAGATTGATAAAACTCTCATATCTGGCCACTGAGTATGAAACTGGAGAGTGTAAGCCTAGTTTAGCATAAATACTGCAGTGCACGCAAATGGGAAGCAGCTAGCCTGGCTTTGTCCAAAGGTAACAAAATCAGCTTAGAAGTGACTTGCATGGTGACCTTACAGTGATAACAAAAGGAAGCTGTGTGTTGCTTACCTCCATATTTACTTTATTAAAATGATAATTGAAAAGAATTAGGATAATGCCACACAAAGAAGGATCGAGGATTTGAAATAGCAACATTTGCTTTTTCTATGGTGGAATCTTTATGATATTTGATACAAAGGCCAGTCGTGGGAACTGCTTCAAAGGCTCTCAATCTGAGGAACGGATCGGACTCTTAGATGTAATTACAGATTGAAGCTAAGTCCAGCCGTGAAATGTGAAAAACATTCTGCATGGCTGTCGTCAGTTGATGTTTCGCCCCCTAAGATCAGAAACATGTGCGATGATTGAACCTGGAGGAGATAAATGCATAAATGACCTCCAGATTTGAAGAAGACACAAATGATCTTGCACCAGAATCAAATAAAACATGATTGCACCACTTAAGTTACTTGAGCTTGTAATGATTGGTCCGAATGAAAGAACACACTGGCATTGTACATTTAACATCTGTAAGGACTCTACTGAGACCAGAGTTAAAATAACTAATTGTCTATAATTACTAATCTGTTGAGCACTGGATTATTCTAAGAGACATGTGGGTGTATGGGGATAGAGTAATTATTATCAGTAACATATACAAGACAGCTTGACGCCACATGAAGAACTTGGCTAAATGCGATGAACTAGTCTCATGTGTGTGAATATTCTTAATGTACAGGCAGGTAATCAGTTGTGTCTGTTTAGAAAGCTGAATGTGATTGATGAAGTAGGAAGTTGCAATTCTTCCTAATGTTCTTCATTTTTCTCTTTCTTTTTGTCCGTTTGTCATCCGTCCTCCTGTTCGTCTCCTTCTCTCTCTGCCAGGGTGAAATTGGGATTCCTGGAGAGCAAGGGGAGATCGGGTACAGTGGAGATAAGGTAGATCACACACACGCTCAGTCAGATATATCCACACATGCTGCCCCCAGCTCACACACATCCACAGTCACACAACCTTTGTTACATGTCTGTTGATTTCACCTGAAAAGTGTGTTGTGTTTGTGTTGGACAGGGCATCCAGGGCGCTCCAGGGTTACCAGGCATCCGTGGGAAACCAGGTCCACAGGTTAGGTCTGCTTAAATGACCAGAAACACATTAAAATGAGCGCTGGGCGATAGATTGTTCTGATAATTTCAAGCACATACTAATTGAAATTTCTCAGAAAATCAGATCAAAATCAGTCTTAATTCCTTAATTAATTCCTTTTTCTATCATTTCATTCATAATAATGATAAGAACTTGAAACACATGTCAGTGCTTAACAATTTAGACTTAACATGTGATGACATGATGCTTCACATAAAATTTAAATAAAAACATAATGAGAACATTAAAATGGAAAGTAAGGTCAGGTAATTGTCAACTATCACTATCTGTCTATTATAAAGACTGGAAACAAGGGGATACAGTTAGCCTGAAAAAATATCCAAAGACGTCTCTCATGTTGTCATTTATCTTTATCACAGGGCAAGGTCGGAGAGAGAGGCCCTGACGGTGCACCTGGACCACTCGGTCCTGAGGTTTGTTTTTCTTTTTTTTTTTTTTTTTCAATTTTCTTTTTATTTTAATTTTCAGGGGTGTTTTATAAATCATAAGCATTGCCAATGTTTACAAATAGTTCCCATAAAAAGCATAATAAAACTAAAAACAGTCATGGTAATACAGGTACAGTTTGGCATCATGAAAACCTCAATACCCTTCTTTTCTGTCGATTCCCCCTTTCTTTAACATTCTTATTTGCTTATAGAAAAATATGCATCACAAACTTGTTAAACCTTACTACAAAAATATATTTTATAACAAAATAATTAGCCCTCTACAACAAAAATAATGCACTTTAGCAAGAAAGTACAGAAAAAAATGGGCTATGGTGCATATCTTTACATATATATATACTGTGTACTCAATGTTTATACACACTTGTTCCTGAGGTCTGTTTTTACATTACATATTGAATGTGTGAGGCAGACAGACAATAGAAAACTTGATTTTAATTGATCACCACAGGGCTTCCCAGGTGACATGGGACCACCAGGAGAGAACGGCCTTGAAGGAACAAAGGTGAGTAAACCTGTAGTCTCAGCTGGTGCGTGGTTCAAAACATAAAACAGGACAAGATCTGAGTCGACAGCTCAGAACAGGCTCATATTTTGCAGGTGTTACTTTAGTGTGTTAGCAACTGGCCACAGAGAAACACTGCCTTCTTTAGAGACCACTTATGGTTAAAAATATCTGTGTCGCTACCACATTTACCTTTTTTTACACATTAGCATTCATTTGACTGCTTTATCCATCCAGGGAAAGCCAGGGGCCCGAGGTTTACCAGGGCCACGAGGGGTGCCTGGCTTGGAGGTAAGACTCCCACACCAGAGCAAACCCACAGTACCTAGTGGCATTACATGTTTTACAGCGCAAGACCTCTCTTTGTTGAGGGGCCGCTTCATGTCCCCAAACATAATTCAAGCTAAGATCAATATTGTCTGTTTCCAGGGTGATGAGGGCCCAATCGGACCAACAGGCCCAGCAGGACTGGAGGTAAGTTATGAGATAAACACCTGGTGGGCACGAAGGAGAGACAGAGCTGATCACAATGATCTCTGTTATCAGTTTCTCATATGTGAGAAATATAAGTTTAGTCATTGTCTGTGTGCACATCAGTAAGTGTGTTTACAATCGAACCATCTGTCATTCCATATTTTTTGTATATCTGTGGAAACAAATCAAACAGTCAAAAGAAAGGGCAGAAATATCTATATAAGTCTATGGAAACCAACTGCAGGGTGAAGCTAAATCTGTTGAATATGCGGGACCACAAAGTAATTCACACTCCTGTTTTTAGCAGAAGAATGAAAACATTGCATGTTGTGAGTCACCTGGTCTGCTGTGGAAGCTTCCACTGATGTACAGTAACTCTGTATGACGCATCAGAAACATATGCCTTAAATCAAAACTCTAAATCATGCATAACTCAGCCATCTATGCAATATGCAGTTTATTTGCTTAATTTTAATTGTGCATCCAAAAGTTTGTCGTTCCACAGTGCAAGTTCATCTGAATTTTATTTCAGGTAATAAAGTAGGATATCATTATGGATTGTTCTTGGTTTGTGTTGGAGACAAGCCAATATATATACGGCTGGTGTTTTATGGAGGTTGCTGCAGCTCGTCTCTAGACGGTAGTGCATGCAATCCATACTGTCCGCCACCAGGGGGTGATAACTGCCATCACCATGTTTATATGTGGTCAGATTTATTGTGCTCATAAAGTGCGAGAGGATGTCAGTGGGTCACTGCAGAATAAAAGATGTTTGTTGACTTTAATTCTTAAATGTTTTATTGAACCACAACGAAACTTGACCATTCCAATTATAGACATTCTTTCAATAATACTCCTCTTTTGATTTTTTTTTTCACTATCCCACATCCTACCTGTTTTTCTACATCACTTTCTTTCACTCTGGACCTCTTTTCCTCCACACTCGCCCGCTGTCTCCAACCCACTCGTCTCGTTCCCTAACCCCCTCTCTACTCCATCCGAGGGGAAGTGCTGCTATAAGGAGCTGTGATTGATCTCTGGCCAGGTGCCACAGGTCCTCCTTCTCCTCCTCCTCATCCAGCTGTCTTTTAGCTCAGACTCACACCCTCTCTTTACCTTCTCTCTCCACTTTTTACCACCTCCCTCACCTTCTCAGTTGCTCTTAATCCCTCTCTCGCTCTTATTTATTGTGTTCCTTCCTTTCTTTGGTTAATGTGGTCCGTTGCAATCATAAATCTAAATCGTCTGAAAAGAAGTCCCAAATCCTTCAGCTCAAATTAATTCTCATGTTACTACAAGAATCCGTTTTTATTGCGTGAGTCTGAGTGAAATACAGCGTTGTAGCCTGTACTGTCTTGTGAAAGCTGCCAACAGTTCTGGGGTTAAACACTTTGGAATAGTTGAGTCACTCCGTCTTTAGTTTGGCTTACACCTCTCTGACCTGGAGTTATTGCTGGTTAAAAAAAGAAGCTCTTACCCCCTCTTTACTCCAGGAGTTAATGTCTGTGCAAGAGGAACATTACAGTCACCGAACACTTAAACAGCATGCCAAAATGTACTGTCAGCATTACCTGAGCATGACACTGGTGCATGTTTCCACAGCGTCTATAATGAGCTGCCTCCTCAAACTGTCATCTCATAGGAAGCAGAGCCTTTATGTTCATGGAGAAATTGTGATCAGTGTTAATGATGCATTTAAATAGTGAATGTGCGTCTTATATTTCACTTTTCATCATTGGCCTTTTTCAGGGTAGAATGGGCAGAAAAGGATTTCCTGGTAAAGTTGGGCCAGAGGGAGTAAAGGTGCGTAATGTCAATACTAGCTTGTTTTTTTCCTCATTTACCCAAAATCTAAATGAATATTGATTTAAGTATTTTAAACAAATGACCTATATTCCTGCAGGGAGAGCTTGGTATCGCGGGAAAAGTTGGAGCCATGGGAGAAAGAGTAAGAAACGATGACGCAGCCTCTGCCATTTCTTTCCAAATATCTATCCATTCATCCCTCCAACAGTGAGTCTGTGTATTTCAGGGTTTGGTGGGTTTCATCGGACCTGTGGGAGAGCCGGGACTGGCAGGAGAGAAAGTAAAATAATGTCTTCTTTCCATGTTAATTTATTCATGTAAGACCTCATGCAGGTGACTTTGGAGACTGAATGTTGTAATGTTGTATATTTTAGGGGGATCGAGGGGAGATGGGCCATCCTGGACCACCTGGAGAAAAGGGATCAGTGGTAAGAGATGATAATAATGAGTGAGTGAGTGAATGGATTGCGGTTAGATACGGTATTTTCTGGATGCACTTTCATAACGAAAACCCTAAGAAATACCATCTTAAACTAAACTGTGTGTGTTATTCCCATGGGAATATACTGATATGTGGGGTTAGGTGCATACCTTAAGAATATACTAAAAGGTAAAGAGGGACATAACCCCTGGCCATAGCACTGTGGGAGACCTTTATCTGGAGAAAGTCATAACACTGGTTTAAATAAAGGAGGAAACAGAAGGAATTTACTTTCTTGATTTTAGTTAACAGGAAGTGCTGATGTCTCCCCCTGAAACACATAACACTGCTGGGATTTGCTGAAAAGAATAAAGAACCAAAGAAATCTCCTTTTTTTAGACATCCACTCATATTTTGTCCTCAGCCTGCAGGACACCTGAGTGCTGAGTGCCACTGTCACACACCTGTACCACTGTTTAAAATGGAGCAAGTGGCCTCTCTCTTGTCGTTCAGTGTCTGTGACAGGTTATCTAAAGTATACTCAGACTGGCTGGAGTGGATAGGGATTTAGTCATCATTCATGCTGAAACAGAGGGAGAAGTTTCCTGCTGGCTGGTAGCCACTTGGATCTCTCTCAGGACATAACCACACACACACTTATGAGGAAGTTCTCTCAGCTGCAAAACAGAAACAGACCCTCTGGAAAAGAGTGCATCATACAAGGTTAAGGGAGCTGACCGGCAGACATAGCAGTATAGCTGCGAACAGAGCGCTCATGCTGCAGAGACTGAGATCAGAGCTGCCTGCTGTGCTTTGGGTTTGAGCATTGGACAGATTTTATTGCACTCAGCTGATCTGAGGAGCCTGACTGAAAATACTCCCCATTACAACTGGTCTGGCCAAAAAAAGGTCCAATAAAGGAGAAAGGGTGGCAGCCAAAAGCAGTATGTTTTCAAATATAAAATCATCATCTGCTTCCCTCATTTCCCTGTTGTCTCTTTTATTGTTGCAGTCCATTTGCTTTCCAGTGTGCAGAGCCTCTCTGCGCATGTATGTCTGTACTTCTGCCTGTGTGTGTGTGTGTGTGTGTGTGTGTGTGTGATTGTGTGGGAATGAAATATGATTTATTATCTCGAACATTCAAAGTGTACATATGTAAGATTTGAAGTGAGTTTGTATTTTTAAAACCTGTGTAATAAAGTCACATTTGATGCATTGTAAAATGATTTGTTTCATATTATTTTGTGACAGTAAATCTATTTGTGTCTGTGTATGATATGATAGGGTCACCCAGGAACACCAGGGGAGACCGGGCCTACAGGACCACCAGGAAGACCAGTGAGTCACCAATCTTTTACTCATTTTGCGTTTTTCTCTATCTTTTTGCAGATGGTGTGAATTTTCAATAAGCTCTATGTTCATCATCATCATCTGGATTTTGTCTCGAGGCTTAGAGTACCAAGTGTTTCTGTGTTGAGGAAAAAGTAACAAAGATGTCTTTGAGTGGCACATACTGGCATTTTTTTAGATGACACTATGTGTAGTGTTAAAAACCCACAGTGTGCAGGAAAAGCTTTCCCTGAGCATCATGAGAGCTGGCAGCCTCCTGCTGAACCCACATTACTCTCCTGTCAGTCAAAAGCGCAACACCTATAACCAATTAGAGGCCGCCCCCGCCTCCGCTCACTCTGTCCTTGCCATGGTCAGGTTTGACGTAGTGCGGACGGAGTGCTGCTTGAAGGTGGGGGCCACTGAGCCACCAAAACAAACATAAATATGGGGCTGCAGGGTGCAGCAGGACAGGATTCCAGAGCAGGCCCTTTAATTGGTGTGAGTGACAGATCTAACAACAAACCCCATAGTGTGTTCCCGAGGTCAGGCTGTCCCCCCCATCCTGGGTCAACAACCAGGGGGCTCTGTGCTCTGTCAGTGTAAACCTTCATTTTATCTCTCCTTCCCTTTCCCCCCTTTCCTTTCCTCTTCATCCCCCTGTTCCTTTGTTCATCAGGGCTCTCCTGGAGCTTCTGGGCCTGCCGGCACCAGAGGACCCAAAGGCTTACGGGTGAGTATGAAGTCTCACACCTGTTGTTTTTGCAGCTTAAGTGTTGTCAATCATACATCCCAGCATTATGATAGACCATACACTGTAAAAGCGTTTAGATACACATCACTTTGCTGCTTTGTGCATGCTGTAATGTAGGAGCCACTGCTGCCGTTGAACCGCTGGAAAAACTTTAGTGAGTGAACATAATGAAGTGATATGGAGCTGCCTCTGAACTGAGGTCATGTGTGTCAAAGCATGTCTGTTCCATCCTTTTCAGAAGTCACTGATCATTATAACTGCAAGGAGAGCTCCAGTGATGTAAAACAAACATTTTTTTGTATTCCATATAATGGAACAATGACGGCCAGTTGAAGGAAAGACCCTCCGTCAATCCAGCTACATGACATGTGCTCTGGAAAATGTGAATGTGGTCACTCTGGAGGTTGCTTAGCGGATAAATTTAGTAAACTGGGGAGACGTGATTTATGAGGGGATTATTGTAGCAAAGCAAAGTTTTCATTCTTGGTTAGCAGAGGTCTTCAAACTCATAAAACATCATTCATAAACCAACAATAGTAGCGTTTAGACTCGCAACCTCATTAGAATAAGCTGTGGAAAGAACTTTTGAAAGGACTTTTAGGTAATGGTGGAATTTATTTTAAATTAGCATTACACTGAAAACACTCATACTGCACATTACTGAATTTTTTAGCTCTGACAATCATGTGATCATATGATAATTTAATCATATTAAAATTAGTGGTGGTAATCTAACAAACCAGCAAGACTACGCTAGATTTTAAACGCTAGATTCTAATAATAATCTAATAATCCACTAGATACAAGAAAGACGCACAGTAGCTCAGGCTAGAAGCACTCGCTCCAAATCCCATAATGAACCATGAACATGGCAGTCAGTATTCACAACTCTCAAGCTAGTACTCTCAAAGTTTCCCAATTCCAGTTTTAACATAATGCTTTAACAGACCAGTAATCACCCAAGAATTAGTCAAATTATGGCTTTGCAGTCCTGATAAGTGAAACTGTATACAACTCCAGAGTACTGACATGACAACAAGTGAATAACAGCTGGAATTTGAGCTGGCTGAATGCTACCTACAGAAGTACTAGGCTTCTGGAACAATGTGCAGTAAATTATTGCTTACAAAGGGTATTAAAGTTGACTACAAGAGAGGCAGTAATCAATGACAATAATTAATCTTGACATTACAATGACTGCTGTAACTATGACAATGATGCAGAACACTGTAATAAGGCTGTTTCCGGGGTCACACCTCAGCTTCTGCTGGCGATGCAGTCGTATCCTCTGTCCTTGATGTGCTCCCTTGTGGAGTTCAGGACCTGCCACCTAGGTTTTTATAGTATGTCTTATTTCACTGTGGTCCACTGAGCCAGCTGGACAAAGCATCCACAGGAGATGGGCTGAACTGCGGTTGGATCTTGGACACACTCTCACGTCTCAAGCTGTGTTTTCAATTAATATTAATGTCTGCCGCTTCCATTGCCAGTAAATCTGCCTGCTGCTCCATGACTTATGTTGGGCAGTCCAAGAGAAACCTGAGTGTTGCATGCCAGTAGAGAAAAGGTGGTTCTCCCACAGACAGTAAATGTGGGCAACCACACACACAATCTTGTCTCACCCCCCCCAAAACCCCATGCACAACAAAGAATTTAAGTTTTCATGTGAAATTCCCCCATTTAATGACAAATAAACAAACAACAAACAACAAACAAACAAATGGATTTCATTTACAAGATGCTGAGAGAGCTAATCCATCCACTGAGCTGTTTGTGCACAACAAAACACTATTAAGTTTATAAAGGCAGATATTTTCTTTTGACTTAAAGGTCCCATATCGTCAAAAGTTAGATTATATATATATACGTATATATATATATACGTATATATATACATATTATATATATATACGTATATATATATATAAAATGTTTAAATACATCTAGTAGAAATTGAATCTGAGAATGAGCCTAGTATGGGATCTTAAATGTCCAACACAAAGGACTGTTATTCATAAGAATACATATAAAACACCTTGTTGTTAGATGAGAGTATATACAACATGAACACAAACCCATGTTAACCACCTGGCTTGAGGCGCAAGGCCTAACCATTGACAGCAACATAACATCTGGCCTCGTTCTCAATCACACTGTCGTTTTCTAACATGGAAATATGGTGGAATCAAAGACCAGAGATAAATCCCACCAGCTTGGAAGCTATACTACCACCGTCATCTCTTTTTTTCTGTTTGAATTATTTGTATGAAAGCCTTTTCTAACTTGTGGATATCAACCACGAGGAATCACCAGTGCTTTGTATCTCATAACTCTTCATGACGTCCGACCCCCAAATCCACAGCTAATGTTTTCCATACTGAAGAGCATATTAATCTCATCATCCCTCCCCCATTGGCGGTTGTTACTGAGTTAGTTTAAATAAATGTTTTGATCGCTTTGAAATATTGCTCCTTCGCTGCCTTTGGCTGAAACTTCTGTTACAAATCAATGATAATCACTGCAATGAATTAACTGACAAGCGTAACATTTGAGTGGACGTGTTTTTCTGCAGCCTGACATATTTTCCCTACACACCGGTTAATCCGGCTATGTAAACGCAAGCAGTGGGTAGCAGGTACCCCAGACAGGAATGTTAATGAGCGCTGCTTATCCAGCTCTATGTATAATAGGCTTATGGCACTTTCGACCAGCAGCCTTCTCCTGCGGGCCAGACTCCCACTGGGCCCAGTCATCGACTACTCGCACAACAAGGCTGCCTGTGTGGTTGCGTCGTGTTGCATTTGCTTGCTCCTGTAAAAGAATTAATGATCCTGAGAAAATCATCTTGTTATTTATGATGTAAGAGTGAGCCACGGAGTCTCACAGTATCAGTAAGCCTCCATCCTCTTCTGTATGGCTGAAAAAGTTGTGCAGATGCAGGTGCAGGTGCGGAGCAGATGGACTGTACTGGTCAACTGTCTGCCTCCCATTTATTATCACTGCTCACTGGACTAGCAGGCCTTTAACCACTTTAGATTGATTGTGTTTGACAGTTTCATCCATGTAATCTAAACAAGCGAAACTGTTCTGACAGTGTGTGTATTTAAGTGACCAGTATGTATCTGTGTGTGCCCTGCTCATTAAAATAATGCAACTGCTCATTAAAATAATGCAACTCTCACTGCCAAGTGTGACACCCTTCAGAGAAACATGCAGCTATTCCTGCATTGTCCCTGTCCTTACTTTCTTTATTTATCCTGAAACATTTAGTTTACAGGCCCGCTGGCATGGGGGTATTCTTGTCATCAATTAACTATACAGAGGTGTTTATTATTTACAGCCTGTTGTGGATGTCTGGCTGTGTTACAGTGACCTCTGTTGGTGAAGTGACAGCTGTCTTGTGTTTCAGGGAGCGATAGGGCCTGACGGTCCGACAGGAGAGATGGGGTTAGAGGGCAAGACGGTAAGACTGCATGCATTTGCACACTGATATATTAAAAACTACAAACATTTGCAAAGTTAGTAGTGCTGACACAACAGCAGTGACCGCAGTTTAGCATTGTAAAGAGGGGAAATGTATTTTGTGCACCAGTATTAGCTTTTTCATCCACTCAGGAGGCAGGAAATTACGGAAAACTGACTCAGTGTCAGACTGTCTCAGCACAGGGCTATCGCTCATCTTTCTTTCTCTCTACAGGGTACTGACGGACCTCCAGGAAAAATCGGTTTCCCTGGACCACAGGTAAAGCAGAGGGGTATACTTTTCCACTCTTTCCTCTCATATATATCATTAGTGGGTTATGTTCCTCTGGAGGAGCAAAGTGTCAGAATGATTTAGAAGGCCTGCATGATACCAGCAGTGTGGAGGCCCAAAGTCAGATACAACATATTACTTCAGAGGAGGGCCAGAGTTACATACAAGACAGCTGATTGCAAAGCTGTTTGCAAAGATCATTGACAGTTTGAGAATATTTACTCAGCCTGCACTTAAAACCATGCTTCTGGAACTGATTTGACAAGTATATATCATCAACAATAAAAGTTTGTTTGGGTCAATAATTACTTGCAGGCACATAGACAGAGATGAAGAGAGATATGACAAGAGAAAAGATGCGTATGCACAAAAAAGAAAGCTATTGCAGCATATTAGAATGCACTGCTTATTGCTCAGTGAAAATCAAGGTCAAGTGAATGTTTATTGTTATATTATATGGTCAGATGTGCTAAAGTATTATTGTTACATACAGTATATGTGTTTACCCATCCTGTCATGGTGTCCCTACAGGGGAAGATCGGCGAGCCAGGGGAGGTTGGGCCTAAAGGTTTCCCTGTGAGTGCACATAAAATACAGTACATGTACTATTTAGAAGATGCACAGATGGACAACAAGCCTTATATTTGTATTGCATATTGGATCTAGATGTTATTGCATATTCTGTTGGTATCACAGTGTTTTATGAATGGGACATGATGTGTGGGCATGCAGACTGTAATCTGAACCCACTTGCCTTTCTGTCTCCAGGGTATCCAAGGACCCTCAGGGCCTCCAGGGGACAAGGGGATAGCAGGCGAGCCGGTATGACCCTCCAACCCTCCCTCCATCCTGTCTTGTCTTCCTCTACTTTAACTTCACCCCTGACAGCTTGACGTGCCTCAGACTTGTTCCCTTTCTTTCTCCTTCTGTTTTATTTATTTGTAGAGGCTCAATCTTCAGAGTATGCCCATCAAACTTATCCTCTCCCTTTTTCATAACCATACCTACTAGTTTTATTTCATTCATCTTGGCAACAAACAGCTCCCTGGTTCTCTCTGCCCAGCTCCAACATATCCTAGCCAGGGGGACATTTATGAGACATATTTTATTAATCATTAAAATATATATTTGCCTCCATTAAATGTTTCCTTCCAGAGCAGCCAGAGGCTTGTCTCCGCACTAACTCATCAGCTCAGTAGTGGTGAGAGAGTAAATTATAAGCATGAAGGGTGACTGACTGAATAGAGTGGCTTTTGAAAAAGAAAAAAGATATTAATGGAAGTGCTGAAATCGCTGAACTGGCAGGGAAAAGTAAATGTGCTTATTGCCATGATGGATAAAACTTTTACTGTAAAAGGTTTGCGGTTTTATTCAACGCACACTAAAAGATGCAGAATAGAATACAGATGGATCCTGACCCATTCTCTCTTTGTTTTCATTGGTCCAAATGAACTACAGGCTAATATTCTCCTGTTTCCAGTTAAATAAAATATGGATTTCTAGTTATTACTGTCTCAGTAGGACACAGAGGTGGCTGATTGGAACTTACCTCATACAGACTGTTTATACCCACACACAAATATTATGAGAGTCCTATTTTTTTTCCTGTTTTGTTTTGTTTTTTTAGTGGTGCAATTAGCATTTTAAAAGCGCTCTATACAATATCCAGAATATCACTATATAGTCTATAATAGCAAACGACTATTTGCTATTTGAGATAGCTCAGTAATAACAAGCCTGTGGTTCCCATAAACAACAATAAACCAATAGTCAAAGGATAACATGGAGTTTCTCAGCAACCATTGTTCACAATCACCTCCTAATTATCCTCCATTGTCTCATGTCTAGAGCTGCACAGCTGCTTTCACTGATGAGACAATAGACTTTTTTGAATTAAAGACCACACAGGTGACTTCAGTTATGCTGTCACTGTTATTTGGATTGGATGCAATTCAACTAAGGAGCAAAAATTTGTGGCAAAATGTCAATGTTTTAGAAGCATCATTAGTGACACAGTCATAGCATTCAGAGCCAAGCTGTGTACAAATGGTTTACTGATGCGTCTGCTGTTCCACAATCATTCCTGTCCTGTTCCAATCATTCATTCCAGTTCCTGTTTTTTTTATACTTATTAAATGAGATCTGATGTTGATTAGTATTGACATATCTCCAGCTGGTTTTTAGTCTTCTTTTTTTTTAATTATTTAAGTGTGTGTCATCTCATAGGGATCACCTGGGCCACCAGGAACTGTGGGACTGTTGGGAGAGATCGGTCAAAAAGTGAGACATTCTGCGCACGCGCACACACACACACACACTGCATGAATATTCCACATGGATAAGGTCACTGGCGCACATACACTCACACACACAAAGGGAATTGTGAAGACTAAATGATTAAATATGCAACACCTGTTGTTCACCCTGCCCCAGTGAATCAGTAATACTCTCTGATTAAAGTAATCTGGCCAATTAAAGGCATTAACTCTCAATACGAAGGCATCCTCTTTCTCTTTATTTTCTCACAATAATACGTAATGGAACTTGCCCCTGACACATCATGCATTTATCATGCCAAAGGCTCATTAGCCCTTCATTTTCATCCAAAAACATTCAGCACTTTTCTATCTTCCATTCTCTACGTATGTATAAAAGGGTCCTCCAGGCAAGATGGGGGAACCAGGACTGCTAGGCGAACCGGGGGAGAAGGTGAGACTATTGTTCAGGGCTGAAAACGATGATTGTTTTCATTATCAATTAATCTGCCAATTATTTTCTAGATAAAACAATGTATGACTTATAAAACATCAGGAAATAGCAATAGCATCCCAGTTTCCCAGAGTCTGTTGGGATGTCTTTAAGTATAGTTTTGTTGGTCCAAAACTCAAATATATTCAGTTTGATATGCGATTTAACAGAGGAAAGCAGGAAATCTTTATATTTTAGAACTTTTTCAGTTTACATGAAAATTTACATTGGCAGCACTAATGTAGTTTTTATGTTTGCCTAACGTGTGTGTCTGTGTCAGGGTGCCATTGGACCTGCTGGACACATTGGAGAGCAGGGATTAATAGGACAACGGGTATGTTTATCAGCATTAAATATCAGATTAATGTTAAATATTAGATGCTTTTAACAGGTGGTCATTTCATTAACCTGTGTGTGTGTGTGTGTGTGTGTGTGTGTGTGTGATAACAGGGAGAGCCAGGTTTAGAGGGAGAAGCTGGTCCAGCTGGTCCTGATGGAACCAAGGTGGCGTGTTTTCCCAAATTATATTGTGTTATTAAGATATAGAGACACAAACTCCAAAACACAGTCATATACTGCACAGTAACTTAAAGAGAGTCTTGTCTTTACATACACAGGGTGAAAAAGGCGACATGGGTCAGGAGGGCGACAACGGAGAAAAAGGTGAAATTGGGCTAAAGGGAAAGGAGGGCCCACCTGGAAGTCCTGGACTCAACGGCGTCAGAGTGAGTGTCTGGTCAGATTCATACACATTCACATTTTTGTTGCAAACTGACTTTCTTAAGCTGGTTCCTAATTGTATTGAAGGGTCCAGAAGGGAAACCTGGCAAAATTGGGGAAAGAGGCAAACAAGGGTCAAAGGTATCATCAAATCATCTCTAATGGCAGTTTAATCCTCCTGAAACCACTGAGATGCTGTGTGGTCAGCTGTCCTGTAATTCAACCGTGTGTGTGTGTGTGTGTGTGTGTGTGTGTGTGTGTGTGTGTGTGGGTGTGTGTGTGTGGGTGTGTGTGTGTGTGCATGTGTGTGTGTTAAGGGTGCCAAAGGTCATCAGGGTCACCTTGGAGAGACTGGGACGGTGGGGAAGACTGGACCACCAGGTTTTGTTGGGCAGAAGGGGTCCAGAGGAACGATAGGACACGTGGTAAAGTGGAACAGTAATGACATACATACTTAATATTCATTTTTAAAATCACAGTTTTCTAAAGTTCCGAATTTTATATATTATAACTGAAGACAAACATTTATCATCTGCAGGGAGCTCCTGGTAGAATGGGTCAACAGGGAGAACCTGGTCTTGCAGGTTATGAGGTGAGATGACCATATTATTAAATAACAGCACGTGGATGGACATTAAACATTAAAGGATCAGTGTCTAACACTTCAGGGATCTCTTAAAGAAATGGACTATAATGTTCATGCTTTCATTAGCGTATCATCACCTGAAAAAGCCCTTCATAGCTACATAAAGAGTTGTTCCTCTTCACTGAGTCCGCCATGTTGCTCTACCATGTTTCTACAGTAGTCTAGAATGGACAAACTCAACACTGGATCGAGAAAGTCTGTTGCATTTGATGTGAAACTGGTAATTTGAGCCGCAGAGTGATAAACCATGGTACCGCCAGCTGGTGGCATGCCAGCGAGACAAAGAAATCTTTTTCACTTCTCTTCTACACCAGCATATATCTGATTTCCATTGCTCCTAAAGTAGCGTTATAATGGTAAGGAGGAGCTCTGGGTGAGGTGAATTATATTACCATGATTTTGCACAAGGGTTGAGTGAGTGGAGGGGAACTCAGTTGGTTGCAGTCTGCAGCCACACCACTAGATGCCTCCAAATCCAAATCCAAAACATGCTGCACCTCGAACAAAGCCTGTTAAGGTTATTTACGTTTGTGTAACATTTCACATAATACAGAGCGTTGTGTCTGTCTGTACAGGGTCATCAAGGACCACAGGGCCCCATGGGGCCTCCAGGACCAAAAGGTGAAAAGGTACACCTCGTTCACTTTGTGTAATATTGAGCTCTTATTCTTGCTCCTTATCTTTTGTATCTCTGACTGTTCAGCACCAGGCTGGCCACAGATTACCTGAGGATGGCTTAATAACACCTCTGAGCTATGAAATGAGCATTTCAGAATGCACATCTCTCTGTAAGCAGCTTCATACTGATTAGCCTTATTTTGATACATGAGTGTCTCCATCAAAGACAACACACTGGTAATCTATCAGCAGAGTAGTGATTTTACATGCATGGGGAGGTTGTTAGTTTACGTCATCATAACCAGCCATGTGAGAGTCTCTAAAAACTTTCCAACATATGTAACAACATATGTAACATAAAACATCTCACGTTGTTCTGATTTTTCATCTGCAGGGCGAGCAGGGGGATGATGGGAAAGTAGAGGGTCCTCCTGGTCCTCCAGGTGACATAGTAAGTCGCACCTGACTTACTTTTCTCCCTCCTGGTCCGCTATCAGATTGCAGAAATGAAATCACTTGCAGTTTTCTGATGTATTTTTTGTTTTATCAGGGTGTTCCAGGTGACAGAGGAGAGAGAGGGGAATCAGGAGATCCGGGGTATAAAGTAAGTAGCATCGGTCCCAGTGATTTTGAAACAGTTTAGTTGGTGTATTTCAGTTCATGAGATTGATATTGTGTTACACTTTCTCAGGGTCAAGTTGGTGTGGACGGAGAGAGAGGCAGGTCTGGAGCTCCTGGACAACCTGTGAGTGTCAAAACCTGTGATTTACATTCACAGTTCTGTCATTAAATTCACATAAACAACCAGCAGGCATGCTCACACAGGTTGTCTTGTGTGCTTTCATTAACACAACCGGCCATTTCAGGGACAACCTGGACCTCACGGCCAACAGGGACCTAAAGGGGCCAAAGGAGATCAAGTAAGGATGTCAGAACAAAATGCATGATATGCCTTCCTATTTCTTGTCTGTATTTTATTAGCTTCAGTCCATGAGCATTTTAGATACTACTTTTTATATGGTGTAATTTGAGTGTCTGTGTAATTAGAACAACAGGGAGATCCAACAGAAACATCTAGTAAAGAGGTCATTAATCAGTGTAAAAGTACTAAAATAATACAGTAGAACCTTGCTATCATTGGCTTCTTTTAGGCTTGAGAAATAAGTTTGTTTAACACCTGGTAAAGTGTTACTTTAAGTCAGTGGCAGTGACAAACAATGACCAGCAGGTGTGACACATTAATCATTAATATTTTTCTCTCTCTAAAGGGTCAGAAAGGCAAAAAGGGTCAGTCGGGACTAAAAGGATCCAGAGGAATGGAGGTAAGTCAACGAGTTTCTGGCACGTCCACACCTGCTTCAGTGACTTACAGTAATTTCATTACAACAGACAAATGTTTGCATTCTCTCAGCCTTTTAAAAAGTTTGCACTCATGACCAGAATACATGGAAACAAGGTGTAAACCTAAGTAATTAACCTAGATTAACCTAGACAGCAGAAAGCTTCAATCAAGAACAGATGTAGAAGCCAGTGAAACATGCTGTCGTGCTCGGCCCAGACTTCTGAAAGTGATCTCTTCTCTTCAGGGTGGGGGTGGTCCCTCTGGTCCCAGAGGTGTGGTGGGCCGAGAGGGACTGGAGGGTGCACCAGGGATGGATGGAGTCCCAGGAAAGGATGGCAGTAAAGGCATGCCGGTGAGGCAAATAAAGACATCTCTTATTCATTTATCTTATTTATCAATAGTCTATAGCTTTTCTAGCATGCCCTTGAGGCATAAATATCCATCATGCTACATGATGCAAATGTGTTGCACCAGATAAACAACTTGGCAGAGGAAAATCATAAAATGATCTGGGAGCCATGAACGCAATCATCGCATTTCATGGCTCTCTATTAAATAATGAGATGTCTCATGTTAAATGATGATCAAAGGCCAAATCTTCTGCTGAGATTGTAACTCCATTCTCTCATTCAGGTCCTTTTAATGGCTTGTTAATCTTTTGTAATGAATCGTGTCCATTCTGCCTCCATGGTGTACATCTAGGGGGAGCATGGTAGTGATGGGGAGGCTGGTCTTCCTGGCAAAGTTGGCTCACGAGGTAAAACTGGCGTTCCAGGACTCCCAGGGGATCAGGGGACCATTGGACCAAAGGTAAGACGGATGAGTAATGAGTTGCGTAGTGCATTTACGTAACGTTTTAAGCCTAGGGAGTGGTCAAGATGTCATTTTTGCTGCTTAATTAGATGACTGCAGATGTAAATACTACCTGTGAGCAACCTTCAATCAGTCATTTATTTGTGTATCTAGGGTGAGCGGGGTCTCCGAGGCCAAAGTGGACCTGCAGGGAAAAGAGGCTTCAGAGGTGGAATGGGACTGCCAGGACCACAGGGAGACCAAGGACCTAAAGGACAACCTGTGAGTAGCGATAAGTAGCATAGACAATAACTTGCCAACACCAATGTGATGGAATTTTTGGAGATTCTGTGTTTGTAATTATGGTCTTATTTCTCGTTCAGGGTGACACAGGGGAACCAGGTTTTCCTGGAATTCTGGGAGTTTTTGGACCAAGGGTACGTTCAGCACCAAACATGTGATTCTGCAACAGCCACAGACATTTCAGACTCATACTTAGCATTTCAAAATGGTGGGCTGTTCCCTCCTGTCAGAGTGGCACGTCCAGTATCTCCTGTCCAGAAGGATTTTAATGCCAGGCAGCGTTTCAAGCATCAGGCCCTCCTTTATCTTAAATATCTATAATTCATATGAAAGCATGTGACATACCACACCATCAAGTAGTAGTAAGAAAATTATACTGTATGTTGAGCATGTATACTGCTAATATATCAAGGCTGCATACTATATATAAAATGTACAAAACATACATATGAGTATAGTTTATAAAGGAAAACCAGTGTATATATACAAAACGTACACCTCATATATATCCATATTCCAGTCCCAATTTAAATTATTAGTCAAGCCATAGTAAGGAAATACATTAAAGGGATAGTCTGACTGATCATAGTCAGTGTAGATGAGAGTCTACACATGCCCAGTCAGGAGAAACAGACAGGACTACCTGCACTGGAGCAAAGCACTACACTGCGGTGGACAGGGAAGCAAAGTGCAGTTTAGTCTCTAAAATATCAGCTTGAGTGTCATTGCAGTGATGTGGCTTTGGAGAGCAAGCTATACACATTCAAGTTTCATCTCCTCGTCTGAAAGGGGCTGTCTGACAGCAAAATATTGTTATATACACAGAACACTATCTGATACTTTTAGATTAGCCTTTATTTTAGGTGTACAGCATTTATATGTACAGCAGTATGTTGCTTTACTCCCATATCAGTACTCCTGTGTGCTTATCCAAAGTTGAATATGAATAAATACCTCATATGACACCTGAACTTTCCCTTTAAGAATATACAGCAACTGTTATCTCCCATCACCAGATCCCATTTACAAATGGCACACTTTAAAGCAAGCCAACTATGTTCTCCTCACTTCCTGTCTGTGACCTGTTGTGGAACGACCCCACAATCACCCCTTTTTAGAGCATGTGTGTGCTTGTAATTTTGTGTGATTGTAACAACTGCCAGTGTGAGTGGCAGTAAAACACTGGTTCTATTGAAATCACTTCACAGAGCCAAAGCCAAAATCTACGAGGACAGCTGGAAACACTGTCTTCAGTATGGAAACAGTTCGTGGACGTCAGATGTCCCATGATGAGACATAGATGTCGTTAGGAGATAGGAGCTAGTGTACACAAAGACATCAAATCTGACATCAAGTATTTTTAAACAGGTGTCTAGAGTGAGTATAAACATTTATCACTGTTTTCAGGGGCCTCCTGGAGACTTTGGGCCAAAGGGCGTACGGGGTTCAAAGGGGCCACAGGGAGCAATGGTAAGTGCCAGACTAGTGACCTCTAGATTACACTGATGAAATGGACTGAACCTCCTGTGTCATTCTTTTCTCCTGTTCCTCACCATCAGGGCAGAGGAGGAGTCGTTGGCCCTATTGGAATCATTGGCCCCAGTGGGAGCACAGTATGTATTCTACAGATTGAAATGAGCTCTGACGTTTCTCTCTGCTGTCATCCATCAGCCAACTCACTGTGTGTGTGTGTGTGTGTGTGTGTGTGTGTGTGTGTGTGTGTGTGTGTGTGTGTGTGCGCGTCCCTTTACAGGGTCCAAGAGGAGAGAAGGGCAATCGTGGAGAAACTGTAAGTCATCTCGAAACCTTACCATATCTATCCTTTGCAGTTATTACACTTACAGTCTACTGTGTAAAAAGAAAAAAAAAATGATGAAAATATTCAGGCTGACAATATTTCTTTCTCTCTGCACAGGGATTTCAAGGCCCAAGGGTATGTTTGCATAATGTGTTGTTTTCTGCTCAGATCATTTGTATTTTCTATGAACACTTGATTGACAACATAAAACGTCATCCAGCACATGTGTTTTTCTTATTCATTAGGGCTCACCTGGACCTCGTGGACCCCCAGGACCTCCAGTAAGTTTTCTTGCTTTATATGTTCAAGCAGTTGTCAGTCATAATGATTCATAGTCTAAATAACTCTTTTTTTCGCCTTGCAGGGTCGCCCGGGTATCCCTCTATCATTTGTAAGTCATTATGTGTTTGATGATTTTATTACATCCAGTATGTCTTAAAGTAGTTATGGTGTACTCTAATGTGTTCTCCATAGAGATACAGTGACACAGGTGAAATAAGGTGTTATTAAGTGTTTTTGTTTGCTGCAGGAGGAAGATGGTCTTTTGTTCATGGATTCACACTCCCCACTCAAGACTGAGGTTATTAGAGTATGAGATATCAAATGTTTCTCCTTTGATGTGTTGTGAACTGCACAGACTCATTTTTTTGGTCTGTCCCCCAGAACAAGCCAGCGATGGACCTGCCGATGCTGGACCAGGGAGCAGAGATCTTTAAGACCCTCCACTACCTCAGTAACCTGATCCAGAGCCTGAAGAACCCACTGGGCACACGGGACAACCCCGCCCGCATCTGCAGGGACCTGCACAGCTGTGAACAGAAGTTAAAAGATGGTGAGGGTGTATGTGTTGTGTTGCTGACTGACACAGAGAGTGATTTTATGTTTGGATTTAGACTTATTCACACCAAATATGATATGAATTTTCAGGCACTTATTGGATGGACCCCAACCTGGGCTGCTCGTCAGATACGATAGAAGTCTCCTGCAACTTTACTGGAGGTGGACAGACTTGCCTCAAACCAACAACCGTATCAAAGGTATTTAAGACACAATGAATTCAGCAAAATCCATAAGATTAAACTATTTAAAGAATTATTGCATACATGAGCAAGCCAGACTTGATAACCAGCACCTGTTCTGCTTGTTCAAGCAGCCATCTTTTGGCGTCGGCCGTGTCCAGATGAACTTCTTGCACCTGCTGAGCTCAGAGGCAGAGCAGCACATCATCATCCACTGCCTAAACATGTCGGTATGGAGATCGGCTGAGAGCCAGCTGGCCGCCCAAGGCTCTGTGAGTTTCAAGGCCTGGAGCGGGGAGGCGTTCGAAGTTGGGGGAGAGCTCGAGCCAGAAGTCCTGGAAGACTCCTGCTGGGTAGGACCAACATGATGCCATCTGGCTTTGTTGACATTCTTGACTTTCAAACTTGTTCCTGTAACTGTAACGTTTTGATTAAGAAAAATCATGTGTTCTTGTTTTCAGATAAAAGATGGCCGCTGGCACCAAACCCATTTTGTCTTCCATTCCCTGGATCCCTCCCTTCTCCCAGTGGTCAGCATCTACAACCTTCCTGAGACTACAGCTGGCTCACATTACCACCTGGAAGTAGGCCCTGTGTGCTTCCTATGAGGGCTGCCATGAAAATGTTCCAAGCACGGATCATCACCCCTTTCGGTGACACCTTCATGCGGGCACAGCAAAATGATCCAAGCGAGTACAGGCCTCCCTCACAAACAGATTCCTCTTCCGTTGGACTGCAGACACAGAGGGAGGAAGCGTGGGGGACAGGGACAAAGAAGAGCCGAGGAGGAGCAGGGGAGTTCTTGCACTAAATGCTTCTTCAAGCTCTTCAAGAAGGATCTCCGCATGTGCGCCCAGTTGGAGAAAAAAAAGGCTCTATGCCACACAATCTCTCTCAGAACATTGCAAAGTGGAGGGAGTTAATCAGCGGACATTATAGTAACTTATTTTTTTTAACTGTATACAGTCCGTATACTGTGTGTACTTTTGGAAATACCAGGAATTCAGTTCTGTTAGCAGAGAAGAATTAAAGTAATTGGGATCAGTTAAATGTATATAATATATAGGTATGCTTATTATTAACTTTTATACATGTATATCTTATGTAAAGAAATAATCTTCAAGTGCAATAGAGAATGAGAAGATAATTTGATATTTTAAACTTAATATGGAAGGATTTTTTTCAGGGGCACCATTTTAATTTGCCTTTGGTGCTCATCTCCTTGCGATGTTGCCCACATGTGAATAGATCGAGCAGAAATCACATCTGTATTCATTTCACATCGGCACTCTGAAGGCTTTTACATCAATCCAGTGTTAACTTTCAGTAGTAGCGTTTAAAGCCACACTGGCACCAACCAGCAGTCCACACTGAGAGTCGGTACATTAAATACTTATTGCGATACTTATTACTAAATCATTATTGAACCGGATGCCACTGTTAAGGAGAATATCTGCGGTTGTAGAGGTTAGAGGTGAAAAAAGGGTGCAAAGCTCTATTTGTCAGTAGTGTTTTATTAATGTCTCTACAACTGTGGAGTATCATCCCTTCTTATGAAAAATAGATAGGAGGGTAATAGTTATTATTTTACTCAGCACCATATGGGACCAGGAGTCTCTTCTTCTTTCCCAGTAGACACTAGATGACAGGTACAGGTGTTCCTAATAGAGGAGAACTGAGCCACAGGAGAGAGGCGAGTGGGTCAGACATAAGCCCCCTCTCTCTAATGCATGGTGCTAAGTCAACTATCTAAGGTGCTAACCATAGTGCTGTAATTACACCACTTTGCTGAAATATTCTGATGTTCATAGTGCATGCTTTCTTAGATGAATAAAGAAAGTCAATATAATATATTGCCATAGCTTCCGCAATGCACTATAATGGAAAATAATATCTCATCCCAAGCCACATAGTTCCCTAATTGTGTTTTTGCTCAATGCTACAATTTCCAAAGAGGCTTATTCTGATTTAAATATTTTAGAGATAACTATAAAAAAAAAACAATTACTCATTTTGTATCCAGTATAAATCACAGGGTTTGAAGTATTTCTCTTTTACTCTGTACAAAGCCCCTCACAGCTGTATGTAATATTTTTTTAGAAACACAACTAGTGGAGATAGTTTTAATTAAGATAAAGGTTTCTTTTGTTGTATCTGGACACAAATGTGTATAATTGTGCAAACCGTGCTGTATACAGTGGATACCCCCTCTCACTAATTTAATGTTATTTAATGTTGTTAACGTGGTTGCTGACTGAGCAAGTTCTGTCAGTTTGAGCAATACTTCTCTTTCTGACAACTTTATATATCAGTTTGCCCAACTGGTCTTGGTTTATAGATTTTTATGTGTAAATTTGGGGCTCCAGAGAACAAATTTATTTCAATGTTAATTATCTTTTATTTTTTTATTTTATTTTATTTTGCTTCATGATGTTTTTCCTCTATGATAATCAACCATGTACTGTATCAGGACTCTAATATAACTTGTGTTTTAAAGAATTATGCAAATATGTGAAAAGTGATTTTTCTTTTTTGTAAATCTGTTGTACACATTCAAACAAGCTAAGAATACCTCACATTTCTACACACGACTCAGAGCAAAGGTTTTCTGTTGCATTTATGATTAAAGCCTCTAAATGGAAATATCAGCCAAATATTGTAAGTCATCAAACTCCGAACAAGACCATTTCCAGTGCCAGCATCCTTTTTCTGTCTCCTGTTTCTTCACTGTTCACTGTTCATTTCATTTGTTCAATAAATACTTTCATTTTGTGGGTGGATTATTGGTTTTACTATTTGGATGGCTGGAATACACATTTTCTATCATCTTCTGAGCCTAACAATTTTCTAAAAGTACAATTGCATATGTTTAAACTGATTTCATAGTCTTCATGGACACTTTTTTTAAAAACACATAATTTTAACATTGCTGGATTGTGTTCCCCGAGCCGAGGAATGAAATCCTCTGCAGTTGATTCATAACACTCACTAACTATCAACCTGTTACCCTTAGAGGAGTGTGCGAGCTCTCAGTAAAAAATGGAATATAATTTTCATAACTACGTTTTCATGAGAAGAAACAATGTAATATGACAAGCACACAAAAGAATTTGGCAGCAAACAAAGCTCACAACAAATGATTATATTATATAATGAATTAAAAAGCCCACAAAAACTACTTTGAGGTTTAGCCATTTGGTGTATGGAAAAACTAACGTCTGGGTTGCATTTAAGAGTACCACCACTTGATGTCGCTATTGTTGTCTGGATAGATTTCAGGTGGCGCTGAACCGATTGTTTACTGTCCTAGCCCTTCCTGAATTCAGATAAACGACTGATAAACTACTCAGTCATTACTGCGGACTGTACTCGCACTAAATATTACAATTAGCCAACTGCAGCAAGTGTTCATTATTCCACGCCACCATGCAACACACCTATTATCCCACTTGCCACACACATACAAATTAAATTAAATATACTGTTTGAAATGTCAGACACACACGATAACTTTGACACTGTTTAATTTTCAGTAAGACAATGATCCATGAACTACTTGTTTACGTATGCATGATAATGACGCCTACATACACTTGACAATTCTACAGGGGACAATGAAACTGAAACACTGGCCAATTTAGTGTTGGAGGTTTCATGGCTAAATCTGACCAGCCTGGTGGCCAGACTTCATTGATTGCACATTGCACCAGTAGGAGCAGAGTGTGAAGGTTCAATTAGCAGAGTAATAGCACAGTTTTGCTGAAAATATTGCAATGCACACAACATTATGGGTGACATATCATAAAGAGGACAAATGGTGCACGTCTTGATGGGGCATCTGTGACCAAGACAGCAAGTCTTTGTGATGTATCAAAAGCCACGGTATCCAGGGTAATGTCAGCATACCACCAAGAAGGATGAACCACATCCCTGAAAGGGATGTCCAGGTGCTAACCCGGATTGTATCCAAAAAACATAAAACCACAGCTGCCCAACTCACTGCAGAATGAAATGTCCGCCTCAACTCTCCTGTTTCCACCAAAACTGTCCGTCAGGAGCTCCACAGGGTCAATATCCATGGCCAGGCTACCATAGCCAAACCTTTGGTCACTTGAACCAATGCCAAACATCGGTTTCAATGGTGCCAGCAGCAAAAATCTTGGGCTGTGGACAATGTGAAGCATGTCTTGTTCTCTGATGAGTCCACCTTTACTGTCTTTCCCACATTCAAGAGAGTTATGGTGTGGAGAAGCCCCAAAGAAGCGTATCACCCAGACTGTGGCATGCCTAGAGTGAAGCATGGGGGTGGATCAGTGATGGTTTGGGCTGCAATATGATGGCATTCCTTAGGCCCAATACTTGTGCTAGATGGGCACGTCACTGCCAAGGACTACCTAACCATTCTGGAGGACCATGTGCACCCAATAGTTCAAACATTGTATTCTGAAGGCAGTGCCGTGTATCAGGATGATGATGCACCAATACACACAGCAAGACTGGTGACAGAGTGGTTTGATGAACATCAAAGTGAAGTTGAACATCCCCCATGGCCCGCACAGTTGATGGGGTGTTATGGAGGAGGGATTCAGGAAACGTCTTCCTCCACCAGCATCATGTAGTGACCTGGACACTATTCTATAAGAAGAATGGCTCAAAATCCCTCTGGCCACTGTGCAAGACTTGTATCTGTCATTCCCAAGATGAATTGATGCTGTATTGGCTGCAAAAGGAGGCCCTACACCATACTAATGAATTGTTGTGGTCTAAAACCAGGCGTTTCAGGTTCATTGTCCAATCCCTGTATGTGTCTCCCGATGTAATAACCATTATGCAGCTTATTTTGTTTTTGCAGTACATTATCAACAAGATCCCATATTCTGTATACGTGCTGGTGTTATTTAATATGACATGCCCTTTGTCTGATCCCGATGATTTTTAGATGTCAATATTAGGTAAAACACGTTACGGTGTTCTTAACTATATGTTGTCGTAGGCTGTCACAGGACTACAGCTGAATGCTAAAGGTGCAGCTTGTGTATTTTTGAGCCTCTTCGTCCCTCCCAAAGTGTTTGTCTTGGCCAATCGCTTTGTCCCAGAATCCACCCTGTTTCATGTTGCCTTTCCACTGCTCGTAAATGCTCTATTTTGACTCCGTAAACAATAAACTTGCATTTGATCATCGTTCATTAACAAGTACTGAGATGCGATTTTAAATAATTATGATATATATCTCTGTTGTTGGACTCTACATCGTCATATTACTCTTTAAAGGCATCTTCCGTCGTGAATTTGAAAAATTCCCCACATAGCTTGAAGGCATCGCCAGTTTCCAACGTGCACAGTGGTGACGTTTACCATATCATGATGGCGGTAGCCTGAACTATTTTGAATTCCGTCCCGCTTTTCGCAGTTTCGCTGAAGTGCAGTCTGTAAAATGTATTGTTATTTCAAAGGGAACACAAGATAAGAGAACCTCTATCATGGATTCTGTCGTAGGGGCCGACTTGACGCTCCCTGTTGACATCAACGGAAGGTAAACCGAGCCTCCAATCATAGCGAGCTAACGCTAGCATGTAACAGTACATTAAAGCTAACCCGTTAATCTGGCAACAGTAACTAGCTACCGCTACATGGGCACCGACTATTAACTGGAACAACGTAGAAGCACTCAAATAGTCATGTTTTTGTAAGATATAACGTTATTATTAACGTTTTACTGAATTACATTGGCTGTGCTACTAGTAGTTTGCTAACGTTGCACTACGGTATAGTTTATTGTGTATACCATTAGCTTTTATGATATTCGTTATGTATCACAGTGAAGTAGTGGTTCACTAAAACTGTATTGACATTTAGAGGCACACTCATGTCACATACTTCTAAAAGATTTTTTTCGTATTATGTTGACATTAGCTAAAATGATCTGAAACAGAAGATATGCTTGGTAGTTAATGTAAACTTGCGTAGACATTGGTCTTCCAGTTTAGGTTGTTTGCGTCTGCAGCAACATATTTAACGAACTAACAGTTAACGTTAAATAGTTAACGCTGCTCAATGTAAGACATTTTGCATTGAGCGTTAATATTATTTTTTATCACAATGAGACACAAACACTGACGTTACCATACTTATAGTTTCGTTCTGCCAGCTTCACTCAATCAAATTAAAAAAAATAATTGGCGTCTATGAAGTGCAATAGACACATCGGTATATAATGACTGTCATGTGTAGACGCTTTCCATAGCTACCGTCGTTATAAATCATATTCAGCTCATTGACCGTTGCTGTGATGATGACTATAGGTCGTATTGTTGAGCTGTCATTCAGAGAGTGAAAGAAAGCGGAAATCATCCGCCAATTTATGAGCAGAGTTCAGACTGAGGCAGCGACGTCTCCCCGCATTGCACTCTTTGTACAAAATGTGGAGTAACATGTCATACTTGTTTTGTTGTTGTTTTTTTTCCTCAACGCGTGCTCTCCTTGACACGAGAGAAGAGTGATTGTGGTAGGTGAACTGTGCATTATTTGCCCTTACTGGATAGTGTTAGCTGAATATAACTAGGGTATAGTTTTGCTGCTCCTGTGAAAAGCTAATTCTAGCATCTATGTGTCTAAGTTGGTAGTGTCCTTGGTTTGTCTGCTTCTGAAACGACCTAGCTCAGCTGTGTCCTGTGTAAAAGCTGTCATCCAGGTGGTAAGCATGCTTCAGTAATCCAAGATGTTAGCTGATAGGTGTGGTGTGAATTACTTATTCGGTAATTTTGAGACCTAATTCATTTTACCCTTTGTAGCTGACAAAACATGTCTCTGCGTGCAGTTAGTTAGCCCAGTTATTGCTCTTTGTCAGCTATTGTAAGTGATATTGTTGTGAGCTTTGCTGCTTCCATGTTTGTCACTAGCAGCTGAACAAAGTGAGAAAAAAAGAGGAAGTTAATGTTTACAGACTCTTATTATTTCCACTGGGTGCTGGAGGGGTAGCTACAAATCAGATGCTGTACAGATTGTTTTTTAATGTTATCTGTTCTTTATGACAGAGTTTAATTTGTAAAGGTTTCTATGGAAATTGTTTGTGTTTTGTGCTTTTACTCTTATCACAGCTCTTGCTGTAGAGTGCTTCCTCCTTGTTAACACAGGAAGGGGTTGCTTCTCATGTGAAACCTCAGTGATGCAACAATTTATCCACATTTGTTGGAGGATGACTGCTCTCCTGCCACTTCACATTCTTTGTGTTGTGTTATTTAATGTTGTATTTCAGGCCACATTGAGCATTGCTTATGTGTGATAAGTGGCAAAAAAAAAAAAAACGTCCACTGTCAGTCAATGTTGTAAAAGGGGCTACATGATTTATTTTGACTCTGTCTGTAACATACTGAGTTATGGTGCTTCATGATGGATACTGTGTAGCATTTACCAGGTGGCAAAGCATAATGAAGATGGGGAAGAGTAATACCATTACACTGTTAATACAAATGTAATCACAGCAGGCATATAGCTCCCACCTTCACAGAAAACATGGAAAAATGGCTTTATAGCTATCATAATGACCATATAGTTGTTTTGATGATTACAATAAGACAAAAATAAGAAACGCGGTCTGTTTTGTAAAAATTAAATTTGCACATACCTACTCAATAGTAGGCCCTATTTTATCAATGTTTTTATTGTAATGCATGCTAAGTACTAGCTGTTAAATTCTATATACCAATAATATACAACCATCAAAAATAGAAACATGCTGGAAAGAAGCCGTTGATCTTTGCTGAGGAAGAAGCAGCACAGCGGCTCTGCTCCCACTGCCAGGGGAGCCATGGGAAGTCCTTATGCGATGATGATATTATATATTAAACACAAGAGTCAAGTATGAGGACTCACATAGATCATGTTTTTGTTTATGCTAGCAATTAGTTTTTATTTTAAAAACAGACTTATGAGGAGAAATGATTCATGCGAGGAGTGATGCTTTTGTGTTGTGGCAGTGCAACCCAGGTTTCCTTGTGTCTTCTGTGGGGCTTGGTATTGATGCAGGTTTTCCAGATCGAGTTGTTTTGATACTTCAAGCTTTCAATTCGATTCACAATTCAATTCGATATTGATTCAGTCAGGGATATTTCAGTTAAAATAAATGCTCCGTTATTTTCTGCCGTGCCAAGTCTGTGACTGTATTTCCAGGTGATGTCTCGTCAAATGGTTGCGAAGATTCGTCGTATTGCCTCTGTAGTTTATCTTCTCGTTGCATATTTTGCATACTACTTGTTTTTTGTCCAACTCATCATTGTCTTCCAACTTCTTAAATGCGCTTCTGCCATGTTTGTTTGACTGCTGGCAGTAACATCTCATGAGATCTTGTTCCTTGGAAAGCGGTGGAAAGCAGCTCTAAACGCTGATCGCACGAGACTTCTTCTTTGGTTTCGGCAGACTAGACGTATGTATGGTGATTGATGCCCTCCCGCGAGACTGGTAGGAAGGTTGATACTTCAGGCTGCTTCTCTGCACGTCTAATGAAGAAAAAAATAAGCAAGTTAAAAGATTGATCTTTGGATTTTATGAATCAATTGTCAACCATTTAAATGGATATTGATTACAATCGATTGAATCGATTTTTTTAACCCAGCCCTAGTCTTCTGTGATCCAGATGTGTGCTGCTGCTGATGTTTCGCAGTGCATTGTACTGTGTCTGTGAGTGATGCCACCGTCCCATCAGTGTGTGGTGCTTAGCTGATCTGAGCCACAATAGTCTACTTGTCTCTGCCAAGGAAGCCTTTCTCCATTCACTGGTTTCTCTGCTTTTCTCTCTGACTGTCTAAACATGAGAGTTGGGCTGTCATGGGCACATGGTCTTATGCACAAACGCACACACACACACAGAAAGGACACTCTGCCAGAGTGGATGTAAATGAAGCAGAGTCATTCTTGAGCTATTTATGGATAGTTCTCCGGGCTCAGTGGAACTGGCCAGCGTGAGTAATCCATAAACACAGCACATTTACCCATCCCGAGTGTGTGTGCATGTGCAAAAGCAGAGCTTGCTTTGGTTACTTTGATTTTTAAAAATGTGAATTGCCTTCTACGAATGTGTGGGAAATGTAGTGACTGGACTGCATGATCGCTAACAAAACGATTCTGTTCACAGCTGCAGACTGCCTGACTCCTTGGATGCTGATTACTCCACAGACAGCATGACAGGTACAGTGAGACTTTCTTTGTTCTCTTTCATTTTTTTTGTCCCCTTCAGAATGCATATCCCTTGTGTATCAATTAATACTGCTATTGAATCGTATGTGTGACCTCCCACAGTTGTGTCCCCAAAGATATGAGGAGGGCTAAGCTGTCATGTTAATTAGCTATGCTGTTTCTAATTCATTGTCAGGCTCCTGTAGTGTACCAACAATATACTGGGTGATAGAACAATAAATACAAGCCAGTAAACAGATGATTTCTAGATGTAGGTCAGCCAGCAGCTGTGGCAAATGGACAAATGATAATTGTTTTGTCTATGAAATGTTCATCAGTGTCCCTGTGTCCAAGTAGATGAAACTAGAGAACCAAAGGCATTGCTTGGTACCAACTGGCCGTTTCCCTTGACCTCTGACCTAAAGCTATGTCAGTGAATGTGTATGTACAAACATTTGCATAAAGCAAGCATAGTTACCCATTCCTAAAATGAATATTAAGTCCTTGATTTGATTTTGAAAAGCAGTGAGTTGCCATAATTTTTTCCTCTTTGTTGATTAATTGATTTATTATTTAAGCTGTTGACTAGTGTAATGAGTAATAAGTAATGTGTTTTGAAGAAATATCCCTCAGAGTGAGGTATTGAAATTAGCATTATTTTGGACTGTGTAAGCAGTGTAGCAAACTCTGCTAGCTATAAGTTATTATAGCTAGCACTTTATTATATTATAAAGTGAACCATTAAAGGCGGTGCAGGAGTTCTTTGAAAAATGGTTCCAGCAAGCTATATTTTGAAAATACACACATCCCTGCCCTTTCTTCAGTCCTCCCACCAAAATGCGCGTTGCTTGTTCACAAGCATTCACGGAGGTTCACGAGCACTGCATTTATTAGCTAGCTTTAGCTAACTTCTACCTATGAAGTCTTCACAGGGAAGACTGTACAACATCGTAATGAACCTAAACAACGAATATTATTATTATTTCGAGAAATATTTATCTGTATACTAGATTAAAAGTTGACTTTTCACTTGTTTTGATACGTGTTCTACATTATTTCATTAGCTGCTTTCACACTATCGAGCCAAAGCTGAGTGACAAAGCAGGGCTATGTCAAGATTGGGGTTAGCTGTTAGCTGCGTAGCCTACTACTATCGATGTAAACAAATAGCCTAGTTAGAGCTATCTTCCTAGCCTCGTGATGATGTGTTATAGCTGGCATTGTGAACGTATTGTTTTGTGGTTAACATAACTCAATTATTCCATGCCTTGGCTCTCAGTCGTCGTTGCTGTTGTAATTCGATTGCTCTTTGCTGTCGTCCCTCACGTAGCCTCCGTAACAGTGTAACTGGTCTGATGTTGCTTGCTCATATACAAATCTTCTTAAATCCATGCCTGTGCTGATGAATTGACCGCCTATCCCGTATGAAAATGTGTTCTATCATAATGTTTTCGCTAACAGGGGTGTAACCTGGAGGGGCTAGTAGTCCGACAGTGTGGACACAAATGGTTTCGGGGCATGGGGCTTGTGGCCCAGCGCTATTACTACTGAGGTAGCTATAGAGGGGTCTATTCGGTCACGAAGGAGTGCATGCTGAGAGAGGGAGGGAGAAGCAGTGTCAGGATCCAATCATTTTGAACGACCCGTTGGATATGATTAGATGATGTTTTTCCATGATTTTGCGCTCTAGAGTGGACTAAAATTTTTTTTGGGTGACAAACCTTCTATTTTCCTGGTTGCAATGCAGGTGTGAAGAGGTTTTCAAGCGATATGGTAAAAAAAATGCTCCAGAAAAAGATCTCCTACTCCACCTTTAATGTCATTGATGAAATAATTTAAAAAAGAGAGAAAAAGATCAGGCTTGCAGAATCTTGGGAAATTAGAATTGAATTTAAATTAGAAATTATCTCAGCTGTAATGTTAAATATCCATCCATGGCAGCAGACATCATTTTTGTCTCCTGCTGCTGTCTTGCCACTCATCACTGACTCTTTGCAGTTTTGTCAGATAGCTAGATGGTAGATAGAATGAAGGCTAATACCATGTGTAAAGATCGAGATTGATATTTACATTGCAGAGATTGAACGTAAGTAAATGAAACAAGGACAAAATCTCTCTGAATTAGAAAGAAAATGTACATAAACAGGCACCTGATTGTGTGTGAGTGCAGATGGCAGGCCATCGCAATCTGAATCTGGAGTTAGTGTTGTGAAATGAGTTGTTGACTAGTGTTACATGATCAGCTGCTTTCAACTGGTCTAAACAGGGCAGCTCTCCAGAAGCTGTTTCACCTCTGATGCCTCTGCAGTGAAAAATACCTCAGCTTTCTCTTTCTCTTTATCTCTCCAAAATAAACACATTCCTGGAAGCTGGGAGGATGATATATTATTGGAAGCTTTTCTATGCACTAGACTAGAGACCATCGTGCAGTTGTGACTCCAATGAGTAAAAGCGTGTCTCTTTGTTGTTTTTCAGCTCCATCCTTCCCTGACAAGATGTCCCCAATCAAGGCTCTCACCATGAAGGACTATGAGAATGTGAGTGATGTGTTAAGTGTGTCAGTATGAGGTTATGCAGTCAACAGCAGGGTACTGTGATTTATTAAACCTGAACGAGTATAACGAAAGCCACACTGGCCATTTATGGAGATTTAGTGATAAAGTGCGTGCGTGCATGAAGCCTGTGTTTCAGCATTTGAGAGGAATGCATGCTTTGTTTTTTGGCTTGTGCTGTCTGGCTTGCTTGAGGTTTACAGAGGGGTCCAGACATCCTCCCTTCAGTCAACCCAACCCCCATTACCAGATGCATGCTGTACTGAGCCTGCAGCACAGTGACTCACAGTCGACTTCACACACACACACACACACACACACACACACACACACACACACACACACACACACACATTTTGCACATTTGCACATTTGCAAGAGACACACATACACATACAAGTATGAAGGCCCTCCTTGATTTCCTTGTTTTGCTAAACTGCAAAGCTAAATGCTTATCATTTAATGGAAGGAAGTAAATGCATTTGAGCTAGACTGAAATATTTTCATGAAACCTTTTTCAGAGACATGTAATATCATTCAGTCATGTTCATGTATTTTAAAATGTTTTGCAGCAAATCACAGCTCTGAAGAAAGAGAACTTTAACCTAAAGCTGCGCATCTACTTCATGGAGGAGCGCATGCAGCAGAAATGTGACGACTCCACTGAGGACATTTTCAAAACGGTGTTGTATTAAAGCCCCTATGTTACACTCATTTTCAGGTTTATACTTGTATGTTGTTATTTAATAGAACATGTTTAAATGCTGTACTTTTCCTTTATTTTTCTCTTATTGTTTGCTCGACTATGCCTGTATCCACACTCCATTTCAGTGCGTTTCAGTGGAATTGTGTTGTCCATGTTTACTTCATGTTAGCTGATGTTATTTGCATGATGGGGGGTTATGCAATTTGTCCTTCCTTTCACTCCCATTCTATGCAAGCAAATGGGCTAAAAAACATTTGCTTCCAGTTGTGAAGTAAATTTGCATTTTGCATTCAAAGTGGCATTTACTTTGTTAGATTTCCAGTTTTGAAAATTGCCTCAACAGCCAATGGCTTGCATTCACGCATATGTGACCGTACCCTAACAGGAAATACACTGGGACACATTTAGGAAGTTTATGTTTAAAGCTAAAAAAGTTACAGAAACCCTAACTGGTCGTTTAAAAGGCACAGTTTCTGAATACAGACTGTGCATTTCTCCGTCGATTAAGTGTGTCAATTATTCCAATAACAGTATTTATACGCCACATTTTTTACAATATTGAAGCTTCAAAAGCTTTGTCTTTTTCATGCTTTTATGTGGCTTCTCATTATCTTGATGTTGCATTATGTTGACCCAGTGTTTCCTACAAGGACTAACTGAGGTCACAACTTCAGGTACAACAATAGCTGGATTTTGTTCAACCAAATTCACATATTTATGGTCTTAGAGCAGCTATCTTGGCTTTTCATTGTGTATCGAAGTGAGATGTAAGCACAATGGAATCCACAGCTTGTATTTCTGATCTCATTTTGAGAGGTACAGCGTGTAAGAATGTTAATATCCTTATACACACACCCAACGATAAATCTCGATATATTAATCAGCTATTATGATTAACAGTGCAACTGTCAGGGAGGATGCTTTCAAAGAATTTCTCAAATATGTTTACGCTATTTGTGCCAGTATTTTGTGATGTCTCCAGATATGCAGTTTTTCATGTAATGGACTGAATGTCGTCCGTTTTTAGAACATTGAGCTGAAAGTGGAGCTGGAGTCCATGAAGAGAGACCTGGCAGAGAAACAGGAGCTACTCGTGTCTGCATCGTGAGTATCATTCTATGTACAGTCTCACTGTTCTGAAGTTAAGTGTCAGTTAACTTCACGTTTGATGTTGTTTTTCAGGAAAGCGCTGGAGAGTCTGGCTGGTCGAGAATCAGGAGAACCCCAGCGTGTGAGAGAGCAAGCTCAGAGAGAGATGGATGCACTCCGAGACGCATTCAACAAGAGGATAGCTGACCTAGAACAGGTGAGTTAAAACTATTTACTTCACCTGCTGAGAGCAGCAGTAATTGTTTGCTTTCACCCTGAGTAGTTGAATGAATGAATGAGTAGTTTATTTTGGTTACATCACAATATATGCACTTTGACTTGTGTGCATGCAATAGACAAAACAAATCAAAATCATCAATCATCATACATGTTCACACTAATCAGTTTCACACGATAAACAAAACTCTGTAGCCGAAAAAGGAATAAACTGAAGCTAAGGCTTATTTTTGTCTATCTCGTGCCCTCCATAAAATTACCCAAATTATTAGCAATATAAAAAGAAAGAGGAAAAAAAATAGTCTACATTGTTCTGCTTAATCATCCATCCAGCCATTTTCCACTGATTATCCTCTGCTTAATCATTTTATTATTATTATTATTATTATTATTATTATTATTATTATTTTATAATCATTTATTTCAGTCATTTTGCATTGTAAACCTTTATTTTTTTACCTTACAGTGCTCTTAAAAACCCTTAAAACTCAACAGTGATTTACAGAATTTCAATTCATCACTAAGTCTTTTCCACAATTTACCTCCCAAAAATGAGAATTTCAGAATATTTATGCAACACTTTTTTTTGTTGTTGTTTTTTTTCTCAGTATTGAACCTTCAAAGGCTTTGTCATTTTATTGCATTCATGTGGCCCCTCAGTATCTTGATGTTGCATTATATTGGCTCTGTGTTTCTTACAAGGTCTAACTGAGATCACAACTTTAGCTTCAACAACAGCCGGATTTGGTTCAACCAAATTCCCATATTTCTGGTCTTAGAGCAGCTATCTTTGCTTTTCACTGTGTATTGAAGTGAGCTATAAGCTAATTAAATTTTACCTTTTTTGTTTTAATTAAAAAATATTGAATACAAGCAGGAAGGCTTTTATTCTGTACTCATTCCCAAAGGTTTCAGTGTCTCACATGCTCCTTTTTCTTTCAATTTCAGTGTCTACGAACAGCAGAGGAGGAGGTTGACAAGATGGCAGCTATCGCTGAACAGGAAAAGCTTAAGAGTATTAACATGGAGAAGCAGTTCCAGACCCTGGGTCCACCGAGCACCTTTACCCCTGTCCCTGTCCCCAGCCCAGTCCAAGACCTGCAGCAGGCCCTACAGGAGAAAGACAAGTAGACACAATTTTATACATAAACAATGCTTTGAAAGTATGTACAGATATCTTTTTTTATGTATTGTCACACTTACAGTAAATGCTTTAAATCATCAAAACAATTTGATATTGGACAAAGATAACCAGAACCAGATAAAGAAACCAGAAACCATTCAAAATACACTTTTTAAATGATAATGTCATTCATTAAATATGTGAAAAAGCAATTGGCCCCCTTAAGTGTTGAATTAACTGTTTATCAACCCAGTTTTATGGAAGAGAGTGAAATTTCACTCACCATAGTGAGTAGGCTAAAATATTTCAAAAAGTAACACTGGTGTAAAACTAGTACAGCATTTCATAAAATGAAGATCATATCAACAGTAGGGCTGGTAGTGGGATAGTCTGGGGCTGTTTTGCTGATTCAGGACCTGGGCGACTTGCTGTAAGTCTGTTCTCTACCAGAAAATCCTGAAGGAGAATATCCAGCCATCAGGTCACGACCTCATGCTCAAGTGCACTTGGGTTGTCCAGCAAGAGTAACTCTGAATTGCTCCAAAACCCCCCCAAAAAATAATGAAGATTTTGGTGTGGCCTAGTCACAGTCTGGACATAAATCCATTTAAGCTGTTTTGGCATGTCATTTATGCTCAAAAACCCTCCAATGTGGCTGAATCAAAACAACTGTAGAAAATAAGGGTGGGCCATATCCCTCAACGGCAATGTGAAAGACTCATTCCCAGTTGATATTTGATTGTAGTTGTCGTTACCATGGGTGTCACAACCATTTATTAGGTCAGGGGTAATTATTGTAATTATTTTTTCACATAGGGGTGAGTAGCTCTGGAAAGAGTCCCTTAACAAATAAAATTATAATTATCTATTTACTCAGATTATTTTTTGTCTAATAATAAAAAAAATGTTTGATCATCTGAAACATTTAAGTGTGACAAAAAACACCTTTACTTTTTTTAACATTACTTTTCCACATCACTGCACATTAATGAGTTTTCTTTCAGTAGTAGGGCCTAAATGTTTCTGTTCTTTGTTTTTGCTCACTCCAGTATCATTAAGGAGCTTAAGATCACTTTAAAGAACCAGGAGGCTGTGATCCAGCAGAAGAAAAGTGCAGACCAAGAGACAAAAGCACCATCAGCTGACTGTGTTAAACAACTATCTGATCTCATTGCCCAGAAGGATCAGGAACTGGAGGTATGCCTTTCATAGGTTACTGAAACTTTCACTCTGATGATACCAAAATGTATAAACTTAGTCTAATTTAACAGAGTTTAAAAAAATGCTTTAAGTCATTTGTTGCCATGTCTTGAGAGTATTTTCACACCATTGGAAGTCAAACAGTCAGGGACCGACAGATGGACACAGGAGTCTATGTTGTCTGTGTTAGAGTGCTCAGAGGATTGTCTATGTTCTTCTGATGAACCACAGAAAATGTGCTTTGGTGTGATTTATGACTTGTTTTTTTTCCCTTGCCTTGTGCCTCCTGGTGCAGTTTTATTTTTGTGCTGCTTCAGTAAAGAGGAGGAGCACTCTTCTTTGTTGTGGCAGACTTGGGGCTTTGGTGAATTGTGAAATGTCGGTTTCACTATAGGAAGCTTATATAATTATAATCAGTTAGTGAAGAAGGGAGTTTGGAGTAGTGCTGATCGCTGATCATCATTTGTTTTCCACACATTAGATTGACACTCAATTTCCCACAACCCTTTAAATGACAGTAAACCTGTATTGGACAGTTTTTCTGGAATCTCTTATTTATGGTATATTTTCTCTGCCGCTGAGCCGACACATATCCTTAGCATCAAATGTGAACCCTGTTACACTGTTAATATTTGATACATAATGGTTAAATGTCTTTTGGCTTGTTGCTTTAGAAACATCCAGCGTATGGAGTTTGAAAGTTGTCACCACACATTATGACACTGCACTGTATTGTTGATGTGAGTGAAAAGCTGTTAGGTGGACAGCGTCCATGGCTCCTCATCAGGCCTTAGGTGTCTGGACTTGTGTCACGGTGTTAAGACTGGATTACCATGCTGTCTGGATATAGTTAGTCTGGGAGTTATTTATGGCCACACTTCTTTATTAAAGAGGAAGTGATGTAACATGTCAGGGTTTGTCAGATCTGGGTGAGCACATGAATGTGATGCTTGTTGTTTTACAAAGGATTTTGAAATTTCAGGGTCAATACCAGGGAAGCTTTGACAGGACTTTGGATAGCCTCTTGAGGTCAGGATAGAGGTGTAATGCAATGTGATTGCCAGAAAACACCTTCTCTAATCTTAAAGCAGCTATTTAAATAGAATACCACTCAGGATGGACTCTTTGAGTCTGACTGGCTGCTTCCATCTTCAGCAGTCCCATGGAGAGGCACCTGCATGGAGACGATCTTCACACCTGATCTGGTATCTGGGAAGATGTTGAGATGGCCTGGCACTGGCCATCACAGATCACTGCAGTAGTCCTAGAGGATTTGATCTGAATGATTGTGTGGGGGAGAGTGGAACAGAGGCGGTAGCAGGGATTATCAAAGGCTTAGAGCTTATACTGCTCTGCACTCGGTCATTCTCCTCTGTGTTTCTGCTGCTGATGTAGGGAGAGAAATTTATAGATGGCTACCCCACGGCTGGCAGACTGATGACCATTTGGTCTCTGGACAGTTTGCGCTTCAGTGAGAGGTTTTTTGGACGAGTTCTAAGGGGGCAAATCTGGACTTTAATGCCGCCATGATGAGGGACCCGTGTCGAATGTGTGGTGTTCGTCTGGTGGGAAGCCAGTGTCGCTGGATCTTCAGCTCATCAGCACAGAGGAAGCTACAAGTCATCCTGTCCCATGTGCTGGGCTGGGAAGTGACTCGCGATGGCCGTGGAGAGTTCCTCTGTGGGAAATGTGTGTTCCAGTTGGAAAAGGTGGTGCAGTGCGATGTCAACATCAGCCGGCTGCAGGATGAACACAACATTCAGATCCAGAAGCTGCAGGCAGAGAAAGACCACCTCACCCAGTGTGTCATCCACATTTACAATAAAAACAACCCAAGCATCTTTAAGAGGTATGCAAAGAGCACTCAGCAACTCAAGTCCTGCAGGACTGGCAGTCCATACGATGAGGCTGCTTGCCAGCTGGCCTCTGAAGGACAGCTCTTCAGAGAGAGAGGAAGAAGTCCTATGGAGAGTGGCATGAAACGGTGCATGAGTCTGGATCGAATTGTTAGTAAAAGGACCTTTCCAGGGTGCTCAAGCCTCAGGGGCAGCAGGATGGGATCAGTGGCAGGCCTTGACACCTCTACAAAGAGCTTTGGTATCCGGGGGACACGCCACCGTTCACAAAGCATGTACCTTGACCTGGTCCAGCGTAAGGGCACACTGCCTAGACCTGGATTCAAAGGTCGCTCCACATCCCTGCAGTCCCTCAACAGAGACTTTTCCTCAGACAATCCTCCAGACCTGCCACCCAAACTAAAACTAAGAGAGCCCAGGGTGTTTGTCACCAGACACGGTGCCACTGATGACCTGAGAGGAGAGGTTCAGGCCAGGACTCTGCTCCGCAGCTCCTCGACTCAGTCCTCTGTGATCTCAGATCTGATCCAGCTCCTGAGCTGCATCTCCAAACGACAAGTCTCTGTCCCTGCAGGAAGCCACATCCCTGTCCTGATGAGGTTAAACACCAGCCCACTTAACCTCCGAAGCAAGCGCAGACATGGAGAGGCAGAATGGAAGTCTCTGCACGACCTTACAGAGGAATTTGATGATGAATACACTCCTGTTAGAGTGGAGGTGTTGCTTTTCAGTAATCCCAGTTGGGCAAAACGCGACTGCACCAATGAGCTGTGACAGACAACAGCTTTGCTGCTTAGCATTGCTGGTATTAATGCATTATTTTCTCTCTCTCCCATTCATGTGTCCTCTGGATTTGTAGACTGAGGTTAAACGAGTGGAGTCCTGCAATAAGCTGCTGACTGAAGAGCTTATCCAGGCAAAAAGCATCAATGACAACCTGACTAAAACACTGGAGGATACCCAGAATCAAATCAAGGTACACATTGTCATTTTGCCACATATTATTTAATTAGATTGAGATTTTTCTTTGTGTAAGATGGCTTCTTTGTGCCAACAGAACCTGTTAGGGAAGCTTGAGGAGAAGGAGAACGAACTCAGCTCTGAGAGGAAAAATGCTCTGAAACGAGACAAAACAATCCAGGGGCTTACTCAGGTCTTCAAAGAAAAGGAAAAAGAGGTAAAAGTCATCCTGTTATTAACATTAAGACATTACTGTCGACAAGACTTCACGTCTTGGCTCTCACTATTCTGTATGACGCAATGCTCTGTCTAGTAGTAGTAATAGTAATAATCTGTCTTTTTCCTGGTTGCACAGATTGCAGAGCTGTGCCATGAGATTGAGGACAGGGACAATGCTTTGGCCAAGGCCAGAGAGGCAGCACATAAAGCCCAACTGCAGAAGTACCAGGCAAGTCTTGCATTGCTTAATAGACAGCCTACCAGCTGACTGCATGATAATGTTCATGGCTTCTTGTTCTGTGTATGCCTGTACATTCACACATTTGGTTACTAAGAGTTCAGGATAGGTAGAATGTTAAAGAAGCAGGAAAGAGATCTTCTTCTCTCAAGATAAACATTTACTGCATATATCAATCAGGGAGTAGAGGAGCACCAGAATTTATTAATGGCAAAGCAAACAGAGCTGACCCAACTCCAGGGGGAGCACTACACCAAAGTGCTTGAAGCCCAAAAACTACAGCGCAGTCTGGACAGGAAGGAGCAAGAGCTGGTGGACTTGCAGCAGGCGAAGGACCAGCTAGAGGTGGAACTGGAGGACCTGCAACAGCTGAAGAAGAAGGGAGACAAGGCCCTGAATGTAAGACAGTGGTTTCCCCATAAATATTTTTGAATAACACTGTTATTGTCTCCAGAACAAAGCCATCAACCATTTTTAAATCCTGTTATCTGTCCCCATTAATTTTGTGTGTGTGTGTGTGTGTATTTTCACGTTCCCTCTCTCCTCCAGGATATGAACAATCAACTGAAAAAGCTTAGCGGTGAGATCGGGGACAGGGAGAGTGCTCTGGAGCAGCAGTACCAGGAGTTGCTGGATCAAACCAAAAGAAGAGTGCAGGCCCACGAGGTCACCATCCACCGACTCACATCCACTCTGGCCAACAAAGAACAGCAGCTACAGGTGCCTCAACAATGTTGAATATTTTCAGAGAGATTCCACTAAAAGATACATTCATTTTGTGTTAGTTTTTTCTTTAATCTGCCATTGATTTTTTTTCCATTTTTCAGGAGTACATAAACATGGTCAGAGACACTGAGCAAAGCAAAAGTCCAGGAGGAAATGATGGTGTGCTGTCCAAGCTGCGGCAAAGGCTGAAAGAAAAGGAGGAGGCTCTCGAGGTGTGTAATCCTTCTCTGTAATCTTCTCACCACAGCGGCTATCATATGATTCTTAACTTCTTTTGTTCTCTCTCTCACAGCACGCTCTGGATGAGAAGTTTGCTGCCATTGAGGAGAAAGATAATGAGATACATCAGCTTCAACTGTCTCTGAGGGAGAAAGAGAGAGACCTGGAGAGACTTAATAACTTGCTCTCTCACAATGAAGAAACCATCAATGTGCGAAGCCTTGACCGTTTGTGATGAGGGCAAAACTGATCAAAAACTGAAGCCAGGAATTGGCTTGAAATTGTGTCTGACTTAAGCTCATTGCTCTACTTCCAGAGTTTTGACTGTTTGATCAAGGAGAAGGATGTGAAGCTGCAGCATCTTGCCAACACATTGAAGAACCTGCAGAGAGCCAAGCAAGATGTAGAAGACAACTTGAACAGATCACTGAGGGAGAAGGACTCCATCATCAGCCAGTTACAGCTCTCCCTGGAGGGCAAGACAAAGGATATGGATGTCAGTTGTTTTTGTTTTCATCATTTTGACCCATTAAGTTCATACAAACACTTTATCCTGAGATGCTTCTGTTGTATTTTATTTTTCTCTGTCAACCTTTGCTTGTAGGAAATGGCCAAATCAATGCTGAGCCAGTCACAGACTCATGCACGGGACCTTGCTGAGCAGATGGGCCAGAGGTTAAAGGTCACAGAAGCTATGTTGGCCGAGGCTGTGAAGGCCAGGGAAAGACTGATAGCTGACAATGACAGTGCTGTGGAAGGACTGTTGGCTACAATCAGCAGCAAGGACCAGCTCATCAAGGTCAATGAAAACATTTGTGAAGGATCAGGGACATATCAAGTAGTGATAGCAAAGAAAACATAGCACATAATAACATACTAATGAGAATAAATATGATAAAATAAATGAGAGACTAGATTAGGTGTGAACTTATGATTCAAATTTCATTTGAAAATGAATTACAACATGCAGCAGGGTATGCATCATACAATAATGATACAAAAATGTTTCTGTTTTCATCTGTTCTTTCCTTTGATTTTCTCAGGAGTCTGCAGAACACCACAACCGCATGCTGTCTGAGCGTGCTCAAGAGATTCAGGAGCTGAGGAAGCAGCTGTCTGACAGGCAGCAGCAGCTTGCCACTGCTGAGAAGCTAAGCTCCACAACGGCCCAGGAGGGTTATTTGGAGACTGCAGAGCTGAGAGCCCTGCTTGCTGAGAAAGACGCTGTCATCAACGTAAGTTCCTCTGGGACAAAATGTGCTTTACTTAACACTCATATCCTCCATTCTGTCTTCACATTACTCAGTTGTACGAGCTTGAGCATACCAACTTGTCATCTTTTGTAAATGTGCAGAAACTTCTGCAGGACAGTCAGGAGAGGGACCAGTTTCTGGCAGAGATGAGGCAGAAGGAGGAGCCGGGTCACATTTTGGAGCTTAGACACACTATCCAAATCATGCAAGAGAAATTGGCTGAGAGGGAAGGTGAGCTTTAAACCCCCTCACTGGATATTTATAGGTTAGCTAGGGTCCATATCAGTCTTACATTTGATTTTTTTTTTTATCTGCACTGAAGCCGAGTTGTCCAGAAGGAACAGTGAGGATAATGTGGAGAACATTCTTCTCTCCAAGAAGACGGTCGTCGTCCTGAAGAAGGAGCTGGCACAGAAAACAGAGGCACTGAATAAAGCACTGAAAAGAGAGAATGAACTTAAGGTCAGTGGGTTAAAAGCCTGTGACTCTCCATAATCAGTACACGTGCTGACAACTTTTTGTGCAGTCCCTCACTTCATTTTCTCCATGTCCAGATTTCTTTGGCAGAATTACAGTCATTGCTGTCTGAGCTGGAGTGTCATAGTGAAGGTCAGGCTGCTAATATTGAGTCCCTGACTGCAACTCTAAAGACCAAGGATGAGATTATCAATGTGAGTTCCCCCTTTTACACAGTCAAACTCATGTCACTCAATGAAACACACAGCAGCTTTGTATGAGGAGCTTTTCTTGTGAATCGTTTTGCCTCTGCAGCCTGTTTTGTTTTTGTCTGTGTGAGCAGGTTCTCCACCAGCGCCTCGGTCAGAGACGGGACAGTGGGGCAGATCACACCCAGGATCAGGTCACTGGCTCTGGCATGGAGAGATCCATTCCAGGGCTCCCTCAGAGAGAGAGAACCATGATTGGCGGAGATAGCCAGCAAGAAGTAAACACATTACTAACTTTTCTGTTGAATGAAATACCAAGAAAATACATAATGCTGCTCTGACATTAAAATTGTTTTCCTTTTTTTCTGTCTACCCCAAGGCTTTGCCCAACCGTATAGCCTTGCAGCAGGAGCATGATGCTCTGAACAAAGCACTGAGAGTTGAACAGCAGCTCTACTCCAGTCTGGTCAAGACTGTGAAGGAACCAGACTGGTAGGGATAGTGCACACCATTATAATGAAAATGCTTGATTTATTCAATGACTAAACCTTACTTTGCATGTTTTGAAGCACCCAGCGCCTCCATGCTCTGCAGCTGGAGCTGACAGCCGTGCAGCTCCTCAGGCAGCAGCTGGAGGAGAGCGTCAAAAATAACGAGGAGCTAAGGGACGACTTGGAGAGAGAGATTCACAGAGCCAAACTCGGAGAAGGTGCGGTGCAAACACACCGTGTGGTAAATGACGAAGGGAGCTAAAAAACATGAAATGAAACAGCGTGTTTATCATTGAAGTTGTGAAAAAAAGTTAGGAAACGATAGCTCAGGGAGATCCATACATGCAAGGAGAAACACACACACCTGTCTTCTCTGTCCATTATGGTAATAATATCTCCTGCTGACAAGCTTGCATATCCTCTTCCTTTATCTGTCACTTTATTCAAAATGCTCATCTGGTCATCCACTCATCCTTTGTGTACTTTATGTTCTGTCCTTCACATCATCACCTCCTCATCTGCATGCGTGGTCCACAGTAGACTTTCTACCTGTTCTCTCTGTCACTCTTTGAATGTAACAGCTCCAAGGCTGCTGTTGGCTGCTCTTCCTGTCTTTCACTGTTTAACATGCTGTCTGCTTGTTTTTACTGTCTCATTAAAACCGTGGTTGTCTGTTGATTGCATCACCTCTCTAACACCCCTCATTTTATTAATTCAACCATCTGTCACGACTTCATTGCATGAGCATGTCATTATAGAACACCAGGAAAGGTATTGTACTGCTATGTATGCAGCTTGTTACACTGCCATAGAATCATAGGGTATCCTACTGTAAAAAAAAAGCTCCCACAAAATAGTTTGTAATAAACAAATAACAAATAAATATAATTTTATGTCATCACATAGTTGATGTTGATGACATCAGTGAGCAGCCTTGGGACTAATGAATGAAGCCACTGCACACTCATAGTTAGTTGACTAAGCCAAATTATTTCAGCATCTGTGCATGCTCATCCCTCTCCCGTCCTGTCTGATGAGAGCCAGGTTTATAAATAGGTCAGCTGTACATAACAGGCCCATGACTCACATTCACGCTGAACACAAGCTAGATGAAGCTACAGTTATTACTACCAAGAACATATTCACATTTCTTGTTTTGGTTATATTGTCACTTTCATATATACACACATGAAACATAGTGGTTATATTTATAGATCCATATTTTTCCACCACCAGCTTACTTTATTTGTCTTACAGTATAGGGGACTCAGTATGAATCAAAGTGAAAGTAAAGAGAAAAACAGTTTTTTACATAATAAAAATATTTTGTCTCAAGAAAGACAAATAGCTGATTTAGTATACATTCATAGGTTAGGATAGATGTACAATGCAATTCTGCAGTAGTTTTTATTTGCATTCAATTTAGTATTTAAAAGTTATTTAAATATTGTTATATTATTTTCAATAACTGTATTAAAATATTTTGCACTAAACATAAATACATATGTATGTGAATATATATGTATATGAATATATACATATGTATGTGTGTGTATATACAGGGGTTGGACAATGAAACTGAAACACTGGCCAATTTAGTGTTGGAGGTTTCATGGCTAAATTTGACCAGCCTGGTGGCCAAACTTCATTGACTGCACATTGCACCAGTAAGAGCAGAGTGTGAAGGCTCAATTAGCAGAGTAATAGCACAGTTTTGCTTAAAATGTTGCAATACACACAACATTATGGTGACGCAAGAAGAAGCTGTCTGAAAGGGATGTCCAGGTGCTAACCCGTATTGTATCCAAAAAAACATAAAACCACAGCTGCCCAACTCACTGCAGAATTAAATGTCCGCCTCAACTCTCCTGTTACCACCAAAACTGTGCGTCTGGAGCTCCACAGGGTCAATATCCATGGCCAGGCTTCTATAGCCAAACCTTTGGTCACTTGAACCAATGCCAAACGTTGGTTTCAATTGTGCCAGCAGCAAATCTTGGGCTGTGGACAATGTGAAGCATGTATTGTTCTCTGATGAGTCCACCTTTACTGTCTTTCCCACATTCAAGAGAGTTATGGTGTGGAGAAGCCCCAAAGAAGCGTATCACCCAGACTGTGGCATGCCTAGAGTGAAGCATGGGGGTGGATCAGTGATGGTTTGGGCTGCAATATGATGGCATTCCCTCAGCCCAATACTTGTGCTAGATGGGCACGTCACTGCCAAGGACTACCGAACCATTCTGGAGGACCATGTGCACCCAGTAGTTCAAACATTGTATCCTGAAGGCAGTGCCGTGTATCAGGATAATAATGCACCAATACACACAGCAAGACTGGTGACAGAGTGGTTTGATGAACAAGAAAGTGAAGTTGAACATCTCCCATGGTCTGCACAGTCACCAGATCTAAATATTATTGAGCCACTTTGGAGTGTTTTGGAGGAGTGAGTCAGGAAACATTTTCCTCCAACAGCATCACGTAATTCCCAAGACGAATTGATGCTGTATTGGTCGCAAAAGGAGGCCCTACATACTAATGAATTGTTGTGGTCTAAAACCAGGTGTTTCAGTTTCATGTCCAACCCCTATATGTATGTGTGTGTGTGTGTATGTATATACGTATATATACATGTGTGTATATATATACGTATATATACATACATATATACGTATATATATACACGTATGTATATATATACACGTATATATACATACATATATACGTATGTGTATATACACGTATGTATATATATATACGTATATACATACATATATACACACGTGTATATATATACACACGTGTGTATATATATATATATATACGTATATATGTATATATATGTGTATATATGTATACGTGTATATATGTATATGTATATATGTGTATAAACATACATACATATATACAGTACATGTATATATATTTCTGTATCACTAGCTACTAGTGATATAACGTGAATCATTGTTAATTGTAACAACATAGAGAGTCTGTGTGTTGGTGTTCAGGTGTGGACCTGATTGATCCTAAAGAACTGGAGAGCATGAGACACCAGCTTGAAGATGCACAGCGCTGGAATGCCTCCCTGCAGGCTCGCTTAGGTGCCATACAAAACCGTGGAGGAGGGGTTGGTGGGGCCAATGACGGTGGTAAGATGCACTTTTATTTTTTATTTCAGAGATTCGGCAGATGAGATGGTTTTGTGACATATGACTACTATGTTTTTCAGATGACACTTTGAGCTTCATCGGTGATCAGACTTCCTACATGACTATCTGTGTTGGAGAGGGGCAAGATGACAGTTTATCTCTGCTCTCTGCACAGGAGCTCAAGCAGAAGGTGAATTTTCTAACTAAAAGCGTTGGGGCAAAAGCATTGTTTTAACAAATACAACAGTGAGGTGTCTTCTAAATAACTAAAACAGGAAGTCAATTAAATGGTTAATAAAGATTCCATCTGGGCCTTAGGTGCTGGAGCTACAGGATTGTGTCAGCAGGCTGCAGACTTTAAACAGCGAGCTGCAGAGCCGACTGTTATCATTGGAGAAGTCAGACCACGACAACCAAGACGTGACCAGCAGTTGTCCTGTGAAACAGGTTAGAAGCTGCAAACGAAGGAATTAGTACTTGAACCTGTGGCGTTGCATATTTTCCCCTAAACCTTACAATAAAGGACACCTCTTTATCAGCAAACATTTGTGTACGGTATGTCTGCAAATACTCTATGAATCATGTCTGAATCACTGTCTAACACCCACCTGTATTAGCTCCTCTCTAACCTTCTGAACCTGCATCTTAACCTTTGCTCCGTTTAGCCTGCTGCTAATGTCTCTGTTTCTCACCTGTATTAGAAGATCCTGTTCTTCTCCTTCAACTTTCCTAATCAGTCCCTGTTTTTTTTCTGTGTCCCATGAAATGCTCTCTCTCTTTGCCATACCACATTAGACACGTCATACCATTCTGCTGTTGCTGTGCAGTGTTTTATGGATTTTGTTCCCTCGTTAAGTTTTCTTTTACCAAGCCATGCGTGTCATACTCGCCTCCCATTCCATTGCTCTAGCAGCTTGAGAAGACGCAGGAGGTGAAGCCTCACCTTGCTCACGGTGACAGGACGCATTGCTCTGGTCAGGATAAAGAGAGTCAGACTGAGATGAAACTAGGACAGGTAGGAAATAGATGAGCATTTATTAAATGAAGAGCTTTTGGAATTCTGCGTTTTGATATCAATATTTTTGAACTATCCATTTTTAGGTGATGTCTGGAAAGCTGTTCGGTGATCTGAGTATGGACAGCAGAGAGCATGCTCAGTCTGGCAATGACACCTTGGACACTGGAGAGAAAGACTCTAGGCTGAAAAGCACAGATGCACTTAAATCCCTGCTGACTCATTGCAGGGTCACATCCGTTGCACAGCTTAGGTGGGTCTTTTTTGTTTAGCTGTGTCCAGATCGTCCTTATTTCACTTTTAATTTATGTATGTAAGCGGCAGGTTTTTCAGAATTTTGTGTGCGTGTGTGTATATTCTCCTTAAGAACGGACCTTTTTATTGAGCCACAGCACAAACCACTGTTGTGCAATGATTTGCTTAAACTTTGTAATGCTCAGAGCAAGTAAAATCATGTTAAAACTGAAGATTATCTCTCATATAAAAGGTAAGGGTTTTAGCTGTCACTTGAGAAAGCAAAAACAAAAGACATCATTTTGGCCTTGAGAAAAAGAATTGTTGATGCTCATAAAGCAGGAGAAGGATATACAGTTATCACAGTGTTTCCAGGTGTCAAGAACTGGTGTGAGAAGCATCATGAAGAAATTCAGACAGCTACACACTCTAGAACAAGCCTGGCAGAGGTAGGAAGTAAAAATTTCATACTGGAAAGAAAACAAGTGAGAGATTTGTCTGAAGACCCCAAAACCACTGCACCAAGTTAGGAATTGTAGTGTCAAAGAAGACAATCACTAGAGGATAGAGATAGCACAGGAACAGATTGAGAGGTTACAGACCAAGAAATGCTCCACTTCTGCAGAAGGCACACCTCCTGAAGACTGAAGTATGCTAAGGACAACCTGGAGGCATTTCCTTTGGTCAGATGACAAAACTAGAGCTCTTTGGCCACAGAGACATTGCATATGTTTGGAGAAAGAAGGGAGAGGCGTGTAACCCAAAGAACACCATTCCCACAGTGAAACACGGTGGAGGGAATATTATGCTGTGGGGATGCATCAGTGCATCTGGAACAAGGTGGAATGATATGTGAAGAGTTTGAAAGAAAACCTCAAGCAGTTCGCAGCAAAACTGGGTCTGGATCATTGCACTGACTTTGAATATGACAGCGACCCAAAATATACAGCACTCTTGGTGAAGAATTACCTCCAGCAGTCCACAGTGAATGTTACTGATTGGCCTGCACAAAGCCCTGACTTGAATCCTATCAAAAATCTGTGGGGTTAACTGAAGACCAATGCCCATGCCAGAAGGCCATAAAATCAGAATGGTCTGGGACTCAGGAGACTGGCAGAGATGTGATGAAAACTACAACAAACGACTGCAGGCTGTTATCCAGCAAACAGGATACACTATTGACGATTAGCATCAGGGAGGCTAATAATTTTAACCCTGGTAGGTTTTTTTTGTGAAATAATTTAATTTCTGATTGCAAGGTAAAATAATGTAAGCATCATACTTCAAAAAAAAAAGGGGGGCATATTGCAATGCTTTCTATCGGTGATCCATAGTCACAGTTCTTTCCTTTTTTGGCTTTAGTTCGTGACTTAATTATTTAAATTCAAATATTCAAGATTGTCACTTAACAATGTAAACTAATCAAATTTTCCTTATTGCAGAGAGGAGATGCTCAGACTTAGATCAGAAAATACTGAGCTGCGGAGTCTCCTGAAAGAACAAAAATCTACTGAATGTAAAGAAAAGGAGAGCACAGACAACTCAGGGAACAGCAGTGATGGACAGGCTGAGCGGCGAAATGCTGGGACACTGCAGGCTAACGTCACTCATCTGGCAAAGGCAAAGAGAGAAAATAAGTCTAAGGAGGTGTCAGATGGGGAGAACACTGCCACCACTGACCTGATGGTCACTGCCACAGAGATGATGGAGGGTCCACAAACCAAAGACCAGTCACACAGCAAGAATGCAAAGCAGGATGTCACACGGCATGGAGTAAGTTTTGTATTGATTTTTAAGGAATACCACATTGCGCTCTGCATTGATTCAAGTGTTTTGATCTGTCTGTTGATCTGTTTTATTTTTTATTTTATTTTTTCAATTGTAGGATGGAGCCAAATCCCGCCTCCCGGTCCCTGTGAGGCTGAGAGCAGAGGCTGGCAGACAGTCTGTGAGCCCTGATCATCTCAAAACTGATGCACTTCAACACCTTCATGTGGATGATGTATATGGGACTGAGCAGCAACCACGCGAAGACTCTGACTCCTCTATGTCACCCCGGCACAGCATTTCCACTTCTTCCATGCTCAGATGTGCACATCGCACCGGTAGTCCAATAGGGTCTGACAACAGCCCTGAAATCAGAGTAACGCTGGATCACACCCAGGCTGACTCTGCTCTTTTCACTCAGTTAGCGCTTCTCCACCAGGAATGTCAGGAGAAAGAGACCATGATCAATAAGCTAAGTGAACGGCTAGCTGATTGGGAAGAGCTCCACGCTCAGCTCCAGGAAAAAGAGCGACTCAATCACCAGTACTTGGAGGCCTTACAGGCTGCAGAATCCACCATCGCTTACCTGACTGCTTGTAGTTTGGACAGCCAGAGAGGATTTGGGTTGCACGCCAGTCCAGGCTCAGTGCATCCAGATTCTGGGCTTTACAGCAGTTTCATTGAGCTGCAAAAGGCCCTACGGGAGAAGGAGAAACTCAACAACCAGCTTATAGCGCTTCTGCAGACGGCAGAGAAAGCCATCACCTCAAGCAATAGCCAAGAACAAATTCCAGAAATTTGTGATTTATGTTTGAAAATGGAGACGACCTTGCAGCAGGCGAATGCATCTTCAAATAAACAAAGCAGAGGTGATTTTGGAGGCACAGACGACTCTATGCAGGAGTTGCAACGACACACAGACTCTTTGCAGTTTAGGCTTAATACAGAGCTGCAGGAAGAGCTGAGAGCTGCAGATGCTGCTGCTCAACATGGCTACAAGACTGGCGAATGTTCAAGGCAAATGGAGTCACAGGAGCATCAATTGCAAATGGGAAGTTCTGATTATGTTGGTTTAGATCAGGAGATGACCAAAGTTCTGATGAACTGCCTCAGTGCAGCAGAGTCTGCCATTTCTTCTCTGGTAGTATACTGCTCCAATAGCAGCTCCCTGACTTCTGGTCGATCATCACACACCAGCCCTGACCTGCAGATGAATTTAGACAAACTGCAGAGAGCCCTGCAAGAGAGAAAGGAACTGGGAGAACCAATGCAGCCAGCCACCAGTCAGTCTGCTCTATCACCTGGAGCAAAGGGACAGGTTCACCAAGAGCTCCATGACAATCTCTGCCACCTCTACAAGGTCTTCGGCGATCACTGTCAGAGGATTTCAGAGTTGCAGGCTTCCCTACAAGAAAAGGGAGGGCATAGAGAGGAGAGCGAGGTCCACAGGATAGTGCACGATGGCTTACCGCCAAGTGTTCAGGTCCAACTGGAGACTCTCCATAAGGCACTGAGGGATAAGAAGAAAGCATGTAAAAGCCTTGAGGAAAAACTGGCCACTGCTCTTACCTCCCCTGAAACTACACAGAGAGGTAAGATACTGCACGTTGAGCTTTTTTCCTCAAGTATTTGAATGCTGCATGGGCATTTTTTTGTGATTTTTTTTTTGTGGGTCTCCACAGGCATATGCGTGGCAGATAAAACCCATTTAGTAAATAGAAATTGATCACAAATGCCATAAAGGAGAGAAAAAATTCTGTACACATTGAATGATTTCTTCCTAACCCGACATGTATTGCCTCCAACACCAGCTCTGGAGCAGGATGACAAAAGCGTGCAGGTGGATTTGCAGGACCTGGGTTACGAAACAAGTGGCAAGAGTGAGAACGATAGGGAAGAGAGCAGTAGCACAGGTAGACGACTTTTAGACAGACGCTGCATGTCTGTCTTCTGAGTGGACACTAATCTGAAATGTGTTGGATGGATTCTCTCTGTGTCTGCATGAGGACTGAGGAAAGCAACTGTATCACGCTGTCTCTCATTTTGACAAATGTTTTCTGTCAGGTCTCATAACAACACTCTACTACTGGTTTGAACTTGGTTTTTCTACACACTGTTCCCAAATTTAAAGGGGCTGTCAAAATTGCATTGACAAACTCTTGCATGTTTCCACTCTGTTTTGGGAATTTGGGAATATCTTTTGAGCACTCGTTACTCTCTCACTTTTTATTTCTTGTCTTATTTCACAGTCTGGCTTCCCAAATAATTTTCTAGCCTGCTCACTTGGCACGATCACCTTTCCTTTTCCACAACATTTTCCCTTTTTCCCTAGTTGATTGTTTGTGTTGTGTTGTGTTGCCAGATCTAGAGGCTGGTGTGAACCCAAGTCGCAGCGCCTCTAGCCTGCCTTCCCAACACGAGCAGGCCACTTTCTCCTCCACCGAAAACCTGGATTCAACTTCCAGCACCCCATACCCTAATTCCCCAGCTCTCAGCTCGGCCAAGGTATTTAACATGCTTTTTGCTGAAGACACCGATCATCCAATCATAGTTCAGCAACTGTAACTAGACAAAGAAGCCTGTCAAGTACGTTGAGCAGCATGTGGCTGTAGTCTGTTTGGGGACTTATGCCTCTTTTTCAGTCATTCCAAAAACAAAAATAAAAGAGCAAAAGTGAAAGAAATGTGTTTGTCTATTCTAACATATGAGCCAGCGTAGCATGTGTAGTAGGGCTGAACGATTTTAGGAAAAGATTGAATTGCGATTTTTCTGGCAGATATTTCGATTTCAATTCGATTCACGATTTTCTTCAAATGAAACTTCAGTGCCGTATTCACAATGTGTACAGTGACCTTTACAAACATGATAGAAAATTACACAATGATTTAATATCATCAATAATGATTATTGTTATTTCATGATTTCAACTCAATAGGTTACTTTAATGTAATTTAGTCTCTACCATAGTAGACATACTAGACAACATTCTGATGATGATCAACAGCCGCAGGTTGCAACCTGTTACTCTTGAGGACCATGGGGAGCTAAATTTTGCATTATGGTGTGTTCACATAACCCCAAAGTGTAGTGTTCCCAGCGCTTCCAGCCTTATAGACGTACAACAAAACGTTGTACTGTTTACGTCAGTAGCAGATAGCATAAATATCTTCTTGAGGAGATTAATCCGACTTTCTGAGTTGGAGATTTAAATTCTGATTTGGAGTTTGGAAAGTCCAACATTCTTGAATACACCGCGGGCTAAACACAAACGCCGAGCTCCCACTGCTGCTGCAATAACATTAATGCTCTGTTTTACCAGCGCTGTTTGTCTCCTTATGCTGGAAAGTGGGGAGACGGATCAACGTCACTATCAATCTGAGGGGGACATGTCCCCTCGTACCTAGTAACATCTGAGCATGTGAATCATTTCCATTAGACTTCTCACCGGACTTTTTTGTCATGCACTCCTCATGCAAATGCCTGTGGTGATTTTTCTAGTGCTGGTAAAAGTTGGTTGTGTTTCCGCTGGATGTTACAACTTTAGAGCGACAGGTTTTAAGCACATTTCCTGTTTCTGGTGCACGTCTGCAGCCTCAAACACCAGATACCGCCTAGTGGCAGCCGTGCTGTTTGTCTTGGAGATTAAATTCCCCCCCTCCGCTTCTCTTTCTGCTGAAGTAATTTCTAAACACGTTAACGTTAACAAAGCAGGAGCAGCAGGTTAACACACTGATTGGTTAGCGTGATCTGTCCACGAGTAGCATGCCGCTTCAGATTGGTGAGCTTGGTAGGACGGTAGGGACACGGCATGTATATGTAAAATAATTAAAACAACAGATCCTGTGTCAGTCAGAAGCGCTGCAAAAAAACGCATCTTTGACATTCACAGGATTGCGTTGTCTGTAATCGCGATTTCGATCTGAAAACGATAAATCGTCCAGCCCTAATGTGTAGCAATAATCTCACTCTCTACAATTGTAGCCAAGTGACTCTTTCAAGGCCCAACAAACACACCATTAATTGCATAAGGTTATGTTAGAACAAAGCTAAGTACTTGCATTTTTCTTTATCATACTTGTAATGCAAGGACTGTCTACACTGCAATAATGTTACAAGAACAATGTTGTTCCTTTATTTCCATACCCACTGAAGATCAGCTGGTGAGGTGGTGGTGTTGACTTTTTGGAGCACTCAGTATTTTAGTAGATTATCAGGTGCTCATAGCTTTCAAGTGTACATTTAGACCCCTTAAACATGGTTCTCGTCTTCAGACTATTCAGAGACAAACATTACACAATCAGTCAGGGAGCATTTTTAAACTAACTCATGGAGTGAATGATAATTAAATATCAGACAGAGATTGACAGAGATTTTTGTTAACTACCATCTTGTTTGTTTTCAGCTCAGTCTGAAAAGCCTGCAGATCTATGACGAGTATGGCATATCTAAGGACCCACTGCAGCTCCAGGGACAAGTCAGAGAGCTGAAGGTCCAGCTGGAAAACCAGACCAAACTCATTCTTCAAATGCAAAGTCTTTTGCGCAGGAACTCTCTCTCCTGTGACTTAATTACCAACACCTCTGATCCCTGCGCCATTAAGGATCGAGAAGGGCGACAGCAAGAGGACCACAGCCAAGATGGGAGCTACAGCAGTGGGCAACTAAGGGAGAAAAGGGAGGGTGAAGACCAGTCAGTGAGGGATAGAAGTAGCTCTCTGACTATGGAACTGGAAAGAGGGGGGACACAGAACAGAAGCACGAGTCAACAGCTGCAACAGACACACAGCCGCTCCGCATCACCTGCAAGGTCAGCATGCTCTTTCAGTGCATTATCAGTGTTGGACTGTTTTTTTTACACTGTGTGATAGCAGGACAGTCCTTTTGAAACTTAATATTGACTCATGCTTGACTCAGCTTTTATTGTTTTTATTGTTTCCCACCCGCTCGAACTCATTCTGTCATCTCCACAGATTGGACTGCCTGGTCCAGTCGCAGGCCAAGGAGCTGTCACAACTGAGACAGCAGATCAAGGAGAGCCGTAGGCTGGGAGCCCTGCAGCGACGGCAGCTGGACGAATTGAGCAAGGCCTTCAAGGAGCTGCTACAGGCCAGCGAAGTCGACTACTACATGGGGGAGGTGGTCAAAGAGCAGCTGGACAAGAGTCTGAGCATTCTGGACAGACTTGAGGGACGGCTGGACAAAGGTAGTGATTGTAATTGCATCCACTGTGTTTGGAAAAATACTGCTACTCTGAACCACACCGCACAAACATTGTTTTAGTATTTTCAAACTGTTTTATGATATGGCACTTTGCCTAACACCCAAAACTAATAGACAATTACTAATAAAAATTAAGTTAAGCTTGATGCTTTAAACATGAGGAAGCAGTAACCACCAGCAGAGAGCAATGCACACAAAAGAGCGGTCATTCACAGCCCATTTTTACAGACTGGTTCTTGACAGCATCTTCTTCCTCTGTCTGCAGGAGAGTCTCGTCTGGATATTGAGGACACAACGTCTCTGGAACTGTCTCGCAGGTGCGTCTCAATCAAGTACAGCAGATGTCAAATTTAGGAATGTCCAATCCATCTTAAACAGCTTGAACTGTGAAATGAGATATAGCATGTTCATTTTTTATCTATTTGTATCTGATTCATTTTATTAGATTTTTATTGGCAAGCATTATTTTAACAATTTTGCATCTTTCTCTTGGGTCATTCTTCACTGTTGTTTTTTTTTTTTTTTTTTTGGGTCATATCGTGTTGCTAGCTGGGGTTTTGGGGGGGGGGGGCTTCTCCACCACACAGCCAATTGCCTTATGACCTCAGGGTGTGTGTGTTATTAGCTTTGAATAGCATCCTGCTCTTGACCTATTTTTTTCTACAGTGGCCAAAACATTAAGGTTATGCTGCCCCCTAACTGGGTCACCAATGTCTCTGACAAGTTTGAGGGGAACACACACGCACACACACAGACAGACACAACACGTTAGTGTTCATCCATTTGTGTCCTTCACGGCTCAAGCAGTATCATCCAGTAAACAAATCAATCATTAAGACTTTTTGCTTTGAGATATGTACCAAACCAAAAACAATGGCAGGAAATAACTCATCAGAATTCCAAATGCAGTCTCTGTTGTGTTTGATTAGGAATAACAGTCAAATTACAGCAACAAATAGCCTTGTTGTTTTGATAGCAACACTGACTTTGCTGTTTTGTATGATGACAGGGAGTGTTCCAGTAGCACTTTGAAGTCCTTTAATCATATATTACAGTTGTTTAAAGTGACAGGTGTTAAACTATATCACTCATGTGGCCAGTCTTGGGGAGCTTCAGCAGGGATCACTGCTCTCCTATGAGGACAACATGAGAGATCCTTCCGACAACCTGGCTAGAATCCAGCAGGAGATAGATAATCTGCGTTTGGAGCTAGAGGGCGAGAGAGAGCTGCTGCAGCAGCACGTCAGCGTCCTTGTCTGGCAAAATCTCACTCTAGCTGAATGCACCCAGGAGCAGCTGGACCTGTGAGCTGGTTTGATCCGGACAGACAGCATGGTGTTTGCTGTGAACTCCTCTTTCATATTTTCCAGCTGTGTGCTTCTGCTGAAAGTTCCTATAAGTCATATCTTCAGTCTCTTTTTTTGGTTGCTGTGTACAGCTGTTTTGCTCTCCACGGCCTAGTGAGATGATGTGATGGATCAAATGCTGTCCTGAGAGACTCCCTTGACCATCATGACTAACCACCACCCCCCACCTCACCCTCAGGTTGGCAAAAGAGCTGCAGGAGAAGAATCGTCTAATTCAGAGCCTGCAGAGTCGGTGCAGAGGCCAAAGTCCCAGCAGCCACCACAGCTCTCACTCTGATCTGTACCAGTCAGACAGGAACTCCTCCTCGTGTCACAGCAGCCCAACCACACAAAGTGGCAACCGAGCACACAGTAAGCACACTGACATATAAGCAGATAACAGACAGTTCATATAGTCTGTCCTGGACACTTATTTTCCACTCAGATCCATTGTGCTGCAGTGAGGTATCCTGTGGGACAAAGCATGCTGGCCACCAGCAGAGCAGGTGTCCAGTTTCAATCCTGCTCCACTCAGAGTTGCATTATTCAGTGGCACCTATCCGGTTCAGCCTTCAAATTGTGGTCCTCTTGGGAAAAGAGACAGTGACAGCTATTACAGGGACATGTGAAGCATGTGGATATGTGAGCGGTCCTGCAGAGAGGCTTAGTTGTTTGTTCTGCCACAACAAGCACTCTCCTTGCATTTCAGGGGTTTGTCCAATTCTGTTGATACCCATGTTGATGTGGAGGATGTAGAAGTGGATTTTAGAATTCATGAAGAATGATGAGGGATGAACAGGTTTTTCACACAAAACAAAAATGC